>CM053603.1:3885161-3899193 GCA_028646535.1 Procyon lotor
CCCTCCCTCTCCCCCGGACTCACCCCCTCTGCTGGCCCCACGCCGCCCCCCGACCCCAGGTCCGGATGCCCCGATCCCCGGCCCACGGCTGACTCTGGCGCTGGCCCCGGCTCCGCCGCCACCGCCCTCGCGCAGTCCGTCCAGCACGCTGAGCGGCCCGGATCTGGCGGGCCACAGCAGCAGCGCCACCAGCACGCCCGAAGAGCTGCGCGGCTACGACAGTGGGCCCGAGGGCGGCGCTGCAGCCTCCCCACCCGCCGACGCGGAGCTCGCCGCCTGCCACCCGGCCTCCTGGAGCCGAGGTCCCGCTCCGCCGCTGGCCGTCCGCAGCACCGCAGGTAAGCGGCCCCTGGACCTCACCGAGCTGCGGGAGGGGGCCGGGGTGGGAGGCGAGGCTGCCCCGCTCGCTGACCCGGCAGTTGGGTCTAGGGCCGAACGGAGGCAAGGGGCGGGGCCTTGTGGCGGGAGCGACGCTTCCCTGTCCTGAGGCCCAGCCTGGCATCTCTCCCCGCAGGAGCGGCTCTGCCTTGGCCTCCCGCTGCCGGCTCGGGCTCCGCTGACGGCCTGTGCACCATCTACGAGGCTGAGGGGCCCGAGTCGGCGACCCCCGCCCCAGGCGGGCTGGATGCGGGGTCCGGCCCGGTTGCGGGTAGCGGGAAGGTGGTAGCTGGAGCCGGCGCGGCGGCGGCGTCGCGTGGCGCGAAGCCGGCGCGCCTGGGCGAGCTGCCGCTGGGGGCGCTGCAGGCGAGTGTCGTGCAGCACCTGCTGAGCCGGACGCTGCTGCTAGCGGCGGCGGAGGGTGCTGCTGGCGGCGGCGGCGGCGGCCCTGGGGGCGCGGGAGCCGGCGGCGTCGCGGGGGGCGCCCGGACTGCGCTCAGCGACGCCGAGCTGGGCCGCTGGGCTGAACTGTTGTCTCCCCTGGACGAGTCCCGCGCCAGCATCACCTCGGTCACCAGCTTCTCCCCGGACGACGTGGCCTCCCCGCAGGGTGACTGGACCGTGGTGGAGGTGGAGACCTTCCACTGAGCCAGACCCTTAGCCCCGCCCACGACACCCCTTCCCTCGGGTTACGCCTCTTTGTCTTAGACTGTCCGCCTGCCCTCCTCCGGGAGTCTGGCTCCGGGTGGATTGGACACAGCCCCTGGAGGCCTAGATTTGGGGGCCAGGCTCGCGACCCACCCACGCCTCTGGCCAGGGTCTTCCCCCTCGAGCCCCGCCCCCTTGGCCTGGAAGCCCTCCCGCTCCCCTTGAGCCCCGCCCCCTCCCTGGTCTAGGCCCCACTCCGTGTCCTGAGTATTGTCTACCCTGTGCTGCCCGAGTTTGCAATAAAGCCGGGACACTGCAGCCTGTGCGCCTTGGCGTTCGCCGAGGGGGCCCCACCGCGGGGCGGCGAGAGGGGTTGGGCCAGCCACTGCTGGCGGCTCGGGCTGAAGGCCCCTTTTCTACTAAGGCGCGGGGCGCGTGAGGCGGGGCTGGGGAGGAACCTGGTGCGGCTGAGTCTCCGCGGTCCAGCGCGGCGCCCCCACGCACGTGCGTGGACCTGGGCTTTTTCCTGTGTGGCTTACGGTGGAAACATCAGGCGCAGGGCGATCGAGTGGATGAGTTGATGCGTGCCCCGCGTGTTTGAACGAGCAGAACTCTTCCTACACTCCCCGAAGGGAGCCGGCATCTCTTGCGGAGAGGGGGAAGGACATGTGGGAAGGGCTCGCCCAGGTCCGAACGAGGTCAGGGCGTCCCTTCCTGAGGCCCCCTTCTCACAGTGCGTGCTCCCCTTGCTCGCCCCGGGAGTGTCAAAGGGAGGGAGGGGTCGCTTAAGCCCCGAGGGCGATCTTGGCTCTCTCCTGCGCCCTCCCAACGCAACCCAGTCCAGGATGCACTGCGCTCCGCTCACTGAGGACCAATGAACACCAATCAGATCCTGAAGCCCTGGGCCCCAAATTCCTCAGGTCTCTCACACGGGCTAATTCGCCCAGGGGAAAAATCATGCCTCCCACCCAATACCTCCCCACTCTCACCATCTCCAGAGCCCCCCTTTCGAAAACGGGCACGCCATAACCGCCCAGGTGTCAGCCTGACATTTGAAGTCTTTTGCGACTAGTCCCTCCATCCGATCCTCCCAACCCCTCATCTTTTGTTCACTGAACCAGCATCTGCCCTTTTCTCTCCCATGCTGCCCCCCAACCTGGGCAGCCTCTTTGGTATCCCTGCTGGCCTACTCAGTCCCCTACCCCCAATTCCCCGAGACGGTGGGAGCCTCCCACAGGCAAGGACTATGGGTTCCCCTTCGCACTGCTTCTTGGGACAAGGAGCTGGGGGACTCACAGCTGCTTGTGGTTCCCCCAGGCGGGCCGTACCCTTGTCTGTGACTGTGTAAATACACTTTATTTTCCATCTTTCCCGCCTGGGCGACATGTGGAGTGTGAACAGGCAGTGTGCAAAATGGTGGTGGGCAGTGTGGGGGGCACATGGGAGAGCCCCTCGGATGCCCACCCTGGTCCCCAGGCTTTGTTAACACTGAGGAGTGGGCGACCGGGAAGGGGTAACTGAGCATGGACCCCCACCCCAGGAAGCGCCAGGGAGATTGCTTTTGACGCTGCTCCAGGCTCCAGGAGCACCGACAGGGTCCGGCCTGAGGGTCACAAGGCCTTGGGGTTAAGGGGCATCGTTGGACTTTGGCACCGTTCTCAGCTCTGACGCTGCAGAGACCACGGGGCCACCATGAGCAGCCGAGGGGAGGTAACTCCACTGGGAAGGCTCCTCCCCCTGGGGCCTGGCCTTGGCCAGAGGGTGGGGCTGGGGACACCGGAAAGGAAGGGACATGGAGGCTGGGGACCCCTTGGAGAGCAGGCTAGCTTGGGCGGGGGAGCCCCTCCATCATTGGCCAAGACAAGGTGATGAGAGTGTCTCAAAAGGAAGATGTGGGGTGCTGGGAGAGGGGGGTCTCCCCACTTCCTCGCAGCTGCTCTGGCCCCCAAGAAGCAGGGACAGACACTGCCCGGGTCTGGGCTGGTTCCTGCTGTCCACTCACACCCCAGCTGGCCCTGCATACAGTAGGGGGGACTTTGGTTTCTGCTGCAGGGGCCATGATGCCCGCACCAGGCAGGAAAGCCCAGCCGGGCCATCTGTGCCCAGCCGCCAACGGTCCCCAGGGGCATCACGGGTGGTGACGTCCAGCCCAGAGCTGCCCCTTCTTCCTTAGGCCTCCTTTAGCTCCTGGGCCCTTCCCAGCAGGGCCACCTTTGTTCCAGAAGGGAGATGCTGGGAGGGGGGAGTTTCCTGCTTGTCCAGTCCTGGGACCTCTGGGTCATTCCCTGCCCTGGCTGTTAAGAGGGGCAGACCCTCCAGGAAGCCGGCCGGAGGGGTACAGACCAAGATGGGTAAACACTGCTGGGGAGAGTGGGCCTGCCAGGGGGACCCTGAGGATCCTCAGACCGCGGCCCTACCCTCTGCGCCCCGCTGCTCTGGGCCGAGCCCTCCGGTGGGCGGGACCACGGAGGGCGTGGAGTTTATCAGATGCTGCGACCTGCGGGGGAGCGGGCTGGGGCCCCCCTGGCTCCAGCACGCAGGGCACAGACGGCCTCAGTTGTCCAGGCCCTGGCTATAGGGCGCGGCCATCTCATCGGCGTCGCTGTCTGAGCTGCCCTCGCTGTCCTTGGCCGGCCGCTCCAGACGGCGAAAGAAGCGCGCGTCGCGCGGCGACAGGGGGTAGAGCGCGTCCTGCAGCGCCGCGCCCACGCCCACGCCCACCCCGAGCAGCTCCTCGTCCGACGACGGCAGCGAGTCCTCATCCAGGTGCCGCGCCAGGCCCAGCCCGTCGAAGGCCAGCGGGTCCTCGAAGGGCGGCGGGCCCTTGAGCAGCCGCACCTGGAGCGGGGAACCCGCGCGCTGAAGGCGGGCACCGCCGCACCCCCGCGGACAGAACCCGGCCGCCGGGGCCACTCCTCCCGCCGCCCCCCTGCCCTCCCCGCCGCCTCCCCAGCGGGGGGACGCGGAGGACGTCCGCCCCTCCCGCGCCAGCCCGCGCTCACCTCGGCCTTCAGCTCCTCGATCTGGTCCTTGAGCTCGCGGATGTACTGCGACGAGTCCGAGTGGTTCAGCTGGCCCTGGATGCGGCCCTCCTCCCTCTGCGGGGCGGGCCAGGTCACGGGGGGTCAGGGCAGGGCGCGCCCCGGGGCCCGCCCCCCGCCCCGGCCCCGCCGCTCACCTGGATCTCCAGTTCGGCGATGCGCTGCCGCATCTCGGCCACCGCCGCCATGCTGTCCGCCTCCCGCAGGCGCACGGCCATCACCTCCTCCTTGCTCTGGGGGCACAGGGGGCGAGGGCGGGTCAAGGGGCGCGGCGGGCTGGGGGCCCGGCCGGGGCGGCGGGCGGGGGCGCACCTTGCACTCGGCCTCGGCCTGCTTGCGGCGGCTCTCGCTGAGCTGCGTCTGCAGCCCCTTGTTCTGCGCCGCCAAGTACTGTAGCTTCTCCTGCAGCGCCGCGCGCTCCGCCTCCACGCGGTTCAGCAGGTTGCGGTGGATGTGGTCCTGCGGGCGCGCGGGCGGGCGTCACGGCCTAGTCCCCGCGCGGACCGCCGGCCCCTCTCCTCCCCCCCGCAAGGGGCGCGGGCCCTCGGGCCCACCTGCGTCTCGAGTTCCACCACGCGCTGCCGCAGCTCGCGACCCTCGGCCAGAGCCTGGGCCTCGCGCAGACGCACGCTCATCAGCTCGTCCTGCAGCTCGCCCAGGACCGGCTTCCGCGGGGACTCCTTCCAGCGGCCGCCGCGGGACAGGTGGGCCTGCGGGGAGAGGTGGGCGGTCTGTCTCCAGCCCCGAGCGCCGCGCGGGCCCCTCGGTGGGCGCCGGGCCGGGGCCCTCACCTGCCAGGTGTCCGAGAGCTCCTGCAGTTGCAGCTGCAGCTCCCGCGCCGAGGCCACGGCCTCGCCCTCCCGCACCTTGAGCGCCTTCAGCTCCTCCTGCAGCCGCGCCACGTTGTTCTCGTCCGGCAGCGAGCTGTTCCTCTGCGGGGCGAAAGGGGGTCAGGGCCCAGGGGAGCTGCGCGGCCAGGACCCCTCCGCCACGTCTCCTCTGGGCTCCACGATGGGCAGCCCCGCGGGGAGAGCGCGCGCCGCCCGGGGCCCAGGGCAGCCCAGGCCTCTGAGGAGCAGACCCTACCCACGTGGCTCCGGGGAGAGAGAGCCTCAGAAATTCTGCCTGCAAAAGGGGTGTCAAGAACAGCACTTGCTCTCACTGGACTGTCTCAGGGTGACCCGGGAGGCCAGCGTTCTCCCTAAATGTTACTGCTGATTACACCAGGCAGAGGCTGGGCAAGGGCGCGTGCCTCTGCACCCCAGGACCTGAGATCCTCCCCCTGGGGCCCGTGATCACACTTGGGACCTGCTCCAGCAGCAGCTGAGAAGACAAGGGGTTGCAGCTCCCTGTCCCTGTCCCTGCTCTTTGCCCCCGCGACCCCCCAGGCTAGGCAGCCTCTTTCCCTGGAACAGGCTGAGGGCCAGCTAAGGCCCCGGCCTAGCCCTCTGAGGGCTCAGTGATGAGGGACTTGTGCTCCAGGCTCTTGGATCAGAATTCGGCTTGCTGCCGGAGGTTCTCGGGGACCCTTGTTTGAGTCTGGGGGTTGGCTGGTGGTGGCGGAGGTGGTGGCAGGATCTTCCCTTTGATGTGGAGGGAGGTGGGAGGGAAGCCCAGCTCTGGGCGGGCTGATGGGGACCAAGAAGCCCATGGATGGGGCAGAGACACCCCACCTGGGAGGGCACCCGAAATAGTGCAGGCTTGAGGCGGGTGAGGAGGCATGGCTCCTGCCTTGTGTGAGTGGGTCCTGCTGCCCCCTGCTGGCCGGGGCCCCTCTCTTCCAGCAGCTGTATGGGAGCTGAGTCAATAGGGAGTCCAGGGGGCACAGCAGTGGAGGGTCCCTGAAGTCTGGGGCCCCCTTCAGGGGAGTAGGCGGGAGAGAGTGGTCCCAGTCCAGCCCCTGGGTGGTATCTCCCTGGGGGTGGGGAAGGGGAGAGAACCCCGATGGGTTGCTCTTGGCCTTCCAATGGGCCTTGGCCTTCCCTCCCAACTCCGCCGGGGATCCCAGGGAGGGAGACACACACAGGTGGGCCCGTCTGTCCAGGAAGCCCATGGAAGCCACCACACCGCTGGCCCGGTGCCTGGGGCACGAGGGCAGGTGTGCCCCTTGAGGAGTCATTCTGCTTTGTGTGTGCCCTGACGTGTGTGTGTGTGTGTGTGTGTGTGTGTGCACGCGTATCTCCGGGGGGTCTTGGCAGCGTCTGTGTGAGGGGCCTGACTCCCCATAGGCCCGGAACCTTGTGTGGTGACCATGGGGGAGGAAGCAGGGCACCAGTGGGTCAGGGAGGTTCCCTAGGTTCCTTGGGGACCCACAGGGCAGGGGGTGTCTGACGCGCCCTGCTGCTCTGCCTGGTCACCCCTTCCTGAGGAGGACCTGGTCACACGCCCCCCAGAGTTCAGCCAGTACCTCCACTTCCCTTGTCCATCGTTCCCCGGACACCTGGCCACATGCCCACCCAGTCGCACCTTCTCCATGTCTAGAACCTTGTCCTGCATCTCCCGCAGAGCCCCCAGCGTCTCGGTCTCCCGCAGCCTCGACTGCTCCAGCTCAGTCTCCAGGTGGGCCACGAAGTCCTCAGTGAGGCGCGGGTTGTCCTGGGGGCGGGCAGAGGCTGTGTTGGGCCCCAGGCTGCCCCTGGAGGGTCAGCAGCCTGGCTGCCAGCTGGCTGTAGGCCCGGGCCTTGCCGCCAACCCCACTCCTCAAAGCCCCCGGCTGGCAGAGGGGCTCAGGCTATGGGTAGAGATGGGGTGGGGGGTGATGAGAAGCCCTGGATCCCCTTCCTGTGCCTTCTGACCTTGTGGGGAGAGACCTGAACCCTATCAGGGGGGTTCTGATGCTCCGTGCCTAGGGGTGTCCTGGCATAGCCTCTTTCCTGGGAAAGCCACAATGAGGGGAATCTTCTGAAGAGGTCTCTCCAGGGCCTCAGGCTGCCCCCCGAGGGATGCCAGTGTCTGGTTCCCAGGATCGGGCACCCTTCCTACTCTGTGGTCAGTGCCAAAGCACACAGTGGGGGTGGGAGCAGGGTATGGCTCAGGGCTACGGCACTCCCGCCCCCTTTCTCCACCTCCCTCCTCTCACTGCTCCCCCATTTCAAAACAGGAAGGGATGGGGAAAGAGTGCTGGGATCACTTCTTGCATTCTTGCTCAGAGCCCAGAAGGTAACCCCGTGCGGGCCCTGGGGGGATGGGTGCTGCCCGAGCTCAACAATGAAGACCTAGCTGGTGGTGGAGGGAAGTCCCTAAAGGCTGGAGCTCAGGGTGGCAGGGGAATGTCTCCCTGGCCTGAAAGGGGGCATTGTGCTAAGGTTGGAGTGAGCCCGGCCTTGGTTTCCCCATTGGCCATGCCACTGCTGGCAGGTCATCAAATAAGGAAGGGGCCTGGGTGCAGCTGAAGGAAAATCCCCGAGGTGACTTCGGGCCTAGAAAAGGGGGCTCTTCGCAGTGCGCTGGCCTGAGGGCCTGCCCCCAGCGTCCGGAGCTCCTGACTCCACAGCACAGCTTGGGCCCGCCCCCGCCCCGCACCCCCCCTCCCCTGCCAGCTCACAGTGGTGGGCACAGACCAGACCCTCCTGGGGGGGGGGGGGGCAAAGTGCCAGGCTCTGGAGCAGGGGACCCCCTCTGTCTCTCGCGTTAGCCCCCACCCTGCACGGCCGGCCCCTTGGGAGGCCCAGCAGCCCTTCAGGCCTTGGGGACACGCCAGGGCTCCCCTAAGGAGTCACAGCCGTGTCAGCTGAGGGAGGGGACCCTGCAGGTAGAGCCCAGGTCCCAGGGGCCCTTGTGCTGAGGCCGCCTGCCTCGTTCCCAGATGCCTCACTGGCTGGGGGGAGATGGAGACCCCGGGAGCCCGGATTCCCCAACTTGGGGGGGGGGAGGCGGAATCCCCCACCCTGGCCCCCGGATGTAGGGGGCCGATCAGGAAGGCGGGAGTGGTGGCGTGGGGCGCAGCGCCCCTGGCCGGGTACCTGCTGCTCCTGGAGCTGTCGGATGGTGCTCTGGGCCTTCTGCAGGTCCTCGGCCGCCGAGCTGCACTGCTGCCGCACCACTGCCAGCTCCCGCTTGATGACGTAGTTCTCCTCGGCCTCCTGCGCCCGTGTCACCTGCCCCTGAGCACGGGAGGACAGGACACCGTGACCCTCTGATCACACTCCAGGCCCTGCCTCGGGCCCACCGCAGGGGGAGGCCCCGAGAGGGCGGATGTGGGGTGGGACAGGGGCAAGGCCTCCCCCACTCAGAGCCTGGGATGGGGCGCCCCATCGGGTCTGGGCCTGTTGGGGGGTTGCTGTGCAGGCGAGAACAGGACACGGGGAGGAGCCTGAAGGCACAGGCCCACCCTAGGCCCAGGCTCGGTGGGGCTTAAATGGAGAATGGGGCCCCAGGACCGGGGCGAGTCCAGCTCCTTCCTCTGCCGGCTCCCAGTTCTCAGCCTCTGTCCCAGGTGAGGGCTTATTTAGGGCTGAGGCACAGCAGAGGCTGGGCTCGCCTGGCGGAGGTGGGGGTCTGGAGGCAGTGGAGGTCCCAGGGACTCAGGACAGCCCCTCAGGGCAGGGTTGGGAGGTGGAGCACAGCTCTTCCAGAACCTTTTCCAGTCCTGAATCCTGGGGCCTCCATCTACCTGGGGCTAAGACCTCCCCCTTCCTCATCCCCTCAACCCACCCAATTGGGGTCCCCCCATTCCAGGCTCGGAGCCACCAGGTGGTGGGCAGAAGCTTCCAGATAAAGCCATTCGAGATGAGGCAGCGGCAGAAGCAGGTGAGAGAAGATGGCAGGCCTTGCAGGTAGGAGCGGAGAGGAGCGTGAGGGGCCAGAAGGGGTGGTGTGTTTGTGCGCGCGCATGTGTGTGTGCATGCGTGTGTGTGTGTGTGCGCGCGCGCGGGAGGCTAAGCGCAGTGCACACACCAGGGCCTTTGGCTGACAGAGCCTTGGGGTTCCCACCCATGTCCCCTGGAGGGAGGGGACAGTCGCGTCCCTGTGCCTGTAGGGTCATAGACAGACTCACACTTACGCCCACACACCATGCTTTCACACACACGCCCCTCCTCCCCCCATCGGGAAACCTCCGTCTTCCCTGAGAAGCGGTCCCCAGCCACCCCCATGCATGGTGCCAGGCCTGCCCCCTTCTGCCCCCCGGGGCTGGCAGCGGCCAAGGAAGAGGCGGGTCCTGGCTGTCGTGTGCAGGGACCAGGACAGACGCGGGAGGGGAGATGAAAAGCTACAGTACCTGGATTAACCTATCAGCCAGAGCAGCGCTCTCCTACCCGGCGGAGGGGGTTCCGAGCGACAGGGGGAGGAGGCAGAGCAGAAGGCGCGGGGACAGGAAAGGGGGAGAGACAGACAAGAACCACTTGTCACTAACGCAGTGGACTACCTCTAGAAGCAGGGGAGAGAGGAGTGAGACCAGAGAACCAAAGAACCAGCAGGACAGGACCCAGAGGAAGAGCAAAGCCAGAGCTAGCTCTGTCCCGGAGAGGGAACTGTGTGTGGCTGGACTGGTGGGGCTGCCGCCCCTGAGGCTGTGGGATGGGGTGGCGGCAGCCAGGCCCAGAGGGCAGGGGGGGTGCGGGGGGGTAGTATTTTAACCTGGAGTCTGAATAAGAATGGAGGTTTTGGCACCAGGGCAGTACACTCCTGCGGATGTCTACTCCCTGTGGGCAGTGGGGGGGCGGCAAGTGGGGTCCCCCTCCCTGCCTTTACTCCCATCTTTAAAAACAGGTTGGGGGCCAGGGTCCAGGTTGTGGCACCCCCCCCGCACGGCGCCGCCTTTCTTTCCAGGGTGAGGCCTCCAAATTACAGGGTTAGGAGCCTGTGGCCTAATTCGGGGCGCCTCGGTCAAAGCAGCAGTCTGCCTCCTTCCCCCTACGCAGGCAGCCCAGGAGGGCCCCGTGTGTGCAGTTAACTGGGTTATAATTTTACAACCAATCCCAAGCAAAGCTGCCCTATGCCCCTCGTTCTGAGGCAGCCCTAATCCCAGTGGGGCTCTTGGTGGGGGGCCGCTGGTTCACGGTGGGGCCCCGGCAGGGGGCTGGCTGGCCCTCTGGCTGCTGGATCCTGCTTGGGGCCTGGAGGGGTCGGTGCCCCAGGCTGCTGGCCACACTCCTCACCTTCTCCAGGGTCTCGATCCGTTGTTTCAGGAGCCGGTTCTCCGTCCGCAGCCTCTATGTGAGGAGAAGGGTGGGGAGTGTGTCAGAACCCCAATCCCACTCCCATACAGACAGGAGGCCGTCCCCTTAAGGGCCAGGCTGCCTCCAGGCAAGATGGAACCATCATCGAATGCTCTGGGGCGGGGAGCCCAGAAAACAGGGCCAAGTCCTGTTCAGCATGGCCCATTTGGTTGTTTTTGTTTTTGTTTTTTTTTTTTAAACAAATCTTGGTTCACTTAAAGTGATTGCTTTCATGGGGATGCACTGTGTGTCAGGGGTCAGGCGCCAGCACCCCTGCCTTCCTGGGGAGTCTCCTGGGAGCCCATGCTGGGGTCTGTCCGAGGCCAGTGTGACGCCTCCCACAAGGGCAGGCCTTCCTCTGGGCCTGTCTGTCCCCATGCCTCACTGCTTCGCTTCTAGCAGAATGAACTGTCGTCAGGGTCAGGGTCCAGGGGCGGGGGTCTTGCTGAACCCACGGGCCTCCTTCAGCCGGATGGCTGCGTTTCTGTGACCCACCAAAAGTCAGCTGGACTCAGAGGCCGTCACTCCCCTCCAAGGGCCAAAGAGGCCCTTCCGCAGGCCTCTTGCTTTGCTTTTCACCTTCTTCTCTGCACTGATGGATTTGGGTTAGATATTTGTGGTTTTAAGTTCCCCATGGCCTTTGGGAAGCAAAGCGAGGTTTATATACGCCTTGCCTCTTAGTCTCTACCCATGTATACCCTTCAAGGAGCAGATACAAAGGGTCGGATCCTAAGTGTGTGCTGAACCAACACCAATCAGACCCTGCATCTTCCTGAAGCCCCAAGACCCCACATCCATCCATTATTAATGAGGGCCCCTCCTCCCTGTGGGTCACATACAACATTTCCCGGTTCCTTCCGGGAAGAAGGTCATGGAAACACCCACAACACTCCCGGGAAGCATCTGCTGTCAGAGAATCACAGACATGATTGATTCACTGATGTCATGCATGGGAAACTGAGTCGGGAGGGGCAGTGTCTGGACTTGAGCCTCCCCAGCTTGCCTGGGTTACAGCTGTTTCAGCCCAAGTCTCTGCCCCGCATCTGGAATCCCGAGTCAGATCCCCACCCTGACCCTTGGATGGCTCTTGCCCCAACTCTGGCCTTGACCCACCACTCCGTAAGCACAGAGATCCTCGAGGAGCTGGATGTGCCCAAGTAACAACCCCCCTCTCTCCTGCTTACTCCAAAGGGAAAACGAGACAAGGAGTTAAGAACTACGGGGTCTAGGTATACGTCAGGCTTTTTTTTTTTCTTCTTCTGTATTTTTGATGCTTTGGCCTCTAGCCATGGGGCCAGGCTTGGAGAGACTGCCCCGCCCAGGACTAGCTAATTCCTAGACACAGCGAAGCAGCAGTGGTGTGCCTTTCAGAAGCCAACTAGCCAACCCTGAGCCCACACCCACCTACCTGGCCTGTCTCACTCATCCCACCATGCCCACTGTTCTTCCTGCCCTAAATTGCCCCCAAGAAAACAAGAGACCCCCTATAGCCCGCAGCTCCCTGAAATTATTCAAAGGAACCAACCCTTAACTCAAACTCAACTACCCAGCCTTGCCCATTCCCTCCTGTGGAGACCACAGTCAAGACTCCAGCCCACGCTTTGCCCCTCTCGCCCTCTGCCTCTGGACCCACTCTGGTGGCCATGTGGCCAAGCATGGTGGGGCGTGCCCCCTCCTTTTGGGAAGAGTTAATAAACTTCTTTCAAAGGCAGTCTCTGTGTTGTCTCCGTGTCAGTCACCTTGCCACACCTGATTAAAGCAAATTCCGGGTACACTTTGAAACAGGCTAAAAGGGGAAGAGCAAAGGGCAGGGCCGTGGGAGAAGGTGTCTTCCTGGATCCTTTAAGCCTGTGGGCTCTCAGGGTCCTCTCAGGAGAAGTTTCCAGGTGGGGTATGTAGTCTGAGTGTCTGCTGTGTCCCTACCTACAGCTGGGACCTCATTGTCACCAGATGGGGACAGGTCCACGACTGTGCATGAGCAAGACAGGCACACATGTTTGGACCGATGCATCAGTCAAGCTACCATTTCTGAGAAAGGGGAATACCTGCAAACTCGGGACACAAAACTACTTCTGGAAAACCTACAAACAGAGCCAGGATGCCCTCTTTCCCCTTCAGGTATGGGTGGCAGGTGACCTGGATTTTAATCTAGATTCTGCCTCTCCCCTTCTAGAAAAAAAAATTTTTTTAAGATTTTATTTACTAAAAAAAAAAGAGAGAGATTTTATTTACTTTTGAGAGAGAGAGAGAGCATGAGCAGGGGGAGCGGGAGGCAGAAGGAGAAGCAGGCTCCTCACTGAGCAGGGAGCCCAATGTGGGACTTGATCCCAGAACCCTGGGATCAGGACCTGAGCTGAAGGCAGACGTGTAACTGACTGAGCCCCACAGGCGCCCCTCCCTTTCTAAAGGAGGTGGAGATGTTGATAGTGGTGAGGGTAATAAAAATAGAAATTAATAATAATTTGAACAGCAGAGCAAATGTTATCCCCATTTTGCAGAAGGGGACACTGAGGCTCAAAGAAGTGAGAATCTTCCTGGGTCACATGGCTGGTCCATGGTAGAGCCAGGATTTGACTCTTGGTCTGTGGGACTCTAGTCCCAGCCACTGTGGGGCTCTGTCCCTGAAGAGGACAAAGTCAAGGATTATGTGTTTATGTCTGTCCCTCTCACTGGACTTGGGGGGCCCTCAGTTTCTGCTGTGACTCTTGCACACAGTAGGCGCTCAATAAATGCTTGTTGTGTGAATAACAAATCATGTATGGGAGAATGAAAGCAGAAAGGAGAGGGAGGAGAGTCTGGAGGGTTGGAAGGGCCACAGTGGGTGCCGTGCCCTGGCACCTGCCTGCCCCTGACCTCGGGGCTCCGCCCACTGGGGCAGCCTTCCTGATATTCCTCTAGTCAATCAGGCCTGCCGCGGCTTGGCCTTTTGCACTGACTCCGCAGGCCTGGAGCGATCTTCCCTGGGTCAGCTCCACCTCTCTCCTGCACGTTTTTATCCAGAGTACTTTCTGGAGTCCATACTCTGTACCTATGGGTTTCCCAACCATCTCCCCATTATAACTGGGGGATCTCATGAGGGCCGGGCCTAGCCACCTTCTCCAGCCCTCCAGCCCTGGGGTGGGACTCCAGCACCGGGGTGAGCCGTCACTCACACGCTGGCCTGCTGGGGAATGAAGGGGCCAGTGGGTGGAGGGAGGAAGCCTCAGATTCTGAGGACAGGCTGGTTCGTGGCTTGGGCAAGGCTGCCCTCCCAAGGGCATCCCGTCCCTGCCCCACACCGCCCCGGGGACTCACTTTGATCTCAATCTGCTCTTCCATCTCCTTGCTCTTCATGGCTGCATACTCCTTCTCCAGCCTGCAGAGGGGAGGGCCGCTGTGGTCACCACCCCACTCTCAGGGACCCCTTTCTGCCAGCACCCTGGCCGCCCCGGTACTGACCTCTTCATCTTCTTGGGGTTGTACTTGACCTGGTAAGCCTTGAGGATCAGCTTATCCGGGCAGCTGTCGAACTGGTGGGGGATCACCCTCTGGAAGTACTGTGAGCGGGGACAGGCTGTCCTTAACACAGAGGCCCTGACTCGGGGGCCGCCAGGGCCCTGCTGTACCCCGCTTCCCTGCAGGATGAGCCGTCTGCCGGGGGCGTCCCCATGTCCCAGCTCCGGGCCCAGCTTGCCGTGGGCGCTCTGTCAGTGCATGTGGAGTGAGTTAATGCGCAGTGTGTGTTGCTGGGGGGGGGAGCAAGCTCCTGCAGCCGGGACTGCCGTTTGCCAGGGAAAAGCAGGCCTTCAGCAGCTCCTGCGGCCTGGC
>CM053603.1:3899693-3915292 GCA_028646535.1 Procyon lotor
GTGTTCCTCAGAGCCTGACTCCTCCTCCAGGAAGCCCTCAGGGAAGCACAGGAAAGGAGCAGGATGTTCCGGAACACCTTGCGCCCTTGCAGCCAGGCCCTTCCCCATCTCTCAGGAGGACTTCTCCTGCCCCAGTGCCCCTGACGTAAGGGAACCCCCCCGCGCTCCCCCCGGCCCACCTGGGACATCCCCTCCATGTCCAGCTGCATCAGCTCGGTCTGGTTCACCTGCAGCAGGGCGAGGCCCACCCGGAACACAATCTCCAGGCCCTGCAAAGGGGATGATGGCAGCAAGTCTCTAGTCCTGCTCTCCCCGGGCCGGGGTGAAGGCTCTCTGACCCCCCCAATCTCCCCCAAGCCCTGGCCCTTCCTTAGCCTGGGCCCGGCTGGGATTTGTTTCCCACCTCAGGTATCCAGGAGAAGAAGGGGTGTTTGGGGTCCTCACCTCGTACATGAAGATGTCGAAGACACGGGTGGCAACGGGTAGCGGGAAGGTGGTCAGGAAGAGCGTGAGAAACCAGGATGAGGCGTACATGGACGTGTGGAAGCTCTGGGAGCGGAAGTGGGTGTTCAGATCCGGGAGCTGCTCCTGGGGCGAGGGGGTGGGAGGAGGAGGCCAGGCGCTGTGAGGAGGCGGTGGGCACAGCCGGCCCTGCCCACGGGCCCCCTCCACCCGCAAGTGCGGGGCCTCGGTGCCCTGGCCTCCACGGAGACTTCCTGGCCCAGCGCGGGCAGCCCGTGGCTCTCTTCCTCTGTGCGCCCTTGGCTCTGTGTTTGGGTGAGGCTGAAGCACCCGAGAGCTCTGATGGCAAGAGGTGGGCACACAGGCAGGGGTAGCAGGAGTAGTGGCAGCTGGGGAGGGGGGCTGGGTACACACCGGGAGCCCACGCCGTCGCGCAACCGCTTATGGGATCCTCACCACTGCCTCGAGAGGGAGCTTCTAAGGCTTGGGGTGGGGGTAGGGGAGGAGGATGATTATGTGGTCATACAACTCCTTAAGCTCACCCAGGGAGCGAGGGTGGGGTGGGGTGTGGGCCCACTGCAGCTCCCCCCATATTTTGTGACCTGCCAGTTGCTGGGTCCACCCACAGCCCCTCCCATCATGCGGGGTGCCCAGCAGTGCCCAAGGGATGCCTTTCTGATGGGCCTGAAGTTCAGACTGCTGAAAAGGGACAGAAGTTGGGGAAACTAAGGCTGGACAAGGTATCAGGAGCCCCTGGATGGTCAGACCGAGAGAGATCAGACTCGGGCTGTCTCCCACCTGCCCAGAGAGGGGCTTCGTCCCACAGCCGGGGGTTCTCTGGTCCTGCCCTCCTACTCTGCCGTGGATGGCCTTGCCTAGCCAGCCCGGGGCAGGTGGCTTCTTCCCTGTGGCCCAGGCCACCTGCCTGGCAACACTACCAGGTCCCCTCCAGCGACGGCACCTCCTGCCCACTGCTACCTGGAGGTACACAGTCCCACCTGCGACCAGCTTCTAAAGCAGGCCCGTGCGCGTGCACGCGCGGGTGTGCACATGCGCAGGCACGCTCGCCCAGTCTCTGTCTGCCAGCCAGGGGCGGGCCCTGCGGGGGCTGCTATTTATAAACAGAGACGGCTGCTCTCCAGTATCAGCAAAGGCAGGCAGACAACACTTTCCCTCCTTCCGCCACGCTGAGGAGCAGACAGGGAGGGGGCCGGGGGTGCATCCGACCAGAGCCACCCTGACCCCTCTTGCCCTAACAGCTCTAGGAGCCCCCACCACCAATGGCTGGCTCTCACCCCGGCCCCGGAAGCACCCTTCGGGCCAGTACCCCACAGCCTCGCTGGCACAGGACCGCTTTCTGAACTGAAACATGCCTGCGACTTCGAGGCCCTGGGGTTGTCAGTCAAAGAGACGGAAGTGGGGACGCCCTCGGTTAGCACCCGTGGGTGCGGGCTGGCAGAGGGGGGTAGGACGGTGCAGACCAGCCCTGGGCCGCGCCCACCTGGAGCATGTACTCGAACTGGTAGATGCAGAGCCCCAGCTCCGCCATGCTGGGCTTGAAGAGCTCCCGCAGGCGGTACTCCTGCATCAGCCGCACGAACACACAGAAGGCTTCCTCCTCAGGCATCTGGGGGGACAGGCAGGGTAGGAAGGGACACTTGCCGCTCTTCTTATGGCCCTGGGGCACGGGGCTTCACCTGCTTCTGTTCCATTTAGATTTACAGAACTGGGGACTGCGGGGGCAGCCCAGACCCTCCTAATGGGCCTCTGGTCAGTATGGCCACCCGGTTTGACTGATGGGAACCCTCCCGAGGCCCGGGTCACCTGCCACGGGCCACCTGGTAGGAGACAGTGGCTCTGGGACTTGAAGCCCAGGTTGGCCCACCTCCAGAGCCCAAGCTGAGACACCCTCTGGTCCCTCCGTCCCCCGCTGTCTCTGTTCTCGCCTGCTGAGTGTGCTGGCGTCTCTGGAGGAAGCCCTCAGCCCAACCAAGACCACACGGGCTGACCTAAGTCCCCTGCCGGAGTTCCAGCCCCTGCACGGGGCCGACCGCCAGCCCCTCTGCGCCCACCCGCTGGCGCCTTGCCCTGGAGACTGGCAGAGGTTGTAGGTGTGTGGAGAGGGAAGCTCTGGCGCTAGGACGACCCTGGATGGAGGGAACACTGCTCCCACCACAAGCCTGGGCCCAGCCACCTACCTGCATGAGGAGCAGGCCCACGATGAAGGCGCTGCCTTGGCAGTAGCCCACCTCCCTGTCCACCAGGGAGTACGCCTGCAAGGGAACACGCGCATCACGGCAGGGCCCCCTCAGCAGGCCAACACTGGCGGGGGGACGGGATGGGGGAGGCCCGAGGGTCCTTGGGCCTCACCTTCATGACGTTGAAGAGCACCTCCTGGCCCAGGCTGTCTTGGCCCTTGAAGAACTCGTGCTCTGGGTAGGTGCGGGCAATGTCCCTGCGGATCAGCTTCTCGCATGGCGAGGACATCTTGAGCAGCTCCGAGTACTGGTTCTTGACGGGCATGTCTGTGGCGCTGCACAGAAGCTGCCACACGATGGCCCGGAAGTGGTGCGGAATGCCCTTTCGGATCAGCTCCTGACAGTGGGGCCGGGTAGGGGGGTAGGAGGCCAGGCTGGACCCTGTCCCGGGCGGCAGCCTCCCCACGGCCCCCCAGCCAGCCCTCCCCACAGCCCAGAGCCGGCAGAGCCATCGGGCAGCAAATAGAGTCGACACCGCTTAACCGTGCTGTCCCCAGTCCCACACGGGACACAGCAGGGCAGGAGACAGCCCGGTACCTGAGACGCCAGCGTGACAGCCACTTGCCTCGCCATCCCCACCCCGCGCCCCGCCCCGCCGGGGTCCTGGCAGGCTCATCTCCGCAGGGGCCCTCTGCCCTGGGCCCTGGAAGACCCCCCCCTCCCCGCCCAGTGGAGTGGCCCGGCGGGCCCCGCCCCGCCCCGCCCCCAGGCCCCGCCCACCTTCAGCAGCTTCTCTTTCCTGCGTCGCCACTCCTCCCACTCATTGGCGATCCGGCCCCACAGGATCCACGTGTCCTCCTCCAGGTGGCTCAGGTTGGAGGAGGCCGAGGAGCTAGACACCAGCGAGGAGCCGCTGTTCCGCCGGGAACCGTTCATGGAGCGCATGGACTTGGAGTCGGCTTCCAGGAGCCTGGGCGGGGAGGGCTGGTGGAGGCGGGTCCAGGCTGCCGGCACCTCTCGCCCCAGTCCCGGGTGTCTAGTGATGCCCTGGGGCGCCCACCCCTCCCACCTCACCCCCCACCCCGCAGGCCGCCAAGGATTGGGGCTAAATTGTTCTTGCCAAGTGACCTTGGCCGGTGCCCTAAACTCTCTACGCGGGGCCTTTATTCCTGGGTGCCTGGAGAGCCTGCCTTTCGGGTGTCCCATTCCGGGTCTAGCACTGGGCTGAGAAGCATATGTATGAGCTGACTTAGTCTTATCAGCCCAGCAGGGGAGGTTTTGTTAAGATCTGGGCCTTACAGACCAGGGGTAGACAGGGTGAGCCACTGGCTGGGGGCAGCCTGCTGGAAGGAGGCTACCTTACCGTGTGTTCCCGCAGCTGGGACATCTGGGGCCTCCCCAACCCTGGAGGGACTGCCCACGCAGGCCTAGCAGATTCCTAGAGATAGTTAAGGACTTGCCTGCCGGCGCGCCTCTCCTGTGCAGACCAGCCAATCTAGAACCCACAAACCAACTACTTTTGCTCTGATCCCCACAGGGCCGGGGGCCAGACAACAACGGCTAGCCCCTACCCCAGAGCCCCTCGAGATTATTTAAACTAGCCAGTTTTCTACCTGCTCACAACCTTGCTGTTCCTTCCTGCAGAACCCACAACAAAGGCTCTTGCTCACATTTTCCCTCACTCCCTCTGCCCCTCCCTTTGCCCCCCCCCGACTGATCCTGGTGCTTTCTTGTTTGGCCCCACATGGTGTGGCGCTCCCCCCACCCCAACCCCGCTTAGGGATCGTGAGTAACGAACTCTTGACCCATTGTCCTCGCCATATCTGAATGATAACAACAATACCCACATTTTAAAACCGGGGAGGGGCCAGAGGAGACAGGTCGGGGGGGCCTGGCTCAGAGTCAGACGCTTTGCTCTTCCCTCCAACAAAGGCTCCGTCAGCAAAGGCCAGGTTCACTCGGCCTCTGGAAACCTTGGTCTCATCCTATTGGGGAAACCCTTCATCCAGGGATGAGAGCACAGACATGACCCTCGTCGAGCCTCTGGTGGGAGCTGTTCCTTTGCCCAGGGCCAGGCCCAAGCTCTGAGTGTGAGGGGGCCACCAGGAACTTCGAACTTGTTTGGGCCCCAGCTGCACCCCGCGGCTGCTCCCCGTCCCCCAGGCCCCAACTCACCGGTTCTGCTCTTCAAGCTTGGCCAGCAGCTCCAGCTCATCGGGGCTGAGGTTCTCAGAGTCCGAAGTGGGGGAGCAGGTGGGGGCCGACAGGGCCTCCTGGGATGAGGAGTCGGGGCTCAGAGTGGGGCTCGCCATGGTGGGCAGGCTCATCAGCTGCGAGCAGGGCCAGGTCACAGCTCTGTCTGGGGACCGGAGACACGTGGGGTCAGCACCGGGTGGGGTGCCGACCCTGTCCTGCCGGCCCTGGGCCCGCTGAGCCTGCTGCTCACCTGGGTAGGCTTCCTCACCCAGGGCTTCCCATCGCTGGTCTGCCCATTCGGTGCACCCCTCATCCCCACGCACTCCAGCCCAGCAATGGCCATGCTGGCTCCTTCTGCTCCGGACGCTAGCTACCTCGAGCCCTGCCCATGTCCAGCTTCATGGACGGAGACAGAAGGACCCCAGCCAAGACCCATGCTGTCCTGCTGTCCCCGGGCATGAAGGCCAAGTCTCAGCTTGACCCTTCTGAGTCTTCGGCAGGGCCAGGGGCCAAGGGTCCCTATCATTCAGACCTTGGGGGTGCAGTAGCCCCCCTGCTTCAGTGGCTGACAGCCTCAGTCCCTGTCTCTGTCTGTGGCCGGTCCTGGGAGCCCTGCCTCAGCATCTGACCTTCCCCGTCTCATCAACTGAAGTGGGCTGCTGGCACAGCCAGAAGCAATTATTCTCTACTGTTAATTGTCCCTTGCTGCCAACAGCCGGAAGAGCTGACTCCCTTTGGGCTGGGCAGCCAGGGATGGACGCGTCAAAGTGCTGGGGAGCCTCCCCCGCGGCCGCAGGGTGAGAGCCACAGGCTCTCATCAGTACCCCGACGGCAGCCTGCTGTGTGCCGGGTGGGTGCCAGGCCCATTTGTCCTGTTCTTCTTGGGCTTGGTCTGGCCTCACCCTCCTGGGGGCTTCAAGGACACTGGCCTCGTGCTTTCTGCCGGCTTCAGGAGAGGCAGCTCAGCACCAGGCTGAAAGTGAAGCTCTGGACTTCAACGAATGAACCGTGGCTCCCCCTCGACCAGCTGCGTGGCCTTGGGCCAGTCGCTTCGCTTCTCTGAGTCTCCAAAGACTGAGGATCATGCGGGACCGACTGAAGAGGGTGGCCATGAGCACTGAGCGTGCCACCGCATGGAACATGGGAGAACAGTAATACTTAATACTGGCCATTCTTATTCATTCCAGGGCCAGGGTCAAGGTCAAGGTCTAGCTGGACCCCAGGGTTCTGCTATGCCTGGTGTGGGGACTGTGGGCAGGAGCTGGCGTCACTGTGGTGGGAGGGTTTAGGGGTGGGCAATGGCTAGAGGAGCGGAGGCAGGGGCCGGGCTGGGGGGTGTTCTTTCTACTGGGTCATGCTTCTGGTAAGCCCCGGCTAGCATCAAGGGTGTAAGATGGGGATTTCTAGGGCTGTGGAGGCAGGAAGAAAATGCTGCTCCTCTCACTGTTGCTTTGGATGGCTCCTTCACACCCACCTACTGCCCCGCATACTATGAGCCAGGAATCCACTCTTGCCCTTGGACCCCCCCCAGACCAGGCCCCTCAGCTCCACAGAGGGGCCCCTGTCCAGTCCGTGGAGAAGGGGCATCCGGTCCCCTGAGCAGCAGCAGGATGATGACAAACAACAGCAGACCATTTCATACCATTTCAGGTCACTAGGCACCTCTACTCGTGGCCCAAACTCAGACCCCAGCCAACACCTGAGGTCCCCCACAGGCTGGCTGGCCTTGACCCTGGCCATGCAAAACTTGATTCCAGCTTCCTTCCCTTGTGCTGCCCTGTCATGGCGGGGCTGGGGAGGTGGGCATCCTTCTTCCACCTTGTAGGGTACCCAGAAACCCTCCTTTCCCTGGTCTCTGTGGCTCCTGGGGGCCACTGGTCCTGCCTCTGGCTCCCAAAGGCTTTCCAGGTCTGGTGGGTGCCGAGGACTCCGGCTTTGGTCAGCGGTCCAAACTCTCACATGCCGGCGGAACTGGAAAACTTTTTCTTCCCATTGCCTAGCTGGCCGGGGATGACCGGCCCAGAGGCCAAGCCACTGTGCACTGTCTAGCCAGGAGTTAATCTCTCCTGAGAGAAGGACAGTGGGGGCCACTCTGGGGCCTACCGCAAGGTCAAAGTCTGTGACCAGCCAGGACAGAGATGGGCTGTGGTGTGCTTACCTAGAAGGATCTCTCTGGGCAGGGAGGGGCTGGGAAGGCAGTGTGGGTTTCCCAACGCCAGATTTGGGAGGTGGGGAAGGGGGGTGGAGGCGAGGCCTGGAGCCTCCTAAGCACAGCTGGGTTGGGGAGTGGGCGGGGGGGGCGGCTCTAGAGAAAGAGACCACGTGTGGCCAGGGTAGTGGTCTGGGCCCACTGTGTCCTTGCTGAGCCCAGGAGAGCCAAGCCTTGGAGGGCATTGGCACCCCCAGTGCCCGCCCCCGAAGGGCCCAAGAGAATGGCTCAGCTCTGGGTTTCTGATTTAAAAACACAACCGGGGGCCAACCACTAGCAGAATTCGTTCAGTTATTTATCACATATTAATGTGAACTTCATACAGGAAATAAAATTGATTCAATACATAAGCTGAAATTTGCAGTCTAAGAGGCAGAATCTTCTGATCCCTCAGGAACTTTCTCTTGACTCATTGCCAGACTAAACACAGCCTGGCTCTGGAAGCCATCCTCCCGAAGCACATGTGTACACATACACACACACACTCTCTCCCACCTTGTGCACACTCACACATTCATGTAATTTACACTCACATACTATTTGAGACCCCACAGGCTCACACCCATGCCTTCTCATACCCACTCTCTTGCATGTGCGTGCACGCATGGACACACACAATCTCCCACCCACGCACACAGATACACACGCAGACACACACTCAGATACATGCACGCTCATCCACATCCATACCATCTCACGCCCACATTCTCATGTGCACACACACATACACATCCGCGCACGCTTCCTGCACTGACCAGATCTTGCCACCCTCGGGCCTCCGTCGATTGGGATGGACCCTGGCTTGCTGCCCTCCTAGCTCTGTGAGTGGTCCTGCCTCCTTTCCAGAGCGCTGCAACTCTTCTTGGCTAACCATTCCCTCCCTGATGCTCGCTGAGGGCCGTCTGAGGCCCAGGCACTGTTCTAGGCCCAGGAGAAGAAAGAGGCAGATAAGACACCGACTTCACAGCCCTCCTGCCCTTGCTGGATGGGTACAGAGACACAGAGACAAGGCAGGTGCTCTCGAGGGCTGAGGGGCCACAGGCCTTTGAGATTCACGTACAGGCCCACAAGGTCCGAGGTCCCAGCCTCTCGGCATCCTCAACTTCAATCCCTTTTGCCTCTGCTCCACCTCAGCCACTTAAAGGGGGTCCTGGATCCTGCAAGTGGGCAGTGGGCCACCTACCCCTGTGCCTGCTGGCATCATGAGCCTCCACACCCCTGTAGCGTGGCCCATGGCTTAAGGGGCTGAGTCAACCCAGAGGGACACCAGTCATGGGTCCGGGGGCACGAGGGCAGAAAGGTCCAGCTGCCGGGTGTTTCCCACCTCCCTTTCCCTCTCCTTCCCAGGGGTGTTTGGACACTGCTGGTCATGCTTCCTCCTTCTTGAAGTCCCCTTCCAGCTGGCTGCAGAGAGGCTGGGCCTCTCAGTCTCCTGGGTGGCATCCCCCCACCCCCACCCCACGGGCCCCGCCTCGGCCCCTGTCCCTTCATGCCCTTGGCGATCTCTCTCTTGAGGCTTCAGTGACCACACATACGCCTCCTCTCCCCAGTTTGTCCTCTCTCCTGAGCACCATCTAAGATTGCCAACCAGCCCCTGAACTTCTCCATCAGTTCCCCCACCAGTGCAAGAGCCCCCCTGTCTGGGTCCCCGCTACTGTGGTGCCCTCAGCCTAGGGCTTGAGAAACATCTGAGGAACGGCACCCACCTGCCCATCCACTAGTGTTTGCTGAGTGCCTACCGGGTGCTGGGCACCACACTGAGCAAAGACCAACGGAGCCGCCGCCCTCCCGAGCGCACGGGGTGTCGAGAGTAAAAAACCAGCATCCCAGCTTTCTCTTACAGATTGAGGGGAGCGCTTCAAAGAACAGATAGAGTGGAACACCATCTGGCAGCTCCCTAAAGAGTTAAATATGGAGTTCCCACATGACCCAGCAATTCCGCCCCTAGGTATCTACCCAGAAGAAGGGGAAACATACATCCACGTGGAAACTTGCACGTGACCCTTCACAGCAGCGTCATTCACACCGAACCGTGCAAACGACCCAATGTCCACCTCAATGGATGAACGGATAAACCCAGTGTGATCCATCCATGCACCAGAATATGGTTCAGCCACAAAAAAAGGAAAGATGCCCTGACATACGCTGCCGTGTAGATGAGCTTCAAAGACATCATGCTCCGTGAACAAAGCCAGACACAAACGATCACAAGTGACATGACTGCATTGAGTAAGAAATGTCCAGAATAGGTACATCCATAGAGACAGGAAGTCGGCTAGAGGTTGCTGGGGGCTGGGGGCTGGGGGCTGGGGACGTGGGGGAATAGGGGGACCTGCATCCAGGATTTCTTTTTTGGAGTGATGAAATGTCCTGGGACTAGACAGTGATGACAGTTGTACCACGTTGTGAATATACTGAAACACGCTGAACTGTTCACTTTAAAAGAGTGAATTTTATGTTACGTGAACGCTAGCTGAGAGCAAAAGATAAGGGCTGGGCTGGGTTGGGCTGGCAAAGGAAGGGCGGTGCCGAAGCAGGAGGGAGGCATGCCACTCCAGAAAGGACTAGAGAGTTCTGCAGGGGCCAGACCCCCATGGGGCCCAGCGAGGGGAGCCTAACTGTGCTTGAATTTCAGGTCCTGGTCCCTGGTGTGGAGATGCTTGTCCAACTCCATACTCCCCGACTAAAGCCAGAGCCTCCTCCTGCTGCAGACGGGACCAGCTGGGTACATGGTCCCACCCACCTGCTCAGGCCAAGCCTGGCGCTACCCTCCTGCTGCCTGCCCAAACCCTTCAGCCACTCCCTACTTGGAGATGGAGCCTGGATGTTTTTGCCTGGTGCACACAGCCTTGCCTCCTCCCTCATCCCAGCCCCATGATGCTCAGCCCTCCAGGACCACCTGCTCCTTCCTGCCTGTGTCTTCGCACATGCTGTTCCTTTCTGGTGGAAAAGCATCCTCCAACACCTGGTTTGAATTTTTTCAGTGAAATCGTTCCTGTCAACCCCCACCTCCAGCATGCTGGCTCATTTCTCTCTCTCTCTCTCTGAAAATACTTGCCCTCTATACCTCTGCCCAAGGCACAGCCCATGGCAATTCCTTCAATACAGGCCTGCCTGTCCTACTGGGCCATGAGCATTCCAAGGTCAAAGGCCTATCTTCTTAATTTTCTACTCTAAGCTCCGAAAACATCTGGAATTTAGTAGGTGTTCAATAAACATTTGCTGAGGGAATGAAAACAAAAACTTCGGTGCTGCTCAGCCAAGCGATCAAGGTCAACATCAAGAGTAATAAGCCACACTGAGAGCATGGGCCCATGATGAGCTGAGAAGGGCATGTCACCTCTGTATCTTTCTCCCCAGGACACATCATCTCAGTTTAACCATGAGAAAAACACATGACGAATCCAGATCAGGGGACATTCTAGAAAATGCCTGACCAGTCCTCCTCAAATCTGTCAAGGTCATCAGAAATAGGGACAAAATGTCATTTGGGATCCAGGATAGGACCCTGGACGAGAAGAAGGAAATGAGGGCAAAACTAAGGAAATATGAATAAAGTGTGGACTGTAGTTAATATATCAGTGTCAGTCTGTTAATTACAACAAATGCACCAGACCAACTGAAGATGTTGCTAATCCGGGAAATTGGGTGTAGGGTCTGCGGGAACCTTCTACTGTCTTCTCAATTTTTCCGCAAATCTGAGACTGTTCTAAAAAATAAACTCTATTTTAAAAATAACTTAAAACAAAGATGCTGTATCAGTATAGACAGAAAAGTAAAGGCCAGCTGTAACGCACGTGAGGTCCCTCAGTGAGTGGGACGCTCACAGGATCCCTTGACTAGGCCGCAGGGGAGGTAGGCTTTGCATTTGGATTTCTGACTCCGGAGTCTGCCCTAAATAGATCCTCTGTGCTGCCGCTCTCTCTGCATTCTTTTACTTTAGAAACAATATACATAAAGCACGAATGCCCAATTTACTGGGCGCTCAGTAAAGCACAGTCATTACTTTTCAACGGGGAGCGGGAGTGAGGGTGTGCGCACGCGCCATCTTGCAGAACTTGGCATTTTCAGAGGCAGGAATAAAGACCTCAAGTTTCCTTTCGTTTGGCTCCCTACCTCCCCTTCCCCCGGCTTCTGATCCTTCACCTCTAATGATTACGGGGGAAACAGACTCATTTCTGAACCGGATGCCTCAGGAGAAGCCAAGTGACTCCATATGCCCAGCCTGCCAGGACTGTCAGTGTGGGCCGGCGACCATGGTCCTGGCTGGTTCCAGGTCCTGGGGAAATGGCTTGGGATTTGGGTCCTTTTGCAACCGATGGGTAAGCTTGGATAACAAGGACAGCAACTGGAATTCAGGAGCTGCTCCGTGGTATTCGTTCCCTGCTGGATGGAATGTTCCATGTGGGGAGGGGCTGTCTAGCCACCACTGGATCCCAGAGCCTAGCACACCATCAGGCATCCGATATTTGTGGAGTGAATACACAAACCTCTCTTCCGCAGCAGGCCTCCCCGCAGTGGGGTGGCCCTTTTTAAAGGTTAAAGGCAATAAAACTGTCATTATCGTTATTGGAAATAATAGCAGCAGCAAATACCTTCAGACTAAAATCTGAGAGGTGGACCATTATGATCTGTGGAATCCCTTCTGACCTAAAAGAAAAAAAAAAAGTTTACTACCCTGTATCACCACCAACTTCCTTTCTGCCACCGGGATAGGCTCATTCCTGGCAAATCCCTCATTTCTCTATATTCCAGATCCCTGAGAGTGACAAGGGAGAAAATGGAAAGCTCTTATAAGCCTTCCAGGGACAGGTGAGTAAGAGAAGGGGCATCCTGCACAGGCTCTTGGCTCTTCAGAGCCAAGATGGTATCTTTTCTGCTGCCTGTGTCAATGGCAAAGTCTCGCTGGGCCAGGGGGCGGGGGGTGAGGGGGTTACGCCCTGCCTTTCAGGAGCTCTCCAAGGCAGATGGGTCAACCTCTTTCTGTGGAAGAGATCCAGGCCGTCTTTCGTAAGTGGGTGGATAGGGAAGACTGTCAGATCCTAAAACGAAGCAAGTATTTACTAAGCATCTGCTGTGTGCCCTACACTCGCCTGAGCCTCGGCCGTGAACAAATGGACGGGTTCCCTGCCCCTGCGGGACTAGTAGGCCGGTGGTGTGGGAGACACACCTCAATGAAATGATCTCACTACCCTTCCCAGGGTGCTGAGCAAGGCCGGACAAGTGCAGGTGAGCTGCGCCCACAGGGCCTTCCAAGAGAAATCTCTCCCCGGCTCCGGTGAGTCGGTTCTCACTGCTTTCACTGGCCCCTGCTTGACTTCTGGAACACGTGTGCTAAACACTCCCCTGGGCAGGGTAGGGCTTGCTGCCTCTCTGGAGTTCCTGCAACTACGGGTCCCTTTTTCCAGGGAGGGGCGCACAGTGTGTGCCCCATGGATCACATCGGGGACACAGGGCCTACGAGATGAGGCTCACCAAACAAGGCACGACTCCCTGGATGCACCAGGCTTACTCTTGCTTTGTGAGCCTCTGTCCAAACACTCTGCCTGCCTAGAACACCCTTCCCTGCCATGCCTGCCCCGCGAGCTCCTCTCTGGGCCTATACATCATCCCTGTTCCGCCTTCCCTGATGACCCGGGGACCCACCGGACCCTTCCGCACTGGACCATTCCGCTCCCGCGGTATGCCGTGTATAATTCTTTCCTGTGCTTCCACATGGGAAACAGAAGGCCGTGATGGTGAGGGTGCACGCTGGAATTTGGGTCCCTCTGGAGGTTTGGAGGATTAAATGAGATACTACGTAAATGGTGCTTGGCACCGGCCCTGGCATGCGGGATGGGCTCGATCAGGGTGCCCCAAAAAGGTCTTTAGAGGCAGGGCAGAGACCACGGGAGACCTGCCTTCAGACCCCAGCACCGGACTCAGTTCCCAGCACGAGGTGGGGCTTCATCTGGAGCAATCCACATCTGTATTCTACCAGAGGAAACTGAGATCACTCTCCACCTCGCCCCCCTGCCCTCATCAAAGCAAATATACAAAGACACAGGCCTGTACCCCCAGCCTCGGGTAAAAGTGCACTGATACTGTGCACAGTCCCTCCCCAAGCGCTTTCTTGGGGTTTTCGTAAGGAGTTCATAGTCTATTCTGAAGAGCCTTCTGGCCCTCACTGCATCTGCACAAGGGCCCACCCTGGGGAGGCTGTGGAGACTGTTTCCTGCGCGCCTCGTGACCTTCAGGAGTCTTCATCCACTCCTCCCTTCAGCAAGTGGGCAGAATGAGCCTCTCCCTACCCGGGTCTACACGTCAGAGGTGTGCATGAGGCGAGGGCATTGCCAGCAAGCGGTCCCCTTCCGACCCTCCGTTCCCATGGGAGGCTTCTGTGTGGCCACAAATCCCACAACAGACCATCTCTCAACCCCCAACCGAGCCGGCTTCCTGAGATGCAGCTTGGCCACAGAGAGACGGCCATGATCCCGTGTGAGGTGTCAACTAATGACAACCAGGGGACCAGGGCACCCAAGGATTCAGCCAGCACCCACAGATGGGTGACTGCCCTGCTGGACCCCACTGACCCCTCCCTCACAGTGCCCAGGGGACATTCAGGACCACATCCTAACCTCGCTGGCTCCCCTGCAGTACAAAGCAAGGTTCTAAGGATTCATCCCCCCATTTTCTAGACGGAGAAGTTGAGGCCCTGAGCCAATAGGTGCTTCTTCCTGGGGCCATCCTGAGTCCACTGGGTAATATCTGCAAAGAAGCCTGGGCTTGCGTGTCTGGGGCTTTCCAGGCATGCTCGTGTGGCTCAAAGGATCCCAGACGGGCAGTGCTGGGGCCCGACTGATCTGGATTCTGCACGGGTGGGACCCGGGCTCCTCCTCACTCCCTGCAGTGCCACACCATGTCGCCAGTTCGGTGATCTCCTTCCCTCATCCCTGTGCCAGGGCCAAGCCACCTGCAGCTGCTTCCAAACCACCCACAGCCGACCACAAAAGCCCAGAGGAACCCACAGGTTGGACCCGAGGGTGAGAGCTGTGGGGTGGCAGGACGGGCGGGGAGAACCGACACAACCAGGAAAGATGGGTGGACGTGGGTCCTCTCGCTTGATCGAAGCCCGGCCAAGGGGAAAACCAAGCTGACTACTCACTCGTGTTCCACCCGAGCCTCTTCAGCACATTCTTCCCTTCTGAAAATATTCCTTAACAAAGAGCTGTCTGCTTCTGGCAGGCCCCAATCCAGCCCCACCGGGTCCCAAATGCCAGGAGAGAAGGGAGCCGTTTCATTTTGGCATGACACACTGGCCGTGGGTGAAGGAACTCGCGCGGGCCATCAGGGGCTGCCCCGGGCAACGGTGTAGGCCCTGTCATTTGAGGCCAGCGGGCGAGACGGGGTCAGGATGCTGGTCCTACCAGTCTGGTCAGACTTCAGGAGCAGCCTGAACTCCCCCTCCCCACCAGGGGGTGGCATAAATCAGAGGGCAGGCAGTGCTTCCCTTTGGGAGACTTCAGTGTAGGAGGGAGAGTGAGTGCCCTTCCCTTTGAAGAAGGGCAAAGCAGGGAGAGGATGAAGGGGAAGAGGCCTGGGGCAGGTGTCCACAGCGGTGCTGGGAGATTCTGGGTCATCCTGCCACCCTTCTGGGCGCCAATGGGGATACCAGGTCAGGGAGGCTGGTGTGGCTGGGCAGGCTGGCTGCCTGGGGCTGGGCAGGCAGCTCGTGTCTCCAAGTCGGCCTGAGCTGGGTGCTTTGGGCACCACAGGGGGACCTGGGCGGGTGGGATCCTCGGAGGTGTGTGCAAGTGCAAAGGAGTCCTGTGTGTGAGACAGTGTGTATTTGTGTGTGGGGGGGGGCAGTTGTCTGGGTCTGTGTTGGAGGTCTGAGTTCCTCTGTGTGTGCTGGGGATCCAAGTGTCTAGCTGTGTGTGTGTGTGTGTGTGTGTGTGTGTACGCCCACCCCAGATCAGGGGGCTCCTGGATCTCTATGTATTGGCCAAGCTATCTGTCAGTATGAGTTGTCCAGGGTTCGGGGTCATCTCTCTCCGTGAAAACTGCTGGTTCCCAGATACGAGTGTGTGTATGGGGGGGGGGCACACACGTGTGGCTGTGGGGCTCTCAGGAAGATGTGTGCCTCTGAACCTGAGGAAGGTTCAGAATATCTGTGGGGAGGTCCTGAGCAGGAGGTGAGGGTGGGTTTTCAGGAGGAGTCAGGCTCAGGGGTCTGTGGGGGGCTGCTGGAGTGTACTGGGAGGAGCCTGAGGAGTGATTTTTCCCCCGGTGCCCTTGGGCATGGGGTTGCTGGGGGTGAGAGATGGGCCAGCAGACTGAGGGGAGGCCTGTGGGTAGGAATCCTGATTTACAGATGCTAGGGGAAGGGTTGGAAGGGAGGGGTAGGGTTCTGAGGCTCTTAGCCTTGGGGCTGGGGGCAGGTCTGGGCCCAGAGATAGGATGAGAAGTAAGGGGAGGGATGGGGTGGCAAGGGGTCTGCAGATGGGAGGGGTTCTGAGGGATCTGGACAGAGGGAGGGGGGTGTCTTGGGTCTG
>CM053603.1:3922995-3957850 GCA_028646535.1 Procyon lotor
ATATATATACCACATCTTCTTTATCCATTCTTCTGTTGATGGACATCTAGGTTCTTTCCATAGTTTGGCTATTGTGGACATTGCTGCTATAAACATTCGGGTGCACGTGCTCCTTCAGATCACAACGTTTGTATCTTTAGGGTAAATACCCAGTAGTGCGATTGCAGGGTCATAGGGTAGCTCTATTTTCAACTTTTTGAGGAACCTCCATACTGTTTTCCAGAGTGGCTGTACCAGCTTGCATTCCTACCAACAGTGTAAGAGGGTTCCCCTTTCTCCGCATGCTCACCAACATCTGTCATTTCCTGACTTGCTAACTTTAGCCATTCTGACTGGTGTGAGGTGGTATCTCACTGTGGTTTTGATTTGTATTTCTCTGATGCTGAGTGATGTTGAGCACTTTTTCATGTGTCTGTTGGCTATTTGCAGAAATGTCTGTTCATATCTTCTGCCCGTTTCTTGATTGGATTATTTGTTCTTTGGGTGTTGAGTTTGAGAAGTTCTTTATAGATTTTGCATACAGTTCCTATCTCTTTATTGATGTTGTCATTTTATTCACACGTTGTTTTCCTAGCTTCTCTTAAATCTTTGCCCATATTTTCTTTTAGCTTGTTGAACATATTTAAGACAGTTAACATATTTTTTAAAGATTTTTAAAAATTTTTATGTCAGAGAGAGAGCCCAAGCAGGCAGAGAGGCAGAGGCAGAGAGAGAAGCAGGCTCCCCACTGAGCAAGGAGCCCGATGTGGGACTCGATCCCAGAACCCTGGGATCACGACCTGAGCTGAAGGCAGTGGCTTAACCAACTGAGCCACCCAGGCGTCCCAAGACAGTTAACATATTAAGACAGTTGTTTAGAAATCTTTTTCTAGTAAGTCTAATACTTGGACTTCTTCAGGGATAGTTTCTGCCGATTGGCTTTTTCCTTTAAACAGGCCATACTGTGCTCGCTTCGGCAGCACATATACTAAACAGGCCATACTTCCATGTTTCTTTATATGTCTTTGATTTTTCTTGTTGAAAACTGGACATTTGAATATTCATAATGTGGTAACTTTGGATATCAGATTCTCCCCTTGCTCCAGAGTTTGATGTTTGATGTTACCGTTTTTGGTTTTTGATTGTTGAAAGCTCTAGTAGTGCATTTGATTAGTGACTTTCTCAAACAATTCTTGCAAATGCTGTATTCCTTCATGTGTGTGGCCACTGAAGTCTCTGTTCCTTAGTTTGTTTACAGAGATTTTCTTAAACATCAAGAGCTAGAAAGCAAAAAAAAAAAAAAAAAAATCCCACCTTTCTGCCTTCACAAATCACTTCTGTGCCAGAGCGCCCCCTTCAACATTTAGCCAGGCTTGCAGAGTCTAGAATCAGCCTTGATTCAGCCAGAAGACGTTGGGGTCTTCTCAGAGCATGTATTTCACTTTGCAAATGCACTGGATTTTCTACATTGCCATTGATACACAGGGGTTTCTGAATGTCCTAATTTCCCAAAAACACTCTCCTCAGGTTTTGATCCTGAGCCACAGGTAATATAGGCATGTTTTGACCATAATCTTTGCCCCAGATGTCTATGGACATCTGGCTTGCAGGGTTTTTGGGCAGCACCTATGCCTTCTCTAGCTCGAATGCCAAGTAAGCAAAACAGAGATGTGACACGTCGTGTCATTCTTTCAGGTAGTTTCCAGACAGGTTAGAGCAGACAAACATTATAATCTTTGAACAAAGTCTGCTGTGCTCTCTTCAGAACCAGGGACCAGGGTCTCACACTGAGAACATGGACTTCCCTTTTTAAGACACTGCCACACCAGGAAGAGGGTGGGACAGGGCAAATAAAAAAAAAAACTCCACAAAGCCTTTTACCATTCTGAAGTTGCCTTTTTTATTAACCAGTGTTTACTTGGTTGCTATAAAGCCTTGACTCTTTTCCAGAGTTCTGAAAATTTGGTTATGGCGGTTTCTGCTTGTTTCTTGATGTTTCTGTTGGGGGTTGATGAAAGCTGCGTGCTCTGATTTAGCCCAAGCTAGTTTGGGTTATGAGAAATATATGACTTCATCACCTCTATAGCCTCAACCACCTGCCAATCAACCTCCAGCTATGAGTGAGGCCATCTATCCCAATTTCTTATGTAACAAAGCACCCCAGAACTCAGTGGCATAAAACAGCAGCCATTTTTTAATATGTTCGTGGATTCTGTGGACAAGACACAGAGGGGATAGTTTCTTTTGCTCCATAGCTTCTGGTTCTTAAGCTGGGAAGACTCGAAGGGCTGGGGTGCCTAGTGGTTGGGGGCTGGAATTATCTGGGGGGCATCTTTACTCACATGTCTGGCTCCTGGGCTGGGATTGCTCAAATGGTGGGGGTATCATTGGGTGGATCTCCCTCTCTCGATAGTCTCTGGAATCTCCATTTGGTCCCCCACATGACATCCACAGCATGGCAGCCTCAGGGTAGCTAGACTTCCTCCATGACGTCTCCAGACTCTGGAAGTGAGTCTTCTGGCAAACAAGGTGGATGCTGGCATGGTCTTTAATGATATAAAATTGGAGGTCATCTAATATTGCTTCTGCTATACTCCATTGGTTGAAGCAGCCACACCGAGATTCAAGGTGACCTCATCTCTTGATTGCTTAGGTATTTTCACTCTCAAAATACTTTCAGTTATGGGGCTACTGGATGGTGCACTCAGTAAAGCCTCCGACTTTTGCTTTTGGTTCCAGTTCTAACCGCAGGGTCTTGAGATCGAGCCCTGTGTCAGGCTCTCCACTCAGCGTGGAGTCTGCTTCAGATTTTCTTTCCCTCTGCCCTTCCCACTCATCTCTCTCTAAAATCAATCAATCAATCTTTTTTAAAAAAATATTTTCAGTTATGTTTTAATACTGCGCTGGCTAAGTAACCAAACTTAGCTAACCTACCAGCTGACCACAGATGTGTGAATAAGCCCAGCTGTGCTCGGCAGAACTTTCCGTCTTAGCCTGACCCAAATTTCTGAACTACACAATTGTGAACTAAATAGATTTTATTTCGAACCGCTAATTTGAGGGGGCGGGCAGTTGGTTATGCAGCAAAAGCTAATTGATGCATCTTGGCAGATTTATGACACTCATGAAGCGTAGTATCACCTGATCACTTCCTGGGGTCCTCCCAAGCTGATGCAAGTGAGCAGACCATGACTTCTATGGTCTGGTGACTCCTCCCTGCCTGTTCTCACCCTACAGTCTTCCACCCTTGGTTCTACCTTCTATGACAATTCGGGGCGCCTGGGTGGCTCAGTGGATTAAGCCTCTGCCCTTGGCTCAGGTCATGATCTCAGGGTCCTGGGATCGAGCCCTACATCGGGCTCTCTGCCTACTTGTGCTCTCTCTCTCTCTCTCTGTGTCAAATAACTAAATAAAAAATCTTTAAAGCAACAACACTAGAGAAGTGATAGTTAATGTGAAAGAGGATGTACCTGCTGTAACAAAATTTATATTCTAGTGGGATATGGTAAGAAATTTCTAAAATCGTTCCCCGTGGTCCCCACCTCCTGGTATTCATGGCCTTGTGGAATCTTCTTCCAAGGAGTAATTTGCTTCTAACTTGAAGACATAATGCCTCATCATTGAAGAAATGTCGTTTGTGTAATTAGGTTACAAAAGATTCCGACTTCTATTTCTCTGGCACACTTTCTCCCTTGCAGGCTTTGATGAAGCAAGTTGTTGTGTTGGAATAATTCATGTGGCAAAATCCTAAGGACATCCTTTGACCAGCAGCCAGCTAGGAACTGAGGCTCTTAGTCCAACAGGAACCAAATGCAACCAACCACGTGAGTGAACTTGGAAATAAGTCATTCTCCAGTTGAGCCTTCAGATAAAATCCCAATCCTGGGAGTGCCTCGGTGGCTCAGTCGGTTGAGCGGCTGGGGTCCTAGGATTAAGCCCTGAATCGGCTCTCTGCTCAGTGGGGAGCCTGCTTCTCCCTCTCTCTCTGCCTGCCACTCTGCCTACTTGTGCTCACTCGCTCTCTGTCTCTGTCAAATAAATAAATAAAGTATTTAAAAAAAAAATCCTAATTCTGACCATCCCCTTGACTGCAGCCACATGAAACTCCGTAGGCAAAGGATCTACTAAGTCATGTCTAGATTCCTGACCCACAAAAACACATAATAAATGTGTATTTCTTCAATTCACTCAGTTGGTAGCAATCTGTTATGTAGTAACGGATAGCTTCTATGTGAGGGGAGTTGGAATAAACAAATAAATGACCAATTCAGAAATAAATCACAGAGTAATACAAGCTATCCAAAGGACCCAAGAAGCTGGAATCATGAACAGACTAAATATCACAGGAAACACTGAAAAGGAAAGGAACTAAAGATCTAGTACTTAAAACACCACCAGGCCAGGATGATTCTATAGCCTCACTCTGGTCTCCCCATACCCTAGCCTGAGCATTTGGTTCCTATGACCGGTTTGGATTTTTAGGTTTGACCTGTTGGATCTTGGATGGTTTCCTCCTTCAGTTCTGGCCTTGGTGGCTCCTTCCGACTTTGCTGCCCCTAAAGCCCCAGGCTGGCTTCAGTCCTGGAGAAACGGGGTGAGCAGTCTATCCCTGGCTGCCTTTCGTCCTCAGCCTCCCAACAGTGGAAGGGGATTCGGATAGCAAAGCTTCATGAGTAATAAGTGCATTTCAAGGTCAGGCAGAAGAGGAGCCTATGAAGGGGATGAAGAGACAGAGAAAACCCAGAGATGAGGCCATCAGCGAGGGAAGTCTTGGGGTTTCCAGAAGAAAAGGGAGTAGTCACCTTTCTATGGGTAGGACCAAGACAAAAATGGGTCTGTTGATTTTCTCAGGGGGAAGGTAGTTACTGTCATTGGTCATTTTTATGGAACGGTGGGAGGCAACAGTGAGGAAAAACCTTTTCTAAGAAGTTTGGTGACACCTAGAGGGCTGAGGAGTTTTGTTTTGTTTTGTTTTGCTTTCTTCTGAAGATGGGAGAAGCATGCCTAGGTTCCTGGAGGTCTCCCTGTTCCAAGACGTGAGGTACGGATCATCCACGTCCCCAGGAAGGGAGCTTCCCAGGCTGAAGCAGACCCAGGAGTTGACTTGGCTGCAGGGCAGAGCTCTGATGGCGCATCCCATTCTTCCTGGAGCAGCAGTGTCCAGGGAGGGATAACATTCAAGGTGAGGAAAATGAGCAAACCCCGGGAGGATTGTGAGGTCACTCTCAAGAACGTGCAAAATGTGGGAGAGATGGAGAAAGGGTGTGTCACGCTAGGTGGACTTCCCAGCCAGTGCAAAGGCAAGGAGGCAGGAACCGGTGGCATCAGTTAGGTAAGCCAGCGCTGAAGCCGCTTTGAGCACTGGGTGGCGCTGTCCAGCCTGGCAAGAAAGCCAACAGGCTGCCCGTTCTTCCTGACCACAGCCCGAGGTGATCTCCTCCTGGTCTGTGGATGTTAGCTGAGGTTCTGGAATTCTGTTGCCAGCAAGTTTCTAAGAGGCCAGCCGAGCCTGGCCAACATTTCAAAGAAGAGGCAGAATGACATCTCTAAAGCTGCCCGTGAGGTAAGGCTCTCTCTGAGCCATGGGAGGTGGGCGGGTTCTGACCTCCTATCAGGGGAAACCTCCCATCAGGTCAAAGCTTACAGGGTGTGGCAGAGTCTTTGAGCCCAGTTAGTTTGAGAATGGGCTACAGGTGGGTAGAGAAGGAAGACTTCTTGGAAGAGGTGGTATTAAAAGATGATGAGATTTGTCAGGGGGAGAGAGGTGGGAATATGAGTGAGGATGTAGGACTGGGTAGCCATACGTGTCTGTGTGTGATGTTGACATTGAACTGGGCAGTGGAATGAACCAACGTTCGTTCATTCCATTTTGTTCCTTAGACATTTTCTGAACACCTCTTTTGAGCTGGTTTGTGTATGTGCCACTTGGTCTACACCGGGGACACTGATCCGAAAGACAGAGCCTGGAGGAGGCACCAGACCCAGCCTGGTGGGGAGAGCTAGGATGGCTTCTCTGATATCATAGGAAATATATCTGGTCTTTGTGCTGAAAGTTCTAAGACCCTTGTAATTTTCTGAGTGATAAGAGTGTCATTTGTCATTTAGAAGGGCCTCTTTGGATCATACCTGAGTTTATGTTAACGAGATGACTTGGCATAGGGCCCCTTCCTCAGCCTCAGGAGGGTCTAGTCACCAAGGAGGCCAAATGATTAGAAGTTTGCAACTTCCGGGGGCTGGAGGTTAAACTCTACGAAAATTCTTGAACAGCAAGACTTGGTTAGCTTTCTGGTCAGTGAGGTGTCCACATGTGGGGGTCCCATGCGCGCTAGTTTTGTGGGGCCCGAGTCACTGGCATGCCGGACCTTCTGGTTCATTCTGTGCTCCTCCTCATTTGGCTGATCAGCTGTACCCTTTATAATATCCTTTATAATAAACCAGGAAATGTATGTCAGTGTCCCCCCTAAGTTTTCTGAGTTCTCACAAATGACCTGAAGAGACCTGAGGAGGTGGTTGTGGGAACCCCTGATTTATAGCGGGTCGGCCAGAGGTAGGGGTGGCCTGGACTTGCAGGTCGGTGTCTGAAGTTGGGGACAGTCCAGTGGGACTGAGTCCTTAACCTGGGGGATCTGATAAAAACAAGGCAACAGGCCCCAAACACGCGAAGCCCCAAATCATGACACCAAAGTTGAACTTAATCACAGCTTGGCTCTCTCAGAAGTGGAATCTTTTTTTTTTCTTTTTAAGATTTTATTTATTTGACAGAGAGAAACACAGCGAGAGAGGGAACACAAGCAGAGGGAATGGTAGCAGGAGAAGCAGGCTTCCTGCTGAGCAGGGAGCCCAATGCGGGGCTCGATCCCAGGACCCCGGGATCATGACCTGAGCTGAAGGCAGCCGCTTAATGACTGAGCCACCCAGGCGCCCCTCAGAAGTGGAATCTTAACCAGCTAGTTAGGAATCACCCGATCGGCCCTAGTTAGGTGACCTGCCTTGTGGACCCCTGCCCTCCCCTAAGGGCAAGGAAGCTTGCAGTAACGGAGCCCTGCTTTTTCGCCTAGCACAATTTTCCTGTTCTTGCTCCTTCTTGCCTCGTCCAGCTCCTCCGAACTCCTTTCTGTCGCTAGATTGGAAGCTGCTCGATTCATGCATAATGGAATAAAGGCAGTAAGATCTTTAAAACTTACTCAGTGGAACTTTTTTTTTTAACAGATCTGATGTTATCCCCAGCTTGATAATGTCAGCGCCGAGTTAAATTTTAGGACATCCCTTTGGTGTTGGCCGAGGGTTGGAAAACAGTTTGGTGACACTGGAAAACACCCCCAGGAACTTCCAGAAGGAGATTACAGTCTGGGGGAAAAGTCGCATTCTGAAGGACGAATTGTTGGAGCGAAGATGGATTTAGGTGGTGAGAGACGGAGGGTCACCCTCCGGAGCGATTCACACCTGCGAAGATCGGGAAGTGAGACAGGATGTGACTTCCCAGGGGAACTGAAAGCCTTTGGGCAGGATTCCCAGCCCCAGGAGGGAAAACTGGAGGGTTGGTCTGGGATCGCTGAGGAGGTCAAGCCCAGATGCAACGGTTAATAACGAAGGTGGTAGGACTAGCCCATCCAAGAGAGAGTATCTTGTTTGGGGTCCCCAGGGGTTGATGTTACAGCTCTGCTGATGTGTCTGCAGGTGGGAAAGCCACCACCTCCCCAGGAGGCCCAGCTGGGCACAAAGAGGATGCCAAAGGGGGCAGACTTGGCCTTGGACCCCAGCTCTGCCTCGTGCAATTCTCGGAGCCTCAGTGGTCCCCATGGGTGAAATGAGTGTCTCCACTTCTCCACCAAGAACGTACCAGCAATGGTGATTCATTCAGTCATACGTTCAGCACACACTGTTGGGAGTGCCATTTCTTGGCACCGGGGGCACAGCGGTGAAGGAAACAGACCCAGTCTCCTCCCTCTGCGCAGCCAGCACCCCTCCATTCGCTGACATACTGTCTGTGGGGCCTTCACATTATAGTGAAGTCGTTCACATTACAGTTGAGTCGTTGTCAGAGACCTAAAAAATATTTGCTGTGTGGCCCCCCTTTTTTTTTTTAAATGTTTGCCAACTCTTGGTCTAGAAAGTTACATTCTGGGGGAGACAGATAGTAGACAGAGAAACAGATTTGGAGCCTGAATCTGGTCCCCCCCTCCTTACCTTGGGCTCCCTAAGTCCGAGTGGCCGCCTTATCAACCCCCTCTCTTGTTTTTTGGAGTTTGAGGCACAGAGATGAAGATGGCATGCTTTCTTGCTCTGTCCCCCAGCTCCAGCAGTCAAGGACGGGGAGACATAGTCTCTGGACCTCTTTTGGCTCTTAAGTAACAATAGGAGAGCTGTATTATGGGAACTGAGATCGTGTCCAAAAAGCACTTAGCACAAAATCAACACTCAAGGAAATGCTGGTCAGATCTTCACTTCCAGTTAAAATGTAGAAGGACCCAAAAGACCCTCGTATTCCTTGTAACAACTAGGAAAAACCCATTTTTTTTTTCAATAGAGCTAGTTAAGAGTGATGGTTGCAAGGAAGTTTTTTTTTATTTTTTAAGATTTTATTTATTTGACAGAACACAAGCTGGGGGGAGGGGTTATGGGGAAGCAGGCTCCCCGCTGAGCAGGGGACCCCATGCAGGGCTCCATCCCAGGACTCTGGGATCACGACCTGAGCTGAAGGCAGACAGTTAACGACTGAGCCACTCAGGTGCCCTGCAAGGAAGTTTTGATGAGCTGGTTTTCAGGGATAAAATGAGCCCTTCTGTAGGTGAGCCAAGAGCAGTGGTACCTTCCATGGTGGGAGGGGGGTGCGGCTGACACCAACTCTGGGTATGGGAATGCCACTTCCCGCCAGCACTTCGGAGAAGAGTGAGGCACAAACAAATCAGCTTCAAGAGAAGAAAGAGGGGCAGGAGTTGGCAGTTGAGAAGACTGCCACCTCCTCAGTCCCGTATTTATTAGATACAAGACAACAATCAACAAAGGAGTTGAAGGAGATTATAGATAAGCAAGATATACCTAATCAAGCAGTATAGGATTTGTGGTTGAGTAAACACATTTAAAGGGACCATCTAAGTAACTACAGGTGATCTCTGGAGAAGGGGAGATAACAGAAAAAAGAAGCAGGTGGAGGTCCACTCTGAGCGGGCGGAGGGTTCCCAGCTGCTTGGCATCAAGGATGTATATCGTCCTCTCCCCCAGGGGCCTGTTGCTGGTACAGGTTTAAGCATGTTTGGTCAGTACATTGTTCTGAGGGACGGTTACATTTCCCCCTTTTTGTTTATGCAGAAGCAGGAAAGTCGATTTTGCAATTTCTTGATCCATTAGTCGTCGGAAGGATTTTTGCATGCATCTGAGGACTAAGCATAAAATGATTATAGCAATAAAAAGAATTATCATTCGACCCGTAACGCCAAGACCAGTTTGTTTGATCCAAGTAAAAGGATTTAGATCAGACACAATAAGAGCATCAATCCTTTGTGGGAAACTCACTGCTGGAATTAATTGTAATGACGAGTGAGTAATGCCTTGAATAGTATCTTGAAGCTGTTTAATATCCAGAGTCAAATTATCGCCATAATGACTGGTAATAAGACAGTGAATCTTGTTCCACGATGTTTCCAAACTCTTAGATGATTCAAACTCCCCAAGTTAAGGTTTGTGGCAAAATGAGGTGATCAGAAACTTGCCATTTTAAGTTCCGATGAGAGGAGCAGGGTCTCCCAGTGCAATTGGTGACTGCCATCCCCTTAGGGGATCAGTCCCATACAATTCCATAGGAATCATTAATAACGACACAGGGGTGAGAAGCTCGACGATCCTCCCATAAGGGACGAATTCCCTTAATGGACCACATCTGTGTCAGTTTGCATTTGGGAATGGGGGGTGCTGCTGTGCTCTAGCTAGGACCCTGATATTCATTGGCTTGGAATCCTTTAGTGGAGAGCAAATGTAACTGGACTTTAGTCAGACCGTTGTTAGTAGCAGAGGCTATCAACTATCTTTGATCATCAAGGATAAGACAACTGGAATGATTGTCGATATGTATTGGTCTATTTTGATATCCCGAGGTAGGATTGATGTTCGTGCCCTCTTCCTGGGGTAACAATGGCAATCTAGGACCCAAAATTCCAGGTACCCATTTTAAAGCATTCAAATAAATTGGTATTATGTCTTCTCCCCACTCTACTGGACGGAGCAGGGAAGGATTGGGTGTATAAGCCCAATAAGTAAAGTTATCTATTTGTGCATAACATCCAGGAAAACTTACAGCTACCGTGATGAGGGCCATCAGTTGCCATCATGTTGTTGGGGGTGAAAGGATGCTGCTTATTTGCCAGAACATCTGCTTTCTTGGTCAGTTTCTTTATCTGACTCCATGTTGGAACCTTTGCTGTGTTCATCCCCAAAGGTTAATAGGCAAGTCTACAATATAGGGCTGCAGATAGCCCTTTTGACCTTCAGTTCCTTCACAAAAAAGAATATTAGAGCTCTGATGCACATGGCTAGCCTGTTTCAAGGACTTGCCAGTGGGCTCTAGATAGGAAGGAAATTTAATAACTTTTCTTCTGCCTCTGTTTCCCACGTCATTCCAACAATTTTGACCCTTAAATCTTTAGGGTTGCTGAGGGTAGAAGGTCTCATCTTCTGTAACTTCTTCCTGCTGAATAGGTAGAGCTGTCCCTACCTACGGGTCAACATTGGTCAGTTGGGGATTGTGTAGGGGAACTAGGAAAGATGGAGGCAGCTGAATCCAACGCTGACAGTAAAGAAGTATCTCAGTGAGGGGTAAGGATCATTCTGCCCAATGGTTTCCTTTTTTCCATTTAGGACAGAGACCCGGGGACTTATTTCTTGCATTTCACGGAGGGAGTTTTCCTTTTTGCCTGAATTGAGCCTTGGTATGGCCTGTCTGTTTTAATTCCTTCAATAATTTGAAGGGAAATGGCTCATGCATAGATACCATCAGGGTCGTTGGGATCATGTCGTGGAGCGACATGTTCTCTAACAGTAACCAGGAAATTAAAATGTAAGGCATCTAGGTCTCCTGCTCGCTTTGCCTCCATGAGGCCTTTTTGAATGGCTGATAGCATGGATTTTTCATCCTTTTCACTAAACTGCACCTTCTTATGGGATGGCAGAGCCACTGGTGACGGTACCACTTGCTGTGAACAGTAGCAATTGTTCCTTCCTTCTGTTCTGTTATTGGAGGAGGTGGGGGAGGAGAGTCTTCCTTTATATATTCCTTTACGATGACTTTAATAATTTCTTTTCCCTCCAGGGTGGCGTGTTCGGCTTCCTCTTCAGTTTCTCCTGAATACTCATTATCGCTAACTGAATCAGAGGATTGTAAAAGCTCCAAAATGGAGCCAACAAGAGTCCAAGTAGGCCATACAGTAATCGGAATTGGCTTTTCTTTAGCATCCCAAAGTTTTAACTCATGACCTACTTTCTCCCACGTCTGTAGGTCTAAAGTCCCTAATGGAGGGAACCAGGAACAGTGTTCTTTAATTACTTTTAAAAGCTCCAAAAGTTTGCCCTCGCTGTCTTTTGCTCCTCCCGCCTTTAGGAGCCTTCTCAACATAACTTCTCAATAAACATATGTAAGGGCAATATTCGTCTATGCTCTTTATATTTCCCATACCCTGAGGTAAGTACCCACAACTCACCAGCGGGGGAAAAAACACAGCCGTGCAAAAACTCTCGCTGGGGCTTCTTCTCCTGTTTTGTTTCTTGTCCCTGTTCAGGGACCACTTGCCGCTTCCCAACGGCGCTCTGGAGAAGAATGAGGCACAAACAAGTCAGCTTCAAGAGAAGGAGAGCAGGGACTGGCAGTTGAGAAGACTGCCACCCAGAACAACTCCTCAGTCCCCTATTTATTAGGCACAAGATAACAATCAACAAAGGAGTCGAAGGAGATTATAGATAAGCAAGATATACCTAATCAAGCAGTATAGGATTTGTGGTTGAATAAACACATTTAAAGGGACCACCTAAGTAACTACAGGTGATCTCTGGAGAAGGGGAGATAACAGAAAAAAAGAAGCAGGTGGAGGTCCACCCTGAGCGGGTGGGGGGACAAGGAAAGCCTGAAACATCTAGTTAGACCAGAAAGGAAGTGTTGGAGAAAGTCACTGGCTGGAGAAGTTCACTTATTGAACTGTGAGCTGGACTTGGGCACTCATAGTCATTGCTATGATTCAATGATCAATATGATCAATGAGGGATCCTCATTGGGGAGGATCCCTCCCCAATCCTTGGAATGTGGGTCCCACTTGCCTTCCGCATTCCATTCCCAGAGGCTGCCGCAAGGACAAAGCCTTGAGATAGTGATGTGGTGTTAACGGCTATCTGAAAGAAATATATGAATGAATCTCGTTAAGGCCTCTATATAAACTTTTAAGGTTCTAGTGGGCGGGTGTGGAGATCTACTCATCTCACAAATACCCAACACAAACCTCACATGTAATTCCTTTGCTTATTAAAACTGTCGCCCAGCAATCTGGAGTGGTCTCCTTCTTTCTTCTTTTTTCATCCTGACCTATGTGTAAGGGGACCCATTTCAGATTTCACCCGGGGAAATTCCTGAGGTTTCAAACCAACAGGAAGAAAAACTGATTAGCAAAAAACGGATAGGCAGATATCAAAAGGACACAGAAGCCAGTATGAAAGGCTTCCACTGGCCAAATCAAAGACAATTTGAGCATCAAAAATATGGGGCATGGGAGGAAAGTAACATCAGCAAAAATAACAGAGTAAATTTTGCCCTTCTATAAAAACAAGGGAATAAACTGCAAAATATTTCGGAATCAGCCTTTTTGGGACTCTGGAAATCAACCAAAATCTTACAATTCAGGGAGTATTTAGTTAAGAAAAACAGCTGGGTCTCAGTAAAGAACAGTGAGCTCAGTGGAATTTTAACTTACTCTAGTTCCATTCCTCACTCTCCAACTCAGAAGTAGCCTTGAAAAATAACAGCGCAAGTTGCTCGTCCTGGAGGGAGTAGAACACAGCTGGAGCTCTTGAAAAGCCTCATTTCCCAACAAAAGTCATTATTTCATCCGCCTATTGGTTCCCTGGAAGACCACACTTGAAATGTTAGTCTTTAGTTGACCTTGTTTGAACTTGCCCAGTGCTAAAAGCCTCTCCCCAGTGGACATTTGTCAAATATTTTAATATGACATGAGGTGATGGGACAAATAATAACCTAACACAAGTCTCAAAAGGAAAAGTTAAGGAATGAAATGTCCTTAGGGGCTTCGAAAAGTTCTGACATATCTTGGGATCTGAAAGGTCTCCTACAGGCATAGGGCTTTGTGCATGCCCAGGAAGGACCTGAGAAAGCCCTAAGCTCTCACTTCTGGCTGGCTTTGAGGCTCTATAAAAGTAGGAAGCAAAGGCTAAGGCAGAGCTTCAAACTTTCTGGCTGGACATTGATGTTGTGTCTGAACATACAGTGACCCTCAGCAGAGACTGGAACACTTGTAGAGGCATTCAGGGAAATGTCTGTCCAACCATCACCTAACTTCTAAGTTAACTGACTAGAGGTTTTAGTGGGCATACATGGCAGAAAACAAAGACTTTGTAGAATTAGTGCAGATAAGTAATTAAATAAACAAAAAAACAACAACGAACAGCAGCAATAGCAAACCTTTAGGAGGAGGGAAAATCTGATTTCCATAGTTGTCATTTTATTCAAAGTGTCCATATTTTGGAGTTACTGGACAAATATTCTAAGTCAACTGTTTTAATATATTCAAAGAACTAAAGGATATCATATGTAAGGACCTAAAGAAAAGTATAAGAATAGGGGGACCTGCCTGGCTCAGTTGGTGGAGCTCTTAACTCTTGATCTCAGGGTTGAGAGCTTGAGCCCCACATTGGATGTAGAGATTACTTAAAAATAAAATCTTAAGAAAAGTATGAGAACAATATGTCACTAAATAGAGAATATCAATAAAGAGAAATTCTAGAAAGGAACCATATAGATATTCTGAAGTTTGAAAGTACAATAGCTGAAATGAGAATTTCACTAGCAGGTTCAATAGTAGATTTGAGCAGGCAGAAGAATCAGCAAAAATGGAAGATAGACCCATTGAGATTATCCAGTCTGAGCAAAGTGGGGGATGAAGAAAAATTAACAGAGCCAGGGCGCTTGGGTGGCTCAGTCTGTTAAGTGTCTGCCTTTGGCTCTGGTCATGATCCCAGGGTCTTGGGCTCCCTGGCCAGTGGGAGTCTGCTTCTCCCTCTCCTCCCCACTTGTGCTTTCTGTAGCTATCTCTGTCTCTGTTTCTCTCAAACAAACAAACAAACAAACAAACAAATAAATAAAATCTTAAAAAAAAATTATCAGAGCCTCAGAGACTTGAAGGACACCATCAAACATACCAACATATGCGTAATGGGAGTGTCAAAAGGAGAGGAAAGATGGAAAGGGGCAGGAAATATTTGAAGAAATGGCTGAAAGCTTCCAAAATTTGATGAAAGTGTTAGGCTACACATTAAGAAGTTCAACAAACTCCAAGTGGGCTAAACAAAGAGATCCGCACTTACACACATAATAATCAAACTGGACAAGACAAAAACAAAGACAAGAAAGAATCTTGAAAGCAGAAGAGATAAATGTCTCATTATGTATAACTGGTCCTTAGTTAGATTAGTAACTTATTTCTCATCGGAAACCATGGAGGCCAGAAGGCAGTGGAAAGACATATTCTAAATGCTGAAAGGGGTGAAAAATCCTGCCAATCAAGAATTATATATCCAACAAAACTATACCATCCAGCCATAGAGAAAAAGTACCAATACACGCTTCAACATGGGTGGACCTTCAAAACATGCTAAGTGAAAGAAGCCAGACACGAAACTCACATTTTGTATGATTCCATTTATACAAAATATGCATCATAGGGAAATCCATAGAGACGGAAAGTAGATTAGTGATTTGGGGGTGTGTGTGAGGGAAGTGGGACTGGGAGTAACTACTTGGTGAATATGGGGTTTCATTTTAGGATAATGAAAATATTCGGGAACTATACAATGGTGATGATTGCACAACATCCACAACACTGTGAATGCACTAAACACCACTGAATTGTACAGTTTAAATGACAAATTTTATGTTATGAGTATTTCACTACAATCAAAGAAACAAAAGGAATCTTTTAAGAGGCAGTGATAGAACACTAGAAGTTTTCTCAAATATAGATGAAGAACTAAAGACCTCTTTAGGTAACTACATAGGTAAATATAAAAACATAAGGTAACTACATAGGTAAATATAAAAACAGTACAAATGTAATTTTTGTTTGTAACTCCTTTCCCCCCCATCTGATTTGAAAGACAGTTGTATAATGCAGTAATTAAAAATCAAAGTTGATTGGCACACATGTATAGAGATGTAATTTGTGATAATAGCAACATCAAAGGGGGGAAAATGGAACTATAAAGGAGCAAAGTTTTGTATGCCATTAAATCTAAGTTGGTATTAATCTAACCTAGACTGTTATAAATTAAGATGTTAATAGTAATCCCCAGGGCAACCACTAAGAAAATACTTCAAAAGTATATAGTAAAAAAACATGGGAATTAAAATGATACACTAGAAAATATCTATTTAACACAAGAAAAGATAGGACTGGAAGAACTGAAGACCAAAAAAGACATAAGATATATAAAAAACAAATATCAAAACGGGAGATATAAACTCTATCTTATCAGTAATTACATTAAATATGAATGAACTAAATTCTCCAATTAAAAGGGAGGGATTGACTGTGACCTCAGCTGCAGCAACTTCTTGCTAGTCAATCAGAGAAAGATAATTAGTATATGATCTTATATGCAGAATTTAAGAAACAAAACAGAAGATTTTAGGGGAAGAGTGGAAAAAAAATAAAACAAAACGAAATCAGAGAGGGAGACAAGTCCTAAGAGACTCTTAATCATAGGAAACAAACTGAAGGTTACTGTAGGAGAGGGGGATGGGAGGATGGGGTAACTGGGTGCTGGATGTTAAGTGCTGTAATGAGCACTAGGTATTATATAAGACTGATGAATCACTGACTTCTACCTCTGAAACTAATAATACATTATATATTAATCAATTGAATTTAAATTAAAAAATTTTTAAAATAAAATAAATGGTGATTGATCAATGGGGAAAAAAAATCTACCTCATTTCCGAAGCTAAAAATGTAGCCTTAGATAAAAAATACAAGTTGCGGGGCGCCCGGGTGGCTCAGTCGTTAAGCGTCTGCCTTGGGCTCAGGTCGTGATCCCAAGGTCCTGGGATCGAGCCCCGCATGGGGCTCTCTGCTCAGCAGGGAGCCTGCTTCTCTGGCTACCATTCCCTCTGCTTGTGTTCCCTCTCTCGCTGTGTTTCTCTCTGTCAAATAAATAAAAAAATATTAAAAAAAAATACAAGTTGCTTGAGACTAGAATAGGTAATTCATATAAAAAAAAGAATATCCACGTGGTCACAAGCACATTAAAATGTGCTCAACATCATTAGTCATGAAGGAAATACATATTCAGATCATAGCCAATACCACTTTGTACCCATTAGAAAGGCTAAAAAGAAAATTAAAGATGATACCAAGAAGGGCACCTGGGTGGCTCAGTGGGTTAAAGCCTCTGCCTTCCGCTCAGGTCATGACCTCAGGGTCCTGGGATCAAGCCCCGCATCAGGCTCTCTGCTCGGCATGGAGCCTGCTTCCCCCTCTCCCTCTGCCTGCCTCTCTGCCTACTTGTGATCTCTCGCTCTCTGTCAAATAAATAAATAAAATCTTTTTTTTTTTTAAAGATTTTATTTATTTGACAGAGAGAAACACAGCGAGAGAGAGGGAACACAAGCAGAGGGAATGGTAGCAGGAGAAGCAGCAAATAAATAAAATCTTAAAAAAAAAAAAAGATGATACCAAGAAATACATAATAATTAGAGCAACCACTTAGGACAATTTTTTGGCAATATCTACTAAAGGAGAATGTGTATGCATACGCTGTGATCCCAAAATTCCACTTTTCAACACATAGCCAACAAATTTATGCATATATGGGCACCAAATAACACATTAAAAAATGTTTGTAGTACTCTCAGCATGGAGTCCATTTAGGATTCTTTCCCCTTCTCTCAAATAAATAAATAAATAAATTTTTTAAAGGTAGGGATTGACAGAATGGATAAAAAGATGATCCAGTTATCTGCTGTCTGCAGGAAACTCACTTTAGATAAAAGAGAGAGAGAGAGAGAGAGAGAGAGAGAGAGAGATAGTAATTTATAAGCAATTGAATCAGGTAGGAAACCAGGAGTCCATACATATATAAATGGAGAGTTTGATAACACACAGTTTCAGAGTGACTCTCTGCAAAATACTCAGTAATTATAAACCGGGAAAAGAGTGGTTGCTTCATCTAGTGGTTAAGCAGGGGACTTAACCAGAGGTCTACCCACCAGGGTCCAACTCTGAGCCCCACCACTTCCAAGAGTGTGACCTCAGGCAGTTGCTTCCTCTCTGTTTCTCCGTTTCCTCCTCTGTCAAGCAGGATACTAGCTGTATCTTCCTGCTATGGGCTCTTGTGAGAACTGTCAGTCAAAGGCCACCAGGAACACACCTGCGGTGGCCCAAATTCAGATTTATTACTTGTCTCCGCGAGGGAGAACACCCCCCGTGGGGAACCGAGGGGCACACGCTAAGGGCTATTAGGACCCCATGACCAGCACGCAGTATTAAACTTCACGGGAACAGCGAGAGGCAGCGTGATCATCCTATTTCACAGCCGAGGAAACCGAGACCCCGACAAAGCAAGGCCAGTGGTGGCAGGACTAGAAAGGGGTGGGAGCAGTGCCTTGGGACAGCCGACTTGACCATGCAGCTTTTGTCCCCGCCCTGATGTCCTTTCTACAAGTTGTGTCAGCACTTCATTCTTCCACCCACTGTTCTGGGGGAAAGCAAATGTCCTGTTTCTTGTTCTTCTTCCTGAAGCGGGGAGGGGCGGCAAGGGCAGCACGTGGGGTTATAAAAACCATCATTGGGAGAGGAGCCCTAGAGAAGAGGAGAATGGCAGAGATGTGTGACTCCAAGGAGCTGGGGGACCCCGGTGAGGCTGGGCGCCCCCGCTCAGGGGTGAGGTTAGGGAGGGCAGGGTTCCAGGGTCCCCGGGGCGAGTCGGGGCTGGCCCCCAGCTCACAGCACCACTTGGCTCCAGAGCTCAGCTGAGTGTGTTCTGTCCCATTCAGAGGAGGAGATGTTTGTGGACGGGAGAGTAACGAAGAAATACACCGGACTACTCCGGGGCTCCAAGAGCTTGCCAGGTACGGAGGTGGGCGGTCCCTGGGCTCTGGGGAAGGGGCTGCTGGGAGGCCCCGTCCAGCGCGGGGGCGGGGAGGGGAAGTCTGTCCCTGCGAACCCCGGCTCTGCCCATTTGCTGGTCCTGCAGGGTGTCTGGCACGGGCCCAGCTGCCTCTACTTCTTGTGCTCGTCTCTTTGGGCTTCTTCATGCTCCTGGTGACCACCCTGGTTCAAGGTAAGTCAGAGGCCTGCGGACCCAAGGAGTCTTGGGACCCTTTAGGTCTTTGTCCTATTTCACAGTCCCCGGACCCACTGGGGCTTGGGCCTCTGAGCTCCACGCTGCCTGCTGTGTGACTGTGGGCTGGTTACTACCCCTCTCTGAGCCTACGCCCTCATCTGTGAGATGAAGCCCATCTTCCTCCACAGGGAACTTAGGCTCCCAGAGACCTTGAAACTAGATTGGACACAGGGTCAGGCTTTCAGCTGGTGCTGATAAAGAGGACTTCTCTGCTCTCTTGCAGTGTCCAGGATTCGCCAATCCCTGCAGAAAGAGCCGGGGGACCATCAGCAGAGCCTCAGCCAAGGTGAAGGGCTGAACGCAGGGTGCAAGGTGGGAGAGGGCTCAGAGGCCGTGTGACTTTGGATGAGCCACCGCCTGTCCCCTCCACCCCTCGACAGTCTGCCCCACAGCGACCTTCTCAACCTGGAGACTGGATCCCTGGATGAGACCCTGGGGGCAGTGTCAGCAAGGCATTCTCTGAGTCTCCGTTTTTTTATTTGCATGATGGACTCTTGGGGTCGCTGTGCAATCTACAGATCAGTTCTCAGGGGGCGTTCTCTGCACTAAATACACACTAAGTGCTTCCTAATGAAAATACCCTTCTTCCAGTGGGTGTGTCTCAGGAGCCCCCACGATCGGACCTGGAGGAGATCCTCCAGCATCTGACCTGGATGAATGCCACTCTGGGTAAGGGTCAGACACCAAAGTCGGGAGGGGGAGTTCGGGGACCACGGGTGGGGCTGGAACTCACTTTCTATGGCTCCCCGCCCGGAGCAGGGCAGGGCAGAGCTGGGATCTGTCACACGGAGGGATGGAGGGACGCAGCTCACAGCTGAACGGAAGGGTCCCCAGAGCTGATGCCAGTGCGGGGGCCTGACCTCCCCACCCCGTTCTCCTCACCAGCTGGCCTGTGCCGCCCCTGTCCCTGGAAATGGGAACTCTTTCAGGGAAACTGCTACTACTTCTCCCAGACCCGGAATGTCTGGAAAGATGCCATCGGGGCGTGTCAGAACTTGAAGGCCCAGCTGGTGATCATCAATAACACGGAGGAGCAGGTGGGCGGAGCAGAGTTCCCATCAGGGGCGGGGCCGTGGGAGTGTCAGCAAAAAAGCCTTCTGTCCCTCTTCTGCCTTCGGAGAGATGGAGGCCCAATGGGGAGGTGGGGCGGGGAGGTGGGCAGGGAAGGCTTCCTGGAAGAGGCCCCACGGTGGGCTTGGGAAGGTCATGGGAGAGAAGAACCTGCGTGACAGAAGCCCATCTGTGGACGGAGAGGGGACTCAGCACACTCCCGAGACCAGACGTGATGTCTCCCCAAACACAAGTTAACATTTCTCCACCTGTCTGTGCACATTAACACCCAGCCACAGCACACACGTGCGTGTGAACACACGCAGCTTGAATAAGGGCCGCAGGCTGGACCACAGGAGACCTTTCACGGGGGGGCGGGGCACGACCGCGGGCAGACGCGGGATGGGTGACATCTTGCTGAGCCCCCCCTACCCCCCACCCCCGCCCCAGAAATTTCTGAAGTCTTGGAATGCGAGAAACAACCAGCACACCTGGATTGGCCTCAGTGACCACCACAATGAGGGTTCCTGGAAGTGGGTGGACAACTCCCCCCTGCAACTCAGGTGACCTCCTAGAGGAAATGGCCCGGGGCGGGGGGTGGGGGGGGGGGGGGGGGCACGTGGGCAGGTAAACCCTAGCCCGGGAGCTCTTCCAAGGGGGGAGGGGGGGTCGTCGTGGGTTGAGGGGTTGGGCTCTGGGTGGAGGAGGGGGCTGATCGCTTCCATGGCATTCACAGCTTCTGGAAAGAAGGGGAACCCAACAACCACGGAGACGAGGATTGTGTAGAATTGTACAGCGATGGCTGGAATGATAACAGATGCAGTGCGGAAAACTTCTGGACGTGTGAGAAGCCCTCGTCCCCCTGCCCTGGCTCCTGAGGATCCATGCTCCCCCCTCCCCAGCCGCCTCCAGAGATCAGACAGCTTGGGCACGAGTTCTATTTGTTTCTCTGGCCCAATTCTTTCTGCTCTCCCTCCGGTGAATTGCCATCCTCCTCCTGCACGGAGGTCTTTGCGATCCTGAGGGAAAGTCCAAGACCCCCTTCTCCTCTAAGACCTGTCCCTCCATAAGCTACAGACCTCTCCCTTCTGTTGATGGTCTTGAACCCCCAACCCCTCCCCATGACATCCCCTTAATAAACTCGCACATTGCATTATGTGTTCCATGAAACTTACGTCTATTCTTTTTTTAAGATTTTATTTATTTGAAAGAGTAAGAGAAATAGCGAAAGAGAAAGCATACAAGTGGGGGGGGGGTTGGGAGAGGGAGAAGCAGGCAGGACTCGATCCCAGGACCCCAGGATCACGACCTGAGCTGAAGGCAGACGTTTAATCGACTGAGCCACCCAGGTGCCCCTTATGTCTATTTTCTGAAACTGTTTAAGTTACTATAATCTTATACTATATACTATACTTTATATTTTATATTATACTATAGTTGTATATATTATGTTTGATATTAACTGAGACATTGTTGTCTTTCAACATGTTTCTACTGCTGTGTATCTTCTTTCTTTTTTTTTTCTTAAGATTTTATTTATTTATTTGAGAGAGAGAGAGAGAGAACACGAGCAGGAGAGAGGGAGAAGGAGGCTCCCTGCCCAGCAGGAAGCCTGATTTGGGGGTCGATCCCAAGACCCTGGGATCATGACCTGAGCAAACTCACACACTTAACTGACTAGGCCACCCAGGCGTCCCTTGTATATCTTATTTCTCATATACGGTTTTGAATTAATTTGTAATTTTGGTTGGGAATATATATATATATATATACATACACATATAGGTATGTACATACCTGTGTGTGTGTGTGTGTATGTGTGTGAATCTATGTGTTCATTCATTCCTGAACATATCATCTCATTATAAGGTATCTTTAAAATGTTGTTCAGGGGCATCTGGGTGACTCAGTCTTTAAGCGTCTGCCTTCGGCTCAGGTCCTGATCCCAGAGTCCTGGGATTGAGCCCCATGTCAGGCTCCCGGCTCGGCAGGAAGCCTGCTTCTCCCTCTCACGTTCCCCCTGCTTGTGTTCTCCCTCTCCCCGCCCCCCTCTCTCTGTCAAATAAATAAATAAATAAATAAATAAATAAATAAATAAAAGCTTTAAAAATAAAAATAAGTAACATGTCCTTCCATAAAGTTTTGTGACTTTCTTCACACAAATTTTTAAAAAATGTAATTTCTGGGGCGCCTGGGTGGCTCAGTCGTTAAGCGTCTGCCTTCGGCTCAGGTCATGATCCCAGGGTCCTGGGATCGAGCCCCGCATCGGGCTCTCTGCTCTGCAGGAAGCCTGCTTCTCCCACTACCATTCCCTCTGCTTGTGTTCCCTCTCTCAATGTGTTTCTCTCTGTCAAATAAATAAAATCTTTAAAAAAAAAAAATAAATAAATAAATAAAAAATGTAATTTCTGAATGTGTGTGTTAGTTTCCCATTGATGTTGTAACAAATTATCACGAACTTAGGGGCTGAAAACAACACAAATGCCTCTCTTACAGTTCCCCGACGTCACTCTCATGTCGTCCTGTCCTTAACCTTTGACAAGTACTGCTCAATTACGCTACAGACTCCCCCAATTTGAGTTCATCTGTGTTGTGGGGTTTTTTTCTTTTTTTTTCTTTTTCTTTTTTGTTTGTTTGTCTTCCTCTCATAATTACGCTAAGATTAGTCATTGTTTTTGGCAAAAATACCACAGCGGTGATGTTGTTTCCTTCCTAGTGCCTCATCTCAAGGGTCACACAGTGTCCGTATGTCTTGATATTGGTGACGTTCAGCACAATTACTTGGTTAAGGTGGTGCCTGCCTCTTTCCTCCATTCCTGGGTTGCTGTTTTCCTCTTGGTAATGAAAAAATATCTTGTGAGGAGATACTGCGGGACTTTGAAAATATTCCATTTTTCATAAAATTCCCATCCACTCATTTTGGCATCCATCAGTGAATCGTCCGTGACAATTATTCTTGTGGGGCTTTTTGGTAGTGATTTTCTTAATTATTATTTATTTATTTTAAGGTTTTATCTTTATGTCATCTTAACACCCAGTGTGGGGCTTGAACTCATGACCTCAAGATCAAGAGTCACTTGCTCCACCAACTGAGCCATCCAGGGGCTCCTCTACCTTTATCAATTACAATTCTTCTGTAAGAAAGAAGTGTCCCGGGGCGCCTGGGTGGGTCAGTGGGTTAAAGCCTCTGCCTTCGGCTCAGGTCATGATCTCAGGGTCCTGGGATCGAGCCCCGCATCGGGCTCTCTGCTCAGCAGGGAGCCTGCTTCCCCCTCTCTCTGCCTGCCTCTCTGCCTGCTTGTGATCTCTCTCCTCTCTGTCAAATAAATAAAATCTAAAAAAAAAAAAAAAAAAAGTGTCCCTTCTCATCCATTTATTTACATATTCACTGATTTATTTAGCTCAGTATGGATCAAGGGTATTTCTTTTATTCCGTGAGTTATAGTCCAACACAATCATTTCTTTCTTCTTTTTAAATTTTTTATTTTTATGTAATCTCTGCTCGCAACGTAGGGTTTGAACTCACGACCCCAAGAGCAAGAGTCGCACATTCCACTGACTGAGCCACCCGGGTACCCCACAATTGTTTCCTTTCTTGCTCAAATTGTTCCAGCTTTGGCCATAAAGAATTCCTTCAGGAGGCATCCGAGTGGCTCAGTGAATTAAGTGTCGGCTTTCAGCTCAGATCATGAGGTCCTGGGATCCAGCCCCATGTTGGGCTCTCCCTCTGCCCTTACCCTCACTCATGCTCTTACTCTCTCTCTCAAATAAATGAATAAGTAAAATCTTAAAAAAGAAAGAAAGAAAGAAAGAAAGAAAGAAAGAAAGAAAGAAAGAAAGAAAGAAAGAAAGAAAGAAAGAAAGAAACTCTGTCCCCACCAAAAACTAACACCCCATCTCCCTCACCCAGTCCCAGGTAACCTCTGTTCCACTTTCTGTATCCGAATTTGCCTATTCCAGGAACTTCATGTAAGTAGAATTGCACAATACCTGTTTTTTTTTTTAAAGATTTTATTTATTTGACAGAAACACAGCGAGAGAGGGAACACAGGCAGAGGGAATGATAGCGGGAGAAGCAGGCTTCCTGCCGAGCAGGGAGCCCGATGTGGGGCTCGATCCCAGGACCCCGGGATCATGACCTGAGCCGAAGGCAGACGCTCAACGACTGAGCCACCCAGGCGCCCCAATATCTGCGTTTTTTTGTGTCTGGCTTCTTTTACTTGACATAATGTCTTCAAGGTTAATCTGTGTTTTAGCATATGTCAGAGTTTCCTTCCTTTTTATGGCTGAATAATACCCCATTATATGAATATACCACATTTTGTTTATCCATTCATCTGGTGATGGATACTTGGGTTGCTTCCACATCCTGGCTGTTGTAAATAGTGCCACTATGAACATGGATGTACAAGGATCTGTTTGAGTCCCTCTTTTTAAATCCTGTGAGTACGTACTTAGGAGTGGAACTGCTTAATCATCTGATAACTCTAGGCATAGCATTTTTTATAAAGAACGTATATTGATTTTGAGGGAGAGAGAGGAGCAGAGGAGGAGGAAGAGGGAGGGCAAAGAATCTCAAGCAGACTCCCTGCTGAGCACGGAGCTCAGTGCAAGGCTCGATCCCCAAGAACCCAAGATCATGACCTGAGCCAAAACCAACAGTAGGATGCCCTACCAATTGAGCCACCCAGGTGCCCCCTCTATGCATAACATTTTGAGGAACCTCTGAACTCTTTTCCACAGTGGTCGCATCATTTTACTTTTCCACCAGCAAAGCCTGAGGGTTTTCTTTTCTCCTTGCCAATACTGTTTATTTTTATTTTTTGATAATAACTATCCTAGCAGATGTGAAGTGGCCTCTCATTATGGTTTAGGTATGCTTTTGATTTGGGGGTGTCCATCGCTCTAGGTCTTCTTGGAGGGCAAAGCTAAGAAATATATGCACGTACAGTAACTGATACACATGCACACACACTTCTGTTTGTTTCCGTATCTACCTATCTGTGTACATCTATTAAAAACTGTGAGTTCGGGGGCACCTGGGTGGCTCAGTGGGTTAAAGCCTCTGCCTTCGGCTCAGGTCATGATCTCAGGGTCCTGGGATCGAGCCCCGCATCGGGCTCTCTGCTCAGCAGGGAGCCTGCTTCCCCCTCTCTCTCTGCCTGCCTCTTTGCCTATTTGTGATCTCTCTCTGTCAAATAAATAAAATAAAATCTTTAAAAAAAAAAAAAACTGTGAGTTCGGGGGGCACCTGGCTGGCTCAGCAGGTAGAGTATGTGACCCTTGATCTCGAGGTTGTGAGTCTGAGCCCCACATTGGGTGTAGAGATTACTTTAAAAAACAAAAACAAACAAACAAAAAAAACCCATGAGTTCATACCAATACCCTCCTTCCAGTGCAACACCATATAGTTCATTCTGGCCTTTCCCCTGTCCTTATTTGTAACTTCTTTCCCCAACAGTGAGAAACCTGGCATATTCATCATATGATCATATGATGAATATTCATCATATATTTGCTAATAGTCTGCTCTATCCTAGAATACATAGGAAGCAGTTTCAGAATTTCTAATTCATACCCTTGTGAGAAACAATTATCCTGTTGTCGGATGAAGTATGTCCTCCCATGGCTTCTTCAAGAAAGACTAACAGGTACAGAGTTTCTTAATGTCTTGTGTATAGTTAAAGGACAGTTGGGCTGGGTATCAAATCTTTGGTTCATACTTTTGCTCACTGGGTGTTTTGTTTTCTTTTGTTTTTTAATTTTTTAAAAAAGATTTTATTTATTTATGTGAGAGAGAGAGAGAGAGTGAGAGAGAGCACAAAAGGGGGAGGATCAGATGGAAAAGTAGACTCCCCTCTGAGGGGGAAGCCTGATGCGGGATTCGATCCTGAGAATCTGGGATCATGACCTGAGCTGAAGGCAGTCGCCCAACCAACTGAGCCACCCAGGTGTCCTTGTCTTTTTTTTTTTTTTTTTTAAAGATTTTATTTATTTGACAGAGAGAAACACAGCGAGAGAGGGAACACAAGCAGAGGGAATGGTAGCGGGAGAAGCAGGCTTCCTGCCAAGCAGAGAGCCCGATGCGGGGCTCGATCCCAGGACCCTGGGATCACGACCTGGGCCGAAGGCAGACGCTCAACGACTGAGCCACCCAGGCGCCCCTCTTTTTTTTTTTTTAAATGGTGCTCATTGTTGTCTCATTTTGAATGTTAGTCTTAAAAAGCCTTATAGCAGTCAAATTCTTTTGACTTGGTAAATTATTTGATCTGGAGTATCTGAGGATTTTATCTTAGTCTTTGAAATTGAATAGTTTTAAAATATGTCCCAGAGTTGGCCATGCTGGGTTAATTTTCCTAGGTACTTGTTGAACCTTTTCTTTTTCCTTTTTTTTGGGGGGGTGCATTTCAATGTGTGAATTCAGGTGATTTTCTATTTCTGAAATTTTTTGGATCATAGTTTAAATATTCACTCTGTTTCATTTTCATTTTCTTCTTCAGGGACTCCGATAATATACACATTATTCCTTCAGTGCCTGGGATTCCATTTCAGTCCATTTCTCCTTGGCCCTATTTTTTTCCCCAAAGATTTTACTTACTTATATGAGAGAGACAGAGCATGAGCAAAGGAGGAGCAGAGAGAGAAGCACAAGCAGACGCTAAGCTGATCGGGGGCCCAATGCAGGGCTCAATCTCAGAACGCTGAGATCATGACCTGAGCAGAAGTTAAATGCTTAACTGACTGAGCCACCCAGGTGCCTCACCTTGGCCTTATTTTACTTCTTTCTCAGTGTCATTGTTATTCCTTTATGTTTTCCTGCCTCTCTCCACTGCCCTTTATCAAGTTTTGTTGGGGTCTATTCTTTCTTGAGTACCTAATAATTTATTCTATATATTTGAGATAATTTTGCCTTTTTAAAAAAATATTTTATTTATCTATTTGACACAGAGAGAGAGAGAGAGAGATCACAAGTAGGCAGAGGAGGCAGAGAGAGGGGGGCAAGCAGGCTCCCCACTGAGCAGAGAGCCTGATGCGGGACTTGATCCCAGGACCCTGAGATCATGACCTGAGCCTAAGACAGAGGCTTTAACCCACTGAGCCACCCAGGTGCCCCTAATTTTGCTTTTTTATCCCATTTCTTTCCTGAGTTGGTTGGACTCTCTCTTCATTTATCCCTGCCCATGTCAGCATTTTAGTTTTTTGATTTTTTTTTTTTTTTTCAGAGAGAGCGCAAGTGAGGGAGCACGTGATTGGGGGCAGGGCCAGAGGGACTGGGAGAGAAAATCTTAAGCAGGCTCCACACCCAGCATGCAGCCCGACTTGGGGCCCAATCTCATGACCCTGAGATCATGGCCTGAGCTGAAATCTAGAGTCCAATGCTTAAGCAACCAATCCACCGAGGCGCCCCCTGAATTTTTGATGTAAGGAGATTTTTTTTTTTCTTATCGGTAGGTGCCTGTTGGACTGACTACACAGTATTGAACTGTTTGGGGCGTTGACTTACAAAATCCTTCAACTTCTTGACTCTTTTCTGGGGTACCTTTGCCTTCGTGCATTTATGTGGATTTGCATTTCCTGATTTTTTGTAATTACTCTCTGTGGACTTATTTTGTTCGTTTAGTTCCTTTTTCCGGTTACCAGGACCCGTCTCTGAGCTATGCAGCTCAAAGGCGCCCTCTTCTGTCAATGCAGCAAATCGACTCAATTTAGTGTTCTATTTTGTTGGTGGCAGGAACGTAGGTGGAGAGATCTCCAATTTCATAGTTTTCTTTTGTCTTGAAGAGCCCTACATTTGCCCCTTCTGTTCCTTTTCACCACCAGACTGTCAGTGAGCTCTTCTCTCTTGCTTTTTCCTTTTCCTTTCCCCAGAAGCTATGCATTTTGAAGACTGTCCTTTTAATCCATTCCTTTTCTGGAATCCACACTCTGATTTGCTCCGACATCACTGCAGTGTTTTCAGGCTTAGGGTGAGCTTCGTCTTTCTAGAACTAGTTCTAGATTGACATCAGATTACTTTGCTAGTTTCCCATTTTTGTATCCGCTGCACTCTCTCTCCATTGCTCGGGCGTGGAGCACGAGGGTGGGAGGGGTCTCGTGCTTGTGGGAGGGGTCTCATGCTTGTAGGAGGGGTCTCCTGCTTCACTTCCTTGGTTTTTCGCATTTCCTCATGATTCTTTTACGTTCTGGCATTCTCTGTGTTCAGGCTATGCCATAGCTTGCTTTCCCCTCTTTTTGTGTGTGTTGCTTTGGAAGAAATATTTGGGAAACAGGTAGATCTCCCCATGGTGGGACACCCTTGAGATTCTTCATAGCTATTTTGGTACAAATGAATAGTATTGCTACCCCCTAAAGACGTGAGTGGCATCGGTAGTGTTTTCCTAGGCTCGCAGAGGACTCTCCGTTGAGTCAACCTTATTTGCCAGCCTGAGGTGACTGCTGAACAAGGGGATGGGGGGTCTGCTGTGGAGGGTGGGATGCGGGCAACGGAGACTGACGATCAGTAAGAACTGTTATTACTAGACACGTAAGGTACTGAGGAAAGGTTAAGTAAAAGCTAGTAGTTCAGCACTATTCGCAATAGGCAAAAGGAGGAAACAGCCCAAATGCCCATCAACCGATGGATGGATAAACAAAAGCTGGTCTATTCATATAATGGGGTATTAGTAATTCAGTCCTAAAAAGGAACTAAGTACTGACACCTGCTACAACGTAGATGAACTTGGAAAACATTATGCTCAGGGAGAGAAGCCAGGCACAAAAGGTCATATATGTGAAATGTCCAAAGTAGGCAAATCTTCATAAAGGCAGAAAGCAGATGCGCGGTTGCCAGGGGCTCCGGGAGGGGGAGGAGGGGGAGTAAAGTGCCAATAGGTCCAGGATTTCCTCTTTCTGGTGACCAACACGATCTGGAACTAGAGAGTGGGGATGGTTGCACAACATTGTGAATGTGCTTTAATTCCACCGCACTGTACAGTGGAAAGTGGCAAAATGGTCGAATTTGTGTTAGTGTGTATTTTACCGCAATGGAAAGGAAATTGACATTTCGCTGAATCTCTTCTGTTCTGGTCTGACCATTTGCGAATCTACAAGGAGGTTGGATGCATCACTCGGCATCCCTAAAAGGACGGGTTCTGTGAGATGTGGAAAAGCAGGGAGGTCCTTCTCTGGCCCACCTTCATGGCCCCATGAATGGCCTTGTGGTTAAGACCATGCTTCTTGGGTGCCTGGGTGGCTCAGTGGGTTAAAGCCTCTGCCTTCGGCTCAGGTCATGATCTCAGGGTCCTGGGATCAAGCCCCACATCGGGGTTTCTGCTCATCGGAGGGCCTGCTTCTCCCCCTCCTCCCCCCTGCCTGCCTCTCTGCCTACTTGTGATCTCTCTCTGTGCCAAATAAATAAAATCCTTTAAAAAAAGACCATGCTTCTTGGTAATATGTCTGTAAGATTCTACTCAAGTTATTGACTATGGATATCCTCTACTGGCTATTTGGGAAGATTCTCTTCTCCTGAATTTATCCTTTCTTGCCAAAATCAGATGGAAATTTCTAGATCCCTGTGGGAGCAGAGAGACTAACTTAAAGGGCATCGATATCTATTCCCAACTAACACATGGCTGTCATTACCATGCTATTAGGGACTGAATATTTGTAGCCCCACCTCAGCACCTATGTTGAGACCCTAATCCCCAGTGGGGTGTTATTTGGCGGTGGGGACCCTTGGGAGGTAATTGGATTGAGATGAGGTCATGAGGTTGGGGCCCTTGTGATGGGATTAGAGCCCTCCTAAGAAAAGGAAGGGCCACTAGAGCTCCCCATCTCCTCCTTGAGAGGCACAGAGAAGGCAGCCATCTGCCCGCTGGGAGGTGAGCCCTCACCAGGAGCCAAATCTGCAGGCACCTTGATTTTGGACTTCCTCAGCCTCCAGAATCATGTTGTTTATAAGCCACCAGTCTACAGTATTTTTTTAAAGATTTATTTATTTTTATTTTTTAAAGATTTATTAATTTTTATTTTTTAAAGATTTATTTATTTTTATTTCTAAAAAGATTTATTTTTATTTATTTGAGAGAGAGAGAGAGAGAATGTGCAAGTGGGGGGAGGGGCAGAGGGAAAGAAGGAGAGTTCAAACTGATTCCTCCATGACTGGGGGAGCTGATATGGGGCTCAATCGCATAACCCTGAGATCGTGACCTGAGCCAAAAGCAAGAGTCGGATGCTTCACCAACTGTGCCACCCAGGCACCCCTATATATTTATTTTAGAGAAAGAGAGAAAGAGAGAGCATGCACGGGGGGGACGAGGAGAGGGATAGTCTTAAGCAGACCCTTCACTGAGTGTGGATCTTGGAGATGCGGGGCTCGATCTCAAGACGTTGAGATCACGGGCGCCTGGGTGGCTCAGTCCTTAAGTGTCTGCCTTCGGCTCAGGTCATGATCCCAGGGTCCTGGGATCAAGCCCGGCATCGGGCTCCCTGCTCGGCAGGAAGCCTGCTTCTCCCGCTACCATTCCCTCTGCTTGTGTTCCCTCTCTCGCTGTGTTTCTCTCTGTCAAATAAATAAAAAAATCTTTAAAAAAGAAAAAAAATGTTGAGATCACAACCTGAGCCAAAAACCAGTCAGAGGCTTAACTGATGGCACCACCCAGGTGCCCCTATGGTATTTTTAAAATGGCAGCTTGAGCAGACTAAGGCACGTGCCTCTCACCTCATTCCTAAAAGCAAGGACTTACTTTGATCTCCCGGGGCGCCTGGTGGCTCAGTCAGTTAGACAGCTGCCTTCAGCTCAGGTCATGATCCCAGCGTCCTGGGATCGAGCCCCGTGTCTGGCTCTCTGCTCAGCGGGGAGTCTGCTTCAACCTGCCCTTATGCTCTCACTTGCTCTCTCTCTCTCTCTCAAATAAATAAGTAAAATCTTAAAAAAAAAAAAAAAGAAAAAAAGAAAGAAAAGAAAAAAGAATTATCTCCGTGTTCAGAGCTCAGGACTGGCTTTGTTCCTTTCAGCTGTGAGGGTGTGTATCGGTCAGATTGTGTCTAAGTGAGAGAAAACAACGCAAACAAGTGTAAACAAATGAACAAACGATTCATTGGCTCCAGGAACTGAAAGCCCTGTTTCAGAGTGAGCCCACAGACTCTGCTAAGAAACCCGTGCCTTCCCATTTCTACCTTCCCCAGTATCCATCCCCAGTTAAGGGCCGAAGTCCCATTCCATTGCGATGACAGGTTGGCTCACCGGGAGGAAACGGGGCTTGCATGAGAGGTTAAATCTAGTTATCAGAAAAGAAATGGCCTCGCCCATCCCCTATTTTTCCCAGGCCTCATTGCAGAACCGAACTCTCTTGGGAGTGGGTTATGAATGCCATATTTCTTTCCACATTTCTTTTCGCTCATATGTGGAATTTAAGAAACGAAACAGATGAACTTAGGGGAAGGGGAAGCAAAATAAAATAAGATAGAGACAGAGAGGGAGGCAAACCATAAGAGACTCTTAACTGTAGAGTCTGAGGGTTGCTGGAGGGGTGGGGGTGGGGGGATGGGCATTAAGGAGGACACGTGATGTAACGGGCACTGGGTGTTAGAGGCAACTGATGCCTCCCTACATTCTCGCCCCGAAACTAATACTACACTACATGTGAACTAACTTGAACTTAAATAAAATCCTGAAAGAAAAAAAAAATCTGCCTTTTTTTTCAGAATCTGCATTTTTTTAATAAGTGCCCCTCCCCTTCCTGGGAACATGGAAATGAAAACCACGATGAGCTGTCCCTTTACACCCACTAGAATGGCTAGAATGAAAGAGATAGTAGCAAGTATTTCTCCACAAAGATGTGGAGAAATTGGAACCTTACAAGACATTCCTAAGAGAGCAGATCTTCAGAGTTCTCATCACGAGAAAAAAATGTGTAACTATCTGAAGCTTGGAACTAGATTTATTGGGGTGATTGTTTTGCAACATATACGTACACTGAATCATTATGATGTACACCTAAAACTATGACAGTGTTATGTGTCAATTACAGCTCCATGAGACTGGAAAAAAATTTTTTTTAAAGATCTATTTATTTTTTACAGAGAGAAACCAAGAGCTGGGGCAGGGGGAGAGGCAGAGGGAGAGAATCCCAAGCAGACTCCCCACTGAGCGTGAGGCTGGCCGCAGGCTTGATCTCATGACCCCAAGATCATGACCTGAGGCGAAACCACGTGTTGGATGCTTAACTGACTGCGCCATCCAGGTGTCCCTGGAACAGACATTTTAACAGTAAAATAAAATAAGTAGCTATCTCGTATTGCACAATATAATCACCTATCCGATGCTGAGTGGATTCCAACCCCAACCCCGGGGCCAGGGGCCAGGGTGAAGCTCATTCACATTTGAGGAAACTGAGCCCCCAGAGAGAGCAGGGAGCTAGGCTTCCAGCTTCCCTCTCCTCCTGCCCTTCTCCTGGACCACGCCCCCCACCCCGGGCTCTGTCCGTTTGCCCTGGCAGGTCCTGTTATCTACCCCAGGGTGGGAAGAGTCAATCATTCGTATATAGTTAGAAGAGGGCCCCACAATAGCAGGCATTAAATCAACTCAAGCAATTGTGAATGAGCCCCAACTCCCAAAATCCTTTCAGAAATCGCCATAAATGAAGCCAACAGCAAGCCAAGACGGCAGGGGGGATGGTGGTTCCCAGGGCGATGGGGCGATGTCCTAAGTGAAGGAAGCGTGACAGATTAGCCCTACTTTCCATGTTGCTGGAGCTCATGCAAAGCATCCCACGGCTTGGCCATGCCGCAAGAGGATTAGTCCTCCTGGGTGCTGACCCCAGACCGCCCCATGCCACCTCCTAGAATGCCTGGAAGACCCAGCCCACCTGATTCCATGTCCCCCTCCAGCCTTTTCCAGTGATATTCACTGCCTGGCGCCCTGTTTCCCTCCCTGAGCGAAAGCAGGTTTCAGAAGTGAGCATCACAGGGGAGAAAGAAAAGCTGTGGTCCCAGGAGTCCTGAACAATGGGTGGGCACCCTGGGCGAGGCTGGCTTGGGGCTCTGGGGTCTTGGCGGGGCATAAGGATGTGACCCACTTTGGTCTCCGTTTGCAGACTCTGCGTTGTTTCTCGGCCCACTCAGAGGAGGAAGAGCTGATAACCAGCGGCACCACTGTCCCCCCGAAGACTATGGCTTCGACCATTCTGTTTCCAGAACTTCACGGGTGCAGCAGGGTTAGGGCTCGGAGCAGCTATAGATCCTGCCAGACTCCTGGGTCCCAGGAGGTGGGTCTGGGGGACAGGCTTCCCTGGGGCAGGCTGAGGCAGGAACACGGGTGTGCTGGGATGGCCCGTCCTTCTGTCCCTCAGGGGGTCTGGGCCACAGTCACGCCCTCCTGGGGCTGCTGCTCTTCCCTCTCATGCTCTTTGCTGGCCTCCGATTGGCCATCTTTGTCCAAGGTCAGGTACAGGCCCCCAGAGTCGGGGACTCCCAGGCCTGGGGTTTCGCTGCCTGGGTGGGGGCAGCTCCCAGAGAGAGATAGGGCCGAAAGCCGAGACGTGGGTCCCTCCAGATTTTCCTGGCCAGCTGCCCTGTCTGGCGGCCTCTCCCACAGTCCTTCCTCTCTCTGGTACAGGGGAAGTGGGGGGAAGTGGGAGGGGTCCTAGCTGCTTCACCTTCATCAAATGTCTTCCCCATCTTCAGAGAGGACGAACCTAGATCTTGACGGAGAAACCATGTCCCTGGGACCCGAGTGCAGGGCATGTATACAGCAGGTGTTTAATAACTGCAATTTCTTTCTTTCCTTTTTTTTTTTTTTTTCCCCTTGGCACAGTCTCCAGAGTACCAGGTCCCAGGGGCTGGAGACTTTGAAGCAGGAGGTCCAGCAAGATCCGACCCAGCTGGAGGCTGGACTGGGTCAGGGGAGGCCAGGCATACAGCAGGCACTAAATTAAGCCAATCTCTTGTTCTGAGCTCCCTGCTTCTCCCAGTCTGGAGAGGATAGGCCCAGGACTCCTGAGTTCTCCTGGGCCTGGGGGAGGGCGGGAAGTGGGGAGGGAGATGGGCCTTCGGGGGTGCAGGATGAAGGAGGGACCCCCAACTCTCAAGGGACTGAAGAGTGGGCAGACCCGGGGTCAGAAGCATCTTCAGCTGCGTCCCAGCCCTTCCGCACCGGTCCCAGCAGCTTTCCTGTGCTGCCCCATCCCTGCGGAGTAGACGTTCTTCCAGAGAAACCGTTCCTCCTTCTCCAACCCCCAACAGAACTGACATGGCCATCACAGTCTGGTCATCATCGAAAGTGCCCAGGAGCAGGTACACCTGTCCAACCTGTCCAGGGAGCCTGCCTGGCCCGAGGCCTGCCCCTGGCAGCTGGCCAACGGGGAACAAGCCGGCCAGAGGGGATTCTCTGGATGAGAAGCTGCTGGCTTTACTTGGAAAGGTGGGGAGAAGGCTGGTGGAACCAGCCAGGAGCCACAAACTCCATCTGAACACCTGTGCTTTGGGCAGCCGATAAGTAAATAAGCCTCTGCGGTGAGCTGGCAAATACGTAATGCCTTCTCTGGAGGGAGGGGGACAGAAGTCCAGACTTGGAGAGTCTGCATTTCCCTGGTCAACATCCTGCCGCTGTGGCTGATTTCAAGCCGCTAACGTGGCGCCCCTCACCACGGAGCTGCCAAGAGACCGGCTCTGGGGAACCGGCTTAATTTGGTCCCAGCACGTGAATCGCAGGCGTAAGTTCAAGGACACACTCTATTGGGTGGGGGTGGGGCTCTGAGACCCTGACCTGAGCTCTCCCTGGGGATCCTCCCCCTACTCCCGGGCCCCTAAGCCAAAGAGTCCGGGATTTTTCCTGAGTTGAGGAGCGTGGTGTTCACATACCCGTGTTGGAGTAAGGCGCACACCCGGAAACACCAGGGCCGCCCAGGAGGCAGTGGGCAGGGGACTGTGGGCGGGAGCCTTTACTGAGGTTTTCCCATGGAGGAGTGGGCGAGGCAGGGTCCGCAGGCTCCGGACTGGCTGCTGAGAATAATTTCAGCAGGCTCTTACCCTGGGGTACCGGGCCCTGGGGTGATTGGGGCAGGGGGATGGTGACCCTGAGTGCGGGAGCCTGAGGAGGCAGACAGTTGGGGGTGTGGGCTCTGGATTGGTGGGTGTGTATTTGAAACGCAGGGCCCGGGGAGGAGGACTCCTCCCAGAACTGGAGGGGTACAACAAGGGAGGCAGGAGGCCCCCTGCTAGGTGATTCAGGCACATC
>CM053603.1:3958350-3976792 GCA_028646535.1 Procyon lotor
ACCCACTGAGCCACCCAGGCGCCCCGATGGCGAATTTTATATTGTGTATTTTACCAATAAAACAACTCTATCAAAAATCTACGTAGGATTTTTACTGAGGTGATATTTAATTTATAAATTAATTTGGGAAAAATTAATGTTCAAGAGTTTTTCTTATCTTGGGAAGAAGATATGTTTCCTCTTCCTTGTTCTTTTTTTTTTTTTTAATTTTTTTTTTAAGATTTTTTTTTTTAATGGGGCACCTGGGTGGCTCAGTCATTAAGTGTCTGCCCTCGGCTCAGGTCATGATCCCGGAGTCGGGATCGAGTCCTGGGACTGAGCCCCGCATCAGGCTCCCTGCTCAGCAGGAAGCCTACTTCTCCCTCTCCTACTCCCTGTGCTTGTTGTGTTCCCCACCCCCAAATAAATAAATAAAATCTTTAAAAAAAGAGAGAGAAAAAAAAAGAGAGAGAGAGAGAGACTGTTTGAGAATGAGAGCATGAACAAGAGCGGGGAGAAGGGCAGAGGGAGAGGAAGAAGCAGACTCCCCACTGAGCAGGGAGTCCCACACAGGGCTCCATCTCGGGACCCCAGGACCTGAGCCAAAGGCAGATGCTTGACCGCCTGAGCCACCCAGGCGCCCCCTTCAGAGATCAATGCTTCACCCTTCAGTGAAGTTAAATCCCTAGGACTTTCTAGATAAATCATGGCAGCAAGATACTGTCAACCTTGACTCTCTTCCTTTCCAATATTTATAGGTCTTATTTCTTTTTTATTTTCTTATTGCATTGGCAAAATAGCAAGAGGGACATCTTTATTTTGTTCTCGACTTTATAAAAAACGGTTCTCAGAATTCACTCTTACGGAAGATAGTTTTGTGGGTTCCGGAAATTGCTGCTTATCAAATTAAGGAAGTTTCATCCTGTTCTTTGTTTATCAAGCATTTGTTTTTCTGTGTGTTTGTCTTTGGGTTTTTTTGTTTCATTTGGTTTGGGTTTGTTTTTTTTTTTTTTAAGGAAGAATGAGTGTTGAATAGATACATCTTGTAGCGTGGAGGAGGCAAAAAAAAATACATTGTAGAAGGAGCCAGAACACGTGGTACCGTTCACATAAAGTTTCCAGATGAGTAAAACCAACCAACACATTGTCCAAATACATCCATAGAGTTGGTTTAACACAGTAAACACCAAGTGTGAGAGGACAGTTGCCTCGGGAAACAAAAAGAGAGACCTGGGAAGGTACAATGGATTGTCAGTTACAACTTTTTTTTTTTCCCCACGAAAAGTTTGTATTGGCTTTTCCATAGACCCAGGAATTTATTTGCCGGGAAGGATGATCCCGTCGTACTTCCTGTGGGAACCAGCGCCCGGCCTCCTCTCTGCTGACTGTGTGTGTCCAGCCCCCAGGCAGCCCGTCCTGCCCCTCTTGTGTGATCTTGACTGATGCTGAAGCCTGGCCTAGTTGGCACCGCACGGCAGTCCGGGTCGCACACACACCCATGCTTGCATCCTATCCGAGCCCCAGATCAGTGTGCTCCTGGATCCCGAAACCAAAGTTGCCAGGATCAGAGAAGCCATTTTTTTTGTAACTCATACTCCTGCACCTTTAGACCTCTGTCCGGGATTCTTTCGACCTTGGCCCCACAGGCGGCCATCGTTTCATCTCTCCTGCTGCTGAAGGATCTGAGGGCACATCTAGCTCCGGCAAACACTGGGGGCTGGCCTCCTTGCTGCTCCAGCACCTTGGCTGTCCGGGGTCAGTCCATCTCCACTCTCCCCCACACAGATGCTGAGGCAGAGCTTACAGACGCAAAGTTCCCCCATGGGGTTCTCCTTTTCACCTTGATCCCCCGTGGTGGAGAACAGGAAGAGAAAGTACAATTTATTTCCTTTTAAGAGGATCTGAAATATGTAAAGAAGTCAAAGCTCGGTAAAACTGACGGGAAATCATGTGGGTTTCCATGTTTTTATTTTTCTGCTTACCTTTGTGTGTGGCTAATTTTTTTTTTCACTATAAAGAAGCAAAGCCCAAACTATCAGCAACAACCAATGCATAACATACCCTTTGCACTGAGCTAGGTTCCCTGGTGGGTAGTGAGCCTCCCGTCTCTGGAGAGAATCAAAACCACAGAGTGGTCTTAACCTTGGAGCTGAATCCTGTGACTTCTGCCTTCTTCCCACACTAGTCCAAACCCCTTGTCCCTGCTATTCAAGTCCTTGTGGGACCTGGCCCCAGCTGACACTCGAGCCTCAGACAACTGCCCCTGAGTTAGTCTCGGCCTCTCCAAGAATCCCACTCCCAAACTTTGCATATGCTGCTATCACAGTGGGAACACTCTCTAATACCCCCATCTCCTCCAGAAAAATTCTGACTCCCCCCAGGTATCACCTCCTCCAGGAGGCCCTCCCAGATCCTCTAGGCTAAGGCAGATGCCTCCAGTGGTCTTCACAGCCCCTGCGCTTCCTAGACTCATTGCATGTTTTTCAAATCCTTGGTCACATGTTCTGGCCGCCCAGAAGTGGGTCTCTCCTTCCCTGTTCAGGGCCAGGACTACCGGTGAAAGGTCTGTGGCCATCCTTATGGCCAGGAACCTCCGTTAGCTTCTGATTCCCCTTGCACTGAATTCTGGGCATGGGACGGGGCTGGACAGCCTGCCCTGACTCCCCAAGGCAGCTTCAGCCACGGGCGGAAGACACCCACCTTCCTGCCTCTATGCTTTTGCCTTGGCTGTGCCCTCTGCCTGGCAGACCCTTCCTTTTTCTGCCAACAACGGACAAGCCCTCCATGCCCACTTCCAATGCTTCCAGAAAACCAACACACTGTTACTCCCTCCATAAGCGCTGATGAATCAAGGCCACCTACGTCCTTTCCCAAGAACATATTCTGATGAGGTTGTGCAATCCTTGTGGCTTTTTCTTTTTTTTCCCGTTTCCTCCCACTGAGCCCACGCCCCTCCTGACTACTGCTGTCCTGAAGAGCCCCAGAAGGAGGGCGTGCCCTCCCAGAAAGTTCTGGCCCACAGTAAGATCCTGCTGCTAAGTCAGCTGTGTGTCCACTGATGGGGGCTCCATTTCTGATGATGAAGGCAGGATGGGTCTTGTGTCTCGGGACAAGGAGACTTCTAGGAAGAGGAGCGGGACCCTCCCATTATTTGGGAAATAACATTCCTCAGCCCTGAACTGTCCCCGGAGCCCTGCTGACTTTTAAGGTCTGACTTCCCCTCTCTCTACCACCAGCATCTACTTGATGTTCGAGATACACGTTCTTGAATACACGTACTTGGTGTGGTTGCATGTGATTCTCATAAATGTCATTGCTCTAAGGGTCTCAAGTGCGGCTTCTTGAGACTAGGTTACTGAGATCTAGACACTAGATCTTTTTTTTTTTTTTTTTTAAGATTTTATTCATTTATTTGGTGGGGAGAGAGCACAGAGGGAGAGGGAGAAGCAGATCCTCCCTCCACTTTGCAGGGAGCCTGATGAGGGGCTCGATCCCGGGATCCCGAAGATCCCAGGATCCGGGTGACCGTAGCCGAAGGCAGATGCTTAACAGACTAAGCCACAGGCCCTCCTAGACACTAGATCTTACCACTAGTTAGTTTCAGAGTTGTGTAGCCAGCAAGTTTTACTTAGTGATGAGCCATGAAAACCACGGTAAGGAAAATGAAAGACTAGCCATCCTCTGGGAGGCACCTGCATTTGTTCTCTGTAAAACATACAGAACTTCCGTAAATTAAAAAGCAAAACAAACCACTTCCTCGAAAAAGATGAAGGATACAACCAATTTACAAGAAAGCAAACCGGAAGAGTGAATCAGCATACAATAGATACGCACAATCTCGAGAAAACACAACCAGTTTCTCGAGAAAACACAGCCACGAGGAAATTCAGTGAGGAGCTCAAAGTAGTTTAAAGACTTTTTTTTTTTAACAAAGGAGGAAAAAAGAGTGGAGGAGAACAGGAGACTGAACAGGAGGGAATTAAGGGTCTCACTTCTTGATAAATTAGTTTTTGAAAACAAACATTGGGGGCACCTGGGTGGCGCAGGCGGTTTAAGTGTCTGACCCTTGATTTCGGCTCAGGTCATGATCTCAGGGTGGTGAGATCAAGCCCCGCATCAGGCTCTGCCCTCAGCAGGGAGTCTGCTTAAGACTGTTTCTTCCTCGGCCCCTCCCCCTGCTCTCTCACTCTCAAATAAATAAATCCTCAATAAAAATTTATTTCTTTGAGAGCAAGAGAGAGCATGAGTGGGGTGAGGAGCAGAGGGAGAAATAGACACCCCGCTGAGCAGGAAGCCCCATGTGGGGCTTGATTCTGGGACTCTGGGACCATGACCTGAGCCAAAGGCGGACGCTTAACCAGGAGCATCTGGCTGGTTCAGTCAGTGGAGCATGTGACCCTTGATCTTGAGGTTGTAGGTTTGAGCCCCACATGGGGATAGAGGTTACTTAAAAATAAAATATTTTTAAAAACATACACCTTTTTAGGGGCGCCTGGGTGGCTCAGTGGGTTAAAGCCTCTGCCTTCGGCTCAGGTCATGATCTCAGGATCCTGGGATCGAGCCCCGCATCGGGCTCTCTACTCAGCAAAGAGCCTGCTTCCTCCTCTCTCTCTGCCTGCCTCTCTGCCTACTTGTGATCTCTCTCTCTGTCAAATAAATAAATAAAATATTAAAAAAAAACACACAAAAAAACCATACACCTTTTTAAAGATAAGAGAAAAGCTGGGTGCCTGGTGGCTCAGTTGGTTGAGCGACTGCCTTCAGTTCAGGTCATGATCCTGGAGTCCCGGGATCGAGTCCTGCGTGGGGTGGGGGGGTGGGGGGGTGGGGTGCGGGCTCAGCAGGGGGTCTGCTTCTCCCTCTGACTTTCCCCCCTCATGCTCACTCTCTCTTATTCTCCCTCTCAAATAAATAAATAAAATCTTAAAAAAAAAAGACAAAAGCATAAAGGAACGGGGACCCTTTTTTTAATGAAGGGTGAAATAATTGAAGAGAAAAAAATAGCAACAGCGAATTTGACCGTTTTAAGCAAATTTTAAGTGCTTTTAAACATATTAATGCATATAAGCTTGTAACAGTCCAACGAGGTAAGAACTAATATTACAGACTGGGAACCGGGCTATAGGAAGGCTCCTCCTAAGATCAGCCAGCTTCCGAACGGGAGAGCTGGGGTTTCGACACAGGCGGTTCGACTCCCACCTGGAAAACAATACTATGCCTTTAAACCAAAAATAGCAGAGAGAATAAATAAATCCCATATTTGAGAAAAAGACCAGCGAACAGGATATATCTGAGATAAGCCTGGAAGGAGAAGGAAGATACAGCAAAAATAGAGCAGCGACGAGAGTAACGGAAAGGAAAACAGAATGCGCGCCGTAAAATTAAAGATCTGGGAGAAACAGCTTCTTAACAAACCATGACCCAGATAAAAACAGAATTTTGTAAAACGCAGCTTAATGTATTGATCCTTCTTTTGTTGCCTTTTTTTTTTTTTTAAAGCAAGCTCTGCGCCAAACACGGGGCTTGAACTCACGACCCTGAGATCAAGAGTGGCAAGTTCCACCAGTGGAGCCAGCTAGGTGCCCCTGTTGTTTGTCTTCTTCGTATTTTGACTGAGAAACCCTTCCCATCTGGGTTTTTCCCCCGAAGTTTGATTTTTCAAATATTTAGGTTTCGACCCACCTGGGCCGGGACTGGCTCTTATTCACCATTACGTGGCCAGACCTTCAACAGAGCCCGGCACACAGTAGGTGCTCAAACCTCTGTTAAATGAATTAATGAGGGGCTGCTGTGTGGGAGACCTAAGGGCATGAGTCCCAGGGATGAGGGGGTATCAGGCCACATGCCTATGGAGGGAATAGAATCTTCTTCCTGCAAAGAAACCCAGCATTGCCCCGTGGGTATCTGGACCCAGAAGGCTGTCTATGTCATTTGCTGGTCAGATGGAGGGGGTAGAGGGGGCACAAAGGGGGAGGGGAACACCAGTCTTACTACAGTAGTGCCACTGTATGTTTGGGGGAGCACCTGTAGGAGGGGACAGATAAGACCGAGTTTCCAGTTGAGGGGGGAAGGCTTTCTCTTCCCTCTCCTCGGATGTTTGGTTTTTAGGGCTCCTAAAGATTCTTGGACAATTCAAGAAAGAAGAGAGATAATCTGAGAACCCTGTTCATAAATAAAGGGAGGAAGTCACTAATTAGGGGCACCTTGGTGGCTCAGTCGGTTAAGCATCTGCTTTGGCTCAGGTCATGATCCCAAGGTCCTGGGATCGAGCCCCACGTCAGGCTCTCTGCTCAGCAGGGCACCTGCTTCTCCCTCTACCCCTGCTTGTGTGCTCTCCCCCTGGCCTGGTCAAGTTAAATAAATAGAATCTTAAAAAAAAAAAATGTGTGTTCAAGTCCCACATTGGGCTCCATGCTGGGTGTGGTGCCTACTTAAAAAAAATAGCCACAGGGCACCTGGGTGGCTCAGTGGGTTAAAGCCTCTGACTTCGGCTCAGGTCATGGTCTCGGGGTCCTGGGATCTAGCCCCACGTTAGGCTCTCTGCTCAGTGGGGAGCCTGCTTCCCCCCTCTCTCTGCCTGCCTCTCTGCCTACTTGTGATCTCTCTCTCTGTGTGTCAAATAAATAAATATTTAGAATAAAGAAAATAGCCACTAATTAGAAAAAGAAATGAATTTATGAAACAATTCGTTCTAGTAATGTGGTAACTAGAATTCTCGGTTTAATGTCTGACTTCTGAGAAAGCTAAGATTTCAGCTTCACGTCCTTCACTATATCCACAGCTCCCAGGACCATGTCTGGCACCTGGGGGTCATTAAATGGATGTCTGTGAAATCATTGAGAGTAACTGTGAGTTTATCCTTGCACGCCGTGCATTAGCCACATTCCCCTTACAAGCCAGCCCGTTCCCATCTCTGCTCGGTTCCCTCTGGCTAGCATGTGCGTCTTCTAGCACGTTCAAGGCTATTCCCTTGCTTCATTTGGATCTCTGCTTAAGTGTTTTCCCTCCCTTCCTTCCTTTCTGGCCCTTTTGAAATAAGGGTTCACAGACCATATAATTCACCCTTATCATTCAATGGTTTTTATTATATTCACGCAACCTGCATCCATCACCACAACCAACGTAAGAACATTTCATAAGGGGCACCTGGGTGGCTCAGTTGGTTAAGTGACTGCCTTCGGCTCCGGTCATGATCCTGGAGTCCTGGGATCAAGTCCTGCATCAGGCTCCCTGCCCCCTTTGTGCCTCCCCCCTCTCATGCGCTCTCTCTCTCTCTCTCTCTCTCTCTCTCTCTCACCATCACCAGTTCCCACCACCACTCCCAGGCCCTGGCAACTGTGAATCTAGTTTCTGCCTCAATAGATTTGCCTATTCTGGACATTTCATATAAATGGAGTCATGCAATCTGTGGCCTTTTGTGTCTGGCTTCTTTGATTTAGCATCAAGTTTTCAAGGTTTGCCCACATTCCAGCACCTATCGATGCTTCATTCCTTTTCTCCTTCTTCATTCCTTTTCTTCTTCTTCTTCTTCCTCTTCCTCTTCCTCTTTTTAGGATTATATTTATTTGAGAGAGAGAGAGAGAGCACAAAGAGGAACAGAGGGAGAGAGACGAGCAGATTCTGCACTGAGCATGGAGCCGCATCTCCCCTGAGCCGAAATCAAGAGTAAGATGCTTAATCGACTGAGCCACACAGGCGCCCCAGTGCTCCATTCCTTTACATGGCCAAATACTATTCCACTGAATGGATATACCACATTTTATTTACCCATTCACCAGTTGGTGGACCTTTGGCTCAGTTCTACTTTTGTGCTATTATGAATCATGCTGCTGTGAACATTCACGCTCACGTTTTTGGATGGATACCTTGTCAATTCTCTTCGATAGGTACCTAGGAGTGGAACTGCTGGGTCACGTGGTTATTCGAGGTTGAACTCTTTGAGGACCTGTCAAACTGTTTTCCAAAGAAATGTCGCTTTTTCAGAAGGGCCCTTCCTGACCATCCTACCTAAAATATCTGTCCCCAATCACATCTCCTTTTCTGTATTATCCCTGGGGGAACAGCACGGTACAATGAATATAGTTATTACTCTATGACATAATAATACCTGGTGTATATTTGTTCATTTGTTTATTTCTTCCCTTCCACACGATTGTAATCTCCCCCAAACCAAGTATTTTCACCAATTTTGTGCCTTGCTGAATCCCCAGTGCCTGGAAAAAGTGCATGACATTGAGTAGCTGAGGACAAACATAAGGTGTCCCAGGGCCACAGGCGGGAGGATGTGGCCACTTAAGGAAACATACCCCAGAGGAATCCGCAAGAAATCCACAATCCGGGTTCTGGGAGGCAGCGGTTGGGGCAGGGAAGCCACATCACCGGGGAGGCTGTAGGGTCAGAGGACAGATGGTTGTGTTGACGTCCGAGTGGCTGCTGGGGTTCCGGAGAATCACACTTCAAAAAATGCTGATGCTGAAAGTAAAAAAAAAAAAAAAAAAAAAAAAAGAGCTGCCTGTCCTCGGTCTGGAAACGTTCTCTGACACACCCGCTGCCCTCCAGGGACACCTGGGACCCCTCCCGGCTCATCCGCGGCTCCATCATAACTGCTGCGTCCGCTGTGGGTCCGAGGGTGTGCTTGTCAACGCTGATGGCTGTTTCGGTTATCTGATGCACTATAACAAGCTATCCCACAAACTGATGGCTTAAAACACAGCAACCTGTAATTTTCCCCAATTCCGTGGGTTGACTGATGTGGTTCTTTTCCTGGCCTTGATATTGAAAGACCCCCACCACAAGATAGGGCCAGCGGGCGGCTATGGGGGGGGGGGGGCCCATGGTAAATTTCCTGTTGATTGCTAACCGCTTATTTACCTTTCTGTAACCGCCTTGCTGCAGCGCACCCCCACTTTGAGGAGAACAAAGGAACAGACCACCTCCACATTCCAAGGATCCGGGAGGCCTAGGCACATATCTCTTACTAGACCAAATTAGGACATGTACCTCCCCTTAAAATGATTGGTAGAAATATGTGACTCAGGGTAAAATGATTGGCTGCCTGTGTGCAGACCCCAATGTGATATTTTAAAATTATTGGCTACTGATGCGCGGGCTTTGCTGTAATGGATAGTAACGTCCTATATAAGGTCCCCCACGAGGAGGCTCGGGGCTCTCAGCTGCAGACTGGATTAAGGTCCCGCTGTGAGTCCGAGCCGGCTTGAATAAAAACCCTTTGCATCTTGCATGAGAGCGTCTCTTGGTGTCCTCCGTTCGCCGCAGGCTTCTCAACCCTTTCAGATATGAATTACCCGGGCTGTTGGATTCGCATGGAAAACAGCTGGAAGGGCCAAGAGGAACCTTTGCTGCTGGAGGCTGGCTGGATCTCTTTCCCATCCTCGTGGCCTGTCATCCTTACGAAACTAAGCCGGTTTCTCGAACATGGCAGCCCGCAGCACCCCAGGAGCGTGAAGGCGGAAGCCGCAAGGCATGCTGGGGCCACGGCTGATAAGTCACGTGGAGCTGCTGCTATACACTGATTGGTTAAAGCAAGTCACGGGATCAAGACGCATTCCCTCGGGATAGAGAACAGACTCCGCCTCTGATTGGGAGGAAGAACGGTCCCGTTCAGAGACGCACGTGTATCCAGGAGGGAGGAATTTGTGCCCAGGAATTTTTCAGTCTCTCACAACTGAGAAGAGTAGCTGTAGCGGGAGCTACATGACCTTGGATCGGAGCGCCAACACTTCTTGGCTGGGAGGCTTCAGCGAGCCTCCTCTCCTCTTTGAGCTTCGGGGTTCCTGCCCGTCACGTAGAAGCAATCTAGCCTTATGTTGATAGTCATCTTTTTAGGTTACCCTCCAGGAAAACGAGTTACAGATCAACCATTCTTAAATCTTTTCCGGCAGGCTCTCTCCCTGAACATGGATAATTTCATTTACTAGGGATCCCACTTGACCTTGGATGGCAACGACGAGCGAGGATGAGAATGTCAGCGACAAGAACAGCTACCTCTTACAGATCGCTTCCAGGCTGTAAGTGTTACTCTGCTGATCTCCTGACACAGACTAGGAGTCTTTGGGCCACCCCAGAAGCAGAACTGAAGACTTTGAGATTTTGTCATTTATCTGGGAGGTGATTCTAGAGTCCCCAAGAGGAAACTAAGGAGACGGGGTAGGAAGGAGAAAGAGTCAATTCAAGGTGTGCTCATGAGCAGGTACTGCTGACTGGAGCTCAATCTCCCTGGGCATCTCTGGAAGACAGTGGAACATGCGACTCAGAATTATCCTAACCCACAGCGTTGCCTCTCTTGCATGGCCGGCCTGGCCTCCACTTGAGGGGAAAACAAAAAAACCCTCAGTCAAAGAGTTCCAGGAGTTTATAATAAGCAAGATGAGTGCCAAGGGAATGTGGACAGGGCACTGACAACGCTTTACTGCTTACATTTTGTAGAGAGGAACTCAAGGCTCATAGTGAAACCGCCAGAAATCAACCCTAGAAGCCCTTTCTCCAGAGCCCTGCTCTTTACCACTCTGCTTTCTTGTTTAGACTTAAGTTACCTCTAGTTTAACAACATTTCAAACTAATGCACACCCCCACCATGAACTTCCAATTATAAGATCTCTCACCTTCTACAAAATTAATTCAAACTGTATCAATGATCTAAATGTAAAACCCAATGCTATAAAATTTTGGGGAAAAACAGAGGAGAAATTTCTGGATTGGGCAAAGATTTCCTAGATAGAACACCAAAAGCAAAATCCATGAAAGAAAAATGAATATATTGAAAAATGTAAGGGGTGTCTGGGTGGCTCAGTGGGTTAAAGCCTGTGCCTTCGGCTCAGGTCATGATCTCAGGGTCCTGGGATGGAGCCCCACATCGGACTCTCTGCTCAGCGGGGAGCCTGCTTATTCCTCTCTCTCTGCCTGCCTCTCTGCCTACTTGTGATCTCTCTCTCTGTCAAATAAATAAATAAAATCTTAAAAAAGAAAAGAAAAATGTAAAACTTGGCTCTTTGAAAGATGCTGTTAAGAGAATGAAAAGAATAAAACCACAGACCAGGAAAAAAGATGGGAAAGCCAAATATCTGATAAAAGATTTGTTATCAGATTATATATAAAAAACTCTCAAAACAGTAAGAAAAGAAGCAATCCCTGTTTAAAAAGACATTCATAATTGAAATGTTTTTATTTTATGTACAATGAGTTAGCATTATTTGCAGTTAAGGTAGGTCTCTTGGAAGGAAGTTCATTTAATCCAACTTAGTGAAGCCTGTATCCTTTACATACTGATGGAGACACTGGCAGCAAATGATGAAGCCATATTTCCAAATTAGATGGTGCCGATTTGAACAAACACAGCGAGAGTGACAACCCTGGCCAAACTTCCTTGGATGGCTCCAGTAGAGCTGCTGGTGACCCATCTTTCTCAGATGGAACGAGGCAATCCATTTCTTTAAATGGGCAAAAGATCCGAAGAGACAAGTCACCAAAGAAAATACTCAAGTGGCAAAGAAGCATATGAAAAGATGCTCCGCATCATTAATCATCAAGGAAATACCAAGTAAAAGTCGCACTATGCAAACAAGAAGATGGCCAAAATTAAAAAGACTGACCATGTCATGTGCTGGCAAAAATGTGGGAGAAAATAGAACTCTCATTCATCGCTGGTGGGAATGAAAAATGGCACAGCCATTTTGGAAAATAGTTTGGCAGTTTCTTTCTTTCTTTCTCTCTTTCTTTTCTTTCTTTCTTTCTTTCTTTCTTTCTTTCTTTCTTTCTTTCTTTCTTTCTTTCTGTCTTTCTTTCTTTCTCTCTCTCTCTCTCTCTCTCTCTCCCTCTCCCTCTCTCTCCTTTCTTTCTTTCTTTCTTTCTTTCTTTCTTTCTTTCTCTCTCTCTCTCTCTCTCTCTCTCTTTCTTTCTTTCTTTCTAAGATTTTATTTATTTGACAGAGAGAAACACAGCGAGAGAAGAAACACAAGCAGAGGGAATGGGAGAGGAAGAAGCAGGCTTCCCGCTGAGCATGGAGCTTGATGCGGGGCTCGATCCCAGGACCCTGGGATCATGACCTGAGCTGAAGGCAGACACCCAACGACTGAACCACCCAGATGCCCCAGTTTGGCGGTTTCTTAAAAAATGAAACACGCCTACCATATAATGCAATCATCCACTCCTAGGTATATACCCAAGAGAAATGAGAGCATATATGTACAACAATACTTGCTCACAAAAATTCACGGCCATTTTATTCATAACCGCCATAACTGGAAACAACCCAAATGTCCACCAGCAGGTGAATGTATAATCAAACTGGTATATCTACGCAGTGAAATTTTACCCAGCAGTAGGAAGGAATGAAGTGTTAATGCAACAACATGGGTGAATCTCAGAATAGTTATGCGAAGCAAACAAAGCCAGTCTTGAGAGGCTACATGCTGTATGGTCCCATTTATACAAAATTCTAGAAAATGCAAACCAATGTAAAGACAAAAAGCGGATCAGTGGTAGCTGGGGGATAACAAGGGAGGCTTACCAAGCAACACAGGAAACTTTGGATGGTCATGGTCTCGTCCATCATCCACATTGTCGTGGTTTCAGGGGTTAGTCAGAACTCATCAAACTGTACACTTTACATATGTACAGTTTAGGGGCACCTGCAGGGGCTCAGTTGGTTAAGTGTCTGACTTCAGCTTGGGTCATGATCCCAGGGTCCTAGGATAGAGCCCGGGTGTCCGGCTCCTTGCTCAGCGCGGAGTCCGCTTCTCCCTCTCCCTCTGCTCCTCCCTGCCTTATTTATTCTCTCTCTCTCTCTCTCTCTCTCTCTCAAATAAAGAAAATCTTAAAAAAAAAAACAACAACAAAACAACACAACCTTTGACTTAAAGCCATGGGGGGTTAGTTGCCTGTTATCTGTGAACAGGACCAAGATCATTTCTAAAGGAAACCTTTGGGTCTGCCCTTGAAAATTTCTGCAGGGTATGTGTGTGACTGAGTGCCAGTGATGGATGCCTCCCAGCATCCGCTGAAGCCCGTGGCTAGCCCCAACTGGTGCTCCACACTGGTCCAGTAACACAGGACCACAGCGATGTCTTTAGTAAATGAGGATGCCATTACATTAAATAATATTCTGTACCTGTACAGTAAATTAAATATTTCATAGTGCTTTCACAGTTGCCTTCTACATTGCCACAGAAACGTATTGAATTGGGTAACAAAAGCTTTATCACCTGTTGATGCTAGAGATGAAGAAATAGGTTATCAAGAGAGTAAGTGATTTGCCTGAGGTTATCATCTGGCTCACTGGTGACATTCTACACGTCCTGCTTCCACATGAGGCATAGTTTCTCCCACAGTACTTAAATGATTTCCTCTAGGCTCAGGATTCTCATTTAGAGAGAGCAAGCGCCAGGGACAGACCCCTGCCAGGTATCCACCGAAGCCCGTGGCTCACCTCTCACTCAGCTGGCTTCTCTCTGTGATCTCAAACTCACTGCTTCCAGAAACCTGCTGAGAGCACCCCAACAATGGGGATGGCCATTTGCTTTGAGCTAAGGTGAGCCTGCTTTCCCTAAAACACACCTAACCACGAAGCCATCCACCTCCGCCCAGTGGTAGAAAATTGCTACTGTATTTATGGAAAGTTGGATGGGGACTTGGTTGACACATCTGCTGGAGAGATTCCTTTGAAAGAATTTGCAGCACATTCCCAGATGTCTGACCCTACTTTTCTGCTGCATTTATCAAGACCTTGGTATCTCTGGCTACATTTTGTGCACCAGATTCATCTCTTAGATTCATGTTCCCTTCCTGATCCTCATTTCTCTTTTGCCTCTGTCTTTTCATCTTTTTTTTTTTTTTAAGATTTTTTCTATTTATTTGAGAGAGAGAGAGATAGCATAGGTGGGGGGAAAAGCAGAAGGAGAGAGAGAAGCAGACTTCCCGCTGAGCAGGGGGCTCAATGTGGGGCTCAATCCCAGGACCCCAGGATCATAACCTGAGCCAAAGGCAGATGCTTAACTGACTGAGCCACCCAGGTGCCCAACCCTCTGTCTTTTCATCTTCTTTTATCATGTCTGTCTCTCATTTCTTTCTGGAACAAGGTAGGAAAATAGGCACTGAATAAAATTTTTTAAATGAAAGGTGGATAGTGTTTGTTATTTCTGAGGGTTGTTGAGAGGATTTGGGAAGATGGGATGTGTTCGCGCATCTACAAGAGGGATTGGAATGTGGGAAGTAGTTGATAAAATAATATTTGTCCTCCTTGATGAGGCCACTTACCAGCCACTGCCCTAGCCCCAGCACCCCAAGCCTTTTATCCTGCTTGACTTTTCTTTCCCTTTTTTCTTTTTTTTAAGATTTTATTTATTTATTTGACAGAGAGAGAGAGATCACATGTAGACAGAGAGGCAGGCAGAGAGAGGAGGGAAGCAGGCTCCCCGCTGAGCAGAGAGCCCGATGTGGGGCTTGATCCCAGGACCCTGAGATCAAGACCGGAGCCAAAGGCAGAGGCTTTAACCCACTGAGCCACCCAGGCACCTACCTTTCCCTTTTTTTTTTTTTTATGGAACTTATGACTTGTTAATATATGCCGTTAGGAATCGCACCCTCGGCATTATTGACATTGGGAGGACTATTCCTCACTGTGGAGAGCTGTCCTGTGTGTTAGGCGATGTGTTGCAGCATCCCTGGTCTCCACCCCCTAAATATCAGTAACACCTACCCTCTCACACCATGATACCCACAAATGTCTCCAGACACTGAGCAATGTCTCCTGGGGGGCATAATCTCCCCCAGTTGAGAACCACTATGCTATACAACTTACTTTTCATTATGTTCATTTTTTATTTGTCTGTCTCTCTCTCTACCCCCACCTAGAATGTGAGCTCTGAGAAGGAAGGAATTTTGCTTCTTTTGGAGCCTTGATGTACACACATTTCCTAGATTGATGCCTGGCACACGGTAGCCGTCCAATATTTACTGAAAGAACAAATGAACATTAAATGGGTTTTATGCCTGGGGATGGTGCCAGGGCTTGGCATGCATGTCTTTATCTCAGCATATTTTGGAGGGGGGACCTGTCACTGTCCCCTTTTTCTCCCCTCAGAGGAGAAAAATTGAGGCTTTTTGAAGCTACATACATACACCCCCACTCACCCACCCAATAATAGAGTCCAGAAGCTTAACTGGCCACCACCCAACAAATGTCTCTGGGAGACATTTGGGAGAACTTCTGGTCAAGAAGAGTTGAATTACGATCAGGGTCAGCTTCAGCCTTCAGGAACCTGCAGGGGAGTTGAGGAGGGAAGTTGAGCTGGCCTGGAGGGGCCAGACCTGAGGAGGCTTTCTCAGAAACCCCCTGAAGGGGCCAGTACTTGGCTGGGTTCAGCCTGTTCCTCTCTGGAGGAAGCCAGGACCCAGACCTATAAGAAATGGGGGTGAGCTCCAAAATGAAGCCCCCAGCACCAGTCTGGAGATGTTGCTGCAGCTATCTGGCTAGGGAGACTGGAACTGAGCGTGCGTGCACACACACACACACACATACACGCACACACACACACACACTCACTCCCCACCCCTCTCCACTCCTTCTACCCCACTCGACCCCCTTTTACCCCTCACCTCTGATTCCACTTCCCCCATCCCACTTCATACTAACCCCTAAACTGGCCCAGACTAGAAAGGACCCAACCCTGTGATTGGTCTCTGGGTCCCAGTACCAGGAACTGAGAGGAAGGAGATGGGAAGGAAGGAAAAGAGTAGGCGGGACTGGCAGGGGGCCGCATTTATATCTAGGTCCAGGGCTGCGCGCCTGCTCACCATGGACACTGTCGGGTACAGCAAGTGGAGCAGCGGGCTCGAGGAAGTCCCTGCAGGTATGAGCAATGGGACTGCTTCACCAGCTTGGGTCTCTCTGGTCAGTGGTTTGGGGTTCGATGGGGGAAGGGAAGTGAACAGCCAAGAGGGGGTCAAGTAGTAGGTGCAGGAGAGACACCACAGGTGCCAGAATGAGCTGGACCTGGATTCTAATTCTAACTCCGCCACTTAGAGCTTGTGTGACCATGAGCAAGTTACTTAACCTCTCTGAACCTCAGTTCCTTGGGAGGAACCCAAGCGCCCAGGGCTCCATTCTCAGGCCCAGAGATCCAGGGCGGTCCTGGTGCAGGAGGGACCCAGGAGTCCATCTGTGTTATCCCAGGGCACTGGGGAAGCTGGGGACGGAGACTCCTCTTCCTGGGCCTGCTTCTGGCGGTAGCCACAGTCCTGTGGGCCCTCATTCTGAGCATCCTAATTTCTAAAGGTGAGTGACCACATAATGAGGGGGGGTTGTGTCAAGCCACCCTGGGGACATAGACCTTCCCTCTGTCTCAGGGTCCCAGACCCCTGCCCAGTTCTGAGTGTGAATGCATGTGAACAGAGTCTGTGCACATCTTTGGGCTGTGTGCACCCACATGTGTATGTCCGTGCGTGTATGTATGAGTGTGCACACCCCCATGTGTTTGCTTCCCCGGGGTGTGTGCACATCACGTGAGCTGTATGCCTGCCCGCCCCTTCTGTGTGTCGCAACACGCGGGCCCCTGCCCCCCATGGGAGAGGGGAAAGTTCCGGAGTCCCCAGGTTGCACCTGCAGGAGCCTCTTTTCTACAGCCTCCACCGAGCGAGGGACGCTGCTTGGCCACCAGGACCTGCTGAGGACTAACGGTAGGTGCAGAACGGCGACTCAGCGACTCATAGGCCCCCGTGGTGTGCAGGGTCGGAGTGTTTAGGACCCTGGAGACAGGGTAGTGGGTGGGTGGGGACTCCTCGGTCCGGGGGGGGGGGGGGGGGGGCAGGTCTCGGAGCGGGGAAGGGTGTCCTGTGAGTCCCCGCAGGTAACCTGGAATGTTTGTGGGGCGGGGATCATTCCAGCCTCGGAGCAGACCGCTGCGCTGGGTGCTTTGAACCAGGAGGTCCGAGCCTGCAACAGCTGCTGTGAGACTCACGTGCTGGGGGCGGGGCTTGGGCGGGATTGGAGAAGGCGTGAGGGGTTGGGGTTTGTGGCAGGTGGGGGCCCGACCGGTGGCTTACTGACCTCCCGCGCCGGTCCTTCTCTCCCTTCCCCCCTCCTTCCCAGGCTTGGGGACACAGGCGCTGCTGCAGAGGGCACGCACCGAGCTTGGGGAGGCGCAGGCGAAGCTGATCCAGCAAGAGAGTGCCCTGAAAGAACTGAGCGATCGCGGTGAGAGCTGGACATTGCCTCGACCCCTGATCCCTCATCCCAGCTGTCACTCGACCCTTGATTCACACACTGACACCTACCCTGGTTAGGGTTACTGCGACCCTATCCTGTGATCCTGACCTCGGTCAGCGGGACTCTGGTCTTGACTACAACTCTTAACCCCAACCGCAACAGCTAGACCGGTCCTTGACCGTGACGTCATTCTTGACCATGATCCTGACCACGGACTTGGATGCTGACCTTTAACTAATCATGACCCTACTCCTGACCCTGACCTGAACTATAACCTGAACTCCCTTGACTCTGCAGTGACCCAGAGCTTGGCTGAAGCGAGCAGGGACCGTGAGGACATCCGCAGTGAGCTATTCAGGGCTCTGGAGGCCGCCCGACTGGGGAACAGTGAGCAAGACACAGGAGAGAGAGGGAGGGGACAAGTGGACCTACCTGTGGGCCTCGGGGTTCCTTGATCCTTCCTATCCTGCCCCTTGACCTTGGCCTGTTCTCTGTGCCTCCGCCCCTAAACCTCAGGGGTCCACCCTCCCCCGGGTTTTTCCGGCTGCTTTTCGGGGAGCAGTTCACGTCTTTGACTCTCGCCACCCCACAGGTTCCTGTGAGGAGTGCCCCGCCTCATGGCTGCCCTTCCAGGGCTCCTGCTACCTTTTCTCCGTCCAGCGGGCCACCTGGGAGGAGTCGCAGCGCAACTGCGCGGGCGCGGGCGCTCACTTGGTGATTATCGGGGACCTGGATGAGCAGGTGCGCAGCCCCCGGCGGTCTCCGGCGGGAGGCGGGATTCACCTGAGGGGACGTGGCTCGGGTGACTCTGCCCCCTGGGTCTCCCTCCCGGAGCAGGGCTTCCTGAGTCGCAATACGCGAGGCCAAGGTTACTGGCTGGGCCTGAGGGCGGTGCGCCGCGCGAGCAAGGTCCAGGGCTACCAGTGGGTGGACGGAGTCTCGCTCAGCTTCAGGTGAGGGAAGGGACTTGGGGAGAGGGACAGGTCATTCCCCACGGGGAGTGCGTGGGCCAGATCTCAGGGACTCGGTAGGGATGGGCAGGCCGGACCCCAAGACCTGGCTGAGGGTTCAATTCCGGGAGTTAGAAAGTGATATCCCAGGTGCCTGCTCAGATTAAACCCTCAGGGTTGTCTAGTCTAGGTTAGACCCAAGCCACACAAACAGGGTAGATCCTCAGGGTTGCACGCCAGGCCCATCCTGAGTGCCAGAAACACCCCCGGCAAACCGCTGCAGCCACTGGAA
>CM053603.1:3976892-3988754 GCA_028646535.1 Procyon lotor
AGTGATTTTTTTCCCCCCTCCACCCTCAACTACTGAGAGCTGTCCCGCCCAACCCAGGCGGGTAAAGGCAGTGGGACCTCCACTCCAACCTCACTGCAAGCCCTCACGCAGACATAACCTAGCCTCCACGCCCGCCCAAATCCCGGTTCCTGAGCGGGTCCACGGACCCCACCCCACCCCCCACCAAAGCAGGGCAACTCAGGGATGGAGCCGTTTGGTTTTCTTGCATCTCCTCCTCCCCCCCTCCCCCGCCGGACTGGGAGGCATCACAGGTAGGGGTCTTGTGAGCTGTTTTCACGGCTCTAGGAAGCATCAATAAATGCTTGAGCAATGAATCTGGGTTCGTGGCTTTGGTGAGCTGTTCTAAGTTTTATCCCAGAGACCCTAATACCAGCCCTGTGGGTGAACCTGACCTTTCTAAGTGACCTCCTGGCTCTCTGATGTCCCAAAACTCAGTGAGTAACCTGCACTTGGTCAGGACGGCTGTCAGGCACTGGGAACACAGAAATGACTCCCGCCCAGTGCTCCCCCTCACCCCTTCTGACCTAGCTGGGCACAGGAGCAAGGTGACCAGTGACTCAAAGGAGGAATACACGAATGCCACGGGATGCATTTGGAGGAGCCACACCTCCAGGGAAGGAACCATGCTGGAATTCTGCAGGGGTGGCCCCTCCTTGAGGATACTGTCACCCCACGGTGGGGATCTGACAGTCTGAGACAAGGCCCTGCGGCAGGTGGAACAGGGGCTGCCTTGGGCACCTAGGTTCTGTGACCGCTGGGTGGAGCTATCAAGGAAATACATCTCAGAGAAGATGGACTTTTCGAGAAACAAAGTGTTTTGCAAGCAGAGGATGTTGGGGTGTGTGAAGTATGGCTGAACCCATTTGGGGGATGCAGGGTGCCCTGAGCCTGGCTTTATCAGCTGGGGACTTTTGATCTGAATTCACCCTGCACTCCCAAAGTTTCCTGCTCCCGTGTTGGAGACCTGGGGGCTCTCCCAGAATTTCCAGTGGAGACGGGTCCAACTGAGGGGAAGGACGGGCTAGTAACCTTTAGAGCTGGGCAGCCCTTTGGGAGACCCCAGGCTGCCCAGCCATGAAAGCAGCCATTGAGAAGGCAGATGAGGGAACACCACCCAGACTCCCCGACCAAGGGAGACCTCCTAGTGAACCCCAGTCCTCTGGGTGCTCTGTGACTACAGCCCAGAGCGAAGCACTAACAAGGAGCCACCTGAGTCCTGGACAGATAACATACCTACTGAATTGTTGGCCAGACAACAAGAGGGATTTCCAGACAGTTGGCTTGGAGGAGTGTATGAGTTTCCCAGAGCTGCTGTAACAAATGACACCAGCTTGGTGGCTTAAAGACAACACACATTCTCTTGCAGTTCTGCAAGCCCAAAGCCCAAAATTAGATTTCCTGGGCCAAAATCGAGGTGTCACGAGGGCCAGGCTCCCTCTGAAAACTCCAGGGGAGAAACTGCTTCCTTGCCTTTCCTAGCTTCTAGAGCTTCATTCTTCACATTCCCTGGCTCATGGCCCTTTCTTCCATCTTCGAAATCAATAGCGCAGTATCTTGCTTCATTGATCCCATTGCCTTCTTCTGCGTCAAATCTCCCCCTCCCTCCCTTCTTATAAGGATGCTTGTGATTGTAGTTAAGCCCCACAAAGATGATCCAAGATGATCCCCTGTAATACCGAGGCAACTGTGGCACTAATCACCCTGAGTTAGTGCAGACCCGCCCACAGATTAAAGGTACAGTTCCTAACAAGAGTCTGTCCTCACTGCAGACACGAGCTGCGAGTTTGGGGGTGCCTATAGGCCACCCACACTTTGGACCAATGGATCCCCACCAACTGATGCAAATTCAGAGGTTCTCACAATCGCCCTGGTTCCATAATTCACTAGAATGACTCACAGAAGTCAGGAAAGCTCTAGAAAGGACACAAATCCACACTAGCCAAATGAAGAGAACCCCTATGATGAACAGGGTCATGTCTTGACCAACCAGGAAGCGCCTCTGGGCGTTGGTGTCCAGAGTTTTCACTGAGATTTCATTTTGAACGTGTGATTGATTGAATCAGTGGCCACACAATTGCACTCCATCTCCAGGCCCCCTCCCCTCCATGGAGGTCAGGTGGTTGAAGGTTCCACCCCTCCTGGCTGATCTTTCTGGCAAGGCCAGCCCCCGCCCTGAGCCATCTCCTCAGTATAATTCAGGTGTGGTCCAAGGAGCCCCCATGAATGACAAAGACACTCCTATCACTCAGAAAATCGCAATGGTGTAGGTGATACTTGCTAGGAGCAGGGCACGAAGACCAGCCAAACTATTTAATGTCTGCATCCCCCCCGCCTCTAAATTCCCAGTCACTTCTGCAAAATCTCTGTTGCCATAAAAGACGATGGCCAAGATCAGGGAAATACAAATCAAAACCACGGCGAGATACCACCTCACACCAGTCAGAATGGCTAAAATTAACAAGTCGGGAAACGACAGATGTTGGCGAGGATGCGGAGAAAGGGGAGCCCTCCTACACTGTTGGTAGGATTGCAAGCTGGTGCAGCCACTCTGGAGAACAGTATGGAGGTTCCTCAAAAAGTTGAAAATAGAGCTACCCTACGACCCAGCAATCGCACTACTGGGTATTTACCCTAAAGATAAGAATGTAGAGATCCCAAGGGGCACATGCACCTGAATGTTTATAGGAGCAATGTCCACAATAGCCAAACTATGGAAAGAACCTAGATGTCCATCAACAGATGAATGGACAAAGAAGATGTGATACACACACACACACACACACACACACACACACACACACACACTGGAATACTATGCAGCCATCAAAACACGAAATCTTGCCATTTGCAGCGATGTGGATGGAACTAGAGGGTATTATGCTAAGCGAAGTAAGTCAGAGAAAGACAATTATCATATGATCTCTCTGATATGAAGAATTTGAGAGGCAGGGCGGGGGGCTGTGGAGGGTGGGGGGATATGAAACAAGATAGGATCAGGAGGGAGACAAACCATAAGAGACTCTTAATCTCACGAAACAAACTGAGGGCTGCTGGGGGCTGGGAGGTAGGGGTAGGGTAGCAGGGTTATGGACATTGGGAGAGGTATGTGCTATGGTGAGTGCTGTGAATTGTGTAAGCCTGATGACTCACAGACCTGTACCCCCAGGGAAAATATACATTATATGTTAATTTAAAAAAAGAAGAAAGAAAAAAGAAAAGAAAACCAAACAAAAAAGACGACGGCCAAGTTTCCAGGGATTAGGACGTGGATATCTTTAAGGGCCATCATGCAGCCGCACACAAGACATGATCAACTGACAAGCAGGGGGCTCGCAGTGGGGGCGGCAGCCAGAACACTTTCTGGTGCCTACGTGCTCAGTGAGTTGGGTTAATGATGATCGGAGGACTCATCGATTCTTGTCTCACTTACTGGCGATCGGGGGGGACCCTTGGCCAACTGAAAAGCAACAGAGACAGATTGAGAGTCCGCAGTTGGACTTTAAGTGTGGCTGACACCCTCAATGGTTGTCAATGCAGTGATGGATGTCCAGCCTCGGATGGGTAGGGACCGAGGTATCCCTCCTGGGAATGGAGCTGAGCCAGTACTGGCTGTGTTTGGGGCAGAAGGAGGAGACCCCAGAGTTAAGCAGGAGCTTCCCTGGGATATTTCAAAGACCTGGCTTAGACACTGGGGTCTGGGGCCCGAGAGAGCCCTGGTCGGGAGCTCCAAGACCCTGTCCTGTCTCCCGCCATCTGCCATGCCCACTCCTGGTCAGCTCACAGGCCCTGCATCCCAGCGGGCGGCCAGGCTCTAACCCGTCACCATTGAGTCGGTACATGAAGACCCTGCATGAGAAGGTCAAGGTCAAGTTCTTCATCTTTGGCTTCTTGGTCCCAGACCCTCCCTCCATCCCTCTCTCCTCCAAGATTCAACTTCCCTGGGAAGAAAGGCATCCCGGGAGCCTAACGCTCATTCCAGAGACCTTGACCTTTGATTGACTTGTTTTCCTAGAGAATTGGTCTTGCCAGAAAGAACTGTATTCTAAAGCTGGTGCAGGCAGCGGCCTGAATACGGAGGGGTCCTGCGATGTTTCCCCCGAGAGAGTAGCTGGGTCGAGTCAGCCATCTGAAAGACAGACCTCCTTCCCTGGAGACCCCAAAAGCTCTGGGAGCACCCCATAATAGAGCTGATATACACTGTAATATCCCTGGGACACATCAGCAAGCAGTTGCGAGACCACCACAACGGGCCTGTGGTAGGCAGAATAACGGTCTCCCGAAGACGTCTATGTTCTGATCCCCCAAGCCTATGACTATGTCACCTTACACGGCCACGGGGACTTTGCAAACGTGATTAAAGCAAGGGCTTTGAGGTGAGGAGATTATCCTGGCTTATCCAGGTGGGCTCAACATAATCACAAGGGTCTCAAATCAATCAATCAATAAAATCTTGGGGCGCCTGGGTGGCTCCGTGGGTTAAAGCCTCTGCCTTCGGCTCAGGTCACAATCTCAGGGTCCTGGGATCGAGCCCCGCATCGGGCTCTCTGCTCAGCCGTGAGCCTGCTTCCCCCTCTCTCTCTGCCTGCCTCTCTGCCTGCTTGTGATCTCTATCAAATAAATAAACAAAATCTTTAAAAAAAAAGAAAGAAAGGATGAATACCCAACTTTTGTATCAACATGGACGGGACTGGAAGAGATTATGCTGAATGAAATAAGTCAGGCAGAGAGAGCCAATTATCATATCGTTTCACTTACGTGTGGAGCATAAGGAAAAACATGGAGGACACTGAGAGAAGGAAGGGAAGGGTGAATTGGGGGAAATCAGAGGGGGAGATGAACCATGAACAGACTGTGGACTCTGAGAAACAAACTGAGGGTTTTGGAGGGGAGGAGGTGGGGGGCTGGGCGAGCCTGGTGGTGGGTAATGGGGGGGGGCACGTATTCCATGGAGCACTGGGTGTGGTGCATGAACAATGAATCTTGGAACACTGAAAAAATACAATTAAATTTTAAAAAAAGTCACAAAAGGTTAAATACTGTATTATTTTGCTTACTTAAGGTATGTAGAGTAGTCCAACCCATAGGAACAAAAAATAGGGGTGATGGCCAGAATCTTGCGGGATGGAGAAATGGGCAGTTGTTGTTTAATGAGGATAGAATTTCAGTTTTGCAAGATGGAAATATTCTGGAGATTGGCTGTATGACTGCGTGAGCGTACTTAAGACTACCGAACCAGACTCCTAAAAACAGCTAAGATGTAAATTTTATGTTATGGACGTTTTACACCCCGGTTACCATTTCAAAAACGTAATGCACCCATTTCAGGCTTACGACTCGGTGAGTTTTGAGAAATGTATGCAGCTGGGTGGTCACCCCTACATTGCAGATCGAGAACATTCCCACCGTCCCCTAAAATTCCTCCCCCACTCCTGTCCCAGCCATTATTGCTCTGCTTCCACCGCTATTCACTAGACTTGCTTTTTCTGGATGTCATCTGAGTTGAACCACGCAGTACGTAATCATTTTATTTTAGATTTTTTTTAAATGTATTCCTTTGAAAGAAAGAGAGCACAAGCGGAAGGGGGAGGAGAAGCAGACTCTCCGTTGAGCAGGGAGCCCCACATGGGGCTCGAGCCCAGGATCCTGGGCTCATGACCTGAGCTGAAGGCGAACACCTAACCGACTGAGCCACCCGGGAGCCCTCACACAGTATGAGGTCTTTTTTGCCCGGCTTCTTTCTCAAGGCATTTGCCCAGGCCGTTGTACGCATCCGGTCTGTTCCTTTTCACTTCTGTCTCGTCTTCCACTGTGTTGCTGGACCAAAATTTGTGTATCCATTCCCCTGTTGACAAGCATCTACGCTCTTTCCAGGGTTCATTACTAATAATTAAGCTGCCACGAATACGCTTCTACAGGTCTTTTTACAAATTTAAGTTGTCACTTCTCGTGGGGGAATACGTAGGAGTGGATCCGGTAGCAGGTGAGTGTTTAATTTTATAAGAATCTGCCAGTTTCCCAAATTGGTTCCACCATTTTGGTTTTCAATACTCAGCAATATCTCCGGGCTCCCGCTGCTTTGGGGAGGATATTTTTGACCCAGGAAAGACTTCGGTTCTAGAGCTAGGTGGAGGATTTTATCTAGAGAAGAGCAGGAGGGGAGGAAATGATGCTGGAAGTTGAAACAGATAAAGGGGGGAGAGTAGGAAGCTGGTGGGAACACGTGCCCGATAACACATGTTATCACAGGAAGATAAGACTGGGGCGCTGGGAAACAGGAGGTGGGGAGGGGTCTCTGCTATTTGGAATTACAGCCCCTGAACCAAGACAAGGAGAAGCTTGTGACGAGAAGACGAAGAGAAGGAGTCAGATCAAGTCTTTTGTGAGCAAGGAACCATTTCTTCCATTCATTCATTCATTCATTCATTCATTCATTCATTCAATGCAATTATTTCCCCATCCACAAACATTTCTCAGCATTGATTATACTCCAGGCGCTGGAATGCCAGTGGAGAACAAGAGGTCAGGGTCTCTGGACACAGAGGAATCTGGAAAAATTTAGGCAGAGCGGAAGCAGCCATTCGCAAAATATTATGGACTTTATGAGCCCATTTATATGAGATTCTAGAATAGGCAAAACTACTCGAGGGTGGAAAAAATGTGGGAATGCTGATTGCCTGGGAAGAGCCATGAAAGAACTTTTTGGAAGGACGGATATGTTCTGGTGTCTTGATAGAGATTTGGGTTAGTCAGGTGAATGCATTGGTCGAATCTCAAAGAGAATACACTTGGGATTTGCACATTTTATTCCATTTTATTCCAAAGGGAAAAAAGTAAGGAGAGTGGGAAACAAATATTGGACCCTAGTTCGTATTTTCTGGGCTGGAGTCTTAGAGGGAAATGAGCTAATGTCTGCAACTTACTTTGACCTGGGGATCATGACCTGAACCAAAGGCAGACGCCTCACGATTGAGTCACCCAGGCGTCCCTGCAAGTTACTTTGAAATGCATGAAAATGTAAGATGGATTGCAGGGTGAATAGAGGAATTGATTGGAATACACTGAGTCTAGAATCTGGGAGTGGGTTTTTCATTCTTAAACTCAATTTTTCTCTATGCTTGAAAATGGTCATAAAGAAATGTTGGGGTTCAGGTTGGGGTTGATGCCTTTCTGGGGCTCACGGTCCGGTGGGGAGAAGAGTGGGTGATGAGGAGGGACAGAGGATGGTATGCTCACAGAATGAGGTTGGAGTTAGAACATTCTGGAAAAACAGCCCCCCATCTCCTGCTCTTCTAGTCTGAGGGGGAAGGTGGGGGAGGGAAATGAGGGCCTGCCTTGGAGAGGCCAAGGGGGTTTATGCTAAGAAGCAGGGAGTGGGGGGACAGAGGGGACCCCCTCTGGCACCTTCTGATCCTTTCCCAATGGGTGTCCCCACCAACAGCCCCCTGAGTGACCACATGACCACACCTTCTGGGGCTGAGTCAGCAAGTCAGTGATGACCTTGAAGCCCAGCCAGGTTTCCTGGACAGACCAACCCCACCCGTCACCCCACTTTCCAAGGAAATGGCCTTGTGACAGAATGGCTTGTTCTTTCCAAACTCCCATCTCCCTCCGCCCGGATCCCAGGAAACCCCCTGAGATCCCAAGGCCTCTTACCAGGTTGGGTGAGGTGTCTGGGGAGGGTCCCCGAGGTAGGACCGGACACATTCCCCTCAAGCTCTTGCTAGCCCCTTCCCCATCTGCCTCAATCCCCCCGCCCTCACGGTCTAGTCCCTAGATCCAGCCACAGATGGCTCGAGAGGACTAGTTTGGCAAATACCAACGGAAAGCCCAGAGTCCAAAGCCAAAGCCTGCGCTCGCCCCTTCCTCACTGGGTGAGCCTGGATGAGTCATCTTGCTTCTTCACACCTTTGATTTTGCCTCCATCAAATGGGATAATAATAACACCAGCATTTCAGGGGTTTTCGGTCAACTGAATAATGGCTCTCAAAAGGCGTCCCTGTCCCAATCCCTGGAACCTGTGAATAAATGGCCTGATGTGGTAAGAGGGACTTTGCAGGTGGGATTCATTAAATCAAGAATCTGGAGGTGGAGGTGCCCCTAGATTCTCCCCGTGGGTCCAATGTCATCATCACAAGGGACCTTAGAGGAGGGAGGCGGGAAGAGCAGAGTCCTAGAAGGAGATGAGACAACAGGAGCAACACGGAGAGAGACTAGAAGAAAGCTGGGGGAAGGGGCTACAAGCAAGGGATGTGGAAGCCTGCAGAAGCAGAAAAAAATCAAGGAAACAGGTTCTCCCCTTGGGTTTCCAGGAGCGCAGCCTGGTGGATGCCTCGATTTTAGACCAGGGAGACCCTGTGGGACTTCTGAGCTCGGGATCCGTAAGATAAGACATTCAGGTTGTGGAAAGCCACCAAGTGTGCGGTCATTCCGCACAGCGGTCGTAGGACGCCCATATGGCCTGAGACCTGGGGAGCAATTATTAGGCGCGCAGCCCTCCTAGAGGCCCGCGGGCACCGCCCCCGCCCCCCTGGAGCTCATGGTCCAGACGCTCCACACACAGAAGGCAGGTCGTAGAGACGAGTAAAGGGGTGACTGAGGGGCTAGGGGCCACCTTAGCCAGGGTCACTTCAGTCAGAGAGCAGACACCCGTTGGACAGAGAAGGGCCTCGGAGATCGAGGCGGCTCCAAACCCAGAGAAGCCGGTGGGTGTGGCTGGAGCCCAGCAAAGGGCAAAGGAGCGGGAGGGGAGGGCGCCAGCCATACGGGGTCTTGCTGGCTGCGGGGAGTTGGGGTTTTCTTCGAAGAGCCTTTGTGGGGCCAGGTGCGGGGGTGCCCTCCCAGGGCTCCCGTGCATTGTGAGCTTCTCTCCATTCGGCGTCCGGCGGAAAGCTTTATGCGCATGAGAACCTACGTGGGAGAATTTCCAGATGGGGAAACTGAGGCTCGAGAGGATACAATCACCCGGCAGGGAAAGGGGTGGAGCTGGAACTCAGCCCGCCTTGTCGCTCTCCCACCCAGCGGCGGAGGGCTGTGGGGGGCCGCGGGGGGGCGCGGTGTCACGGAGGGACAGTGACCAGGTGTGCCCAGCAGGGGGCAGCACGCCTCCTGTGCCCGGCGACCCGATGCGGGAGCGCGCGGACCCGCCCAGTGGAGTCGGAAAAAAACACAAGATCTAGACCAAAGTTCTCCGGGGCCGGGGTCCTGGGCCTCTGAAGGAGGGGCCTGGGGACCTGGATTCGTGGATCCCTAAAGGGCTGGGCCCGGGTCTCTGCGGAGCTGGGGATCCGGGCCCTGGAAGTCTAGGTCTCCAGGAAGGTGAGAGCATGGGTTCTTGCCAGTGGAGTCTGGGGCTGGTGGAGAGGCAGAGAGAAGTCCCCGAGGGGAAACTGAGGCACGCCTGGGCGGGGCAGGAGAGCAGAGGCAAGCAGGAGGGCTGCTCGGGTGGAGACTTACTTTTTTCCATCGTCCTCTCCTTCGGGAACAGCCTGCAGAGGACCTTTGTGCGGGTCTGTGTGACCGTGTGTGTCCCTGTGTCTGTGGTTAGGTCTCGGATTCAGTTGTCTCTGTAGGTAATGATGTCCCGTCACCTCGTGTGTGTGCATCTGTGTGGCTGCGTGTTGGGGGGCCCCCCACCCCTGTATCCCCGCACTACTGAGTCACAGACGCTGTCACGAGGGCCTGTCCCCCAGTCCCCCCACTTTCCCAGAACACCGTGAGGCTCCTGTGCCTGTCAGGGGGGAGCGGATTAGGATCGCGGGGCTCCCAGGCTCCAAAGTCCAGTGCCCTCCTCCGTGGGGGAAGCTGAGACCCAAAAAGGGCGGACTGGGGAAGCCACGTGGCCAAGGTCGGGAGAGGCTGCAGGTCCTCTCTGGGACCTGGGGCCTCCCGGGGAGGACCGTGTGGATTTCCCCTGGCCGGGGAGGGGGGCGGGGCACCCGCTCAAGGCTTTGAGGTCGCAAAGCCTCCGGGGAGGACTCCCAGCAGCTGAAACATGGAGGACGAAAATCCAGCCGTCTGGAGGGGTCTGCACAAATGGCACCTCACGCCCCCCCCCCCCAGGTTCAGAACCCTCCAGTCTAAACAAGCTCTTCCCCAGGTACCCTAACACTGCTTTCCACGCCCTAAAACTATCCCATGGAATTTTAAACTTGGTTTTTACGCTGCATCTTGGATGAGACTTGAGGACATCATGCAAAGTGAAATAAGCCAGACCCAGAAGGATCCCCCCCTCCCAGGAGGTCCCCAGAAGAGTCCAGAGAGAGAGGAGAGGGTGGGAGTCGGGGGGGGGGAGTCTGTGCTTGTGGGGACAGAGTCTGTTTGGGGAGCTGAAAAGTTCCAGAGACGGACAGCGGGGATGGTGGCCCAATGTGAGTGGCCTTATTGCCACTGGAAATGATTAAAATGGTAAATGGAATGTGACAGATATTTTAGCACCATGAAAAACAAAACCTCCCTCATAAGAACCGGGACGTCATCTTGTTCTCAGACCCTGGCATCCAGCAGGTGCTCAAATCATGGTTGCCGAGTGGATGAAAGAGGAAAAGAGCTCATGGGTCCGCAGCAGAGGGAGAGATAGGAGACAGAGAGAAAGCCTGAAGCCAGAACCTTCTCCCTTGTCTACAAATCATGCTTCAAAGCAGTAGTACTCAACTAGGGGTGATTCTGCCCCCCACCAGGAGGCATTCGGTGATGTCTGCAGACATTTTTGGCTGTCATGGCTAGGTAGAAGGGGGATTGCTCTTGGCAGATAGGGGGTGGAGGCCAGGGATGCTGCTGAAGACCCTGCAATGTACAGGACAGCCCCAACCCCACAACAAGGAATCATCCAACCCCAGTGGATGAGAAACCCGGTTTTAGAGACACTTCCTCCTGCAAGCCCTCCTGGATTGAACACACCCATTTCCCTCCGGCACCACACACATCCCTTTCCTTTCTCCCTTTTGCCACGCCAGGAGAGATTGATCGGGTGGGGTAAGCTCAGGGCTGTGCCACCTGGATGGGGTTGGGGTCAGGGTGGAAATGTTCTGTCATCACGTTTGCACTGGACGCGGGGCCCTGTCCCAGGTGCTGAGGCTCTAAGCTTAGCAGGGTGGTCGCATCTCCTCCCCGCACAGAGCACAGGTGAGGAGGGCTGGGGGTCAGAACCTCCTTGGGGGTGAGTTGGGGTCGAGTAGGGTCAGGGATGAGGCTGGGGTGGGAACCCGCCTGGGAATCATTTATGGTTGTTGCAGGACCCCTGATTCGTTCCTACGGATCCAGATCTGTGAAGAGGGAGGGGGCGGCCCCAGGCTCAAGGATCCCCGACCTGACCTGAAAGAAGAAGCGACACCCTCCGATCGGGGCCCACATCCGCACGGTTTCCTGTTTTTCCCTTAAAGTGAACAGAGCGGTGGGCTGATACCACAGAAGGGAAGAGGGAGGGGTCATCACGTGGCAGCTTTACTGCAGCCCCCCCCCCGAGGAGGGGAGTGGCGATTTCACCCCCAAAGCATCCTCTCGTCTAAGTGGAGTCTTGGCAGGGACCCAGCATCGCCGGGTGGAAGGACACGGCGGGGATAATGGGCAGCAGTGTAGACGGGGGACTGAGCCCGGGGCCCGCAGAGCCCCCCGAAGCTCAAAACCACTAAACTGCACCCCGGCTCCGTCCTCGATTCATCACCCCCTACCCCGTCCTGTGTCTTCACTGTGACCCAACGGGGGCTATTCCCAAACTTTCTCCTCCTCCTTCCTGTGTCCTCCTCACTAGGACAGCTCCACTGTCCCTCAGGGACGCCAGCCGAGACCCAGTCCATTTCTACAGCAGCTTCTGTCTGAGGCCCTCCCCCTGCCCACCGCCCCCAT
>CM053603.1:4002875-4020919 GCA_028646535.1 Procyon lotor
GAGGGAGAAGGGAGACAGGGTGGAAACCCTGGGCCTCCCCACCTCCTGAGGATCCTCCCCACCTTGCCCCAGCCCCCCACCAAAAAAAAAAAAAAACCCAAAACAACAAAAACCCCTAAAACCAAAAACCCTACTCACTCTTTGCCAAGACCAAGGCCAAGAGGATGATGCAGGACAGGGTGAGAACGATATGCAGGCTCACGAGGGCTCTGTGCAGACAACGGGGGAACTGGGCGGAGTCTGAGGGCTGCCTGGGCAGGGTCGGGACTGGGGTAGAGGCAGGACAGGTGACCCCAGGGCCCAACACCACCACCTGCACCTGCTCTTCCCGATACCGTAGCCACTGTGACCACCAACAGGCACACTGACCAGAGCCCCCAGCGGTTGTCCCTAAAACTGCCATCACCATGGCCCCCTGACTGTCCCCTTTACCAGCACTCACGACATCAGCAGTCGCTGTCACCAACACCCATCAACATCAGTGCCTGCCATTGTCTGCACGGTCCCCAGCACCAGGTCTCATCAGCACGGTCATCCGCTCTGTCTACGTGGTTCCCTCATGACCCGCCCCGTGCTCACCGCCCCAACACCACCATCACCCAAACCTTCGCCTTCACCACCGACATCATCGTCCCCGCCTGGGAAGCTAACCCGCCGCCGCCACCTTTAACCCAGAAGCCCTGACATCACCACACCCCGCACCTCTGACCCCAACCTCCACCTGGAGCTCCTTGTTCCCGCGATGCCCCTACCCCCCTACCGTGGGCCCCTCCCGAGGCTGTGCGGTGCGTGCTGGCAGGTGTTTGCTTGTGCAGATCCTTGGGTGAAGAATGCCTGCCCTTCGGCTGCTCCTGGTTTCTGAAGGTCAAGGTGATATTCTCATAGTCGGGGTTATCTGCATCTGTGGGTGGGTCAGTGAGAGGGGAAAACTGGGAGCTCTGGGGCGGGGGTGGGGGTGGGAAGGGGGCTCAGAGATCTTGGCTCACCGAACCCCTGCATGCAACGAATTTCTGCGGAGAAAAGCTAAGGAATGGGGAAATCAAGGTCCGCCTCTTGGTTAGGTGGAGAGGGCGCGCATGAGTACTTGGGGGATACACATGCACACATGCATCTTAGGGTAGGGGAAGGAGCCCTGTGACCCCGCTTTTAGCCCCTTGTCTCTCCCATCCCAATCTCTCCCACCTGACCTCTCCCCTCCCCACCCCGAGGTGCCTAACCTTCCTTAGTGGCTGGGGCCTTCTGCTTCTTGTCTTTGAAGGCTGCTGCCTGCATCTTGACCTTCTGCTTCGTGTAGATTTCCTCAGACTCCATGGTTCCCAGTCAGCTGGTTTCCCCACACACCTCCCCACCCACCGGAAGGTGTCATGGCAGATGAGGAAATCTCTGGGTTGGGGGGAGGGGGAGGAGAGGTCAGCCTCCTCTTTTCAGCGACCCGGGACTCTCCAGCCCTGGATCATCCTCACCGCCCCCGCCCTCCTCCCAGATCCGAGAGGGTCTTAGGAGACCAGAGGTCTCACCGAGTGCCAAGCAGAGAAGCCCACGGATCCAAAAACAGGAACGAGCGCCATTAGGAACCAGCAACAGAAATGTTAGCCGAGGTTAGGGCGGTCATCATGCAATAAAGAAATGTATCAAATCCTCACTTGTCTACCACAAACGTACACAGCGTTATACATCAATTAGACTCAATATAAATAAATTTTTAAAAATTTTAAAGGAAGGTCACAAACTTAACAGGAAGCTATGTGTGTGTCAACCCACATGAACTCTGTGCCCTGCCCTTCTCAAGAGAGAATCTGTGGCCCCTGGGAGTCCCAACTGTTAGGTTTGGAGTATCTGGGTGTAGAGGCAGGATTCCTAGGTCTCCCACATCTTCCTGCCCCCTGCCCCAGTTCGACCCCTCAGCTCCACCCCAAGAAGTTCTACTTCTTCAAGGCCCCGTGGAGAAAAGGAACAGATGTGAGGCAAGAGGACCAACCCCTGGAGCTCCACCCATATCTGGGACCTAGCAGACGCACGCCTTGATCTAACCCTGAACATGCCGTCCCTTCTCCCTGGGTCCCCAGACAGAGGAGCACTTAGACACATTCCCTCTCATCCACACATCTGCTCACCCACCCACACTCATACACACCCCTGGAAACCGCCACACATCTGCTTGTGTATTCACATGGCTTGCTTCTACACGGGTTTACCCCAGAGAAATACCCATATTCACGCTTTCATGTGTCTGCTCTCTGTCTTGATGTCTTTTTTTTTTTTTAAGATTTTATTTATTTATTTGAGAGAGAGAGATCACAAGTAGGCAGAGAGGCAGGCAGAGAGAGAGGAGGCTCGATCCCAGGACTCTGAGATCACGACCTGAGCTGAAGGCAGAGGCTTTAACCCACTGAGCCACCCAGGTGCCCCTCTCTGTCTTAATGTCTTAAAGCTCTCTTTGTGTCTGTGACCTTGAAAACTGGAGATAAAAATGAGACCAAGTTCGGGGTGCCTGGGTGGCTCAGTGGTTTAAGCCTCTGCCTTCGGCTCAGGTCATGATCTCAGGGTCCTGGGATCGAGCCCCGCATTGGGTTCTCTGCTCAGCAGGGAGCCTGCTTCCCTCTCTCTCTCTGCCTGCCTCTCTGCCTACTTGTGATCTCTCTCTCTCAAATAAATTAATAAATAAATAAATACCTTAAAAAAAAAAATGAGACCAAGTTTGTAGGGAGTTTATCTCTTTAAGTTTAGAAGAGTGTCTTCTGGTAGAAATGTAATGTAAACCACATCTTTAATTTAAAATTCTCTGGCAGTCACATTAAGAAGACAAAAAGACACAGGCTAAATTAATTGTAATAATGTATCTTATTTAACATAATATACCCCCCAAATTATCACTTCAGCATGTGGGCGATACTAAAAAATTATTAGACTGTATTACCGTTTTTGGGGTACTAAATCTTCAAAAACCAAACGTGATTTAACTCACGGGACTTTTCAAGCGGTTGATGGCTTACATATTGGAGAGCGCTGGCCTAGACTATTATGGTTCTCTCCCTTTGGAAAAAATAAGTAAAAGATAATTAAAAAGACCTTTTAAAAAGATTTTATTTATTTATTTGACAGAGAAATAGAGCACAAGCAAGAGGGGATGGGGGAAATGGCAGAGGACGTTGCAGAGGGAGAAGGAGAAGCAGACTCCCTGCTCAGTGGGGAGCCACTGCCCGGATCACAACCTGAACCAAGGGCAGACACCCAACTGACTGAGCCCCCCGGGTCCCCTTAAAAAGATTTTCCATGTGGGAGAAGTAGGTATGTTTCAGCTTTTAAATATGTGATTAAACGTGAGATAACTTTGCAATGGTCCCTCAAGGTTTGATGAGGATAATGCGCTGTTTTCTAAACTATTGCCAACCTTGTCGGCTCAAGGAGACTTCTTGAACGGTCTTTCCACGCCAGCCCATCTCTGATCTCAGAAAGAAGTCAGCCATTGAGAGATTTCGACCCTCTCCTGATGGAACAGTCACAGAGGAGACGGACCAATGGGCAGCTGGCTCTGCTGTGATGGACAGGTGCAGGGGGTGGGGCCGCCGCATTGCCCCTTTCTGTAGGCTGTTGATGCCAGGGTCCATCCAGCCCTTTGGACAAAATAGCTGTTGTGAAACTGGAGGCCCACGAGCAATCGCAGCGGCCTGGAGGGCTCTGTGAGGTTGCCTGACCAGCCCTGTCCTAGGCATTACCTGGGCGGTGCAGTCAGTTAAGCATCAGACTCTTGGTTTTGGCTCAGGTCCGTGATCTCAGGGTTGGGAGATGGAGCCCTGCTGAGTGTAGACTCTCTCTCTTCCTCTCCCTCTGCCCCCGCTGCCCCTTCCCCCAGCAATCTCTCTCTCCCCAAAATAAATAAATAAATCTCTAACCCTGGGCCTCTCAGTTACACATCCAGAAACTTCCTCTTTTTTTTTTTTTTTCTTTTAAAAATATTTATTTTTAAGTAATCTCTACACCCAGCACGGGGCTCAAACTCACAACCCCGAGATCAAGAGTTGCATGCTCCACCGATTGAGTCAGCCAGACGCCCCCCAGAAACTTCCTTTTCCTTTGCTCAAGCTAGCCTGAAATGGGGTTTGAGGCACTTGGGACTGGAAGAATCTTGGCTACTTCAGGGGGCTGGGCAGTCGGCAAGTGAGAAAATGGAGGCTTGAGGAGGGGGCTTGCCTGTCTAAGAACGCACCCTGGGACGGAAGAATGATTATGCTGGAAACGAGGGCTCTGAAGAGGCCCTTCTTGGGGTCTGGACACAGGGCGACAATTGAGTGGGGCTTGGAGATAAAGAGGCATTCAATCAGTCTGGGGACAATCACTCTATTTCTCTGTCAAATAAATAAATAAAATCTTTTTTAAAAGTCTTTTTAATTATCTTTTACTTATTTTTTCCAAAGGGAGAGAACCATAATAGTCTAGGCCAGTCTGGGCTTGGAGATAAAGAGGCATTCAATCAGTCTGAGTGCCCCCTCCCCTCCACATCAGTGAGGAGGTGGGAGAGGCAAGGTTCTAGACTCACCCTTTCTATTTTATTTTATTTTTTAAGATTTTATTTATCCATTTGACAGAGAGAGACAGAGACAGAGAGAGATCACAAGTAGGCAGAGAGGCAGGCAAAGAGAGAGGGGAAGCAGGCTCCCTGAGCAGAGAGCCCGATGCGGGACCCCATCCCAGGACCCTGAGATCATGACCTGAGCCGAAGGCAGAGGCTTAACCCACTAAGCCACCCAGGCGCCCTAGACTCACCCTTTCTGCTCCTCAACATATTTCTGACTCAGTGGTCCCACCTCAACCCCATGGCCACAGTGGGGTTAGGAGGGAGGATTTAGGAGGGACATCTCTGCATTTGGGGTATGGGTGGGCTGCAGGGGCAAGAGGAGAGTCTGTGATCTCAGCTCATGACTACCTGAATCAGACAGGGGGCTGTGCCATCACAGGGGGTGGGGGGCAGAGGTGAGGTCATAACAGGGGGGAGGGGAATGGGCAGAAGAAAGTGATGGGTGCCCCCGCCACCGCCTCCCTCCAGGAGAGTCCAAAACATCTTGAAAACCGGGATCCCACCCTATCACCCATACTCCAGTCGCTGGAGTGTGCTGCTGGGGGCTGGGGCATTTGAGTCTGGGGTCCTTTTCAAGACTGCCCACCACGCGATCTGAAGTCCGTGTCTGCGTCTCTCAGGGGGTGGTTTTAAGATGCTTGGTTTAGGATTCCCAGGGAACTGGACCCTGAATCACCTGGATCGTGCCCCCAGGAAGCTGTGTAAGGGTTGCAGGTGACTTGCCTTCCAGGTCAGAATTCAGACGGGGACCAAAGCCATCCCGGCGGGGGTGGGGACGATGTCATAAGCAAAAGACTCTGTCCAGGGTTTACAGGTCTGTGTGTCTATGTTCCTCCTTCTATGGCCATGCTTATGTGTTTCAGGGGTGCTTTCTCATGCCCGTGTATGTGTCTGTGCGCATGGTGTGTCCCTGTGTGGCCACAGTGACTGGGTTATGTGCTGTGTGCGTATATGTAGTGTGTGCAGGTCGCTCCATGAGGTTGGGGAGTGAGGGATCGAAGCTCAGGGCTCTGGGCTGAGAGATGACTCGGGGGTCCACCTTGACCCAGTGGCTACTGGGGCTTTGGCCCTGAAGTGTACGCAGAGTGTCAGGGGAGAGGTCAGAGGTCCTCGCCCCATCCGGACCCGGACCCCAAATGCAGCCTCATTGTAGAGGCCGGGGCAGAAAGACCCAGCGACTTCCTGGAAGGCCAGAGACCCGAGGGATCGTCAAGGTGGCCTCAGAGGCGAGACCCACTTCCCCGCCTGAAGGAGGCCATGATCCTTGGATGTGAGTGTCCTTAGAGGAAGTAGAGGCCTTGTTCTCGGAGATGCGGTGCGGGGAGGCACAACGTGGGAGGAGATGAATGGGCAGAAGGAAGTCACAGACGCCCGCCGCCACCGCCTCCTTTCAGCGTCTGTATGCCCTTGGCTTTTCGGAGACGTCAGCTCAGTCCCCCACCCCCCACAAAAGACAGCGAGGCGCCCAGACCCTCACGGTCATCTGCTCCGGGTTTATTTCCAGCCCCGCCCCTCCGAGGCCTAGCCTCGCCCCATCGGAGCCCGACCCCGCCCCCAAGATCTGGCCCCGCCCCCAGCCCCGCCCCGCGTCTCTGGGGACCTCAGGCGGCGGTCTGCAGTCGGCAGCAGCGAGCTCCGGTCCAGTCCATGCCCGCGCACTGGCAGTGGCATGTGGTCTCGGCGCGCACGTCCCACGAGCCACAGGCGGAGCCGCAAGTGCAGGCGGTGACGGCGAAGCCTGCGGGCGGGAGCCGAGGGGGTTTGGACTCAAGCGGGAGGCTTCGGGCCTGGGGGTCCTGGGGAAGCGGGGAGCTCCAACACCAGGGAATGGGAGCCAGGTTGCGTGGGCGGCAGGGAGGCTGGGGGCCTGGACTCCAGTGTCCCGAGGAAATGCAGTCCCGGAGCTGGGGCGGGGAAGAGGCGGGGGCGGCCGACCAGGACTCTGGGGAACTCTCTAATTTCTTGACTCAAGAAATAGAGGCTGGGGACTTCGGGGGAGGGGTTCCCGGGTGCTGGGAACAGAAGTGAGAGCCTGGAAAAGGACTTCGGTACTCACCTGCGGGGCAGGTGGCCAGGTCCCCCCTGGAGGTGACGCTCCGGCAGCTCAGGCCAAAGTTCCTCATTGTCTCAAGAACTGCGGGACGGAGCAGGAAAGGAGGCCTTGAGACCAAACTGCCCCTCCCCCATGCTCATGTGGCCCTGGTGGTTTGGAGAGAGGCAGGGCTTCAAGAAAACTCTTCTGAGGAAGGCCCTGGTGGGCCAGGCCCTGCTAGAGAGCCACGAGGTGGGGAGCCCATCACCTCCCAGGTTCTGTCTCTCAAGGGGTGTCTTAGAGGAAGGATTCCCAGCTTCTGCCAAAGGTGGCGCTGGATAGGGGCGAGGGTTGGGTTGGTTTTGGGGTGGAGATTTGGTTCTGGTTGGGCTCCTCCGTGTGAGGAATTGGGGGGGGAGCCTCTGAGGCCCCTGCTGAGGTTGGAAGTGACGGTCCTCACTCAGGGATTTGGTGCCATCCTGGATCTTCTCATTGATGGCTTCATCCACTGGGCACAGAGACTTGCCACACACCAGCAGCCCCAGGCCAGGGAGGAGGAGGAGGGGAAGAGCCTTCATCCTGCAGGTGCTGAAAGAGGGAACCCACAGCTGGGTCAGTCCCTTCTCGTCTGGGGAGGGTCAAGCCTCCAGAGTGGGTGGAGTATGGAATCCTGGGTCCCTGTGGGGGACGAGGCTGGAGTCCCAGCTTTGTCCTGGCCCCCTCGGGCTGGGCTTCTGGGCTGAGCAGGAGCAGGGGTCACTTACCCTCTGGATGGACTCAGCAGGCCGAATCTCGGGCACTGATTTCATGCCCCTGCCACATCTCCCTCTTTAAGGCTCCTGGACGTGGAGCTTCCTGTCTTGGCTGAGTGTCTTGGCCCCCTGGCCCTCCCATCCCACATCCGGGGCCAAGAGGAAGCCCCCAGGGCAGACTCTGGGGGCCCAGGGGTAGGAAGCTCTGATCCCCGCTTCCCTGCCACAGTTTCCCCATTCAAGAACCCATTCTTCTCATATCCGGGCTGGGACTGGCCCAGGAGGTCATGCCTGGGGAATGATTCCAAAAGCCCTTGTCCCGGGGACAGGCGAAGAAGCAGGAGGGGGAACGTAAGCCACAACCAAAACAACCCCTGTGTGAGAACCACATACCGTGTTCATACCCAAATGCCTATCAACAATAGAATGGATAAAATCATGTTTTTATTTCCTTCAATAGAACATTGCAACAGACGGCGACAAACTCACAGCCCATGGGACAAATCTGGCCCACTGTCTATTTCTGTGCAACCCACGAGCTAAGAATAGTTTTTACATTTTCGTTTTTGGGGATTTTGTTTTTAATACAAATGGATTTTTTAAATTGTGGCAAAATGCGTTTCACAGTAAATTTTCTTGAAAGATTTTATTTATTTGTCAGAGAGAGAGAGCACTAGCAGGGGAGCAGCAGGCAGAGGGAGGAAGAAGCAGGCTTCCTGCTGAGCAGGGAGCCTGATGTGGGACTTGATCTTGGGACCCTGGGATCATGACCTGAGCAGAAGGCAGATGCTTAACGACTGAGCCACCCAGGCGTCCCTTTCACATTAAATTTATCATTTTAACCATTTCTTAGAACAATGTTATTTATTTGTTTGGGACAGACAGAGATAGCAAGGGGTAGGGAGGGGCAGAAGGAGAAGCAGGCTCCCCGCTGAGATCAGAGCCCGGTGTGAGGCTCCATCCCAGGACCCCAAGATCATGAACTGAGATGAAGGCAGACGCTTAATCGACCGAGCCTCCCAGGTGCCCCGTTGTTTTTTTTTTAAAGATTTTATTTATTTATTTGACAGAGAGAGAGAGATCACAAGTGGGCAGGGGGGGGGGAAGCAGGCTCCCTGCTGAGCAGAGAGCCCGATGCGGGGCTCGATCCCAGGACCCTGAGATCATGACCCGAGCTGAAGGCAGAGGCTTTAACCCACTGAGCCACCCAGGCACCCCCAGGTGCCCCGTTTTAACCATTTTTTAAGTATACGGTCTGCTGGCGTTAAGTACCCTTGCATTGTTGTGCAACCATCCCCACCATCCGTTTCCAGAACTTTCTCATCTTCCCAAACTGAAAGTCTGTCCCCATGAAACACTAACTCCCTATCCTCCCCCAACCCTTGGCTTCCACCATCTCCTCTCTGTCTCTGTGACTTGGTCTGTTCACACCTCAAGTAAGTGGAATCACACAATACTTATCCTTTTGTGTCTGTCTTCTTTCACGTAGCGCAAATGTTTTCAAGATTCATCCAGGTGGTAGCATGGGTCAGAACTTCATTCCTTTTTACGACTAATATTCCATTGTAGGGACACACCACGTTCTGTTTATCCATTCATCTGTTACTTACAACTTGTTGTTTCCACCTCTTGTCAATGACGCCCCTGTAAACCTTGGGATGTAATGAGGGTCTCTGAGCCCCTGCTTTCAGTCCCCTTGGGTATATATCCAGGAGCGGAATTGCTGGATCATAAGGCATGTCTGTGCTTAAGTTTTCAAGGAGTGCCAAAAAGTTCATACATTTTTTAAATCATTGGAAAAAAATTTTAACAGTGACATATTAAAAGTACATGAAATTGAAATCCCAGTGCCCATAAATAAAATGTTCTTGGAGCATTGCCATGCCCACTTTTTTATAGATGGTCTGAGGCTGCTTTCCTAGGTCAGTAACAGAGACCGTGCCCTGCAGAGGTGAACCTGGCTACCATCTGGCACTTTACAGAAAAAAAAAAAATTGTCCACCCCTGGTCAATTGCAATGAGTGTGAGAGATCCCAATGTATCAGTTGTAGCTACATGTAACAATCTGAATAATTCTCACCAACGTAATTCTGAGCAAAAGAATCCCGATGCAGAAAAGAACATAACTGCACAAATCCATTTATTAAAAAGGACCAGAGCAGAGCACCCGGGTGCTTCGGTTGATTGAGAGTCCGGCTCTTGATTTTCGCTCAGGTCATGATCTCAAGGTCCTGAGATCAATTCCTGCCTCCGGCTCTGTGCTGGGTGTGGAGGCTGCTTGGGATTCTCTCTCTCCCTCTCCCTCTGCACCCCCCCCACTCCCCGCACACACTCACTTGCTTGCTCTCAAAAAAAAAAAAAGAAAAGAAAGCACAATCCATGTTGTTGGAGATGATGATGGAAGTTTCCTGGGGAGTGAGAGAGAATGGGAAGCTAGTGAAAATTTGAGCGTCCACTTACATCTGCACACTTTCCTTTATGCATACTGTGTTTGGGTAAAAGTGACATGGGTGTGTGAAATCCCTACGTAAATACAACCGTGTACACAGGGCCAAAGTGTAGACAATGTTTATTGAGCAGTTACTATATGCCAGATGCGATGCTGTGCATCGTGCGTGCCGTGGGGAGCAAGGGGACTCCCTCCTCCAGCCTTCACATGCTTTGCCCTATCGGAGGGAGACACGCACCGAGAGAGAGCCCAATTAACCTCACGCTCCACCAGTCATCGCTGCCCCGAAGGAGACAAACTGAGTTCTGGGAGAACCTCTGGCAGAAGAATGTGGCCCCCAGTGGAAGAATCCAAGCAGGTTTTATGGGGGAAGAGATAGGCGCGGGGAGGGTAAGCGAGAGTTAAGCAGGAGAAACAGGGAGGGCATTCTGGGTGGAAGAACAGCACGTCCCAAGGCCCTGAGGAAGGACAGCATGCACCAGCTTTGAGGAACTAAAAGAAAACCAGTGGGCAGAAAGGCAGAGAGCCCGGTTGGCGTAAACAAAGTTCACAGGCTCTCTTCCTTGAAGACCCCGAGACACAGCTTGGATACAGGGGAGCTCGGGACATAGCAAGAGTCATTTTGTTGAGAGCTCTGATCCTTCAAACTCTTCAGTCTCAGGACTTTTCAGATAAAATCTTTTGAAGGGCACAGAAGTGGGCATTTCTGACTATAGGTCAGGTGAAAAGCAGGGGGGCGTGTGTGGAACCCCTAGGATTCCCTGGGGACTTGGTTTGAAAACCCTTGGTAGAGTAGCCGGAAAGGGTCACATGCCCTTTTGTTCTCTTTGAAGAATGTAAAATATTCTGGGGGCACCTGGCTGGCTCATTCGGAAGAGCATGCCATGCTTGATAGGGTTGTGAGTTCGAGCCCCGCTGCTGGGTGTAGAGATGACTAAAAAAAAAAATAAATGTAAAAAAATTATTTTCATTCCCCCTGATTTCTATCAGTGACACTGAGGTCTAATGGCTTCAATTTTGCATCAAACGCTATCAAATAAAATTTCAGAGCCAGGTCCTTAAAATATACAATAGGGGGGTGCCTTGGTGGCTCATTCAGTTAACTGTCTGCCTTCAGCTCAGGTCGTGATCCTGGGGTCCTGGATCGAACCCTGCATTGGGCTCCCTGCTCTCAGGGAGCCTGCTTCTCCGTCTCTTCCCTGCTCGTGCTCTCTCTCACTCTCTCTCTCTCTCTTTCAAATAAGTAAATAAAACCTTTTATTTTTTTTTTAAGATTTTATTTATTTATTTGACAGAGAGAGATCACAAGTAGGCAGAGAGGCAGGCAGAGAGAGGAGGGAAGCAGGCTCCCCGCTGAGCAGAGAGCCCCATGTGGGGCTCGATCCCAGGACCCTGAGATCATGACCTGAGCCGAAGGCAGAGGCTTTAACCCACTGAGCCACCCAGGCGCCCCAAATAAAACCTTTTAAAAAATAAAAAATTAAGTGTACAATAGGGCAGTCACTGTCTTTTACAGTCAATTTTATTGAGGCATAATTTTCATTAAATAAAATGCATCTCTCTTAAGTGTCCAGTTGGATGCATTCTGACAATTGTACATTCATGAATGCTTTGTTTTTTCCAAGTATCATCTTTTTAGTTTCGTGTTTTGTTCTGTTTTTCAGAGAGAAAGCAAGAGATAGAGAGATAGAGAAAGAGAGAGAGAGAGGGCATATGCATTTGAGGGGAGGGGGGCGGAGACAGCAAGGGAGAGAAAGAATCTCAGGCAGGCTCCACACCCAACACAGAACCAGACACAGGGCTCGATCCCAGGACCCTGAGATCATGACCTGAGCCTAAATGGAGAGTCGAGAGTCGGCTGGCTGCTCAGCTGACTGAGCCACGCAAGCACCTCCCAAGTACTGTCTTTAAAAAAAAAAAAAAAGTGTCATTTACATAAAGCAAACTTCACTCTTTTTACCAAGTTCTACTGTTGACAAATGGCATACAGTTGTGTGATTATATCACCACCCAATACTTATTACTTAAACGGTGGTTGGGGGGAAAAAGGAATTTTCCAACGATCTTAAGGAAATCTGCGTCCTGAAGCCACAGAAAGGATTTTTTTTCCCTCTGTGCCACCCACCTCCCGGAGTTCAGTGGCCCCGTAGACCTTGTGAATATTCACAACTGTTGCCAGCTTCTTCTGGCCTCTGTTACTGTGTATCCCTCCTGGAAGGGTTATTTTGAACCCAGAGGGTCTGGGAAACTGACCTCCAGAGGTAGCTCCAGAGAAATCGATCTCCAGAAGTGATAAGAACTTGCAGTCCTGCTGACACACTGGAGATGACAGGGGCCTCAGCCGAATCAGGAAAGGATCACTGACACTTGCTTCCTGTCCCGAGTGAACGACAGAAAAGAAAAGCCAAAACCTTGGAATCCTGCCCGCTTTCTTTAGCAAGAGCTGGCGAGCCTGGCTTCGTTTAGAAACCCTTCTGACCTGGGGGTGGGGAGTTGAGGGATCTGGCGGAAGGGGAGTGTGAGCCTCGAGCTACCAGCCACAGAGGTGGGGAGACCTGATGGGACCAGGTTGAGCCTTGGGGTAAGGGAACAGCGAGAGCCTGAAGGTTGGGTGGTAAAGATCATGGTGATTTCCAGTGTTAACAACCTGAGATTCTCCTTTGCAGAGAGACCCACTCTCGCCTTCTGGTGTCCCTGGGTTCCTTGGGATTCTGGACTCCTTCCTGAATATCTTTCCCTGGGGGGCTCCTTGGGTGCTCTGAGATGATCATGTCTACTGTTTGTTGAGCAATTTATACATACGACCACCTCCCAGTCAGGTAGAGATGACTATTATTTCTACAAAAGAAGCTGTTGTGGCCCAGAGAGGCTAAGTGACTTGTGTGGGCTCACACAGCATGTTGGTAGAGGAGCTGGGATTTGAACCCGTGGTCTGGCTCAAGGACATGCAACTTTCAGCCCTAAGAAGTGTGTGGCGGCAGGGTGTGTGTGTGTGGGGGGGGGGGGGTTGGTGCTCCCTGGATGGCTATAGCACTGTCCCAGCTTTACTTGAAAAATAAAGAGAAAGAAAAAACAATAAAAGCAACATTGTTTCGATAATATCCCTACAGCTTTTCTTTTGCTGTTGAAGAAATGACGAAATAAAGTGTCCCTCTTTATTTTTCCTAAGATTTTATTTATTTGAGAGAGAGAGAGAGAGAGAGCATGAGCAGGGGGAGGGGAGGCAGGGGAGAGGAGCAGAGGGAGAAGCAGGCTGGATCCCAGGACCGGGATCATGACCTGAGCTGAAGACAGATGCTTAGCCGGCTGAGCCATCCATGCCCCCTAAACAGGGATATTTTGGAGCACCTGGGTGGCTCAGTTGGTTAAGCATCTGCCTTCAGCTCAGGTCATGACCCCGGGGTCCTAGGATTTGTCCAACGCCAAAGTCTCCCCCTTTTAACCAAGGCATTTTCTCCCCCAACCCCTGGGATGAGCAGTACGTGGACCAGGGTGCGGTTGCGTGGAGGGCAAAGGAAAGCGGGGGGCAGGAAAGAATTTTGTGGAAACTCCTTCCACCCCAGCCTGGCTTTTTAATTTTTTTAGAGCTTTTATTTATTTATTTGAGAGAGAGAGAGAGAGAGAGAGAGAGAGAGCGAGCATGAGCAGATGAGCAGGGGAAGGGGCAGAGATCCGAGGACCCCGGGATCATGACCTGAGCCCAAGGCAGACACTTAACCGGCAGAACCCCCCAGATGTCAGCCTGGCTTTTTTAGATTCTACATATCAATCTTAAACAAACAAACTTGGGGTGCCTGACTAGCTCTGTTGGAAGAGCACGTGACTTTTCATCATGAGGTCGTAAGTTCAAGCCCCATATTGGGTATAGGATTTCTTTAATTAATTAATTAATTTTAAAAAACGGGGGCGCCTAGGTGGCACCATTGATTGGGTATCCATCCGACTGTTAGTTTTGGCTCGGGTCATGATCGTGGGGTCCTGGGTTTGAATTCTGCATTGGGCTCCACGCTCAGCTCCAAGTCAGCTTGCGATCCCTTCTCGCTCTTGCTCTGCCCGTCCCCTCTGCTCTCTCTCTCTCTCTCAAATAAATAAAATCTTTAAAACAAACCAACAAAACCACCCAAAAACCTTACAGAAACAGAGAACAGATCAGTGGTTGCTGGCGGGGGGTGGGGAGGGAGTGATGGAAAATACAGGAAGGTTGTCCAAAGGTCCAAACTTCCAGCTAGATGATGAATAAGTTCTGGAGAATCTAATGTACCCGGGGGAAGGGGGGGGATTACAGTTAACACTACTGCATTGTGTATCTGAAAGTTGCTAAGCAAGTAGATTATAAAGGTTCTTACCACACACACACACACACACACACACACACACACACACACACACACACAGTAACTCTGTCCAGTAACTCTGTCGGGGCGTGGATGTGTTATCTAACCTTATGGTAGAAATCATTTTGCAATATGTTCATCGGTCACATCACTACATTGTACACCCTACACAGACACAATGTTACAGATCAATTATATTTCAATAAAGGGGGAGACATCAATTTCACATATAAGGGAAATCACGCAGTGTTTGTCTTTTTCTTTCTTTCTTTTTCTTGAAGATTTTTTATTTATCTGGGGCGCCTGGGTGGCTCAGTCGTTAAGCATCTGCCTTCGGCCCAGGTCATGATCCCAGGGTCCTGGGATCAAGCCCTGCTTCGGGCTCCTTGCTGGGCAGGAAGCCTGCTTCTCCCGCTACCATTCCCTCTGCTTGTGCTCCCTCTCTTCGCTGTGTTTCTCTCTCTCAAAAAAAAAAAAAAAAAAATCTTAAAAAAAAAAAAGATTTTTATTTATTTGACAGAGAGAGAGAGAGACAGTGAGAGGGGGGAACACAAGCAGGGGGAGTGGGAGAGGGAGAAGCAGGCTTCCGCCCGGCAGGGAGCCCAATGCAGGACTGGGATCATGACCTGAGCTGAAGGCAGATGCCTAACGACTGAGCCACCCAGGAGCCCCAGTGTTTGTCTTTCTCCTTCTGACTCATTCACGGGCAACTGCAGAGACCCGGCAAATTGGGGCACCACACAGAGCGAATGCTGCAGAAACATCACCTTTCCTCACCATCATTTTCCCAGAATTTCCCCTGCCACTGACAGGGACGGAGACTCCGAGTGGTCTCACGAAGCACTGTGGTCACTCAAGGGTGGGGGGGCCCCAGCCAGGACCTCCTTTTCCTGTCCTGTCCCCCTTCCCGGCGCCCCAACCCTGGGGACTCCGTCTCTGTCCTCCACCCCCCATCCGAGTCTTCCCACTCACTGGGCAATTTCTTCACTCCAGGGGCTTTTCACAATATTCCTGGCAGCTGTTGGTTAACTGCTGTTTGAAGATTTTGAGTAACTTTAGAAAAACAAAAAAGGGAAGCTTGCTTCGCCTCCTCACCTCCTCGCTGTCTGGGGACCCCTGCAGCTGCCAGCGACAGCCTCCCTGCCCTCTTCTTCCTGGAGCTTTCCTAGGCTTGCTGAGTCGCACTCACTTCCTATCCCTGCCCTGTGGTCACTAAGCCCCTGCCTCCCAAGTTGAAGGCTTCAGTTTCAGTGGAGCAAGCTCCAGACCACAAACTTGGATGAGCTCTTATTCTAGAAGGAGCTCCCCCACTCTAACACATTTCTGATCCTGAGTCCATCCACCCTCACTTCTCCTGGGGGGCGTGCCCTCAGACCCTCCAAAGCGCTGGTGGGAGCCTGGGAAATCCTTTTTGCTCACTTTGTGGTGCCCTCCTTCTTAGCCCGGGACCGGACCCCATTAGAGTGTCAAATAACAATAATAATAATAATAATAATGTTATTATTATATCCATAATATATCATGATGATAATTATCATTATGGCAGCCGGAGTTCCCAGGATGCTTCCTATATGCTTACAGTGTGACCACTGGTCACCCCGAGGTCTGTCTCCACCTCAGATCCCCCTGCTAAACTCACCTATCCTGCCGCCTCCTGGGGATCCTGCAGATAACATCTAAGAAAATGGATCAGGTTGTTACTTTCCATACAGTCCAACTAGTTGCCAAGGGATAGGTTGTTTGGGAAGGATTCCCTAATTCCAATGGAAGGATTAAAAGGTTGGAAATAATCTTCAGGAGAGAATGAGTCCAGACATTGAGACGTGATGGCTGCTGACACCTTTAGGTGGAGAACTGGTGGGGACCAAGGGACACCTGCCCCACTGCCACCAACGCACAGATGAACTGTAGCACCCTGACATTATGGAGCCCCTGAGAAGACACAATACCCAGCTCCAGCGGGGAGAGATTATTCTGACCTACAGCGGAACCCAGTCCTGGTAGTGCTAACCACCCGTTGACCTGAGGGAACAGCACGGTGGGGATGAGGGGGACAGATGCCAAGAACAAGTTGTATAGGGTCACAAAGAAGCAGCCAGCCACATCCAGAAGTGGGGCCATTCTCCAGGACAGGAAGAGAACCCCGAAGAGAACCACACCAATGTCCTGAGAAGATAAAGCACGGCGACATTTGAGCTAAAACGGGACGGAGGGAGGATACGAAGATTTGGGGGGGGGGGGAGAGGAGCATTGTAGGCAAAGAGAACAGCAGGTGCAAAGGTCCTGTGGCTGGAATGGAGTGGAGTGTTTGAGAGGCGGCAGCGGTGGCTGAGGAAGCCAGTGGGGAATGGACTTGCAGAGGGGCTTTGTAAAACACAGAGAGAGGGAGGTTGGATTTCGTTCTCATAGGAGGGTTTTGAGAAGTCTCAGTAGTGCACGTGGAGGGATTGGGGTGATGCCTGCTGCCCATAGGGGTCCGTGAATTTTTGTTGAATCAAAATGTCCTTAAGTCGAAGACGCTACACCACCACCTCGGCATGAGGGGCAGAGGCCGAGGCGGCAGAAGCAACGGAGTTTTGTTGCAGCAGAGAAGCAAAGAGTAACCACTGACCTACTTACAGTTTCCCTTTAGGGTCACCCCGAACTCCAGGTACAGACTTGAAAGAGCCAAGAACCCGCAAAATTGGGCCACAGCGCCCCCTGGTGCTCACAGCGTTTATCGACCGAAGCGGGCCCCGGGCAGGGGCGGGGCGCAGCGGGGAGACCCCGACTTTCCCAGGAGGCGAGTTTCAAGGTCAAACTTTGAAACCACCTCCTTCCAGCCCGGCTCCCGCCAGTTAAATGGCTTCCCTGCCAAGGCCAGACTGGGAGCCGCGCACCCAGGGCGGGCGTCTCAGGGGTCGGGCGTCGGGGGGGGCCCCACCCCGCCTCCTCGACGACCTCGCACATCCAGCTTTCTGCCCTGGTGGGGGTTGCGCATGAATCCTAGAAGCGGACTTGCTGAGTGAGAGCGTTTAGCGCTTCTCCAGGGCCCCGCCTGCAAAGGTGTCCTTAGATTTCCCTGAATTCTCAAAAGGAGAGGTGACTTCAATCAGGGCCACGTCTTCCATGGCGGGTGAGGCAGGGTCCTGTCTCCGCCCAAGCCCTCCTGGTCCCAGCCTTGGACGGGCCACACCCCCTAAGGTAACCTAACGGGAATAGCGCTCCACGGCGTGGGGGAGGAGGTGCTACACCCAGTTTACTCACCCAGAGCCCCTCCCCGGGCACCCCTCCCGGCAACATCTCTTTGCCAGCGTTAAGCGTGGGCCCCACCTGCCCTTGCTCAGATCCCTTCTGTAGTTTTCCACCGCGCTGGCAGGGGCCAGATCCTCACCTGGGCCCTGCCGGCGCTCTGTGGCTCTCGGATCTTATTACCCCTCAATATCTTTTCTGCTCCATTTCACTCCCTTGCTTTTGCCTCCACTGTCCCCTCCCCGCCTTCCCTGACTCCTCTTCTCATTCTCAGCTCAGACTTCCCCTCCTCCAGGAAGCCTTCCTTGACTGCCCCCAGACTGGATGGATGGCGGTATCCTCTGGGATCCCACAGCCCCCTCCACTGCTGTGCGCCTAGCTCTGTATCTGTGCCCCACGGAGAGAGAATGGTCCTCATGTCTTATTCACGCCGCGAGATTCCCATCTCCTTTTTAGCTGAGCAGTTAGGCTGAACTGTATTCCACCCCCTCTCCGAGATTCATGTGTAAGTCCCAACCCCCAGCGCTTCCGAATGAGACCATATTTGGAGATAGAGTCTTTTTACAAGATAATTAAGCTAAAACGAGGTCATTAGGGTGGGCCTTACTCCAATAGGGCTGGTGTCCTTCTAAGAGGGGATTAGGACAGCGGGGCGAGTGGAGGGACAGCC
>CM053603.1:4021419-4041902 GCA_028646535.1 Procyon lotor
ATACAGGTCTACTTCCTTCCGGAGCCCAGCTCTCAGCCTTGCCATCGCAACCTCGAGTTCTCCTTGTGGGAAACGTTGAAGCCAGACTCCCCCTCCACCCCCCCCACTAGACCTCCATCAGTTTCCTTGCAGAACCCCTGACTCCCTGCTCTGAGGCGGGCCTGGCTTCTCTGCATTAGCACCCAGGTAGGAGGCTCTGCTTTGGGCTGGGGTGCTAGGGGTTTGAGCCAGAGTCTGCCCTGCCTAGCGGAGGGAGAAGGCAGAAGGGACAGGGTGGCCCCGCCCCCCCCAGGGTGTCATGTCCACTCTTATCAGGACCGCCAGGGCGGAAGGAGCAGGAAGGAGGTGCTGAGACCGGAACTACCCGAGATGGGGGAGGGGGCGACCTCCACCCTTGTCCCAAGAACCCCGACCCACCCGGCCTAGACGCCTGAGTCCTCACTCTCCGTGAGGTTCGTGGGGACCTGGCAAGAAGGAAGGTGTCCCCCACCCCTGGGCCCGGCCATTGGCCTGACCACAACCCCTCAGCTCTCACACCACCTGGGGTGGTTGACCAGCGCTCCCAGCCCGGACCCCAGTCCGAGAGTCCAGCCCCCCCGGACTCTGCCAGGCTCGGAGACCCGGTAGTCTGGCGTCCGCTGTGCCCTCTCCCCGACGCCGGTACCCTAGGGGGTCCAGGACTGCAAGCCCTGGCGCCTGCCTACGCCACCCCTGGCTCGATCCGCTTGGGTCCCCGAGTCCTGTCTCTCAACTCTGTTTCGCTCCGGCACGGGAGAGCCAGGACGTCCAGCAGGACCGAGTCCCCGCCCGCCCCCTCGAGGATCAGGTGCTCGACGCCCAGCCCGGCCGCCAAATCCCCGCCGCCGGCGTGCCCGGGTTCGTGCACCCCCGGCCCCCGGCCCCCAGGAGACGCACTCACTTTCCCCCACCACCGCCTTCAGCCCCGAGGGCGCCATCTTCCCCCAGGGGCGCCGCCACCGCTTCCGGGTCTGTCCCAAGGTGGGGGCGTGGCCCCGCGCGTCAGCCACCTGGACCCCGCCCCTCGGAGCTGGCCCCTCCCCCACCGGTCCTCGGCGAGGGAGAGCGGGCCCTCGCAGAGTGGGCGGGCGGATGTGTCCACGCAGACGGGTTGCGGAGTCGCAGGAGGGCGCTGCCCCCACCCGACGGCACACGCGGACGTGAGCTCAGACACACCTTCCCTGCCTGCATGCAGCGAGCAAGTGGGATCGCGGGGACACAACGCTTTAATCTTCCCCAGACACGGGCCACCACGCTGCCAGAAGTTTCACCGTGTGTGTCCATCCGGGGCCGCGGGGCCCTAAACCCGTGACCCACTCACCTTCTGTTTCCCCAGAGCGTAGCAGCAGGCTGGACATGTGATCAACTCATGAGGCAGCCTGGAGGGAGGGTTGAAGCTAAGCCGGCACCTACTGTGTGCCAAGGACCTGTGCCAGATTCTCACTCCATCCCCAGAGAACCCCTGACAGGGAGTGCTGTGTAGACAATGAAACCGCGGCTCAGCGGGACCCTTGTGTAAGGCCACACGGGGAACCAGGACTTTGTCCCAGGAGCACCGCTCGTCATAGCCTTGCCCTCACAGGCTGATAATCACATTCGTTTGCTGATGAACCTGTGGACTCGGCAGTATGCTCAGCCCCTTGCACACTTACACACTCAATTCACACTCGACTTGAAAGATCATGGCCTGCTCCTGCTGTGCGCCAGGAAAGGGCTGCCACCTCACCACACAGAGGACACAGTCCAGCAGCATCCATCCAAAAAAGGCCCTGTATCTCAGGTGTGATGCACGGGTGTGAATGCAGAGTTCAGAACTGGTTCCTTCATTTGGCCATGTTTATTAAGAATTGGTCTGGATGGGAGCACCGGGGTGGCTCAGTCAGTTAAGCAGTCTGCCTTTGGCTCAGGTTATAATTCCAGGGTGCTGGGATCAAGCCCCACGTCAGCTCTCTGCTTAGCAGGGAGTCTGCTTTTCCCTCTGCCCTTCCTTCCCCCTGCTCATGCTCTTTCTCTCTCAGATAAATAAATAAAATCTTAAAATTTAAAAAAAAAAAAAAAGGAATTCGTCTAGTGCTTGGCCCTTTGCCACTTACATGGGACAGGTGACAGTGAGTAAAACTAGATCTGCACGTGGCACTTAAGGTGAAGTGGGAGGGGGAGAGAAAATGATCAGTTCTGCTCTAGCGGAAATAGTTAGATGTGAGCACATGCCACATGGTGGGGGGCGGTGGTTTATCGTGTGTGGTACCAGAGGGGGACCATGACAGGGTGACATTTTTAGATTTGACCTGAAGGCAGGAGAGAGGCAGGGTATGTGGCTGGAGGGGCCGGGGGAGCTTGGAGGGGCTGCAGAGGTCAGATCTCTGTGGGACAAGGCAGGACTGACCCAGCACAATTTGCCTGGACACAGGACTTCCAGTGCTCAAGCTGAGAAAGTCTTGGGCAAACCAGGAAGCCTGGCTACTCTAAATAGGATTTGGGGGTTTTCTTCCATGTTTTCCTCCCTCCCTCCCTCTGCTCCTTTGTTTTTTCCTTCTTTCACAGCTTTATTGAGATATAATTCACATGCCACAGAGTCACTCACCAACAGTGTTGAATTCAATGCCTTTTAGCATGTTCAGAGTTGTGCGTCCGTCCCCAATTTTAGAACATTCCGTCACTCCTTGGCGTTTGAGTTTTCTCCTGAGGGCAACGGGAGCCAAGGGAGAGTTCCAAGCAGGGGAAGGAGGTGGAAAGGGTGGATTGCAGGGGCAAAGGGAGGGGTTGGGAGGCCGTGACACCCCCTCTAGCTTCTCATTCTGTCCCCTGGGGGTGAGAGTCTGGAGGGCCTACCACCCCCCACTATACTGTGGGTGGCCAGGGTGACCAGGGTCTTCTGCTGTTAATGGCTCAGGGGTATCCTGTCCACCCTTCCCCAAGACAGGTTGAGGGCCTAAGCTCTGGCACCTGAGATTGTGACCTTATTTGAAAAAGAGTCATAGCATGAGGCTCTAACACAACATGACTGGTTTCCATGTCTTGTGATGGCCATGTGAAGGCAGGGACACGGAGGAATGTCACATGACGACAGAGGCAGAGGCTGAAATACTGCAGTGACCAGCCACAGGCACGGAGGGCTGCCTGCAACCTCGAGGAGCAGGGAGAGGGAAGGAAGGACCCCCCCCCCCCACGGGTCTTAGGAGCGTGGCACCACCAATGCCCCAACTTCTGGCTCTGGCCTCCAGAATGTGCGACAATTGTCTAAGCCCCCCGGTTTGTGGCTTTAAGGCAGCAGGAAACTAGTACATCTGCGGAAGAGCAGGGCATCCCGTTGGCATCGAGGACTCAAGGCTGCAGATAGGGTGCGGGTGGGGGCCTGGATGGGGAACAGTTGCCTAGGGAAGAGGACCGAGCTTTGCACTTAGGCAGCTGTGGTGACAGGTTGGCCCATTTGCTCTGAGCAGGCGTTGTAACTGGTTTCTAGAAAGGCATCTTGGGTAGGGGATGGGGTGCCCGTGGGACCCTCCCAGAGGCACCCTCTCCCCGGGCACAGAAAGGAGGCCTTAGCTGCTTGAGGGAGGGGACGGGGACTCTTCTCCTTGCTTCCCATCCCCGGGCACTGAGATGACAGATCGCAGGAGAAAGCTCAACCTGGCATTGGTGGCAGGACAGGAAATTCCAGCCCTTCCTGGGACACCTGGGTGGCTCAGTTGGTTAAGCATCTGCCTTTGGCTCAGGTCATTATCCTGGGGTCCTGGGATCGAGCCCCGCATTAGGCTCCCTGCTCAGCCCGAAGTCTGGTTCTCCCTCTGCTCCTCCTCCCCCTGCCCCAAATAAATAAAACCTTAGAAAAAAAAAAAAAAGAGGCGTGGGGGGTGTGCAGAAATCCCAGACGTTCTTGCCTTAGGGCCGGTGGTGGGCAACCAGACCCAGGGACAGTGAGTAGGAGGGGCGGCCGGGAGACCGGAACGGAGCTACTCAGCCTGGCAGTGCCTCAGTGGTCCCCAGTCCGGCTTCTTCCCCTACCACCTGCAATGGCAACTGCTCTCCCAGCAGGGTGAGCCCATCCCGCACTGCTTCCCACTGGGGGGCTACGGATCTTGTCTGAGCTGCGCTGGTGGCCTGACCTCTCCCAGTGGGGCCGGCCAGCACCTGCGCCCCACCATGGGGGACACTGCTCTGGCCCGCTGCTGAGCCCCACCTGAGAGTTCCTGCGGCCCAGTGAATCCTGCTGGGCAAGGTCCCAAACCCAGGTCACCCTGTCTCCTGCCCCTACAGCAGCATTGCGTCCTGCTGCAAAAACAATTATCTGGATCATCTTTATGGGGCTTAAGCTTGGGTGGGAGCAGATGGGGCGTGAGCTGGGGATTTGGGGCTGGGTATCCACTCCCCCCCGCACATCCCAGTCTTTTAAAAAGCCTTCTCTGGCACGGGGCCGGGACAGAGGCCAGCAGAGAAGTGGACGGGCCCCAGGGGAGGGGAGTGGGGACAATGATGGACCAGGAAGAGAAGGAGGACGGGAGCTTGGCCCCCTGCATCAAGGTAAGCACACCCCACCCCACGCACCCCCAACTCAAGGGCCTGTGAATGACAAGACTAATTAGTTTGTAGGGCACCTAATTAGCAAGCATGTCCCCTGGCACCCCTGACCCAGTTGCTGCCCAAGGAAGTGCTGGTGGGCATGGGGGTCCAAGGGCCTAACCCAGCCCCAGCGCAGAGGTCAAGGCTCTTGGGGCTAACCCCTGTGAGGCGGGGGATGCTGGGATTCGGGGCCAGCCCCTAGTGTGTTTCCCTGGCTCATGTCCCAGCCCCCAGGCCACCTTGCAGTCAGGCCCCAATTTAGGACGTCAGGACGCTGGCACCGGCAGCTTCTCCCTGGAGGCAGCACCACGTGGAGTGGCCCTGCTGGCCGGGCCCCTGGGGCAGGGGCCGGGATTGGGGAGGAGGCTCAGGTCTCATTCTGAGCGGCTCTGTAGAGCAGCACATCGGCGGGGACCATGGTGAGCGCTGAGGAGGGGAGGGGAGGGGTTCCCCAGCTGAGAGGCCAGCTGGACTGAGTGTGTCTGTCCCCTAGGCTGGCTCTCCAGACCAGGAGGGCTTCTTCAACCTGCTGAGCCACGTGCAGGGCGACCGGATGGAGGAGCAGCGGTGCTCGCTGCAGGCCGGGCCGGGTCCGACCTCTGAGAGCCGTGAGCGCGGGGGTGGGGTGGGGTGAGGTGGTGGGGGGTGGGACTGGTGTCATGTTTGGGGGCATGAACGGGGCAGGGCAGAGGGATCCAGGGAGAGTGGCCATCTGGGGGGCCCGTGGGCAGGAGTCTGTGAAAGTAAGCCGCAAATGGGAACACTGGGCAAGGGATGGGAGGGAGAGAGGAGCGCGCTGCTGGAGACCGTGAGTGGGGGCGGAGGAGCAGGCTGGGGCCCCGGGAGCCGGTGTGCATGGTCATCCCCACACGCCTCTGCTTAATGCAGAGAGTGGCCCTGCACCCGAGATGGACAGTCTCATGGACATGCTGGCCAGTACCCAGGGCCGCCGTATGGACGACCAGCGTGTGACAGTCAGCAGCCTGCCTGGCTTCCAGCCCATAGGCCCCAAGGTAAGTGACGCGCCGCTGGGGCTGAGCAGAGACCGGCTAGGCTGAGCGCTCTGACCCTGCCTCCCATCCCCTGCCACGAGTAAATGGGGCCTCCCTCACCCTCATGTCTAGCCACAATCTGCCCCCTAGGTATGAGTGCCCGGCAAAAGTGCCACCCTGGGTCCCTGCCAGGCACAGGATCCTGGCCAATCCGATACCCAACTTTGGGCGGGAGGACAAAGGCCCAGACAGGGCCGAGAGGGGCCCAAGGTCAGGCCGGGTGCATGTTAATGTCACAGCCGTGGCTGGAACTCACGGCCCCTGCCTCCCTGTCTCAGGGTTTCAGGGAAGACAGAATGAGCAGACCCTCTTCCTGGGAAGACACCTCCGAGAAAGAGGCACCCGAGTTTATACACGGGACACACACCTCCATACACTAGTGTGTGTCTGTGACACACAAATGCATGCATAGCCTGGGTTCTGATCAAGACCCCAAATACCACACTAAAGGTTGAGTAACTAGGGTACGTAGAAGCCAGGGGATGGCAGAGGCGAACAGCAGGGGGTGGCACACAGGCACCCTCCCCCCGATGTTTGGGTCACCTCCGGCTGGCACTGCCCTTGGCCCCTCCCTCTGGCTGACCCCTCCTTCATCCACAGGACGGAGTGCAGAAACGAGCTGGGACGCTCAGCCCGCAACCCCTCCTCACCCCTCAAGACCCGACTGCTCTCAGCTTCCGTCGCAACAGCAGCCCCCAACCCCAGACACAAGCCCCATGAGGGCCTGAGCCATCCTGGGCCCTGCCTGGCCCCTGAAAACAGACAATAAAACACATCCACGAGAAACAAGAAACCGTGTATGTGTTATTTCATGGGTGGAGGGGCTGGAATTCAGGAGCTCTGCTGGGCAGCACGAAGGAGCTTCTCTTCCCGCTGCTTGCGTATCCTCTCTTTGAATTCTTCTACCTTCTGGCGCTGGGTGGGGGGTGGGGGGTAGAGAAGGTGGGGTGGGATAGGAAAGGAGGAGGACACACACCTCATGGGCCTGGACCCCCTTCCCCTCACCCCCTTACTCCCTCGGGCCACAGACTCAGAGTTCCTCATCTAGGCTAAAAGCCCCGCGTCAATTACAGCGAGAGGTCAAATGGGATTAGCTTCGCCTTTCAAGAAGAGGGCAAGAAAGAAACTATATGCCCCTCTGCTCTGAAAGAGGACTGAAAGCACAATTTTCATTGAAACCCATCACAGCCACAGGGATCCAAGCACCTCTATCCCTTTAGGGGAAGAAGAGTATGTTACTTACCTGGTCCTCCTTCTCAGGTGGCCACAGCTCCCTCTGTGGAGACAAAGTAACCGCTGGAAGCATGGGCCAGGAGCCTCTAGAGCCCCCCACCCAGGGCAAGGTTGGCTGGTAGGAAGCAGACACTTGGTCCCCTGCAGGATGGTGCCCCATTCTCTCCCCACACAAAGGAATGAACCCATGAATACTCCCTGTGCCCACCTTGCGCTGTATGACATAGTCTTCAAACCACTCAGCCTGATTGGAGATCCAGAACATAGCCACAGGGAAGGTGAGGTAGAGTGTCATCTAGAAGGGCAGGGGGTAAATACACAGAGCCAGGGATTAAAGCCCTTCTACAACACGCATAGGTTGCTCAGAGCCTAGAGGACCATCCTCCCACAGAGCCGGGAGTGCCTCCTCAGGGTCCCCAAGAACCGCAGAACTCCAACCAAGGGCATAGAAGCCTCACACCTTGAAACCTAGACCCCTAATAGTAATTAATTTACGAGACCTCAAAGCCTTCTCCAAGTCTGGGGAAACGCCCTCTCGAAGACACACACACACACACACACACACACACACACACACACCTCTCCAAGTCTGGGGAAACGCCCTCTCGAAGACACACACACACACACACACACACACATACACACACACGCGCGCGCGGAAAGACCCCTGACTCAGTACAAAACCTCATACTAAAATCAAAGGCATCTTCGTTGAGACCTCATTACCCACCCGTTCGTCAGATCCCTGGAGCATCTTCAAACCCGGGAGGCCTCATTACTTGGAATCGATTCCCTTAAACACAGGGGTCTCTCTATCAGAAGCACACAACCACCCGGAGCCCATGAGCTTCCCCAGTGTCTGGAGCCTTCCTTCTTGGAGCCCCTTTCCCAGATCACTCTTCTCGGACGCCCCTCCGCACACCAGCCCTGCCCCTCCGCACACCAGCCCTGCCCCTCCGCTGGGCTTCCAACCCTAAAGATCCCTCTCAAAACTCAGAAGCTTTCTCCCCACATTGCCCTCTCTCCTGGAGTCCCCTCCCTTCCAAAGCCTCCTCCTCGGTGCCGGGAGGATTCCAACCGCCCATCCGCTGCAAAGCTCACTGACCCGAAACACCTCCAGTTTCACCCCCATCTCGCTTCTCCTAGGCTACAAAGCCGCTTCCGCCCAAAGTCAACCCTTCAGCAAAACAGCAGCTCATTGGGCGTTCGCGGCCTCCCCTACTGAAGCTGATTGGTAGAGGAGTTTCTTAGTGACGTCATCTTTGGGCGTCTGTTCTCTGCTTCCGGTCGCCGGCGCCTTCTAAGCGAAAGTCAACAAACGCGGTCCGCGGGTAGGAAAGGGTTCAACCAATAGGAAATAGGTCTGGCCCCGGGGAGCCGGGTCTTCCGCAGGAGGCGTCATCATAACGCGACTCCTACGCGTACCTGGAGAGCCAGGAAGATGGTGGTGATGGCGCGTCTTTCCCGGTCCGAGCGGCCGGACCTCGTTTTCGTGAGTCCACAGCGGGGCCGGGGGTGGCCCGTGTGAGAGCCCAGGGCTTGAATGCTTCGGGGGTTCGGGGTCTGGCCGCAGGGGGCGGCTGGGCCAAATTCTGTCCACCAGAGAGCGGGCTGTGCGGGCCGGGCTGCCACGAGCAAAGTTCTGGTGCCGGAGTCCAGGTGGTCTGAGTGAAGAACTGCTGTCGAGGTTAAGGGCCAGGCGGCTCGGGCCTCCGGTGGAAATGGGAGCGCGCGGGGAGAGGGGTGGATTACATCTAAGTCTTGTAGAGATCTTGGCGTCTGAAGTAGAGGTTGGTAACCCAAGGCCAGGGCTCTGGTTTCTGTGGTAAAGTCTTGGTGTCCTGAGTAACGGTCTAGGTCTGGCCGTGAGGCTTGTAGTTTCTGGAATAAAGGATTGGTGTCTGGATTCGGAGAACCGTGGAGGCAGATGTGGAGCTGGTCAGGCGATGGCCAGTGGGATCCTTAGGAGTCCAAGACTTGGTATCTGGAGCACAGACATATGTCTTTTGGTTGTGCTTCATAGATATTGTGGGAGTTTTTCCCCTTTGCTTTCTTTCTTCTTTCTCGCTCTCTTTTTTTTTTTAAGGCTTGCATTTGCTAACTTCGTGTCTCTGTGTCACGTTTTGGTAATTCTCACGGTATTTCAAGCTTTTCCATTAGTTTTGTTTGGGGGAACCAGGAGCCACATCCAAATAAAAGGGAAAGTTAATAAATGTGCATGTTCCGACTGCTTTGTGGGCTATTGCCTGCCTCTGTCCTTGGGCCTCCCTACTTCCTGAGACATAACAATATTGAAATTAGACCAATTAATAACCTTACAGTGGCCTCTAAACGTTCAAGTGAAGGGAAGAGTCACACGTATCTCACTTGAAGTCAAAAGCTAGAAATGATTAAGCTTAATGAGGAAGGGATGTTGGAAGCTGAGATAGGCCGAAAGCTAGACCTCTTACACCAGACAGCCAAATGGTGAATGCAAAGGAAAAGTTCTTGAAGAAAATTAGAAGTGCTACTCCAGTAAACACATGAATGATTAAAAAAAAAAAAAAGTGAAACAGCCTTATTTGTGTTATTTTTGTGAGAAAGTTTTATTGATTTTTTTGTGAGAAAAAAATCAGTTTTATTATTTGTGAGAAAGTTTAATTGATCAGGGTAGAAGATCCAACCAGGCACAACATCCCCTTAATCCAAAGTCAAATTCAGAGCAAGGCCTAACTCTTTGTTCTACAAAGGCTGAGGGAGGTAAGGAAGCTGCATGAGACAGGTTTGATGCTAACAGAGGTCCGTTCATGAGGTTTAAGGATAGAAGGCATCTCCATAGCAGAAGTGTGAAGTCAAGCAGCAAATGCCAACCGTAGGCTCTGTAGCAAGTTAATCAGAAGATCTAGGGACACCTGGGTGGCTCAGGCGGTTAAGCATCTGCCTTAGGCTCAGCTCATGATCCCAGGGTCATGGGTTTGAGCCCTATGTCAGCCTCCATGCTCAGTGGAGAGTCTGCTTCTCCTTCTCCCTCCCCCCGCTTCTGCTCTCTCTCTTTCTCAAATAAATAAAATCTTATTTATCTATTTATTTATTTATTTGACAGAGAGACAGAGAGATCACAAGTAGGCAGAGAGGCCTGGGGGGGGGGGGAGCAGGCTCCCCGCCAAGCAGAGAGCCCGATGCAGGGCTTAATCCCAGGACCCTGAGACCCTGACCTGAATGGAAGGCAGAGGCTTTAGCCCACTGAGCCACCCAGGCGCCCCTCAAATAAATAAAATCATAAAAAAAAAAAAAAAGAGGAAGATCTAGTTAAGGGGCGCCTGGGTGGCTCAGTTGGTTTAAGCGTCTGTCTTTGGCTGGGGTCATGATCCTGGGGTCTTGGGACTGTGTCCTATGTCCAGCTCCCTGCTCTGCGGGAGCCTGTTTCTCCCTCTCCCTCTGCTGCTCCCTCTGCTGCTCCTCCTGCTTGGGTGCGAGTGCACACGTGTGTGTGCGTTCTCTCTCTCTCTCTCAAATAAACAAAATCCTAATTAAAAAAAAAAAGACTTAGCTAAGATAATTAATGAAGGTAAGTACATGAAACAGATTTTAAAATTTATTATTATTATTGTTGTTATTTTCTCACAACCCCGAGATCAAGACCTGAGCTGAGATCAAGAGTCAGACACCTAAGCAACTAAGCCACCCAGGCGCCCCAAACAGACTTTTAATCTGAATGGAAAAGTCTTCTCTTGGAAGAGGATGCCATCTAGGACTTTCATAGCTAGAAAGGAGAAATCAGTGCTTGGCTTTAGCGCTTCAAAGGACAGGCTGACTCTGTTTTTAGAGGCTAATGCTGCTGATGACTTTAAGTTGAAGGTGGTGCTCTTTTACCATTCTAAAAATCCTGGGGTCCCTTAAGAATTAAGCTAAAGGGGCGCCTGGGTGGCTCAGTGGGTTAAAGCCTCTGCCTTCGGCTCAGGTCATGGTCTCAGGGTCCTGGGATCCAGCCCCGCATCAGGCTCTCTGCTCAGCGGAGAGCCTGCCCCCCCCCCCCCCCGCCTGCCTCTCTGCCTACTTGTGATCTCTCCCTCTCTCTCTGTCAAATAAATAAATAAAATCTTTTAAAAAAGTTAAGCTAAAACTACTTGCCTCTGTATAATTGGAACAACAAAGCTTGGATGATGATATATCTGTTTACAACATATTTTGAGCCCCAGTGTTGAGACCTACAGCTCAGAACATGACTTCCCGAAAGTGACTTCTCGTTAACAATGCATGTGGTCACCCAAGAGCTCTGACAGAGCTGTACGAGATTAATGTTTTCATGCCTGCTAATGTGACATCTGTTCTGTAAAATGGTAATTGCGATTTTCAGGTCTTATTATTTAAGAAATACATTTCATGGGGTTATAGCGGCCAGTGATGGCAGTTACCCTGACAGATCTGGGAAAAGCAAATTGAAAACCTTCTGGAAAGGAGTCACTGTTAGAGATACCATTAAGAACATTCTGACGCATGAGAAGAGGTCAACCTTAACAGGCTTTTGGAAGAAGTTGACTCCAGCCTTCATGGATGACTTTGAGGGGTTCCAGCCTTCAGGGGAAGTAACCGCAGGTGTGGTAGAAACACCAAGAGAACCAGAATTAGAAGGGGGGTCTGGGGGCGCCTGGGGGGTTCAGTCGTTAAGCGTCTGCCTTTGGCTCAGGTCATGATCCCAGGGTCCTGGGATCGAGCCCCGCATCGGGCTCCCTGCTCGGCGGGAAGCCTGCTTCTCCCGCTACCATTCCCTCTGCTTGTGTTCCCTCTCTCGCTGTGTTTCTTGCTGTCAAATAAATAAAATCTTTTTTTTTTTTTTTTTAAGATTTTTTTTTTATTTATTTGACAGAGAGAAACACAGCGAGAGAGGGAACACAAGCAGAGAGAATGGTAGCAGGAGAAGCAGGCTTCCCGCAGAGCAGGGAGCCCGATGCGGGGCTCGATCCCAGGCCCCTGGGATCTGACCTGGGCCGAAGGCAGACGCTTAACGACTGAGCCACCCAGGCGCCCCAAATAAATAAAATCTTAAAAAAAAAAAAAAAAAGTGGGGTCTGGAGATAGGACTGCCTTGCTGCGATCTCAGGCTAAAATTTGAATGGAGGAGGAGTGAGTTGCTTCTTCTGGATAGCTAAGTAAGGAGTTTCTTTTTTTTTAAATTTTTTTTTAAGATTTTCTTTATTTATTTGACAGAGAGAGAGAGAGATCCCAAGTAGTCAGAGAGGCAGGAAGAGAGAGGGGGAAGCAGGCTCCCTGCTGAGCAGAGAGCCTGATGTGGGGCTCGATCTCAGGACCTGAGATCATGACGTGAGCCGAAGGCAGAGGCTTAACCCACTGAGCCACCCAGGCGCCCCAAGAAAGGGGTCTCTTGAGATGGGATCTACCGGCGAAGATGCCGTGAAGATTGTTGAAATGACAACAGAGTTTTTAGAATAGGACAGAAACTCAGTTGACAGAGCAGCAGGGTTGGAGAGGATTGATTTCAGTTCAGAAGGAAGTCATGCTCTGGGTAAAATGCTATCAAATCGAATCACATACTACATACTACAGAGAAGGACATTTCAGTTGATCTGGTGAGCTGTTTTCTCTCTCTCTCTCTCTCTTTTAAGATCTTACTTATTAGAGAGAGAGTGAGAGAGAGCATGAAAGGGGAGAAGGTCGGAGGGAGAAGCAGACTCCCCGTGGAGCTGGGAGTCCAATGTGGGATTCGATCCTGGGACTCCAAGATCATGACCTGAGCTGAAGGCAGTCGCTTAACCAACTGAGCCACCCAGGTGCCCCCCCCCCTTTTTTTTTAAGAAATTGCCACAGCCATCCCAGCCTCCGGCAGCCCCCACCCCGATCAGTCAGCAGCTGTCACCATGGAGGCAAGACCCTCCACTAGCAAAAAGATTGCAACTCACTGAAAGCTCAGGTTAGCATTGTTTTAGCAAGAAAGTAGTTTTTTCATCAAGATGTGTAGATTTTTTAGACGCGAAACGATTGCACACTTAATAGACGACAGCACAGCATAAGTATAACTTTTATGCGCACCAGGAAACCAAAAAATTCACTTGACCTGCTGCGTCGTGACCCTGCCGGTGCTCCAGTGGCCTGGAGCTGAACCCGCAACATCCGCAAGGTGTGCCGATTGAGGCCTGGCCTCTCCACCCGGTTTTCGGTGGTCAGTACTGGTGAGGTTTGGTGGTGGTCCATACCTCTCCGGACGTAAAGGTCCAGCTCCTGTCGAGCCTGGAAATAAAACTGCTGGTTGTGTTACCAGCAAAATGGGTTTATTTAGGAGCAGCAGAGGAATTTTAAATAGGGATGTGCGAGCTCTGGTAAAACCAAAGGCAGGTCTGGAGAACAAAGGAGAGCACCGTCACTTTAAGGAGAAAAAGGGGGCCGCTGGGAGGGGCCGCTTGGAAGGAAGGTCTAGTGGAAGAAAGTGATAGCTTCTCATTGACTGAGTTCTGGCAGTTTCTGAGCTGTTGCCAGCCGAGGAGAGGATCTTCCTGTGGGAGGTCTGCAGTTGGGAAGGAGATGGTAGGGCGTGAGAGTTCCTCGTTCGGGGCTTCCCCATTCCGTTTCAGATGAGGTTTCCTTATTCGTTTTGCAAGTTCTGGGGCAGAGGCGAGCTACGCTCCGGCCCGCGGGAGCCCGAGACGTCAGAGGCCTGGTGTTCAGGGAGAGGCGTGTTGTGCAGTTACAGCTTGGTGTCCGGGTCGGAGCGAGGCCTGGCATTGGACCAGGGAGTCTAAGGAGTCTGGTGATCTGGGCCGGGGAGCGGATGGCTCGATCTGGAAGTCCAAAGGATGGTGTCTGGGGGCCAGTCCCGAGTCGGGCCTGGAACCCTGATGGAGGAGTGATGACTGGGCCACATGGTGGGCGCTGGACTGCCGAGGAGGCAAACCCGGACCCCAGCCCTGGGAGCCGGGTGACCTGGCTCTGATGAGCAGGAGGGCCTGGGACCAGGCTCTGAGGGCAGGTCTCTCTCCTCCCCACTCCCTGGCTCCTGCAGGAGGAAGAGGACCTCCCCTACGAGGAGGAGATCATGCGGAACCAGTTCTCGGTCAAGTGCTGGCTCCGCTACATTGAGTTCAAACAAGGTGCCCCGAAGCCCAGGCTCAACCAGCTGTACGAGCGGGCGCTGAAGCTGCTGCCGTGCAGGTGGGACCCCCCCACCCCCCGTCCTGTCCTAACAACTGGCCGGGAGGTCCCAGGGGATGACTCTTGTCCTGGCACTAAGTAGCCATCCCCCCTCGGGTCAGCACCCCTCCCCCCACTGTTGCTGAGACTTGGCATCCTTCCCCAGGCCCCTCCTCCCAGCACCTGCTTCGTGGGGGCGGGGCGAGGGGTTGGGGGGGGCGGTCTGTGAGGCTGACGGGGGTCTGTGAGGCTGACGGGTCATCGGCTGCCCCCTCCTGCCTCCCAGCTACAAACTCTGGTACCGATACCTGAAGGCCCGCCGGGCACAGGTGAAGCATCGCTGTGTGACCGACCCTGCCTACGAGGATGTCAACAACTGCCATGAGAGGGCCTTTGTGTTCATGCACAAGGTGAGGAGGGCAGAGCCGGGCCACGGGCGGGGGAGGGGGCCTCAGTCTCCAGCAGTGGGAGCAGCTGGGGGATCTAAGTCCTGCCGCCTTGGTAGACTTGCCTTTGAGCTGGACTTGGCCGTGGGGGAGGGGGTTCTGGGCTCATGGCGCGCCTCTGCCCCACACCGCCAGATGCCCCGTCTGTGGCTGGACTACTGCCAGTTCCTCATGGACCAGGGCCGTGTCACGCACACGCGCCGCACATTTGACCGTGCCCTGCGGGCCCTGCCCATCACGCAGCACTCCCGAATCTGGCCCCTGTACCTGCGCTTCCTGCGCTCCCACCCGCTGCCCGAGACGGCCGTGCGGGGCTACCGGCGCTTCCTCAAGGTAGGGAGGGGCAGGGGTCCTTCCTCGCGTCACGAGGCCGCCAGCACTGGCTTCCCCGGACGCTAGCCCTGGGCGGGACATCACCTGGCAGGAAGTGGGGAGAAGGCTTCCTGAGACAGATTTTTGTTGGCGATTTGTTTATTCTCCACACATGTGCCAGCACCTGCCACATGTCCAGTATCGAGACAGGTCCTGGGACAGGTGACAGGGTCCGTCTCTGCGCATGGAGCTTTTTGGTCCCACTGGGCAGACAGATGCCCCTGCGCTGACCCACATAAACCAGGAAAACCGCCACCGCGGGAGGCAGGGAACGCGAGACGAATGGCCCTGCGAGTGTGTCTGGGTGGGAACTGGTGCAGATGGCGTGTGGCTTGCTTAAACTTGTAGCAGCTGTCATACACTGTGAAGCTCCTAACACAGTGCTGTCTGGCCGGGGACAGGGGAAGGTGCACGTAGTGGTAAAAAGCAAGGCCTGGTCGGTGCAGGCTGTTCCGTTGTTGTCGAAGTCGGACCAGTGGGGCCGGCCATGGACCAGTGGGGCCCAGACTGGCTTACTGGGGCCTGGGCCGGACTTGCGGGGCTGAAGCCACCCTGGAGGGACGCGGGTCGGCGGGGCTGGCTATTGACCGGGACGGCGGTGGCCGGCTGACCTGGAGCCACCGAGGGGGAGGGGACGTCAGGGCGTGGCTCCTGGGCCCCCCCTGACTGCCGCCGGGCCTGGTGGCCGCGCAGCTCAGCCCCGAGAGTGCGGAGGAGTACATCGAGTACCTCAAGTCCAGCGACCGGCTGGATGAAGCCGCGCAGCGCCTGGCCACCGTGGTCAACGATGAGCGCTTCGTGTCCAAGGCCGGCAAGTCCAACTACCAGGTGGGCCCGAGGGAGGCGGGGCGGGGCAGGACGGCCCGGCCCCGTGGGCAGCGCGGCTGAGACTTCTCTTCCCCGCGCTGCAGCTGTGGCACGAGCTCTGTGACCTCATCTCCCAGAACCCCGACAAGGTGCAGTCGCTCAGTGTGGACGCCATCATCCGCGGGGGCCTCACCCGCTTCACAGACCAGCTGGGCAAGCTCTGGTGCTCGCTGGCTGACTACTACATCCGCAGCGGCCACTTCGAGAAGGTGAGCGGGGAGGGTGGCGGTCCCTCCGGCGCGTGGCATTCAAGGGACTCGGGTGGGTACGTGCGGGGGCAGCAGACACGCGGACGTGCCGTTTGTGCCCACGGACGCGCCCTGCTGGCACGCCCGCCCGCCTGGGGTTGGCCAGGCCTGAGTCCCTCCCGGCTGGGTGGCCTGGGACTCACTGAGCCTGGGCGTCCTCATCTGCAAAACGAGAGTGACAGCTGCTCCCTCACCTGTGGGGTCCGGTGCCACATAGGCGCCTGGCATCAGGGTCCCTCCCGCAAAGTCAGCGTTCCTGTCCATGTCCCTGTCCACTTGCTTGTCAGGGTGGCACGGCCAGGGGTGGGGGCATGCCTGGGGCTCTGACAGGTCCCTGGAGGGGCTGGCCATGGTGGGTTGTTGGGGCCTGGCGAGGGGGGCTGGGGGAGCAGAGGGGAGTGGAGCTGGGGCAGAGAGGGGAGGTTAGGGAAGGGAGAGCTCTGCAGGCCGAGGAGGGGCTGGCTGGGCCCTGCTGAGGGGAGCCGCTGGCCCGACGTGAGCCAGACCAGCTCTGCATTTGACCCCCTGGGCAGCCACAGGCTGAGGCTGATGGGAGACCAGCCGGGAGGCCACTGGGACAGTGGCCATGCAGGGCCGTGGGATGACCAGCCAGGGCCGGATATTGGGGCCCGAGCCGAGGGGGCAGGAGTGAGGGGGAGAATGTGAACTGTGGAAGTGGGGTCGGGCAGGCATGAGGGGTGCTCCATGGCAACGGCGGGGCCCTCCCTGGCTGAGCCGAGGCCAGGGACCCCGTGGCATGAACCTCGGGTGGTACGGGGGCTGGTCACCTCATGAGTGTCACTGGGTGTTGGGCACCTTACACGCGTTTCCTTCAAGCCTCATTCAGTCTGCACGAGGGACCGTCACCGTCGGTTTCCTGGGGAGGAGCGGGGGCCCCAGAGCACTCTGGAGGGGCAGGGGACGGCTCGTCATGCCTCTGCTGTCACTGCTCAGAGCCTGACAGAGCGGGGCGACCCTGGCTCGGGACCGCCGCCCGGCCTGTGCTCCTGGCTCTCCTGTGTTCACGCGGGTGGGCGCCTGTGCCTCCCCTGCCAGCATGGTCCTCTCACCGTTCCTGTGCCCACAGGCTCGAGATGTGTACGAGGAGGCCATCCGGACCGTGATGACCGTGCGTGACTTCACCCAGGTGTTCGACAGCTACGCCCAGTTCGAGGAGAGCATGATCGCGGCCAAGATGGAGACCGCCTCGGAGCTGGGGCGGGAGGAAGACGGTGAGCGGCCGGGGCAGGGGAGAGGCGCGTGGTGGGGGCTGGTGGGGAGGGAGGGAGGGGGGCCGGCCGGGTGGCCAGTGTGCGGAGTCCACCAGGCCTGGGTGTGCGGCGGGGTCCCGGGGGTGGGGGCAGCTGAGTGCAGGGCCCTCACTGCTGCTCCCCGCCCCCACACCGGAGCCCAGATGATGTGGACCTGGAGCTGCGGCTGGCCCGCTTTGAGCAGCTCATCAGCCGGCGGCCCCTGCTGCTCAACAGCGTCTTGCTGCGCCAGAACCCGCACCACGTGCACGAGTGGCACAAGCGCGTGGCCCTGCACCAGGGCCGCCCCCGGGAGGTACGTGACGGTCCCTCCCCGGGAGGTACGTGACGGTCCCTCCCCTGGGCTGCGCAACCCTCGCCCACCAGGGCCCCGGCTGTCCTGCCTGACTCGGTCCCTCCTGCCCAGATCATCAACACGTACACGGAGGCTGTGCAGACGGTGGACCCTTTCAAGGCCACGGGCAAGCCTCACACACTGTGGGTCGCGTTTGCCAAGTTTTATGAGGACAACGGACAGCTGGACGATGTGAGTGCTGGGCCATTTGTGTGTGTGTGAGTGTGTGTGTGTGTGTGTGTGTGTGTACACACGTACATACAGAAGCGTTCTCAGCTAGAGGACGCACGAGGCCCAGTCACGTGTGCACCAGTGTAACCGTGTGCACCCTCGTTGGGGGGTGGGGGGGCGGCGGGGAGGGTCTCAGCCTACCCTCTCTGCGCCCTGGCAGGCCCGCATCATCCTGGAGAAGGCCACCAAGGTGAGCTTCAAGCAGGTGGACGACCTGGCCAGCGTGTGGTGCGAGTGCGGGGAGCTGGAGCTCCGGCATGAGAACTACGACCAGGCCTTGCGGCTGCTGCGGGTAAACAGGAGCCCGGGTTTGGGGGGGAGGGGAGGGGCATGCTGGGCCACCTGGCCCGGCCAGGGCGCCCCTGAGCCCCCATGTCCGCCGCCGGCTCCCTGCAGAAGGCCACCGCGCTGCCTGCCCGCCGCGCCGAGTACTTCGACGGCTCGGAGCCCGTGCAGAACCGTGTGTACAAGTCGCTGAAGGTGTGGTCGATGCTCGCCGACCTCGAGGAGAGCCTGGGCACCTTCCAGGTGAGCTGCGTGACCAAGAGCCCGTGGCGGGGGGCACGCGGGGCTGCAGGCTCTGCCCTGGGACCTGCTCCGACTCGCCCCTGCCCCGCAGTCCACCAAGGCCGTGTATGACCGCATCTTGGACCTGCGCATCGCCACGCCCCAGATCGTCATCAACTACGCCATGTTCCTGGAGGAGCACAAGTACTTCGAGGAGAGTTTCAAGGTGAGGGGGGCTGGTCTGGGGGTCCCAGGCGGCAGTGTGTCCTTTTCAGAGCCTCGGGCACTGTGATCGTGTCCTCTCGCTGTCCTAATGAGGTATCACAGACCACGGAATGTAAACAATGGAGACGTGTCATCTTAGTCCTGGAGGCTGGAAATCTCGGATCATGGTGTCGGCGGGGCTGGTTTCTCCTGAGGCCTCTGTCCTTGGCATGCAGGCGGCCATCTTCTCCCCGTGGCCGCCCACGGTCGTCTGCGTGTGTGTGTGTGTGTGTGTGTGTGTGTGTGTGTGTGTGTGTGTGTGTGTGAGTTCCTTCATCTCCTCATAAGGACTCCAGTCGTTGGATTAAGGCCCACTATTGAGCTCATGGGGGTTTTTTTTTGTTTTTTTTTTTTTTGTTCTTTTCATGTTTGTTTCTTTTTAGAGATCTCAGCTTTAAGTACAGTTCCATTCTAAGGCCTTAGGGTTCGGGCTTCGACAGGACTTTGGGGGACACGGTTCATCCTTTAACAAGCCCCGAGGCCTGCTTCTGTGTTTACAGGACACGGGGCAGGGGTTGGTGTGGGTGTGTGCGGGCCGTTCCTGCTCCGTGGCCCAGGCCCTGGGTTGTAGGTCTGCACATGTGCACGTCGTAGGCCCCGCCTGGCTGCGTGACAGGCTTGGGAGACCGCACACAGCTGGGGAGGTGGTCCGCGCACAAAGGCCACCCTTGCCCCGGGCGTGTGGGGCTCTGGGCTCCAGTGTCTGCAGAGCTGAGGGTCCCCTGTCCCCGTCTGTGTCCCCCCCCCCCCCCAGCTCCCTGGCCCGAAACAGTACCTCCTGGTGACTTGACGAGTCCTAGTCCCGCCCTGTCGTTGGGGGCTTTGTGGTGTGTTGAGGGAGGCATACGGGCCCTGGGCACTTCGGCCCTGGGCACTTCTGACGGTGTTGCAGTTGTAGGGAGGGGGCCTAGGGAAAGGCCACCTCGCTCAGCCCGCTTTCCCACACACGACTCCCTCCCCGGGACAGGCGTACGAGCGCGGCATCTCGCTGTTCAAGTGGCCCAACGTCTCTGACATCTGGAGCACCTACCTGACCAAGTTCATCGCCCGCTACGGGGGCCGCAAGCTGGAGCGCGCGCGGGACCTCTTCGAGCAGGCGCTGGACGGCTGCCCCCCCAAATACGCCAAGAGTGAGGCGGGCGGGGCCGGGAGGGCTGGGCACCTCCGGCCGACCCCGGCCTCTGACCCGCCGTCCTCCCGCCGCAGCGCTCTACCTGCTGTACGCGCAGCTGGAGGAGGAGTGGGGCCTGGCCCGGCACGCCATGGCCGTGTACGAGCGCGCCACCGGGGCCGTGGAGCCCGCCCAGCAGTACGACATGTTCAACATCTACATCAAGCGCGCGGCCGAGATCTACGGCGTCACCCACACCCGCGGCATCTACCAGAAGGCCATCGAGGTGCCCCGCGGGGGCGGTGGCGGGCGGCTCGGGCCCCCGGGGGGTGTGCGGGAGGCCGGCCGGGGGTGCGGGGACCCCGCTGACGCCCGCCCCCCGGGTACCCGGCAGGTGCTGTCGGACGAGCACGCCCGGGAGATGTGCCTGCGCTTCGCGGACATGGAGTGCAGGCTCGGCGAGATCGACCGGGCGCGCGCCATCTACAGCTTCTGCTCCCAGATCTGTGACCCCCGGGTAGGGGGAGAGCCTGGCGGGCGGGCGGTGGGGCGCCGCAGCCGAGCCGGCCAGCTCACGCACCTGCCGCCCACCCTGCACAGACCACCGGGGCTTTCTGGCAGACGTGGAAGGACTTCGAGGTCCGGCATGGCAACGAGGACACCATCCGGGAGATGCTGCGCATCCGCCGCAGCGTGCAGGCCACGTACAACACTCAGGTCAACTTTATGGCCTCACAGATGCTCAAGGTGTCGGGCAGTGCCACGGGCACCGGTGAGCAGCCGCGGCTCCCCCTCGCCCCGGCCTCTGCCCCTGCCCGGACCTCCTGGTCTGGGAGCTTTGGGGGTC
>CM053603.1:4058643-4083136 GCA_028646535.1 Procyon lotor
CAGAGGAAGTGCTCACATACAGGCATCAGCACGGTTTTCCTCTGTCCCCGCCCGTGGGGGGCGGCCAAGGATGCCTGGCATCCTGCCCGCCCCCAACCCTCAGCCCAGCCCTGGAGGCCCCCCTCCATCAGGCAGTACTTGTGAAATTTGAGCGTGAGGTTCTTGTAACTGGCGCTGCCGTCCGAGAGGGAGAGATCATCACTGGGGGGCACAAGGGGTCTCTCGGGGGGGTCCACCCGGATGCAGTCTGAGGACAGGGAGTCAGGGAAGACCCACTGGGGGCGGGAGAGGCACAGGGAGGTCTCCCCAGAGTCCCCGGCAGCCCCCTTCCCTCCTTCGCTTCCCGCTGTGAACTCTGGTTTGTCCCCCACGGTCTCCCCTGGGGAGGGCCCAGTTTGTCTTACTCCCTACACAGGCCCCAGGGCCCGGCGCTCAGTGGGCCCCGAAACGCTCAGTGAATTAACGACGTTAGGACACAACACTTGCACCTTTCTGCATGCCAAGCATTCTACCAAAGACGCTTCAAACATCAAATTATTAATGATCAGGACACCCCCGTCTTCCAGTGGGATTTTAATTCCAGCAGCTGGCCCTGCCATGCCCACTCACCAGTGACAACCATGGGGTCGATGTCAAAGGTGTCGTTGGCTGGGTCGACGTGGCCTCGGTGGTAGTAGTGCTGGCAGAGGGCCAGGGCCGAGCCGTTGGCCCAGGGGCCACCCCCACCCCGCACGTAGGCATACCGGCCAAGTGACACATCAGGGAGCAGGAGGTACTGTGGGCAGAGAAGGGGAGTGTCTGTCAGCCCTGCCCGCTCTCCCCTGCCTGCCCGCCCGCCGCCGGCTGCCCGCACCTGCTCCACAGTGTGGAAGATTGCCTGGTAGAGCTGCTCTCGCGTGTAAGCCGCGAACGTGTCGTCCGCCCCATCAGAGTAGCCCAGCAGGAAGAGGTGGCGGAAGGCAATGGTGTTCTCCTCCCGGAACGTCACTGCCAGCTGGTTGCTGAGCCCGAACAGGATGAGCTGGTGGGGGGAGTGGGAACTGACAAGGCTGGCCGCGAGGAATGCCCCCCGTAAGTCCCCGGATGGCAGTGGGGAGCGGGTGCGCATGTGTCTCATGACGACAGATGCCTGGGTTCACTGGATGTTTACCAGGGGCCGGGTTCTGCGCCGCACCCACACCTACAGTGTAAGTACCACTGCTGGGCCCTTTTATAGAGAGGAAACCAGAAGTATCTTAACAGACCCTGAATCATATAACCAAGCCAGAGGCTCCTTAGGGCAGGGGCTGGGTCTGATCCATCTTGGGGTCCCCAAAGCCCACCACGGGGCCTGGGATGGGGGGCAGCACCTATCTGCTCAGCCACTGGGTCAGTTCTTTTGAGAGTCAACGTGGCATCAGACTGGGTCCCAGCGCCAGCTCCCCATGCTTGGTTGCTGTGTGACTTTGGACACGTCCCTTAACCTCTCTGAGCCTCAGCTGGCTCACATATAAAATGAGAGCAACAGCAGTTACCAGGACCTCAAGAGGGCATCTGTGAGGTTACAAGGAGCTGTCCCCACCACGGATCTTAGAGGACTTCCTGACTGATTACGGTGACATGACTGCGGGGTCAGGACTAGGCTCTGACACCAGGACTCTCCTTCAGGAACAGCGGCAGCCGCAGGTGATGTGCCGCTGGGGCCCCTGCCGGACTCACCTGCACGGTGACCACCAAGATCTTCACGACTTGCAGCATGAGCTTGAAGGGCTTGCGACCTTTGGCCCGAAACTTGTCACAGGGACTCATGAAGAAGTACTTGAGCCGGCGGCGGAGGTCCTCCTCTTCCGGGGGGGCCGGGGAAGCCCCCGCCTGGGTGCCATACCCAGGATTGGGGCTTAAGAGCCGCTCGGTCTCTGAGGGAATGGGGGACAGTGGTGGGGAACAGGCCAGGGCAGGCTCACCTGCCAACAGGGGAAACGGGTCCCACCGCGCCAGCCAAAGAACTCTGAAAGATCTAAGAAAGCACAGGAGACCCGCAACGTTTTGTGGATAGATGTAAGCGGTCCTGCTCAGAGGCTATAAATTCGGATTTGTCACTCTGAGCCTCAGCCTGCTCATCCGCAGACTGGGGCAGTAACACCTCTCACCAGGAAGCTGAGGATTTGACACTTACAAAACATTTATCACAGGGGCTGGCTTGTGGTAAGAATGTCAGAACATCCCATCGTTGTTCCAGTTATGGATTTGTGGGAGGAGAAGGAATTGCTTCCGCTGGCTCTTCCCAACTCCAGCCTCCAGGCATGAGCGTGGAGCCCAGCTATATTCCAGTTTTTTTCTGGTCAAACACCCAAAGAAGGACTTTTCCACTCATCACAACCTGGCCCATACAGCTGACACTCTCACAAGCCACAGGCCCAGAGAAGGGACAGCGACAACAGCAGTAACAATAATAGAACACCTTTGCTAGACTCACTGAACACCAAGGTGTGTTATTACCACACTGCCCGTCTGTTAGTTCTCGGGCTAATATATTCATTTTCATGAAGGGCACCAGCTTCTGGAACGCTCATAGCTCTCGATCCAAATCCCAGACCTGCCACTTTCCATCTGGGAGACCCTGGTCATCTTTCAAAGCCTCCATTTTCTCATTTGAAAAGTGGAAATAAAGAGTCTACCCGGAAGGGATGTGTGGCTGGGTCAGTGGGACGGGCGTGCGACTCTCGATCTCAAGCCCCATGGTGGGTGTACAGATCACTTAAAAATAAAATCTTAAGAGGCGCCTGGGTGGCTCAGTCGTTAAGCATCTGCCTTCAGCTCGGGTCATGATCCCAGGGTACTGGGATTGAGTCCCGCATTGGGCTCCCTGCTCAGGGGGAGGCCTGCTTCTCTCTCTTTCCCATTCCCCCTGCTTGTGTTCCCTCTCTCGCTGTGTCTCTCTCTGTCAAATAAATATAAATAAAATCTCTGAAACTCTGAAAGGTGTCCTCCGAATGTAGTGGGATAAAACAGACAGAAGCCTCGTTCACCCCCGAGTCCCGGTAATAGAGCAAATAGGCTCTATTCTAAGCCTTGTCTATTCTCTTCACTCCTTAACAATCTTATGAGAAAGGTCCAAGGTTTCATCAACCACTGGAGTCACAGCTGGTCACAGCAGCCCAGAAGCGTCCCTGACACAGCCCCACCACCCTCGCCGGGACAACCCTGCTTCTTTCCAGGGCCTGGCCGGCTGCCTTCCTGACACAGCTGCCAGGACGAATGGGAGCAGTCAGAACCTGTCCTGCAGGGTGGCCCTTTGGAGCTTGGATGCTGTTGTGCTTGTTTACAAGATAGTTGGATGGGAAGCCAGAAGGCAGGTCCGCCTCCCTAGCTGGGATCTCAGTTAACCCACTCCCGATCCTACCAGCAGGGACAGTTTTCAGGTATCTCCAGGTAGCTCAAGAAGGCAAGACCCACAACAAGAGTCTTCCCCCCAGGCGCCCCCATGAGAAGCAGAGACTGAAGAGACCGGAGGCTGGGTATCCACCGCCTGAGTTCAAGAAAGCTGAGCTCCCACTCCATGAGATCGAGTTTGGCGCCTAGGTTCAAGGAGGTAATCCTCCCAGCCCCCTAGCTGAGTTTGGAGAAGCTGAACATTGCCTCCAGAATTGGGGAAGGGAATCCTGGGAGTTTCACGTGAGGGTTGGAGAAGCTGGTGCCCGCTGAGTTCAGCAAAGCTAGCAATCAGAACTACGCTCTCAACGCAAACCCCGGGAACCCCTCGGGCCTGAGGTGGAGAAGCGGGCTGAGTTTAGGAACTCTGAGCAGAACCTGGGTCCAGAGGGCGCACACAGGAGTCCCGCCACTCCAAGGTCGGAGGAGCGGGCGCCCACCTGCCGCCCGGGTTCTAGGAGCCATCCGTCCTCATCTCCAGCACCGGGAAGCCGAGAGGTCAGCACTGGAGTTTAGGCAAAGGAAACCGGGAGCTCCGTCGCCCCAGGTCTGCAGAGCTGGCCGCCCGCCCGCCGCCCGCGTTCGGGGTCCCGGGGGCCCGCGCGCGCCCTCACCTGAGCCCCGCCGGCCCACGGAGGCTGCCATGCCGGGGCGGGGAGCGCCGGACGCGGCGGGCCAGCCGGGGTCCGAGCGCCCGCCGCCGCCGCCGCTACTGCGGCCTCGCTCCCTGGCGGCGCCGCTTCAAACCCTCTCGGGTCAGCTGACTCCCGCCGCGGTCACGTGAGCAGAGGACGCGCGCGGCGCCCCCTCCCCGAATTGCACGTGACCGGATCCTATCCCACCCCCTGCGCCACGACAATCCCCGCTGCCGCCGCACGCATGCGTGCCTCAACTGGCTTCTTGCGGGCGGAGGGCGGCCTCGAGGTCCTAACGCCGAGGGACGCCCAGTGCGCTGGGGGATGGGTTGGCTGTGAGGGTGCCGCGCTCGGCCCCGGCTCCCTGTGGTGCCCGCGTCCCGTGCCAGATTCTTGAGTTCCATAGTCAGTGCTTGACCCCTTACCCTCCGCAGAGTCCGGTGATGACCATACGTCCTGTCTCATGGCTGCCTCTCCAACCTCCCAGAAACCCCGTGGTTACTCTCAAATCTTTCCGCTTCTGCTCCTCTCATCTGAACTGTCAGCAAATCCTCCTTCATTTCCTGAGTATGTTCCAAATAGGCCCACTTATCCCCATTCCTATGGCCCTCAGCCCAGAGCCCTCCAACATTCCTGGCCTGCACCAGTGCAGCAACCTCCTCGCTCCCGTGAGGCTCCCTCCCACTCCTGACCCTCTCCCTTTACACTCTCCAGGCAGGAGCCAGAAGCATTTTCCGAGAGAGTAATTCGTATCAGTCCTCTGCCACAACCTGCCTATGTCTTCCCATTGCTCTGGGATGACAAGGGAACTCTGACCTCAGTGTACTGGGGTCCTCTGTTCCTGCCCCCATCTCCCCTAGCTTCTCACTCAATGGCCCCAGGGCCTATGCACTCTTGCTTTGAAGGCTGCCGGTGGAGAATGCAAACTCTGGCTAACAGTTTAGATTAAATCTAGGCCCAGTCAACTGCCGCTTCTACGTCTTCCAAAGAGGCTTTTAAAAATCACGTGTCTGTTTACTTATTTGTAAAATGGAGATACTTAATCATAGTTACCTGCCTCCTGGAGCTGTTGAATTAAAAAAGAAAACGAGAGGGCACCTCAGTGGCTCAGTGGTTAACCCTCTGCCTTTGACTCAGGTCATATTCTCAGGGTCCTGGGATCGAGCCCCGCATGGGGCTCTCTGCTCAGCAGGGAGCCTGCTTCCCCCTCTCTCTCTGCCTGCCTCTCTGCCTACTTGTGATCTCTCTCTGTCAAATAAATAAATAAAATCTTAAAAAAAAAAAAGAAAAGAAAAGAAAAGGCGAGAGCATGAAATGCAAGAGCCCTGCACAAGGCTGGACAAACAGTACTGATGATTAAAATAGTGGTTATTGAGATTATGGATTCCTTCCTCTGGAAAGCAGTCCCCCCACTCAAATCAGAGGTCTTGATCCTTTTGTGGAATATGAGCGTGATGACTGAGCTTTCACACTGTTGTGTGAGATGTGTGTCCCCCAAACCTTGCTACCTCCTCAGCACATTACCTGTCTGATGTGGAGTGAGGGGATGTCTTGTTATGCTTTTCTTAGAAAGAACTCTACTGGGGTGTCTGGGTGGCTCAATCGGTTAAGCGTCTGCCTTCGGCTCAGGTCATGATCCCAGGGTCCTGGGCTCGAGTCCCGTATTGGGTTCTCTGCTCTGTGGGAAGCCTGCTTCTCTGTCTCCTTCTGCCTCTGCCTCTGTGTGTGTGCGTCTCTCTCATGAATAACTTAAAAAAAAAAAAAAAAGTCTAAAAAAAAAAAAAGAATGAACTACATCCTGTAACTACTTCTTAAATGTTCCTGAATTTGGCATCTCTGAGTTCTGTGAAGGCCATGCTTGTCTTGGGGGCTGAGACCCCAGCAATCGACAGATTTTTGTTCAACACATAAATGAGCGACCTCTTCCATCTAATGCTCTGCCCATAACCCGGGCTGTGAAGGACAAGGGGTAAGTTATGCGAACAAACGGGGTAGGGTGCCTTCGGGGTCTCTCATATCAGTCTCTGTTATCAGCCCACTGGACTGAACATGCCAGAAATTCCACCACTCGTAGAAAAGCCAAAGGGAAAGGATCCTGCTCAGACCACCTGCAGGGGAAGTGTGCCTATGAGTAGGGTGGCCAGGTCTGGAGAAGCAGAGGGATAACTGTGGGGAGCAACCAGTGGGAGACCTTGCAGGGGAACTGGGAAGCCTGGATTGGCAGGGAGCTGGGAATTGGGGTTCCAGCTATGGCTGGCACGGGCCACACCCTCCCATCTCCTGAGGAAGGGGCCGTGCATTAGGGGAAAAAGAGAAACAGGCAAGCCACACGACACAGAGCCAGGAGGCAGTGGAAGGATTTTACTAAACTGCATGACACACACAACTTTCCCAGGCCCCCGTGAGTGTCGGCGTCCACTTCAGCCATCAGGCCCCAGCAATGCCCCTTGCTCCTGCACCCACTCGGGACTCTCAGCAGTAGGGAGGGCCGGGCTGACCGTGTCATGGGTGGGAGAGCAGGGGTCAGAGTGAGATTCAGGGTTGGGGTCAGGGCTGGGCGCGGGATCCGGGTTAGGGCTGGGGCCAGATCCGTGCTCGTGCTCGGGGCTGGCCACGAGGTTAGGACTGGCATCGGGGCCGGGCTTAGGGGCAGAAGATGTGACAGAATCAGGGGTGGGGGTGGATTCGGAGCCAGAGAGAGCTTTGGGGCAGAGATCCGGGCCGGAGCCCAGCGCAGAGCCAGGGTCAGAGCCCAGGCCGGAGCTGGGACCAGGACTGAGGCCCAGGCCAGAGCCAAGAACAGAGACGGCATCAGGACCCAGGAGGGAGACCTGCCCTGGCCTCAACATGGAGGCAGGACTGAGACCGAGGCCCGCGGCGGCGGCGGCCGCGGCCGCAGCAGCGGCGGCGGCGGCGCCCTCATGCACCCGCTTGTGCTTGGTGAGGCTGGACGCTTGGCCAAAGGCCTTGCCGCAGAGCTGGCAGCGGTAGGGGCGCTCCCCGGAATGCACGTGCAGGTGCTGCAGCAGCGCGGAGCTCTGGCCGAAGGCCTTGGAGCAGTGGGGGCAGGCGTAGGGCCGCTCGCCCGTGTGGATGCGCAGGTGGTGCTGCAGGTTGGAGCTCTGGCCGAAGGCCTTCCCGCAGTGGGGACAGCGGTACGGGCGCTCGGCCGTGTGCGTGCGCTGGTGCTGCAGCAGCGCCGAGCTCTGGCCGAAGGCCTTGCCGCACTGCGGGCACGGGTACGGCCGCTCGCCGGTGTGCGTGCGCAGGTGCTTGAGCAGCGCCGAGCCCTGCCCGAAGCCCTTGGCGCACACGGGGCACTTGTGCGGCCGCGGCCCGCCGTGCGTGCGCAGGTGCTGCGCCAGCAGCGAGCCGTGCCCGAAGGCCTTGCCGCACACCGGGCAGTGGTGCGGCTTCTCGCCGCTGTGGCTGCTGCGGTGCTTCAGCAGCGTGGAGCGCCAGCCGAAGGCCTTGCCGCAGGCCGCGCACTGGTAGGGCCGCGCGCCCGTGTGGATGCCGCGGTGCTGGGCCAGCGTGGCCCCGTGGCTGAACGACTTGCCGCAGTCGGGACAGCGGTAGGGCTTCTCCCCGCTGTGGGTGCGGCGGTGCTGGCTCAGCCCTGAGCTGCGGCGGAAGGCTCGCCCGCAGTCGGGGCAGGAGAAGGGCCGGGGAGGGCTGGCAGGCGCGGGGAGCACCGCGGGGCTGGGGGCCAGGACCTCGGGGGTGGCAGTGAGACTGGATGCGAGGGGGTCCACGTCTGGGGATTCGGTGGGGCTGAGGGTGTCGTTGTTAGGGTCAAGAACCAGGGGGACAGGGCCGATGACGTCTGGGTCGAGGTCGAAACTTGAAGACATGGGGTCGAGATCCTGGGGATCCGAGTCCCCGGTGGCTGAGATGGAGCTCGGAGCTTCGGCGATGGGGTCCCGATCCTCAGAGACGGGCCCCAGATCTTCGTAACTGGGGTCCACATCTTCGGAGACAGTGTTGAGGTCTTCTGGGTCAGGCTCTGGGTCTTCACAGACTGCGTCCAGCTCTTCAGGGTTGGGGTCCGGGTCCTCGGAGTCGGAGTCAAGCTCTTCATAAGCGGGCCTTGGGCCTCTGTGGCCCGGGTTCCTGACCAGGACCGATCGCCGCATCCCTGGTGTGGAAGTGCTGGCTGCTTCCGGGGCAGGATCTGCAGGGTGAGGACAGAGGGGGGTGGAGGTAGGTTCTGGAGGCCAGGGTGTCGCTTTCAGAGTCTGGGCAGGGAAGTGAGAGGGGGCCGTGCCATGGCCCAGGACCCACTCCTGAATACACACATGGATCCTTCTCTCATCTCAGATCCCAGGGAGACTTGTGATGCGCCCCAGCCAGGGCAGGGAGCAGAGGGACCCTGCGGGGACATGAAGGGGGTGGGGGTGGGAGGAACCTTCCCTTCTCAGCACCACACCTGGATGGAAGTCATGGGACCCGGCACTAGAAGTCTCCAATACCCAGCTCCAGGGCTCTGCCCCTCTCTCCATCTTGGGCTCCTCCTCTCTCGGGAAGCTTGGGTCCTGTGGAGGAGAGAGTCCAGGGTTCCTACCCGCTTGATTGGGGTCCCCTCATGGGGAAGAGAGCGAGTGCCTGGGTTCTTGGGCTTGCTCCTAAGTACATGGCCTGAATTCCAATCCCAGAGTTGGGGGTGACATATTTGGGGGTTCCCTAGTGGTAAGGGCAACCGCTGGCCTGTCTGGTAGAGAGGAAGCATCCTGAGCTCTGAAGCTTGTATCGGGGGGATGAGTGGAGGGCAAACAACATCTGGTACTCCCCTTGCATCAGTGGGGGAGGACAGGGGCACCTCTGGCTTGCCTGCTGGGGAAGAGGGACCCGAATGCCAGACCTCACATTTCAGGAGTGGGAGTAACTGTCAAAACACTTGTGTATCCAAATGCCAGTTCCTAAAGCTAGAGGAGGGGGATAAGGTGGGACCCATTGGGGGCACAGGGAGACCCACGGACCCCACAGCCAGGGGAGTAGGGACACGTGTTATACCTGTTTGACCAATTGGACAGCAGATCCTGAATTCTAACCCCTAGCTGGGGGGTGGGAGGGGGGCTAAATAATACTCGGGGCCCCTCTTGGGTCACTGGGGGGCTCCTGGGTCATCTCCTAGGAAATGCAGGAGATGACCCAGGAGATTCCTGAGTAACTAACTGATCCCAAGGCTGAGGTATCGGGATGGGTGTCAGGACACCTTTTTGGTCCCCTCCTGGAGAAAAGATCCTGAATTCCAGCCCCATACCCGGAGGCTGGAAGCAGAATAGGGAAACAATAGCTGGGAGTCCTTCTGGGGAGCAGAGGAAGCCCGGGATTCCCTGACGGGGAGGTGATGTCTTGAGCTCTTCACCCCGTGGCTGCAGGTTGGGGAGCAAACAAATAGATCTGGGGGCCTCTGGCTCTCCTGGGGAGAGGGACATCCAGAACCACAACCCCATAGAAGTGGCTAAGCAAATGCAGAGGGTGGAGTCCTTAGATCACCTCCTCAACCCAGACACCACCTTTGGAGGGTGGAGGAAAACAATGCCTGGGTCCCCTCCTGCGTTTCTGGAGGGCAGGGGGACCTTTAGATTGCCTCGGGAGGAAGGGGCCTTCCAAATTCCCATCTCTTAGCTGGAATGGGGAGGAGAACTGAGTTCCTGGGGGGAGGGGGGAGGCAGGTGGACCCCTGCATCACCTCCTGGGAAGGGGCTTCCAGAACTCTGGACCCCCAAACTGGAGAGTGAAGAGAACAATAACTGGGCTCCTGAGGATCAGAGGGAACCCCCGATCGCCCTCCTGAGAAAGGGCCTCCTGAACTCCCAACCTCAGGCTGGAAGGTGGGGAGAACAATACTTAAGGGTCCTCCGGGGTTCTTGGGATGGAGAGGGTCTGGATCGCCGCCGGGGGGAAGGGGGAGTCCTGAGCTCCGGACCCCACAGCCGAGGGGTGCCCCCGCCATACCTCCCGATTTCGGGCGCCCAGCTCGGGCTGGGCCCTCCCCCGGGGCCGCGGCGGCGGAAAGGGCGCGCTAGGCCCGCGAGCCACGGGAGGCCCCCTCCCCACACGCCCGCCACCCGGCTCTCCCGGGGCCGGGCGGGCGGCGCGCGGGCCGGGAAGAGGGGAGGAGGACAGAGGTCGCCCCGGGCCGCGCCCCGCGCCCGCCCCGGCCCCGGCCCCGGCCCCCGCCCGCCCGGCCCGCTCGCGGGGACACTCACCCGGCGCCCCTCGCCCCTGCCCGGCCCGCCGCGCCCCCGGGGCCCGCAGGAAGCCCCCCGCCCGCCAGCCCCGCCGGCGGCCCCCTCGGCCCAGCGGCCCCGCCAGGCGCTCCCGGGGAGCGAGAGGGGCCGGCCGAGGGCCGCAGCGGGAGCTGCTGGGACTTGTAGTTCGCCCGCGCCCGCCGCGGCCGTCGCCATCGCTGCCCCCGCCCCCCCGGCCAGCCTTTGTCCCGGCCCGGCCGCCCCGGCCGCGCGACCGCGCCTTTGTCTGCAGCGCGCCCTCCCGCGCTGCCCTGGGCCCGGCCCGCCCCAGCCCTGCGCCTCAGCCCCCCGCTGTCCCTGTGGGGTGGGGGTGGGGGAGCCCGCTTTGGCCCCTGCCGCCGCCGTCTCTCCCTGCCCCTGTCTTTCTCTCTCTGCATCTCTATTCCCCTCTCGGCGCCTAGCTCTGTTCCTTTCTCTCTGTCCCTCTATTTCTGCGGCTCGCCCTGTGTCAATCTCTCTGCCTCTGTTCCTGTCACTTTTCCTGCCTCTGCCCTTCTGTCTCTGTTTCTGGCCTCCTCTGTCTCTGCCTCTGCCTCGTGCCCATGTCTCTGACTCTATCTTTGTTCAGAAAGCACCAAACCTTCTGTTCTCTGGCCGACTGGCAGGGCCCATGAGCAAAGCCAAGGCTTTGAGAAGCCCTGCAATGGACAAGGTTGTTCACCTTTGCTCAGTCCAGCGACTCCGGGAGGAAAAGGGTTGGGAGCCCTGTCCCTGAGTGTTTATCCTCCTCCTACCCGGCTGATAGGTCACTCATTGCTGTCACTGGTGAGCCCCCGGTGTCTGATGCCCACCGGAGTGATGATCTTTGGAGAACCCTAGGCCAAATCGCCGAAGGACTCTGGGCAGACTTTACCTGGAGATACAGATCCAGGCGAAGAGGGAGTGAAAACCAGCCACGGCAGCTGGCAGCTGGGCCGTGATGTTCTTCGCTGAGCATAAACAACGGTCACAGAATATAAACAGTGATCACACAAGGCCGCTTTGCGACCACATCTGAACCAGGCCAGAGACAAGGACAGTCTGCGACCACGAAAATGAATACACACCCTCCTCCCCCGGACCAACGAGATGTCTACTGCTTCTTACCAATGACAGAGTTCCACTTCCATCCTCTTGCTTCGGAGATAAAAGTCACCCAAATACCCAGTTACCAATCTGCTCCCTGCTTCCCAACAGCACCAACCTAGAATTGCTTCTCTCTTTAACTCTCCTTAAAACTCCGCTGCCCCCACTCCACATACCTGAATCCTATAAGGTGCCCTCCTGTCTCCCAACGCCCTCCTATGGAGGCACCCATAGTTCCTGGTATATGAGCTTCCCTTTTAGCAAGCTAAAAAAACCTTTTTTTGGCAACAGCTGTATTTCCGAAGGTCTTGGGTGAATTTTGACACCCCCTACCCTTGCATAGAGCCTCAAGCAAATCAGGCCTCCAGGAGTCTTCTCTCTTCTTTCCTGAACCTTCCAGATCTGTGCTGAACACAAGGTCTGAAACTGGCTTTCCACCTTTCTATGGAAAAGCCCACAGGAGATCTGAGAGATTGGAGACTGAAATTGGATTATGTCACTAGTTCCTCAACCTAGAATGTCCCATAACAAACAACGCTTGTAATGACTGCTGCAGTTTCTGTCTGCTAAGTATCTCTCTCTCTCTCTCTTTTTTTAAAGATTTATTTATTAACTATTTTAGAGATTGGGGGTGGGGGGCAGAGGGAGAGAGAGAGAATCTCAAGCAGACTCCCCACTGAGTGTGGAGCCCTATGTGAGACTTGATGTGGGGCTCCATCTCAAGACCCTGAGATCATAACCTGAGCTGAAATCAAGAGTCGGAAGTTTAACCAAATGAGCCACCCAGGTACCCCTGTCTGCTGAGTATCTCTATCAGCATCTTGGTTTCCATTTGTAGATCCCTCTCCACCATTCCAATCTAACACAGCTCCCTTGCCCCCAGTATCACTTCTAAGGGTACCAATCAGAGAACCCCATCTCCTGGCCAAAATAATTAGGTCGGGAGACATGACGTTGGAGGGTCTCATTCTTCCTCTGGGATCATAAGCAGTATATAGGCCCTAATTCGACCTGCAGCCCCCTTCCCCAGTTGTCAGGAAGAACAGTCTGCAGACTGAAGCCAATCTACACCAGGATGTACAGGTGAGAGTTGAAGACAAAGTTCTGTCTGTATTGACTGAGCTCCTGGATACAGCCATACCTGAGACCAGAAGCCCTCATTCTTTCCAATCCATGAGCCAACAAATTTCCTGGGCATTGGGCTGGCTTTAGTGGGTTTCTGTCCCTTGAATCGATGACAGTTTCAACTAACTTAGAATTAGTGCCTGGAAAGGGAAGGGTATTGAGGGAAGTAACCTAAAATGTGGAATTGGCGGAACAAAGGTGAGGTAGAGAGGCAAGGCCACCACAGACACATACATTCACTATAAAGTGAATGGGACTCCGTAGGTTTACGCAGTGCATACCATCTGCCCTGAGAAGAGCCCTCCCCAAGAAACAAGCAATCTCTGTTATGTGGAAGTAAAATAAACTGATTAAAATCTTGCCGACTTGGGGGTCCCTGGGTGATTCAGTGAGTTAACATTAAGCGTCCGACTCTTAGTTTCAGCTCAGGTCATGATCTCAGGGTCCTGAGATTGAGCCCTGCATCAGGGTCTGTTTGTCCCTCTCCCTCTGCTTCTCCCCCTTCTCTTTCTCTATCTCTTTTGAAGAAATAAAATCTTAAAAAAAAAAGATCTTGCCTATTTTATCTTGGGACTCTAGCCACGTGTTTTTGAGGCTGTGGTTTGAAGGGCTTTGGAGAAAAATATCAGGATGTTGAAATAGTTGGGCGCCTTCATCAAGGTCTCCATAGATAGACACAAGCTGCCTCTATTTACTTCTCGCAGCAGAGACTAGCATCTTCTTGATTTGGTGAGATTGCCAGAGCTGAATTCTCTGCCCCAAGCTAGAAGAGGAAATTAGTAATGAGGTGGGAGATAAGACTGGGATTATCTGAGAACCAGGGGGGATTTGATGCCCCCGGCTACTTGTAACTCTGAACACTCAGTGTCTACAAAGGAACGATTACCCTCCATTGGGAAGAGCCTATTAGCTATCTTTCCATCCTCCAGATTGTAACCTGGGGCAATAGAGATGCTAAGATCCGCGAGCACAGATCTGTTGCTAGGAGACAGGGTGGGGGGGGGGAATCAAATCACCCAGGGGGTGGGCTTGTGAGCTGGGCCAATCATATAGCAGTCTATTCCTCTGGGCACAATGATTGGTTCATGGTTGGGCATGTGACTCAAGTGAGCCAATCAGAGTGTCCTATAAGTTCCAATGAGGAGGAGTTGGGAGCAAGATCCTCTCTTTCCTTTGAGGCTTTAATCAAGAGGACTTGGGTTGCTAGCATCTTTTTTTTTTGCCACCGCTGGGAAGGTTACATAATTGCAAGATGGTGGGGTAGATTCCAGATCTTATTTCTAAGTTACAAAAAACAGAATTCATCCAAATAAATTTGAAGACCTAATTGGCTTTATTAAATGACTCTCCGGGATGCCTGGGTGGCTCAATTGGTTAAGCACCTGCCTTCAGCTCAGGTCATGATCCCGGGATCCTGGAATCAAGTCCAACGTTGGGCTTCCTGCTCAACAGGGAGCCTGCTTTTCCCTCTCACTCTGCCCTTCCCCCTCACCCCCCACAGGTTCACTCGAGCTCTCGCTCTCAAAATCTTAAAAAGATTCATGAGCTGGGTAGTATCCCTTCTAACACAGAGAGGGGCACTCTAAGGAGTTTATATATATTGGAAGGTTTTTATAGGAAGGGGGTTAGGCAAAAGAAAAGGATTGTTCTAGGCAAAGTCACTTTCCCTTAGGGAAAGGTAGAGGATCTTATTAGGTGGATTACCTCATCTTCTGTCCAAGGACAAGCCCATGTGACAGATTACCTTATTGGTGCTTATCAAAAAATTCCCGATTGGTAGATTAAGATTTGCATTTCTAGGGGAGGTTGAAACTGCAATTAGATTAGGTATTAACCCTTGGTTTGGTGACTTAGCTTGGCCCAAGTAACACCGTTTTGAGCCTGTGGTTTTTCTTTTTTTAAGATTTTATTTATTTGACAGAGAGAAACACAGCAAGAGAGGGAACACAAGCAGAGGGAATGGTAGTGAGAGAAGCAGGCTTCCTGCTGAGCAGAGAGCCCAATGCGGGGCTCGATCCTAGGACCCTGGGATCATGACCTGAGCCGAAGGCAGACACTTAATGACTGAGCCACAGTCATTAAAAAAAGTCAAAAAAAATCTTTGTAACAAAGTCAATAAAATCCCTTTCTACTTGAGCTAGAGCGAGCTGGATTTCAGTCCCTTGCAACAAAAATGGCTTAAGGTGTTAAAAAAAATATGGGTACCTGTCATCAAGCTGCAGCTAAATTCTAGGCCCTGTTCTAAGAATGGTACAGGTGCATTTTATTTAAACCTTGTACCCACCTTATGAAGGAAGAACTATTGCCAACCCCATTTTATGCACAAGGAAAATGAGGGGCAGAGCATGACATCACTTCACTTGCCCAACCAAGGACAGAAAGACAGGGAAGTGGCAGGTCTGAATTCTGCTGCTCCGTGTTTTCCTTTAAAAATTAATCTGTTCTCCCATGTTCAATCCTACTTTATTCATCTTGTTTTATAAGCCTTTTGAGTTTTTTGGTAGTTGACATGAAATGCCTTTTTTTTTTTTTTTTTTTGGTGTTAGGAAAGGGTGAATGGAATATAAGGATAGATATAAATCCATAAAATATGTCCCAAATCATGATGAAGTATCTTTCTGCACTAAAAATATATCTAGTGAAGCTCCCATTCTTTCCTAGCAACCCATTCTGGGGCAAGTCAGTTCCATTGTTAGAAAATCCTTCACAATTTGTGCAGAAATCTGCTTCCTTGGAACTCCTACCCATTATTTTTCATCTGGTGTCTGGGTTGCTTTAAACCATTCCTAGAACCAGGTAGGAGCACACATTTTCTGGCAACCAGAGCTACATGGAAATGAATACCAAGGTAAGCTTTCCGAGCTTCCTGGCAGGCAAGGCAAAAAGGAAAAGCCTTTTGTTAAGGGTAGTTTGATCAACAACCAGACCGGCTTCACCTTCACCAGGAGAGTCTGATTTTGTCCTGGGATTCATTGCAGGATGGGTTTAGTGCAGTGGTTCTCAACCAGAGCAACTCTTCCCCCCACCCCCAGGGGACATTTGGCAATGCCTAGAGATATTTTTGGTTATCACAACTGGCTGGGGTAAATGGAGAATGCTACTGGCATCTAGTGGTTAGAGGTCAGGGGTGAGGCTAAACATCCTATGATGCACAGGAGGGCCTCTGATAAAGACCCATCCCATCCAAAATGTCAGTAGTACTGGGATTGAGAAATCCTGATTCATCAGGAGGTAATTCAGAAGTGTGTCATGTAGATCTTTAACGGAAGCAAGCAGAAGAGGGGTTTTGCAGCTTGCAGACCCTTGCATAGGTAATAAGAATGCAGCCAAAAGGGCCATCTTATTCTGTGGGACCCAAAGCTGGACTCCTGTATTTCCTGTGGAAATGACAACCTGGCCTCACAGAATTGCTGCCAATGGGGAAAGGGCTCCTGGCTGGGCTCAAACTTGGCTTTCAGTAGCTCATTGGACGGAAGGCCTTGGTCTTTGAAGGTCTGACTACAGAGTCATGGGCAGAGTCAGGGAGCCATGTTCATTTCCTGAAACCAGATTCTCAACAGTCAACTGAAGCAGGCCCTGGGCATGCCCCCCGAGGCCCATTTTATCTCCCACAGAGCCATTGTCACCCCCGACCTTCAAGATGGGGGTGCTGTCCAAGGTACCACTTGCTGACACGCTTGTCAAGCCCCGTCATTGAGGGGGCTCCACTCCATCCTCTTCCCTTTCACTTCGTCCCTGGCTGGACACCTACTCTCTTGGACTTGATCGTATCCTGATGATCTTTACTGATTTGTCCCTGGACCCCGCTCTGACCTGGAGGCCAGTTGCCCAGCCAGCCAGTGCATCATTGAGGTTCCAGCTTTCACCCACAATGGAGAAAATTGCTGGGTCACTCTCAGTCTCTCCATCCGGTCAGAATCCCCCCTCTGAATGATTGAAAGCTCCTTCCCCTACCTTCATCTTCCTCCTTCCTCCATAGCTTCATGCTCGGAAGGGAAGTGTTCCCCCTCCTTGATCCCCAGTCACACACACAGACAAGTGTGTATATTTCTCATTTATAACATTCTAAGGAGAGAGCTACCATTCATCCCCACTTTACAGATGAGCAAACAGATGAGGCTCAGAGGAGTTCAGTGACTTGTCCAAGGACTACTGTCCAGGACAGAGGGGTTAAGATTTGGACTCTGTCCATTCAGCTCCAGGAGCTTGTGTTCTCAGCCCTTCACCACACAGCCCTGTTCAACGCTAGGACTGCTCTCTTCACATCATTCAGATTTGCTGGTGCACCTGAACACCTCCCACTGAGTCCAACTGCCAAGCCTTCGCACAGGCTGGGATGGCCTCCCTGCCCAGAGTGGGGTGAGCTTCAGGGCCCGCGGAGGTGTCTGTGCAGGGCTGTTAGATGGGGTCACTCTCTCCTATACCGTCCCCAACCCGCCAAGCATCCTCTTTCACGGCTAACTGGTGGGGAGAGGTGGGATGCTGCCAAGACAGTGTTTATTGCTGGCTAGGGCACGGGTAGGTGGGAGCCTGGGGGGCCCGAGGGTCTACCGTCCCAGCCCCACAGCCCCACTGGCGAGGGGAGCCCAGAGGCACATGGCTGTCCTGGAGATCGACCAATCTCAGCACTGCTGGGCCCTGGTACTTGGAGGCAAACTCATCCTCGTATTGGGTTGAGAAGAAGCGCTGACCGCCCAGAGGGGGCTCGATGTGGCTGTATTTGTTCTGCAGAGACAGGGTGGGCAGCCTGGCAGGGCAGCCTGGAGGCTGGCTGACCCAGTGGGCCCACCCCGTGGTCCCCATGCTACCCTGGGAGCAGCAAAGGCTGATGACTGGGCTCTGAGGAGGTGGGCAAAAGATGCCCCAGCTGGGCTAAGCCAGGAGCTGGAGAAGCTGGAGAGAAACCGGCGACCCCTGGAAAGACCCAAGGACTGCGGGGACCCTTGGCAACTGTGAGCTGACCCTCAGCTGGGGGTATAACTGTGGCTGGTGATATAAAGGTGTCCTTGAGCTGACCCTGAGAGGACTCTGGAGGTGGGCTAGGGATGACCTTGAGGCTAGGGTGACGTTAAGATGACCCTGTGCCTGGGGTCACCCTAGAGAGACCCTGAAAGGACTTGACACTAATTCTCGGCCTGAGGTGACGGTATTATCATCCTGAGACAAAGCTACGCTGATTGGGGGGGGGGGGTTACCTGATCGGAGAGGTCCCCCCTTCCCCGTCCCTCACCCGCTGTAGCATTTCTTCAGTCATGGAGGCCGGAGCTGTTCTATGAGGCTTCAGCATCTTCTGGTTCATGGTTAAAAAATCCGTTTCTGGAGATTTGGGTAAGAGTAGTCGAGCTGAGGGGCCGAGGGAGGAGAGGCATGGCCCCTGGGCAGGAACGTGAGAGATTAAGGACGGAGTAGGACTACAGGGCAAAACCTAAACCAGCCCTGAAGTTGGAGCTGAAGGTTGGATTAGAAGGCGGGGCGGAGGGAGGAGCCAGGGGCGTGGCAAGAGCAGGGCGGGGGCAGATAGGGCAGGCTGGTCCGAGAGGGGGAGGAGCCAGAGTCTGGTGGAAGAGTCTGGCGGCAGAGCCTGGGTTAGAGTCTAGAGAGGGGCAGGCCTATGGCCATACAGGGAGCGGTCCCGTGACGGAGGTGGTGGTCGTATGGTGGGGAGTCAAGTCCACGAAGGAGCGGGCTGTCCAGGGGCCGAGTGGGGATCTCGGTCCAGGGGGTGGGATCTCGCGTTCCAGGAGGCGGAGCCAGAATCGGGCAGTGGGCGGGGCGAAACTGGCTAGGGCGGGGTTAGAGCTGAGGCGGGGGAGGGAGCCCCCCCCCAACCCGCTCACCGTCGATGCCCCGGGGCAGGTTGCTAGGCATCAAGTGGAGACAGGGCGCTTTCAGCACCTTTGGCGTCCCAGAGGGGCAATAGTCCGTGCCCGTGGAGGTCTGGAAGAACTGTTTGAGCATCGAGGACTCCCCTAGGTGTACATGACTCTTCAATTTCTCGCAAGGCACGTGGCGGCTAGGTGGTTCGGTCACCGGATGCGGCTGTTAAGATCACAGTGCATCTGGGAAGCTCCCGTGTCCGGGATCCCCCCAAACTCGGGTGGAGAATAGAGGTGAGCGCTAAATGGCCTTGGATAGCTCACACGCTCTCTAAGCCCCACGCTGCTGGTGCTGGGAGTAGGCACCGTATCTCATTTTGCAGAAAAAGTCACTGAGTGGCTTAACCCTAGATCCCACAGAAAGATCCAGGAGATCCCCCCACACATGTCAAGCTCACTCCCACCTCAAGGCCTTTGCACTTGCTATTCGTCTTGCCCGGGAAACCCTTTTCCCTGATGAGCCCCAGGGCCGGGAGGGGCGGGGAGAGGTCTCCCCCTTCCTGCTGACCTGGCCATAGAAGAAATGCATGGACGTGGTGAGGCTGCCTGGACCGGGACACCAGTTTCCTTCCAGTATGTGCGATGCTGGAGTCTGGTCGTGGTGAAGGACAAAACGCTCTGCCAGTGGCAGAGTAGGTGCTGAGCAGACTTGGGGGGTGGTTAGCAGCGGGAGGGGGTGTGAGGGGCGGTGTGTGTGTGGCCAGAGCGGCAGTAGACTTACCTGGCTCTCGGGCATAGAAGTGCTCAGCCTTGGTGGTCCTGTCATGGAACAGGCCATCTCCAGGAGGAACATTCACATGGTGGATGTGGGCTGCGGCCTGGGCCTTGTCATACCTGTGGATCAGTGGGGAATCGTCTGATCTGGGCCCTTGCAACTCCCAGGGAATGGGAGAGGGGCAGGCTTCCCAAAGGCCAAGCTGTGGGGTGCTCATTGTAGGAGAGCCTCGCTTGTGGGTGATGGAGGCCTCAAAGGCACAGTATTGGCCCCAGAGCCTTGGGTGGCACACTCCACGTGTTGCGGAGAGCCCTTCACCCTGGTGGAAGTTCTTTTGTACCTGTCTGGGGGCAGACCCTGGGGTCTGTAGGCTTGCTTCTGCTCCGAACACATGGGCCCATAGCCAATCCTGAAGTCTCCCAGTTCGATGCTGGAGGAGGCCTGTGGGTGGACAGACGTGGGAAGGGTAACACCACCCAGCCCCTAGGGCTGCCCTCCCCAGCAGCCCTGGCCCCACCTCGATTTACCCTCTTACACATCAAGGCCGGTGGGCTCGCCAGGGCCTGGAAGTGTCTCTGGTAGGAGGTCCCATGGTCCTGTCTCCTGTGGTCCCACCTGAGGGGGTTGGGGCCCCCTGTGGATGAGCAGGCAGAGAAGGACAATGAGCCCCCACAGTCTCAGGCCCACTGGGATGCAAGTCCTTGCCTGGAAAGGGGAGCTGGGCAGTCCTGTCTAGCCTCCCCCAAGGGCTGTGTGGAAAACACTAAAAATAACACAAGGAATGACAACAAGACTAACTGCCAAGTATTGAACCCGGGCATCAAAGTTAAGGGCTTTGAACCTCATTTGCAGAGTTCACATTCTCCCCCTAACAGCCTTCCTGAGGCTCAGAGAGGCCAAATGACTTGCCGGAAGTCACGGAAATGCAAAACCAGAACTGAGTCCAGTCCAGATCTGACAATCCCTGAGTGCAGTGTGGAGGGCCTCTAGTGACGTCTACCCGCGGGCCCCCTGGAGTCACAGAATTGGAAAAACCACACAAATGACAGCTACTCTTTTTGAGTTCTCCCTGGACGCCAGGTGCACTCTGGGCTCCTTTAGCTTCAGCGGCTCCCTTGAAATGGGGCGCTAATGTTGCCCCGAGGAAAATCCAGGCTTGGAGAGGTCAACTTGCTGGGTCCTGTAACTACTGTGGTGGCAGGGCTGGGGTGGGGACTTAGCAGACTTGTCTGATTCCAAGCCACCACCATGACTTCTGGCCCTGGCACACCCCCTTGAAAAAAACTCAGGACCTATGCCATTCTATGAATATAGAAACTGAGAATCAGGGAGGTTCCAGGTTTTCGCGGGCTCTCCACTATTGACATGTGGGGCTGGAGAATTCTTTCCCCAGGGCGAGCTGTCCTGTGCCCCGGTTGGAGAGCATCCCGGGCCTCCCTTCATTCCCTGCGAGTAGCACCACCAAAATGATCTCCAGCCGGAGCCACTTGTCCCCTGGAGGAGGGGCCGGAATCCCCACCCGTCCGGAGTCGGGCAAGTCTCGAGGGCTGGCCGGACGCGCTCACCGAGGTGGCAGCAGGGCGCGTGGGGCTGCGGACACGAGTCGTGGGGCGGGTGAAACTCCTGGTAGGTGGTGGGCGGGATGCCCAGCTTGGCTCGGTCGCCGGGCGGCACCGAGTCGCGGTCGAAGATGAGTCGCGCGCCGCGGATCTGCTCCCTCGCGCGCGCCCGCGGCTCGGGCCAGCCGAAGTCGGCCCGCACGGTGGAGAGGCTGGTGCGGACGCGCGGGTCGGCGAGCGAGCGCAAGTTGCTGGCCTGCATGGCGAGGGTGCGCTCCCGCGTCTCCGACCGCGTGGAGGGCAACGTCCCCGGGGGCGCGTAGGCGCAGTGCGTCTCGGACTCGAATACGCTGCCCGCCGAGCGCGTGTCCTGTGCGAAGAGGGACCCGCGGGGCGGCTCCTGGCACTGCGGCGCGCGGGTGTCGCCTGGGTAGGCCCGGAAGTCCCGATGCGACGTGGACTGCATGGCGCCCACGTGCAGCCGCGGGTCGGGCCCCAGTGCAAAGTGCGAGGCCTTGAGGAAGTCCAGCCGGGACATCGGGCACGGCAGCGGGGTGACCCCGGCCATTGCGGGACAGGGCGCCACCTGTGAGGGGGCGGAGATCCGGGAGTGAGCCAGCGCCTGGCCGAGGACAATGCTGCCTTTTACTCCTTGCTATGTTCCAGGCTCAGGGCATTCGGGGCTGGGGACATGGGGGGGGGGCGGTTTACGGGGGGGAACAGGCGCCGCCCCCAGGGGAGGAGAGAGATCATCATTCATTTGACGCTTACTGTGTGCCAGGCACTGCTCTAGGTTCTCAGAAGGGGGAACATCAGATAACAAAACAGACCTAGAGCTGTACCCTTGTGGAGTCAATACTGGAGCGAGGAGATGACAGACAATGCTGAATAAAGGGACTACTATCAATTGCAGAGCTAGGAGAAGGAGCTAAGTGCTGTGGGTAAAAGCATCACACTGGGTAGGAGGATGGGGGTGAGGGGAGTTTCAAACAGAGTGGTGACAATGAGATGACAGATGAGCAACGACCTGGAAAAGGTGGTGGGGGGAGCTTCTGGGTACCTGGGGGAATAGCATTCCAGGCAGAAGGAGCAGCAGGTGCAAAGGCCTCACCTGGAGGGGGTCCGTGCAGAGTGAGCCACAAGGAAGGGCTGAAGAATGAACCACTGCTTTCTTCAGTTCGCCCGATACAGGGGCCCCTTCTCCTCACCCGCAGTCAGTGGTCAAGGCCATGGCTCTCCCCTTCCATGTCTGCTCAGTCCTGGCCACTGTCCCTCTGTGCCACACACCTCCTCGTGGGGCTTCCTGCCCTCTGCAGTTGCTCTCCGGGATCTCTTCCTACCCTCTGAGGCTTAGACACCTCTCGCTGCACTGCCCTGATCTCCAGCTCCCGGCGGCCAGCCCCCCAGCTGGCTAACGGGGACTTCCTTGCCTTTGCTCAGAGCAGAGGAGTTGCCCCCCCTCCTCCCACCACATCCCTGGAGCCGGCTCACCCCCCAGCCCCGCGCAGACACGTCCGCTCACAGCTAGCTCACGTCCCCCTCTTTAGAAACAAGGCATCAAGCATTATAACAAGACCACGGTTTTTCAGTGTCTGTGTTTGTGCCCCCTCCCCTTTTTTTACACCATTTTGGCAGCAAAAAGAGTTGAGAGTTGAGAAATCTTCATATAGTTGATGGAGAATCTGACAACCGAAGTTACCAGCTAGGTCACCTCGGAATAAGTACCTGGGCTCCCGTGAGCTTCAGCTTCCACATCAGGGATGAAGAGAAAGTACTTACCTCAAGGGGTGGCATGGGGACTAATGAGTCTTAGAAGATGCCCCTGGCAACCGGCCTGACCCTCGAGACTTCCTCTGTCCCCAGTCTCCCAGAGGATGCTCTGGAAGGACACATTCCTTCCAAGGCTGCGTCCCAGGGTGGCCCAGCTCTGCCCACTGTGACCAATGAGCTTCCCCCGGACGGTGCTGTCACAATGGTCCCCCAGCAACTCAGGTGGCGGCTGGGAGGAAGAGCAGGAGTGAGGTCAGAGGATTCTGCCTCCTGAGAACTCAAGAGAGCTTGGCAAGTGGTTCCTCGAAGCCTCAGTTTTGTCATCTGGAAAATGGTAACCACTTCAGAAAGCAGCAGTGAGGATTTGGGGCAGGAGGCTGCTGGTGTTCATTAGTATCATTCCCCAAAGTTTTCCTGCTGGTCTGCTTCCTAACACTCCCCACACAGGATGAGCCAGTGGTCTTTGGGTCACTGCAATGCTTAATGTCATTCCAGGGCTCATTCCTTCCTTCCCCGCCCCACTACTCTCCTCCCCTTCCCTCCCTTCCTCCTTCCCTTCCTTCCTTCCTTCCTCCCTTCCTTTCCTCTTTCTCTCTTCTCTTTCTTTTCTTTCTCTTCCTTCCCTACTTCCTTTCTTCTCCTCCCCTTTCCTTCCTCCCTTCTTTTTCTTTTTTTAAGATTTTATTTATTTATTTGACAGAGAGAGAGAGAGATCACAAGCAGGCAGCGAGGCAGGCAGAGAGAGAGAGGGAAGCAGGCTCCCTGCTGAGCAGAGAGCCCAATGCGGGGCTCGATCCTAGGACCCTGAGATCATGACTTGAGCCGAAGGTAGAGGCTTAACCCATTGAGCCACCCAGGCGCCGCTCCTTCTTTTTCTCTCTTTCTCACTGAGATATAATTAACACATTATATTGCCTATGTTTGAGATGCACAACATATTGATTTGATACATTTCTAATGCAATACAACTGTCATTGTAACATTAGCTAATACCTCTCCAGGACTTATTTAACTGAGTGGCTTTCTTCTCCTTAAATTCGAGCAAATTATTGTTTCGTCCAGCGGGCTGAGGTCCCATCACTGGCTCCCCTGCCTGGAGCCCAGCTGAGGGCTTTGGCCCAGCCTACTGTTGCAAATACACATTTCAGCCTAGTCCTTCTGCCTGCTGGGAAAGAAGGACCCAGGAGGTGGATCCTTGATGCCATTGGGAAGCAGAGGGGGAGAGGTAATTCTCTTATTGGGGGTCTTAGTTTTTATCTAAGGAATGAAGCAAGAACAAAGCTGTCATTGGTAAAGGATCAGCAGTCACTCAGACCATCCAGGACAAGGGGATGTCCGGTTTGCTGCAGTGGTCTGGACAATGCTTATGTTTTGCCTGCATTCAGACGTGATCATGGAGCGAGCTTGTTTTGTCTCGTTCCGCCATGGTCACGGAGCGGCCTTGTCCATTGTTGGCATCCTGCAAAATTATTTATGTCCTGCAGGAGAACAGGGGCTTAGCTGGGGCCGCCAGGCTAGCTCCTAGCAACAAGAAGGCCAGCTGTGGACGCCAGGCTAGCTCCTGTCTCTCTCTCAAAGGTCAAGCTCGGCCCTAACCAGATGGTGGAGGATGCTGGGAGGGATGGGCAGGGCTTGTAAGAGTCATCGCTCTCTGCTTGGTGCCTGGCACAGGGCCTGGCTCTCGGCAGTCACTCAGAAAAAATGCATTGTGCCATTATGAAGCTGTCAGGCACAGCAGGGGCTCAAGAGAAGGAATCTGGCCACTCAGGCACTGGCGCACTCTACAGCCCAAGACCCTCTTCTCTCTGCAGGCCTTGGGCTTGGCTTGGATTTTTTTCTGCTGCAGGAACAGTGTCCCTAGTTGGGGGTTGGGGGCGCACAGATGCCTGTGTCCAAGTCTTAAGCAAGGAAGGCTGTGGTCAGATGTGGGGGTTAAAGAGTCTCTCGGCTCCCCATCTTGAGATGTTGTAGGGAAGGCAGACCTGGGGGAGGCGGGCCCCTGGGGGTCCAGGGCTTGGAGAGAGGAGGGGGGCTGCTTATGGAGGGGGCTGTGGATGGAATTCATAGGAGGAAGTGGGTG
>CM053603.1:4083236-4108168 GCA_028646535.1 Procyon lotor
AGGGGCAGCCTGGAGATGGGGACACAGGAGAGTGAGATGTCCCAGATGACGCTGGGACGTGCTGAGTGTGGGGATGGGGTTGGTGAGATGTGCAGGGAAAGTGTCCAGGAGGCAGGTGGGAGCAGGAGTCAGGTCAGGATTAAAGAGGCACGAGGGAGAGGTCAGTGAAGAGGGGGCCAGGGAAGTCGTGGGACTAGATGAGGTTTCCCAGGATTGTGTGGATGGAGTATGAGCACAGAGCTTTGGGCGGAGAGCTGAGCCCTGAAGGCTCTGGCACTTACTGAGAAACTCTTTTGTGCCAGGCTGTGGGGACATAGCTATGACCAAGACAGATCAAAGTCCTCACATTCTGTTGAAAGACAAATAACTAGGCAACTAGATAAAGAAGCAATAGTTATGTTAGATAGTATTCCAAGCTTAGGAGGAAAATAAGGCAGCAGGAAATGTGGGTAGGAAGTGCCCCGGAGGGTGTGATGGGGAGGTCCAATGAAAAGATAATGTTCAAGTAAACATGAGGAGGAGGTGAGGCAGGGAACCATGTGGGAATCTGGAGGCAGCGGGCATAGTCAGTGCAAAGGCCCTGGGGCAGGAGTGTACTTACTCTAACTTCAAGGACCGGGAGGAAGGCAATATGGTTGGAAATAAGAATGAGGCAGGAAGGGTCACAGAAGTTGAAATCAAGGGGAAATATTTTGCAAAAGGCAACCGGTCAACATCATGAATCATTAGGGAAATATAATACAAACCTATAGTGAGATACAGTGTCCCACCCAGCAGGATGGCCATAACAATAGGGAATAGTGGTAATGAAATAGGGAATAGTGGTAACGAAGCAAAATAAAAGTGTTGGCAAGAATGTGGAGAATGTCGTGTATTGCTGGTGGGAAAGTCAAGTGGTGCAGCCAATGTGGAAAAGAGTCTGGTGGTTCCTCGAAAAGTCACACATAGAGCTACCCTGTGACCCAGCCATTCCCCTCCTGGGTATGTAGCCAAAGAAACTGAGGTTGAAGGCGGAACTTGAAAAGCTCAAGTTCACCCAAGTTCACAGCAGCATTATTCAGTCGCCAAAATGTGGAAACCAGCCCATGGTCCATCAATGGCTGAATGGATAAATGAAATGTGGCAGATCCATTCAAGGGAATATTACACAGCTACAAAGGGAATAGAGTATTGACGTAAGCTACAATGGGGATGAACCCCTGGAAATGTGATGCTAAATGAAGAAGCCAGACCCGAATGGTCGCGTATCGCATTATTCCATTTATAGGAAATATCCAGAAGGGTAAACCCACTGAGACAAAGTAGAGGGTGGAGGTTAGGGGCTGGGTAGGCAGGAATAGATTAACCGCTTTGCCAGAATTATGGGGTCTCCTCTGAGGGTGATGAAAATGTTTTGAGGCTAAAAAGGGGTGATCTTTGTACATGTCGGTGTTGTAAATGCCACTTCATTATACGTCTTAAAATGGTGACTCATGTGAATGCTATCACAATTTTTTAAAAAAAGGGAAATGGGTCATGCTAACTTTTTGAAAAATTGCATTTGACTTTTTGACGAGAGAATACACGCATGTTCCACAAAATTCAAAAGCTACAAAATTATACCAGATGATGGTTGCTAAACTCAACTTCCTGTAATCATTTCATGTCGTCTGAGTCAAACCTCGATGCCGCGCACCTGAAATTCATACAGTGATGTACAACTATATGGGGGGGAGCTACAAAGGGGTACAAAGGTGAACAGCTACCCTCTTCTGAGCAACTCCAGTTACCAGAATCTCGCCTATTCTAGAACGAGTCTAGGAGTTTCCTTAGCTTTCTCAAAATGCCTTTTATGAATATACGACAGCTGTACGTGCTCCCTGCACACGAGCAGACAACGCAGAAAGGGGGAAGCATAGAAATCAAAAAGAAAAATCCCTTCTTGAACCAGAGCAAACAGGTTGGTGCTTTCGCTTGGATATTACTTTTGTGGGTAGGTGGTTAACTTTGAGAAGACGAGCCGTCACGGGGCAGAAGGCAGCGGGCCCCCAGGGCCGGCTGGGTGCACACGTGGCGGCCACTAACCTGCAAACTGGTCAGCTCCCTGCGGCAGACAAAAGGGCCGGTCCGGGGACAAAGGGTCGTGGTCGTGGTCGTGGCCGCGCCTGCGCGGAGCGACCAGGGAGGGGCGTGGCCTCGCCCCTTGCCCCGCCCCCTGGCGCCGCGCGTCGACGTCACGGCGGCGTCACGGCGGAGTTGCCATGGCGGCGCTGAGCGGCCTGGCGTCGGCGCTGGAGTCGTACAGGGGTCGGGACCGCCTGGTGAGGCTGGGGCGGAGCGCGGCCGGAGGTCCCGGATCAGGGCCGGAGCTCAGTGACTGGAAACTGAGGCCGGAGCGGGGCGGGTCGCTCAGGATCCACCGTCGCCGAGACGCCCTCCCGGCGGGGCTCCGACCCTGTCCCCTAGCGGTGGACATTCACGTTGTTGCTGCTAACTCATCGTGGTGGGATAGTTTCAGTATCAACCAAATCCGCAGATTTGGACATTTGGGATCCGACCAGACCACTGAAGGTGGTCACCGGATTGTCCCAGGCAGTCTCATATGAGCACTTAGGGTGTTGCAGCGCTCCCTCTAGGCTGGACATTGAGGTTGCGACGGAACCCCCTATAGCGGGGCACTTAGGTTGTACCAGCTCATCCTGGCTGGACATTTACAGGCCACCCCAATCCCTGTTTGAACGTTTAGGATCTGACCAGGCTGCTCTAGCTGGACCCTGGGTCGTCCCTAACAATCTCATGTGGGGATTTTAGATTTTTAGGGCTTTCCCATATGGATGGAAGGCCCTTGAGGCAGACGCTCAGCTTCTTATCTAAGCTTTTCTCTTTTACAGGCAGGCATTTAGGTTGTTCCAGGAAACGTACCAGTGGTGGGCGATTAGGACTCATTCAAATCCCTTATGATTGGGCATTCAGGTTTTAATAAACTCCCAAGCTGTACACTTAAAAGGCAGAGTTTTGCTATTACAAAGGGACTGAAAAATTTTAAGTGAGAATAATAAACAACAGGAAAAAGCAACTTGAGGTAAAGCAGATGAAATAAAGTTGTGAGGGTGGTGAAGCTGACCCAGTTCCCCATGCCCGAAATCACCTACTGAGTAGATTCCTTCTCACTGAAGTAACTCTCGAGCAGATTACCCTTTGGCTCACTGGGCTGAGGCCCCATGGCCTCTCCACTTCCCAGCCCAGCTACTGACCTTGGTCCTGCGGGGCAGATGCAAATATACAAATCCGCCTCGTCCTCCTGCCTGCTGGGAAAAGGAGGACCCAGGAGGTGCAGAATGGTTGCCTTTTCTTGTCACATCTGTCTCTAAAGGGTGCGCCCCTCAGTGACACAAGCCCGCACTCCCTTAGGGTCTGTACAGCGACTTTTGGACAAAGGAGGTCGTTTCTCCATTTGTCCCACCCACAACTACCTCTTTAAACTTTCAGCTTTTATTGGAAGTTTGTTGATCCAGTCTGCACAAGCCGCCCGCCCCCCAACTTCATCCCATGGGACCCCTGGCCGCGTGGGGGCAGATCCAGCTCAGCCCAGGGACAGGACCCCGCTGACTGCTTCTGGTTTCCCACAGATCCGAACGCTGGGGTACTGCTGCCAGCTGGTTGGCGGGGTCCTGGTGGAACGATGGCCAGCCAGGTCAGAAGTGGGGACGCGCCTGTTGACCCTGTCCTCTCAACTCAGCCACTGTAGGACCGTCCTGCGACTCTTTGACGATGTGGCCATGTTTATCTACACGAAGCAGTATGGCCTGGGGGCAGAGGTAATGGGGTGTGTGGGACCGTAGACTCTGGGCAACCAACATTTTATGGACTAGTCTAGAGGCAGTGGCGTGGGCCTAAATTTTGCTTGCTCTTGTGAGATGATTAGATGTTCTCCTTTGAATTTAAATTCAAATTCCAAAAGGCTACACATTCCAAAAGACTATGCGATTGGGGCACCTGGGTGGCTTAGTGGGTTAAAGCCTCTGCCTTCGGCTCAGGTCATGATCTCAGGGTCCTGGGATCGAGCCCTGCATCCGGCTCTCTGCTCCTTGGGGAGCCTGCTTCCCCCCCCCCCCCCCCCCCCCCCCCCCCCCCGCTGCCTGCTTGTGATCTCTCTCTTTCTCTGTCAAATAAATAAATAAATAAAATCTTTAAAAAAAAAAAAAAAGGGCTATGTGATGAAAAAGTCTCCCTCCTTCCTGATGCCCTCACTCTCGGTTTTCCTTCTCCAGTGTCGGCTGTTTGTGATTCCTTCATGAGATGTCCTGGCCGTGCGCAGGAAAATCACCTTGTTCCCGTAATTAGTCATGCGCTATGGGCACTGTTTGGCCACTTGCTTTTTTCTCTTAAATGGCACAGCTTAGAGGTCGCTCCCTATCCGTCCAAACAGAGCTCTTTCCTTCTTCTAACCCTAACCCTAACTGTGCTCTGCCGTAGAGCTCGATGGTGGTTTATGTAACCGATTCCCCGCCGACGGACATGTCGATTTTGCTGTTACAGCAGGGGACGTTTCCCCAGGGGATGCCTCCGAAGCTGCCCTGGGCCGGCCTGGCCAAGCTATGCCCCTCGCTGGGCTGCCCTGCCTGTCTACCCCCCATACCCTCTCTGAGCCACTCCCAAGTTCAGATGCATCCACCCTTGTTCCATTCCAACGGCCATGGCCCAGTCACCTCCATCTCAGGTTCTTTCTGGACTTTCCTCCTGGTTTTTTGTTGTTTTTTTTTAAGATTTTATTTATTTATTTGACAGAGAGAGTGAGATCACAAGTAGGCAGAGAGAGAGGGAAGCAGGCTTCCCGCTGAGCAGAGAACCCAACACGGGGCTGGATCCCAGGACCCTGAGATAATGACCTGAGCCGAAGGCAGAGGCTTCAACCCACTGAGCCACCCAGGCGCCCCTTTCCTCCTGTTTTGATGCCCATCTCCTCTTCTTCGATTAGGGCATGCGTCCCATGCGTCCTCGGAGGACCCCTCCCCGGACCAGCATCTCTGCATCCCTCAACAAGGGGCGGGGCCCTATGCCCCTTGTATATCCCTTGGCTGGAACAAGACCTCCTTTTGCTGGGTCCAGTGTTTAGGTGTCTGCCCCCCGCTCTGTGAGCATCTCCTCCTCCCCAGCGTAGGGCCTCAGCCTCGCTGCTTCTCTGGACACGCTGGTGGAAGTAGCGCACCGAGGAGTGGGCGGGGAAGGCCCCGTTCTCGTGGAGGACTGAAATAGACCAAACGCACCAGAGGGTCCTGGGCAGGATCGGGGAGCTGGAGTGGGGTTCAGAACCCAGAGGGAGACAGGATCCCAGCTGGCTAGTAGGAAGGAAGGGGGCTCCGCAGGGGGTTCCTGGGAAGATGGAGAGGAGGAGGAGGGGTATGGCCGGCAGCGAGGGTGAGGATGAGAAGGCTGAAGGCAGGAAGTGAAGGACACGTGGGGGACACCCCACCAGCTTGGAGGCCTAAGGGTGGGGCGTCCTGAGGGGTGGGGCTCCTGCAGCCTCAGCTGCCCCTGCCTCACTGGAATCAGGCCGTGGCTTGGAACTCGGTCGAGGGCTTGGGTTCTCTGTTCGAACATGCAGACGCCTGAGGCCTGTCCTTGTATGAGGGGGGCAGATGGCAGCTACCCCCTACGTACCTCAGTTTGCCCATTTGCGGGGCCGGTGACCCCTTTCTGGTTTGGGGAGCTGACACAGGCCTTGTGGCCTGGTGCCCACCTGCTCGGGTCGGGGTGCTCTGCAGGGCTGTGCCCCCTCTGCCCCGCCGCTCTCCTGGAGCCCTGTGCTGGGGAGCCTGGCCTGGAGACGCGTGCGCAGGACCAGAAGGCCGCAGGGTGGGAAGGCCCTGATGCAGCACCTCCCGAGTTGTTCGACTTGGGAATCATCTGGGAACTTAAAAGAGATTCCTGGCACCAGGGCCTATGCCCGACCTAGCGAGGCAGAATCCCTGGGGATTTGGAAGCTCCCCGGGGAATCCCCTTGCAGCTAAGCTCACTGCTGCTCCTCCACGGGCCGTGACGACCACACCGCTGAGAAGCAGGAATGAGGCCTTTCTTCCCCCGCAGTGGCCAGCCGTGGGCCGGCCTGCTGGGCCTGGACGCTGCCCCGTGACTGCCATCGGGCTCGGGCTGGGTCCCTAAGAGGGGCCTGCCTAGGTCTGAGTCCAGGCCCATGCCCCCCTCTCTCCTGGTCTTGCAGGAGGAGGACATCTTCGTCCGCTGCGTATCCGTCCTCGGCAACCTGGCCGACCAGCTCTACTACCCCTGTGAGCACATCGCCTGGGCTGCTGATGCCAAGATCCTCCACGTGGACTCTGCCCAGTGGTGGACCCTGAGCACAGCCCTCTGGGGCCTCTCCCTGCTCCTGGGCATCACCAGGTATGTGGCCCTAATGCCCGCCAGCTGTAAGGGACACCTCCCTCTGTCCCTCCCTGTCCCTCCCTCCGTCTTCAGAGCACGTCCCGACAGCCCGCTTCCTTGGGCACATCTCCGGCTCCGACCCTGCTGCCTCCCTGTGAGGACCCCACGCCCTCGCCCATCTGCAAAGTCCTTTGTGCCGTGCAAGGGAACACGCTCACAGGGCCTGGGAGTATTAGGACGTGGACATCTTTGCAGGGCGTGGCTGCGGGAACTCCCGGCTGGGGACAGAAGGAGCGGGTGGGTCTGCTTTTCCCCCGGGTCTCTGCGTGGGTGCGGTCGTCGGCAAGCATCCCCCGAGAGAACAGCTGGGAGCTTCCTGATTGGCTGTGTGCTTCTGAAACCCACACCGTTTTTCTAGAACTTTCAAATAAGGGTTTCCTCCCGGACATTTTCCTGTCTGTACAGGTGCCCAGCGGGTTGGTTCCGAGCTCCCAGCTCGGAAGGCAACAGGCGGGGCCCACATCAGCAGCCGCTTGTCCCCGGCCAGACGCTGACATTCCGCAGCCCTTGTTTTCCCCGGGGGACACATGCCCTAATTATGCTCTTATCATCGCTGGTCTGGAAGATGAGAACAAATCCCAGAGTGGAAAGTTCAGACCATCCTCAGCCCAACACGGAGATCCCCACTCTGCATACTCTGGCGATTCTTTCCAGCCTTTGATCCTACACCTTGCTCCTTGATCTAGGCAGGCCCCCCGGTTGTGGGCCCCCTGAGCAGCCTGCCTCATCCCTCTTAGTGTCAGCCGCCCCACCGGGACCCCAGAGGGCGCTGGGTTGGGCTGGGGACCTTCCTGAGGCCGCAGCTCCCACAGGGCTGGCTCGTGGCCTCCCCTCACCGTGCCTGGGACCTCTGGCCCCCAGAGGCTTCGTGTTCCTGTTTTAGAGCATCATCGGGCCCATTAATTTCGTTTTAAAAAAATTTTTAAAAGTTTTTTTTTTTAAATCCCCTCTACACCCAACGTGGGGCTCGAACTCACAACCCCGAGATCGAGTGTGGCAGGCTCCCCCGACTGAGCCTGCCAGGCGCCCCGGATCCATTAATTTTTAAAAAATAGACTTTCATTTTTAGAGTTCTAGCTTCCAGCGCCATTGAACCAAGAGTGAAGAGAGTTTCCCTAGATTCCCCGCCCGCCCCACAGCCCCTCCTGTTATCAAACTCCCCCAGCAGCTGATGAGCCCAGTCGACAAGTCATGGGCACCCAAGTCTGTGGTTTACATCAGGATTCACTGTGTAGCGTGTCCTGGGGGCTTGGACAGGTGTGGAATAGGACATTTCCACTGTCGTGGGATCACAGAGTGGTGGCCTTGTCCTCAGGCCGTCTGTGCTCTGCCTCTTCGTTTTTAGAGCTTATACTTTTCCCCTCATTTCTCTCTTATTTGGTGTGAGCAAGCCTGGGGGTCCCGACCAGGTGTCTGTAGGGCCCCAAGGTGCCGGAGAGTCACCAGGGAGGTTGCTGCTGTGCAGAGGCCCAGGTGGCGAGAGGTTTGGATTCGGCGAGTCTGGGGACCCAGGGTGCGGGCATTGGTGTTTTGCCCTAGTCTTTGGGGTCGGGGGGGGGCTCTGATGCAGACCCCACTTACCTCGCTGCAGGGGCTGACTTGGGTCCCATGCTCTGGGGACAGGTCACGTGGACAGGGACACGTAGCTGGCTCCAGCATCGGGAGCAGTAGATGCTTCCAGACCTTGCGTGGACAGGGCAGGTAGGCAGGTCCGAGTTAGGGGTCCGCAGGAGCTTCCGAGGCGCAGGCCGGTCTGGACCTCTGGGGAGACACAGGACGACTGGAGCCACGCCCCGCCTCCCCCTCGGGCTGGCGCTGGGGAGCCAAGCCCTGTGCCCCCACCCTGCTTTCCTTGCCTGTCGCAGGTCCTTGAGGATGGTCCTGATGCTGAGACGGAGGCTGAGGGGCCCCTCGGTCGCCTTCACCAGGTACGACCTGCGGTTTCGCCAGGAAGAAAGGCCGACTCCCTCCCGCGAGCGGCCGCCCCTGGCGGGTTTCCCTAGCTAGGGAGGTGCTTTGAGCGGCCACCCGTTTTCAGCCTCGCCCCTGTGCGGGCCTGCATGGGGGCCTTCCAGCAACTCCACGGGTTGGCCCAGATGGGGAAACTGAGGCTGGCTTGAGGCCCTGTCAGCAGGAAGGGGCTGAGCCCTCATGGCTGCGCCCCCAGCAGGGAGGATGGTCAGAGACGGGGAGGTTTCTTGGGGACTGTGGTCACTGTCACTGTTTCATCCTGGGCCTTCCCCTTCCCTGTGGGGCGACGCTGTGCCCACCGCCCCGCTCCCCGCTGCCTGCCTCTCTCCAGGGCCCCGGGGACTGCGGTGTGGCTTTGAGACTTCCCACGCCAGTCTGTGCCCTGTTCCCGCTGTGGGCTTCTCCTGGGGGTGCGACCGGGACTCAGCCCCACGGGTTCTCACTCCCTCTGCTGTCACCTCTGCCTGCGTGTTCGGGCGGCTGAGCCTGGGTATGCGTGGGTCTTCTGCAGCCGCTTCTCTTTGCTCCCACAGCCGGCTGCCCCGGACCAAGAGGAGGGCGATGGAGGCCCAGGTCCGGTCGGAGGTGCTCACCCTCCTGGGCAACACGGCCGATCTGGCCAACGCCGTGCACTGGCTGCCTCCCGGTGTCCTGTGGGCCGGCCGCTTCCCCCCGTGGCTCGTGGGCCTCCTCGGGACCATCTCCTCCCTCCTCAGCGTGTACCAGGCTGTCTGGGCCGAGGCCAGCACCCCCTGACGTGGCCTGGGAGGCGTGGCTGCAGCCAGAACCCCACGGGAGGGCCCTTTCCCACAAAGCTGGAATCATTTGGGGGGGCCTGGGTCCAAATGAGCGAGTCAAGCCAGGTGTAGGGAGTGTCACCCAGAGGACGCACGGGGTGGCCTCGGGCGCAGGCCCAGGCTGGGGCAGGATGGGGGCAGGGGTGTGGTCCCCCAGGGGCTGAGGGCCAGGGTCTTTCCAACTCGGCTCTGTGCGGGAGGCTTCTCTCAGGGCCAGAGTAGGGGTCCCCAGGCCTCACGTGCCGAGAAGGCTGCCGCGGGCCCCACAGCTCCTCGCTCGGCCGTGTCCTGCATTCTGATAAAGGCAAGCGAGGGAGCTGGGAGGGCGGGCGCCGCGCAGGTCTTGGGAAGGTCGAGATGATGATCGATTAAATAGGGTATCGGTGCCAGGCCCAGGCGTGAGAGCTTATTTCTAAATCACTGACCCCCCTGCTCCCCCCACCTGCAGGCCCTCTCGTTCACACGCCCTGGCCCTCCCTAGCGTCCCTCCCCAGCGGCGGAGGTGGCCCTGTGCATCGTGGGGGGGGGGCGGGATGCGGGTGTTGCCTGGAAACCACACCCCCCAGCCCGCCTTCTGGAACGTGCTTGGCCCAGTGGGTCCTCTCCCCGACTCTGCGAGCACAGCCCACGGGCCCTGAGCAGCCTTCGGCCAAGGCACAGGGGCCACGGAGGCGGCGTCCTACCGGGCCATGCCTGTGTCTTGTCCCCCCGCCTCCCCGGGCAGCTCCAGGGTGCTTGCTGGGGCCGAAGTGTGTCGCCCCCAGCCACAGCTCGAGTCCAGCGCCTGAGTGTTTTATGGACTCATCTGTGGCTGGGCCTCGCAGGCTCCCGTCTCCCACCTCGAGGGCACTGGCGCGGGTTGGGATGTCTCTGGCAGACACGCGAGAGGCTGTGTGTGTGTGTGTGTGTGTGTGTGTGTGTGTGTGTGTGTGTCCCCTCAGATGCCTGCAGATGGTGGCCAGCCCGTGCCTGCCCCTCAACATGTCCTCGGACCCTCCACCTCTGAGTCCCAGCCGGGAAGCAGAGGAGATCTGGCTGGCTGTCCCTTACATGGCGCAGGCACGAGAGAGACCAACAAAAATGGGTTTGCAGCCCCCAAGACTTCACGTGACACCCCCCATCTCGTCCTACAAGGAAGCTGTGTGGTGCAAGGAGCTGGGATGGAGGGCCCCTCGGGGATCACACGGGGTGCAGATGACTCCCCACCTGGCCCTGGATGAGGGGAGGGGCCAGGCTCGGTCAGTGTCCCCCTCCCCTCTCGCAAAGGGGGGACATGCTCACCTTGGGCCTTAGCAGAGGCCCCCTTCCCAGCATTCGGCACCGGGGGGCTCCCGGGAGCACCCACTTCCCTGCTTGTAAGGCACTCAGAGCAGTTTGTGGGGACACCACACAAAGACCCGCATAGGTAACCTGTGTGGTCACAGGTCCCCCAGCAGGCTGGTGTCCCCGTGGGCCTGGTGGAGCCAGATGCCCCGCCCCCACCGCAGCATAGCCACACCCCCAGCCCAGCTCCCTCCCCCGCCCAGAACTTCAGCCTCTTCAGTTGGGGGCTAAGCCAGCCAGTTCCTGGGAGCAGGGCCTGCAGGCCTTCTCCCGGGGCCCAAGGAGCACCTGCGGTCGCCAGCTCAGCTCCCTTGGGGCGCAGGGAGGCAGATGGCCCTTGGGGATGGCCTGCTCAGGGCGACGGCTCCTTGCCTAGGAGGCTGACATCCCAAGAGCATGGGGACAGGCTTAAATGGAAGGGGACCCTGCCCGAGCAGGGAGGGGTTGGCCGCATCCCCACCCCTCAGCCTCGTCTGGAGGGCTGCTTCTCCTGGGGGGCTCCAGGCGTCCCCACTGCCTCCGACTCTGAATGTCTGGACATAGTCATTGTCCGGAGCTTCCTGAGGGGAGCGTGTGGGGCCCCGGGGGTGGGGTCCAGGCCTCCCCAAGGCCTCCTGCAGCAGAGGGTGTGAGGGGCGCCCCTCCAGGTGAGGTAGGCAACCCTTACGGCCCTGACGTTCGGGCTGAGGTTCCTCAGATGAGACCCCAAGCCCCCAAACGAACATTCTCGTCGGCTCATCTTTGACACTTTTATTGCTGGAATCAGGTCTTAATTTCTAGGGTGGGTCTCAAAGACCCCGCGGTGAGGAAACGCTGCAATCATCGTAAAAGTAATCGTCGGGTGGACTAAGATCATGGTCACAATGAACAAGGACGTGCACAGGTTCCACGGAAACACGAGGATCTGCTCAACCACCAACCGTACAAGTAAAATTGGGCTCTCCCCGGGAGGGACCTCGCCCCGACGAGACACGGACCGCTGCCGACACTGCCCCGCCGAGTGGCCTTGCCGTGGATCAGCCCAGTTACTGCCACATGGCCGAGCCGGGAGTCCTTGGACTTGTCACCAGCTGAGGAATTGTGGCGTCTCGGAGGGTTGGACCAGAGCAGGCGGCCAGGGATGCGTGGTGGTGAAATCACCCAGCACAAGGGCCCAGGAATGTTCTCTTCACAAGAGGACAGGAACTTAAAAGTCAACTTTGCTAAAGTGCTTGGAGACGTCTCGGTATGAAAACACCAACACTGATCACAGACATGGCACGGATGAGCTCGGATGCGTCACAGGGCTGAGGGAGGACACTTGTCCCTGTTTCCCGAGGATGCGCAGATGCCGCAGGCCCAGAGGAGAGTGGAGGGCAGGGGAGAGGAGGGGACAGGCAGAGGTTCTCAGAAGGGCCGGGCTCGGCACACCATTCACCGTGTCTGGGAGAGGTTCAGAGCCGACCGGGCAGCTGGGGTCCCGGTCCTCCTATTGATGCTTTGGGAGGGAGGGGACTCTGGGCTCAGCTGGGGGGCGGGGAGCCTGGGGAGCAAAGGCTGGCGGGCCCCCACCCCCCACCCACGCTTGAGTTCCTCCATAGCTGAAGTGTGCATCTGACCCACCAGCCAGCCCCGGAACATTCCTGGGCATCCAGCGCAACGGGTGGCCCTTGTTCTCCGTGGGAGAGTTGACAAGGGGCTGGCAGAGCTCACTGGCCACCTGCCCATCTGAGGTCTCCAGGCCCTGTGTGACCCCTCTAGCATTTCACCCTTGTCCACCAGGACGTGGCAGCCCACCGCTCGGTTCCCTGTACCAGCACCTGCCTGTCGCCGCGGGACACGTACCCTGGGGCCTTCCTCCTCGAAGCTGCAGGAAAACCCGCCCATCTCTCTGCCTCGGCCTGGGACCCTCAGGGGTGAGCTGGCCCTGGCTAATGCTCTCGACTGGGCTTCTCCGTGCTCCGAGAACAGCTGGTGCCTTTGAACCCCACAGAAGCATGCGCCGTGCTGAGGTGCCTTTGGAAAGCACCAAGTTTGGCAACAGCAGGTTTTAAAAACCTCTGTCAAAAGGAGTTATGGTCTGTCCTTGTCAGAACCTCTGGAGCCTGTCACCTGTGCCATTAGCCGTCCTCTTCATACGCACTGCCCTGTGGCCTTCGGTCCCCGGGCAGGCCGTGTGCCGCCCCCCATCTGAGCTCACGCACTGGCCTTGAGGTTCGCCAGGAACACAGGTTAAGTCTCTGCTTTGGAAGCGGAGCCTGCTGACAACACACGCTTCTGGGGCCCTAATGACGTGTTCCAGTGTCTCCTGGTGGCCCCTCCTCAGCCTGGGGTCGGGCCTGTCATCGGGCATCTTGCGGAGCCACCGCTGTTTTGTCACGACCTTGGAAAAAATGGCGTGGAGTCGATCTCTTCCTCCCCCGCAGGGGAGCTAGGACTGGACACAGCTCCTTGGGTTAGCTCTGGTTCAACCTTCGATTATAAACGTTTTTTGTGTTAAAAAAAAAAAAAAGAGGTTTAGAAAGTTACCCAGGCACCACTGCTAATCCTACAGAAAGAGCCTTGAGACGACGGGCCAGCCCTGGCCCCGACCTTGACCCTGACCCTGACCCCAGCCAGGTGGCCGTTGGTGGTGGTTTGCTCGGGAAGAGGGGAGGGACAACTGGGCGTAGGCCCAGGCAGTGGGACACGGAGGGTCTGCACCTGGAGCCACACCCCCTCTAGAAGAAGATGACGTCTTCCTTGTTGCTGTCCTCCTTGTCGAGTGGCGTGGTGGGCGGTGGCAAGGGGGAGGGGGACAGGGGGGAGCCCCCAGGCTTGAGGGAGAAGCACTCGGGGGGCACGTCGGCCGGGGCCGGGCAGCAGGGGTCTGGAAGAGAGGGCGGGAGTGGTGGTTGTCAGCCGCCGCCACGCCCCACGGCGGCCCTACTGTCCCGGGACGGGGTGCGGGGGTGCCGGGCCCACCTGCAGGGGGCACGGAGCCGTGGCTGCCGAGCAGGACGGGGCTCAGTGAGCGGCGGTTCCTAGCGGTGCTCTCATCCTTGCCCACGAGCTTGCTGAGAAACAGCTGCTGCTTCAGGTCGAAGGAGGCTGAGGGAGGGAGCACACAGCCCGGGGGGGTCTGGCCTCACTCCGGGCACACGAGCAGCCCCCCGTTTTGCCCAGGGACACACCCACTCGGACAGCAGTAAGCCCCAGACGCAGCAACACCTGACCAGAGGGCCCTTGGAGTCCTTCAAGGACGGAGAGCGACCCCATGACCCTCAAGCCCCAGCAGGCCGGGGACACAGGCCCTGCTCCTCAGGGAACATTCCAGGGTTGGCTCCCCCGGCCAGAGGCTGCATGCCGGCGGCACCTGCAGGGCCCCTGGGCTTTCTCTCTCGGGGGACCTCTCCGCAAGGTGCTCAGTGTCCCCTCTGTGGGATGAGGACACGATTGAGACCCAGGAACGAGAATCGGCCCTGAGCGGGGGCTCGGTACAAAGTGTTAGCCCTGGTTGCCTCGATGTCCCTGGGGGACCCAGGCCCTTCTTTCTGAACTGCCAAGATGTTCTCTTCCCCAGTCCTCGTTTGAGGACCGAGGTGGGAAAAAGACGTGGGGTCTGACATTTTCATTTTCCTTCTCGGGATGAGACCACGTGGGGAGAGGACCAGCCTCTCCCACGTAGCCAGGGGTCGCCAGCTGTGCCTTCCAGGTTGCTCCCGTTGCCCCCTCCCGAGGATGGCCGAGGGGGTCCCATCCAGGTTTGCTCACAAGAAGCCGCTTGGGCTTCACACGCTGCCCACGACTGGACCTGTGGGTCCAGGGCCGCAGGGACCGGGTGGCACCCAAGATCCCACGTCTCCGGGTGGGGTGGCGGGCTCCCCCAGCACTCGGGCCCCCTCCCCAGGCTCACCTGAGCTGTCCCAGCGCTGGGAGCCCCTGCTCTTGCCGCCCTTGTCCTTGCCGCCCTTGGTGGAGGCGGCCAGCTTGGTGGGGATCTGCTGGGGCACGGCCGTCTGCCTCTGCAGCTGGTTGGTGGTGCTGAGCAGCTGGATGGGCACGTCGCTCTTGGCCGGCCGGCTCTCGGCCGGGGCGCTGTCCCGGCGGGCCATCTCGGGGCGCTCGGCGAACTCGGGCCCGGCGCCGCACAGCAGCACGCTCCCCCGGGCCCCCGGCGCCTTGGCGAGGACGGCGGGCCCTTCCAGTCCGTCCCCGTTGAAGCTGGGAGTGTGGCTTGGGGGCTGGGCCTGAAAGGGCAGCAGGGGACGCCCCCCCAAAGCTGTTCTTGCGGGAAGCCAAGCCCCGCCCACCGGCCCCTGTGAGCCACCCGGCGCCCTGCTTCCCACGCCCACCAGCCTCGCGCGGCCCAACGCCGGGGAGTCCCGTCCGGGGGCAGAGCCAGCACTCGGGGCGGCCCTCCGGCCGGCCCTCACCTCCGCCAGCGAGTCGGGCGGCAGCGACCCGGGCGCCGTGTTCTGCTTCTTGAGGCGCCGCTGCTGCTCCAGCTGCTCCCGCTCCCGCTCGACGGCGCGCTGGGCCTCCCGCAGCCGCTCCAGGTCGTGCTGGTAGGCCCGCCGCTGCTGCTCCAGCCGCTCGCGCTCCTGGCTCAGCCGCTCCTGCAGCCGCAGCGCCTCGTTCTCGCGCTGCTGCAGCCGGGCGGCCGCCAGGTCCAGCTCCTGCCGCTGGCGCTCCCGCTCCCGCTCCCAGCGCTGCTGCTCCAGCCGCAGGCGGCCCTGCTGCTTCTGCACGCCCGCCAGCTCCTCCCGCTGCTTCTCGAAGTTGCGCTGGCGCTCCTGCTCCAGCAGCACGTTCCCGCGCGTGGACTGCAGCCGCAGCTGCTTCTCCCGCTCCTGGATGGAGGCCCTCTGCACCTCCACGTAGCTGTCCTGCTGGGCGATGACTGCCTGCGGGCGGGGGTGGGGGGGCAGGGGCCGACTTAGGACGGGGCCTGTCCTTCCCCAGACCCCAACCTCAAGCAGGGGAAGCAGAACGGCCGGGTCGCCCTTCTCCCCCCTGGGAGTCCCCCCCCCACGCCCCGTACCTGGAGGCTGAGGAGCAGCTGGGACAGGGTCTGGATCCGCTGGACAAGCTGTGGGGAGGGACACAGACGCTGGCTCCCTGCTCTCTGCAAAGCCGTGTGGGCTGTGCATGCCCCCCTCCCGCTCCCCCCCCAGACGGACGAACCCCGAGCCTACCTCCAACTCCAGGACGGTGGGCAGATGGGGGCCACACTCCACACCCGGCACAGCGACCTGTGGAGAGAACGGCGTCAAACGCTAAGAGCTAAAGACCTGCTTATTACTGACAAGACCCTGGCCCCTTGACTTGTGCAAGTCTCAGGGTCTGGAAGTTGAGGGCACATGGCGGCCTTCCTGGAGGTGGCAAGGCAAGGTGGGAAGGCTCGGAGGTCAGGTGCGCCCAGCCTCAGTTCTCAGAGGGGATGCTTGTGCGCGGGCTCAGGGGAGCCCAACCCACAGCCTGACCCAGCGCTGGCCCCAACGCCTGATAAGGGGGGGGCCTCCGGAGTCCAAGGGGAGCAGTCAGGCGACTCAGCAGCCGGGGGTGTGAACTCGGTGCTCAGGGTCCCCGCGGTGCCCCACGGCTGCTGCTGCGGCCTGAGCTCCCACCCTGGGCCTGTCCCCTCCCTCACCTCCATCCTGGGAACCTCGTACCACTCCCGGGGAGTGTGGGAAGGACCATGGAGGTTCGCCTCCCCGCAGGTTCACCTGGACCGAGATTCTTTCCCAGGACAACAGCAATGGTGCTGGTCACTACGGGTCCTGAGATGCCAAAACCAGACAACCCCAAACACAAGCGGCTGACGCTCGTGAATGCTAACGAGAAGGGCTTGGGCTGACCCTACTTGGCTCATGAATATCCCAAGAAGGAACGTACTGCAGGTGGGGCCTCCTCGGAGGGCCCCGGGGTGCTGCTGGGCTGCGAGTCTGGGCTGCTCACCAGGCCTTGCCAGTCTCGGGGGCCAGGGTCGCTGTTGGAGGCCTTCTTCAAACTGCCATCTGAAAAGCCCAGTCCGGGTGCGTGAGGCCCCACAGGGGTCCGACCAGGCCCCCCCGCCCCAGAGACCCAGGGAGGAAACTGGGGCCGGGCCACCCTGGCGGCATTTGAGAAGCAGAGACCAAGAGGAGAGGGAGGGGCTGGCCCCGTGTGCTGGAGCACGACACGGACAACACCCTGAAGCTTCCAGAACCCACCCAGAGGGTTCATACTCGGGGGGTTGGGGGCAGGAAGCAGCAGCAGAGATGCCCAGGGAACGGTCCAAGAACCCGCACAACTTCTTGCTGCTGATGTCGCGGAGGGGCCCCGCGGAGCCCCAGGGGGACGCAATACCACTCACTCTTGCTGGGGCTGCTGACAGCGTCGTAGCCCCCAAAGGTCTCTGCCCTGCGGGGCAGGCCCGCGGGGCCCCCGCCGTCTTCCGCCTGGCCGTTGGCGCTGCCCAGCTGCCTGCAGATCAGGGTCTGGATGTCCTCGACTGCGGAAGCAGACGGGAGGAACCGAGTCGGGCTGTGGAGCGGCGCTGCGGGTGTCAGTGTGGTGGGGCCTGGGGGCCTGGGGACTCAGGCCCGAGAAGCCTGCGGGGCGCTGGTTCATGGTCTCCTAATCCCCCCGACACGGGACCTCGGTGCCCCCTCACCGGCCTGTGTCTTCCCGAACTCCAGGTGCTACAAGGACACGCCAGTCCGCGTCCACAGGGGAGGCTGGACTGGAGAGGGGGGTAGCATGTGGGGTGGCCGGGGCAGCGCTGGGCCTGGTGAGGAACGTGGGTGTGGGCTTGGGTGTCGGAGGCCACGGAGAGCGGCCTCTGGGGGCAGGTCAGGTCACACAAAATGCTCGAGGACAAACAGCCTTCGGCCAAGTGAGCAGATGGGGAGAAGAACATTCCAGGCTGGGGCACAGGATACGAGAGGGTCCTCCGGGGGCCAAGACAATGGCCCCTGAAGAAATGGGAGGAAGCAGGAGGTCACCGTGGCTGGAGGAAACGAGACTGAGCAGATGCAGAGTCCACAAGGGAGCCCTCTCTTCCCCTCCCTCTGGAGGAAAGGCCTGGAGGGCAGCAGCTGCCTCTCTCGTTTGCTTTCCCGCTGGACCCGATGAGCACTGGCTGCCTGGCCTGACGCATGCGGGGCCTCACGTGGGGCTGGCTCAGCAGCTGCCTGGGGCCGAGAGGGGCTTCGGCAAGGCCCCCCGGGCTGCTCCAGAGGAAGGGGGTGCGGCCTAGCGCACGGAGGGGACAGGCTGTGTGCTCGCCAGCGCCCTCCTGTGGCCGCTGTGCTCAGAAGCCTCTTCATACCTAGATGTTTCCAGAAGCCCTCCTGTGGGGGGTTGGGGGGGCTGCTGGGTCTCAGAGGCCTCTGAAGTGACCCACCACATGTGGATGTGTGCCTATTTCTGGGGACATCACCGGGGACCCACTTCTCAGAAAGAACCTTCTGAGCGTGGGGAGCCCGTCTTGGTTGACTTGGGAACCCAGGGGCCCAGTGTGGTGATGCCTCGCCTGTAGTGGGCGCCCGGGAGAAGGTGCTGTAAGTCGGCCGAGGGGTGTCCAAGGGGACCTTCTGGCTCGAGCCGATGCCGGGGGGTGGGGGGTGTCCGTGCCGCTCCCAGGAGCATGCCTAGATCCCCCCTCCTCTGCTGAGGCCGCCCCAGGCAGAACTGTGGGGCGGCCGCGGGCCAGCACCCAGGGAGGGCCCCCCGATGTGGCTCCTTACTCTCACTCATGGCCGACTTGAGGATCAGCTCCCCCTGCACCGTCTCAGAGGGATCCCCCCCTCGGAAGAGGAGTCGGGACTGAGCGGCGTCTTCCAGCCCGCTCATCTCCGCCATCTCCAGGTAGATCTGCTGCTTCTCGCCCAGGCTCTGTGCAATCTGCTGGTCTTTTGCGTTCAGTCGCTCTGCAAGGCGACAGGAAGCAGGGGGTCGGCCTTCTGGGGTCCTTTCCCCTGGGGACCTGGCTCCCCCCCAGCAGCCCACCCCGACAGGTTCCAACAGTTTTCTAGGTGGTCCTATTAGACTTTCTAGGCAAGTAATCCCATCACAACAAAAATGCAAGTCTGTCCCTTCCCTTGCAGTCATGGTCTTACTTTCATTTCCCCCCTTACAACCCTGGAGGAACTTGCAGGCAGAAGGGGCAGGCCCTGCTGGCTCCTGATTTTGGTGAGCGTCCCTGAGGGTCCAGCGTGAAGGATGAGACCAGCTTTTGACCCGAGATGGGAAAGCCTATCTCCATTGAGAAAGTGTCTATTTCCAGTGCGGTGAGTATCCCGTCAGGAATGAGTGAGGAATAGATAGTATTGTAGGACTGTGGCACCCGCGGAGCTGTGTCTATGCGGGACATGTGTTTTATCATCAGCCAGCAGGAATAAAAAGTCTGAATGAGCACTGCATTAGCACTGTGCTTCCAGGGTCAGTGGGATGTACCCCCAAGCCCCCTTTCTTTTGGACATTTCTATGAATGAATAACCCCAAACATATACCTCTCCCTGCAGAAAGAAACAAAATATATACTACCTAATTTTGTGTCCTTAGGCCTACGTGTTCCCTAATTTACAAATAAATGACTCCATGAGGGAAAAGAAAGGAGTCGACTGAGACTGCAAGGTCCCCGGGCTCGTTCTTGGCAATGACCTCACTGAAGTCTCACAGGAATCTGTTAAACCCAGCGAGGGGAACAGATAAGCCCGTGGGGTGCACCTTACCACGGGACAGGATTCAGCCTTAACAAGGAAGGCAGTCGACACAGACTCCAATGTGGCTGAACCCTGAACCATCCCGCTTGGTGAAGTCAGCCCAGATACAAAAGGAGAAACATGGCAAGACCCCGTTTATACCAGATCCCGGGGCTAGGCGAATTCACAGAAACAGAAAGTAGAACGGAGGTTACGAGGGGCTGAGGGAGGAAGGAATGGGGATGAGATGATTTCTTTCTGCAGTGATGAAAATGATCTAAAATTGTGGGGACAGTTGCACGATCTTACGATAGAGACGACAAGCCACCGAATGGCGCACCTGAAATGGCTGAATTGTATCGTGTCCGAATGGCGGCCCAATGGAGACGTTAACAAAAATTAAAACACAGCGAAGGAAGCTGAGGTCCGCAGACACAAAGCCAGGGCTGGTCTGGGTGTGCCAGGCTCCAGGAGGAGGCCATGGGGTCCAGTGCTATTCCAAGTCCTCTTGGGGTTTTTACGTATGTGACTGGGACACCGCCAGCGAGCTCCTTCCCGCACAGGGACCGAGGGGGGGCAGGGTGTGTGGCAAAGCCAGAGTGTCTGGAAATGGCTCAGGGGCCCCGAGCGCCGCTCTCTCATGACAAAAGCCTCACTGCAAAATGCCTGGTTGCTCGGGTGGAGATTTGCTCCACGGCCGATCCCAATGGGACAGGACAGAAATGCCGCTGGCGGTCCCGGGGCCTTCTCACCGCACGGGGGACACGCTGCGGGCACGGTGGTCCAGCCTGACTCCCCTTACCTTGGAAGTCCCTCAGCCTCAGGGCGCGGGCCTCGAACACCTTCTTCTCCTCTTCGGCCTCGCTGAAGGGCCCCTCCTCCTCGTCCGGGCAGCTGCAGGGAGAGGGGGCAGATGGTGGCAACGCCTACAGGCAGGCTGGTCTTGGCGACGGGCACCGAGCGCTCTGTCGGCAGAACTGGCTGCTCAGAGCGCCTCGTCCTGTGGCCGATGAGCTCGTTAACAGTGTGGGAGAAACGTGAGCGGGGAGAGGAGGGCAGCCAACGGCCTTTTTACTGTCTCAAGTGTCCACACGTCACCAGCCACGGGTTCCATGCCTGGCCACCACGTGGGGGAGGAGACCGAGGACAGCTCATTCGCTGGGGCCCTGCAGAACTGAAATTGAGTATCGAGGGAGCTCTGAGCGGGTTCAGGAGGCCTCTAGGCATAAATACAGGGAGCAGCAGGCTGGCTGGGGTCCCCAGGGGTCCCCTGGCCTGAGGAAGGACAGGACGACCTGTCCCCTGACCCCACAACCTCCTCCGACAGATCCGGCCCCCGGGTCAGGTGTCCCTCACTGTATCCCACCAGTCCCGAGGTAGAAGGGCCTGGCCCCACACCCACTGGCCAGCAACGTCTTTCTAGCATCTGGCTGGCTGAGCGTGGCCGGAAGGAGCCAGAATGGTGTCAGGTGTCCCTTCAGAGGAGGTGCGTGGACCAGGCACCAAGGCGGAATGAGGGAGAAGAAAGGCAGAGGGGCCTCCGGCCCGCCTGCGACCTCCAGCCCTCTCTTGGGTACTTCAAGGTCGTGGCTGCCCTGCCCACTGTCAAAGCCAAGGGCAGAACAGCTGCGGAGAGGGAACGCCCACTCGGGCCCCTCTCACCTCTCCACGGCCCTTCGGATGTGGGCCATCCAAGTGTTCCTCTCGTCTTTGGAGCTGGTGTAGATCTCGTACATCTCGGGCCCTCGCAGGGAGGCGCTGATCAGGAACATGGCTTTCTCCTCGTTGGCCACTTCCCTCACAATGAGCTTTTGTAATGAGATGACCGGGCGCTTCGAGTCCTGTGGGGTGGAAGGCGGGGCGGGGGAGGCCCCCTTTCACCCGGCTGCGTCGGAGCGGCCGTGGAGCCAAGAGTCTGGGGGGGACGTGGGCGGTGGGGGCACATGTGCCCCCTTTGTTCTCAAATATTTCAGAGACATCTGCCACCCGGGGCTCAAAGACCCTTTTGTGTGTATTTAGAGATGAGCCCTTGACAGAGGTGACGAAGGTCACTGGGGTGGGCCCAGTCCGGTGTGACCAGTGTCCTACTCGGGGGAGGAGGCAGGACAGAATCAGCTGGGCCCCCGAGACCTGAGCCCCGAGAGGCAGAGCCACAGAAACGTAAAGGCTGAGACTCGACAGGATGTTAGCACGGGCCCCCGAAGCCTTCCAGACAGGCCACCAGACAGGACCCCGGGGCTCTTGGAAAATTCTACTCCTGCCTTGCTGGAACCTTCTGGCCCCGGGGAGGACCTGGGACGGTGGGTTAACATGGAGCCGCCTTCTGTGCGGGTGGCTTTCCAGCAAGCTTCTGAGGGTCCCTAAGGTGGGCAGGACCCTTTGTTTGAAGAAGACAAGGCACCTACCACGGAGGCAAAGACGTATTTTTGATCCTTTTCTTGCAAAAGCAAAAGCACATCAGTGAGCAGGACAGCAAGGACATCTAAAGAGAAAGCACAGAAAGACACGTCTGATGGGGTCGCAGGGCCACACGTGTGTCCTGGGGGAGGCTTCACCCCAGGGGAGGGGTCCCGGTCACTCAGCCCGGCACCATGATGCTCCTATAGGAGCCCGAGGGTTTCCGTCCACCTGAGGATGTTTCCAGAAGTCCCGAGTGCTCTCTGGTCTGGAAGTTTACACGGTGGATTTTGGGGGCGGGGCTCGAAGGACACCCCAAGCAGGGAGTGGGATGCTCGGGGCCGCTGAGGTCCACGGTCTGGGGGGTGTGTCCACCCACATGGGGGTCCTTCAGCGGCTGCTTGTTTGGCATCCGGGGGCCTCTGGTTTCCGCTCAGGAGCCACGGGCTCAGCGGACCCCCATGATCTAGTGGCCCTGGTAGCGGGTCCCACAGCACCTTGAGGCCCGAGAAAGGGGTGCTGTCGCCTTCTTCCCACGCTGCTGGCTGCCCATCTCATTCTGACTCAGTCCGAATCTCCCTTCGGCCTCGGAGCAGCTAGGCCGGCACCCACTTGTGCGCAAGGCACCGCCCATCCGGGAAAGGGCACCCCCCCGACCCCCCGACGCAGCAGAGGTGAGGGACAGGCCTTTACCTTTCAGGCGCCCCGACGCCGTCTTCCAGCACAGCGTGCCCTCCAGGCGGAGCTGTCGCTGGAGCATGTCCTCCTTGCGGAAGGGCAGCCCGTTCTTGAACTTGCTGGACGACTTCAGGTCCATCTTCCCCGCGATCTCCCGGAGGCGCTGGCCTTTCTCGCACTCGCTGACCTTGGCGTCCACTTGCGAGATGATGTCCTTGATGAGGTTCAGGGCCTGGGTCAGGTCTCCGTACTCCTCGGTGCCGGCTGCCACACACAGCAGAGTCAGCGCTCCTCCTCCGCCCTCAGGGGCCAGGCACGAGACACAAGGACCATCTCTGTGCCCAGACCGACATTCACCTGCTCCCCAGACAACGACCCCCGGCCTTCTGCAGCCCCGCCGGGCCAGGGGCTGGGGGGTAACAGCAGGCCAGCGAGACCTGGCAGGCCGCCCGTCTGGAGTCAGAAACCCCAGCCCTCAGCACGAATCTAGACAACCGGGGACAGAGCAGAGGAGGGGCGCTCGCCCAATCTGCCGTGAAAACGGGGCAAGAGAGGCAGAGATCAGCCCTCTCGGTGAAGACGGGCCAGGCAGCGCGCCGGCAGCTACGTTACCTTCTGTGTTCTGCAGAAGGCGCTCCACCAGCACGGGGTACTTGGTTATGCGCTGGGTGACCAAGAGGATACACTCCTGCACGCCGAGCCGCCTCACGATGGAGAAGTTGCTGATTTTCTACGACATGGGAAACAGACTTAGGGTTAGGGTTAGTCCTGCTGGCATCCTATCTCGTGCCAATGGGCCGGAAGCTTCCCCCTTTCTCAGCTCACCAGGACCTTTTCAAGTATTTGCTGCAAGTAGGGCCCGCCTGCTGTATACAGAAAGGCCACAGCAGCAAGGGCAGCCTCTTCTCTTGTAAAACCCGTTAAAAAGAAACCAGAACCAGTCCGGGGCGGGGCGGGTGGGAGGGAATCACCCAGAGAGCTGTGTATCGCGGACGTGTGCACACACATGCACACACGCGTATCCACACACGAAGACCCCGACTGGCAGCTATCCAAAGCCTCTGGAACCACAGGAAGCCTGGGCCCAAGTCGGCCCCCTGCTGGCTCCTGATGCCCGCCTCTGGCTACGAGCCCGGAAAGCCGTCCTCCGAAGCCGTTTCTCGGCAGGGCAGAGGGCGGTTTCTGGTGCCCTCCAACGCATTCAACACATTCTGCTTCTCTGCCCCCCCCCGCACTCATGCACTCCAGGAATGCCAGTGATTGTGAGAGCTGTTTCTGAGCAGGACTGTGGGCCTCGCGAGCGTCCTGGGCCAACCTCAGACTGACGCTCTCCCCTTTTATGTCTGTCCCCTGCAATTGTAAGGGAGCAGAATTTAAAAACCTGTCCCTCTTAACGCTACAGCCATTAGTTTTCGGCTATCACTTCAAATTACAGTTGGCAGGACCAAGCAGCAGGTGACGGGGCAGCTGATAGCCAGCTGGCCTTGACCCAGGGGCACTTTCAAGGATGCGGGAGGCAGGGCCTTGCCCAACCTGGCGGACCCGGGCTGCATGCTGCGTTTTAGGGTCTGGCCTTTGAGCACCTGCACGCTGTTAGGCAGAAGGCAGGTGGGGGTCATTTTGCAGGCCTGGAGGGTGGGGGGAGGACAGGCGGGGACTGGAGAGGGAAAGAGGCGAGGGAGGGGCAGATCCCAGGGCAGTGTGGCCCCTTGAAACGACACTTGTGTCCCCTCGGCGGTCTGAGGAATGAGGGCCAACAGGTTCCACGCTAGGGCCCGCTGGTGTGGCCGAGAACAGAGCCGTAGGTGTGTTTTGCTTTGTTCTACATCTGGACATCCCTGGTGTGTTCTGAACAAGTTGGTAATAGAAGAAGGAAACAAAAACTTGAAAATCGCTGGTTTAGAACAGGCACCTTATCATCATAAGCTCTCCCAAAGCCTACAGTCCCGTGGAAAATAACCTACAGCAAAGAGGGTACATTTTTCAATAAAGAATTTTTTTTTTTTTTTTACCTTGATCAGGCTCTGAAATTTCTTGTTTTGCTGCAGCAGCGACTTGTAATGACTGACCGCCTCATTGTGGCCGCTACAAAAGACCCCGTATTTTTCCTTCATTCTGTCCCCACTTTCGCCGGAGAACTGCAAAGAGACCATGGAGAGGTTGGTGGGAAGGAGCAGGAGAACGTGTGGGGAGCGCTCTTGTCGGGCTCAGCTGACTGCTAAAACACGTCTCGAATACACTCATGCCCCCACTTTCTTACCCGACTTGCACTGAGGCAGGAAAGTGCTTCAATATGAGCGGGTGGGGACCGGGGGTGGGGTGGGGAGGGGGTGTCTTTGCAAAGTACATTAAGGCAAGAGAAAAAACTTTCTAATGGGTTTTAGCCGTAAAACTTCCCGAAATCCAAGGAGGAGGAGTACATTTATGCCAAAGAATGTCAGAAACATTTAAAAGCTGGGATGCCCAGGGGGGTCAGTTGGTTAAACGTCTACCTTCAGCTCAGGTCATGGGCCTGGGGACTTGGGATCGATTCCCACATTGGGCTCCCTACTCAGAGCAGAGACTGAGTCTCCCTCTCCCTCTGCCCCCCTGACTATGCGTGTGCACACGTGCTCTCTCTCTTGCTCAAATAAATAAAATCTTAAAAAAAAAAAAGCAAAAGAGGTACTCTTCTTTTTTTTTTTTTTTTTTAAGATTT
>CM053603.1:4108268-4132317 GCA_028646535.1 Procyon lotor
CTCTCTCTCTGCCTGCCTACTTGTGATCTCTCTATGTCAAATAAACAAACAAAAATCTTAAAAAAAAAAAAAGATCCTATTTGTTTGTCAGAGAGAGAGAGACAGATCACAAGTAGACAGAGAGGGAGGCAGAGAGAGGGGGAAGCAGGCTCCCTGCTGAGCAGAGAGCCCGACGACGCGGGGCTCGATCCCAGGACCCTGAGATCATGACCGGAGCCGAAGGCAGAGGCTTTAACCCACTGAGCCACCCAGGCGCCCCAAAAGAGGTATTCTTCTAATGAACTAATGAGCTGGCTCGGGAGGCCTGAGCACTCTGAGGTCGGACAAGGGGTTCGGGCCCCCTCTCTCCACCCTGGCCTAGGCTTGGACGTCGACTCAGAAGTCAGTTCAGGATTGGCACCTTTACCACAGACGTGCTCCTAATGGCCCAAACCATGGAGGTCTAAACCAGAAAAACAAAAACAGAGAGCCCGGCCGAGCCCCTGAACAGAGGCCCGGAATGCAACGATGGCGGACAGAGTCGGCCCAGGTGCCTTCAGCCCTGGGGCCTCTGCGCTCCTGCCAAGGCCTGGGACCGCTGCCCACTGCAGGCTCTGGATAAACAGAGGCCGCGGAACCGAGAGGAGGCAGGAGCTCGTCCAGGTCCAGGGCCCAGCCCGGCGTGCCCACCTGCTGCACCAGGAGGTCCCCGATTTTCTGGATGATGTAATTGCGGTCACTGCCCTCCTCCAGGGACTCCCGGCGGCGCTCCTTCAGCCGAGAGAGGAAGTGACCGTGCAGGTCGAGCAGCTCGTCCACACACGGAAAGAGGCGGCCGATGGCCGCGCTGCTGAACTGCAGCTCCTCCTGCAGGGCCCTGGAGTAGACCTTCAGCATGATCTTGAGGGTCCGGACGTGGTGCACCTCCGTCTGCACCAGCTCTGCGGGGACAGAGACCGAGGGACTGACCCGCTCTGCCCCTCCTGCGGCCCACGATGGCACACGTGCGTACGGCCGACCCACCACGTGTCTTCTCCCAGTTCTCATCCCCCCCGGGGCCCAGGGCTGCAGGCAGCCCAGTGTCAGGGAGAAGGGAGAGGGCTGGAGTGATGTCAGGAAAGAGGGAACCCAGGATGCGTGCTGGGACCTCCCATTCACGGGAGGATTTCAGGCCCAAAGACATCTCCCGGCTGTTTTAAGCAGGAAGACTGTCCTTGTGAACACCAATCCTTGGGCTGGGAAACCCACACGCCTGTGCCCGTCAGTGACTAGACCCAGACCGTAACCAATGACAAAGCAGAGTTCAAGTGAAGCATTTAAATTCCCTGGTAAAAGGCAAAGAAAGATCAGGTTTCCTGCTGGAGTTTGGCTGTTTTCACATCAAGGCCCGGAAGTGGCTGGAGACCAGACAGAGGTCAGCAGAGCCAGGCCCGGTGCTGACGGGCGTGGGGGCTGGAGGCAGTCTGTGTTTGTCTGATGGAAGCATCCAGAACGTTGCTCCCTGTCCCTCCCTGCAGGATCTCTGCCCTGAGTCTGGAGCCCGGAGGCAAAGCATCGATAGGGTTCTCCTCCTGTCCACACCCCAACCTACTCAGGCCTGGGCAGAAAGCTCAGGATGTGAGGGGCACCTGGGGGCTCAGTTGGTTAAGCATCTGCCTTTGGCTCAGGCCATGATCTTGGGGTCCTGGGATCGAGCCCCATGTCAGACGCCCTGCTCAAGGGGGAGCCTGCTTCTCCCTCTCCCTCTGCCTGCTACTCCCCCTGCTTGTGCTCGCTGTCCTTGACAAATACGTAAATAAAATTAAATTAAAAAAAGAAAGCAACCAAGCTCAGAGTGTGAAACGTGGAGGGACGCAAGGGCCAGTGGACCCCACCACCATCGCCAACCGGACCTCAGTGGAAAGTACAGGAACTTATACAGCAGAACCTCCTCGTGGAGCCCCGATGAGGGACAGAAAGTATCTCCTCGGGTGACACAACACTGCTGGTCTTGGGGAATGACGATCCCCACGGAGAGAGAATCATAAGAACAAGTAAGGGTTTGGGGGAGAGAAAGGCCCCAGATTCCCGTGAGGGTGTCCTAGGCCTTCGTCATCCTGCTCAGAGAGGACCCAGAGGCCTGAAAGGACATCCGCGGGGGTCCCTAACACGGCACCTGGCCCGGGGACGAGCTCTGTGTCCGAAACCTGCCCTCTCAGAAGCATGGCTGCCCCCGGCCAGGGCGTATGCCCTGGAGCCAGTGCCGCGTCTCATGCCTCCCACAGCCCTCGTCACAGCCCCCCCAGGGCTGTCTGGGGTCACCAAGAATGGCTGGGACGGGCCCGGGGCGGTCTTCTCTCTCAGGGTCACCAGCTGGGTCAGGATGAGTCAGAGCTGGGCGTTCGGCCACACTCGTCCTCGGGGACGGGTTCTCACCGAGCCCTCCCGGGCCACCTCCTCTCTGACGGGGAAGGCAGGACTGCCCCGGGGGAGCAGGTGGCGTGGGCCCCATCGTCTCGAGGGGGAGCCCGAGATCGCAGTGGAGCCCAGACTCCTTGGTGCAACCAATCAGAGCAAAGGTGGAAGGAAGCAAGCGGAAGGTCCGAGGGACGGCACAGAGCTTCTTACCATAGAGCACATCCTGCCTCTTGACCACCTCTTTCTTCTGTTTCTTTGCGTACGCCGCGTCCACGGAAAGGCTCCAGGACTCGGCCTCGAAGTCGCGGGCGTCCGACTCGATCTCACTCCTCAGCGAGGCTGTGCAGGGGTCTGGGGGAGTAAGACGCTGCGGCTGGGGGCCTGAGCCTTGTGGCTCTGGGCTCCCCCGGCCCACGTCCCCTGCACACACGACGAGGATCCCAGCCCCTCCCAGTGCAAGACCGAGGGACGTCCGTGAAAGAGTCCAGGGGACTGTACCTTCTACAAAAATGGACTCGGCATTCGAGGACGTGAGCGAGAGAGAGTCATCGGCTGCCTGCTTATATTTTAAAAATATGGAGTCGGCTTCATCCATTTCTCCTGTGACTGGTCTAAGTAACAAATCATAAAAACACTTATTCTAAAAAATTCAGTTAAACACACACATGCACGCACGCACACACACACACATTCTATGAAGGCAAACTATCTGAGAACTTTCTGGATTTCGAGTTAAACACACACACGCACATACATTCTATGAAGGTAAATCTGAGAACTTTCTGGATTTCGAGTTAAACACCCACCCCCCCACACACACACACTCTATGAAGACAAATCTATCTGAGAACTTCCTGGATTTCAATATAAACTCTGTCCTAGGTCACTTGTAAAAATTGGGAGACTATCTGTCCACACATCAGGACCTCCTCCACCATAACTAACTTCAGTCCAACGTCCGGGCAGGTTCTAAGGGTGCAATACATTGTATGCTTCCTTTAACGGCCACCAGAGCCCACCAGAGCCCCCGGAATTCTTTCTAGCAAGAGTTGGGTGGACACAGTCACCCTCAGTTAAGGGTGGAGGGAAAGCCCTTTTTTAGCAAAAGAAGATGATCGGCCCCCTTCCCCACCGACCCGTACGAGGACCACTGCAGTGACATTTGTTAGCCTTAGGTTTTCCGCCCAAACACCGCGGAGTTCCAAGTCCTCGGAGGGCAGTGCTCAGGCATCAATAACGGGATGCTACCTCCATGGCAACCTCGGCGGGGCTTCTAGCATCGTCTCGAGCCCAGACAGGAACCCTGTCCAAGGGCCCTTCAAGAGCATGAAACAGAACTGGCTCCCGACGGCCATGGACGCCCAGGACACACGGTTTTTCAATAAAGAGGATCGGATCTCCAGAGGAAGTGTTACTAGGAATTTCACGGCGTGGCTGGGGGCCCGTGGGCAGGTTCCAAGGGTCTCCCTTCGGACAGCCCGGCTGCGGGGTCCCAGGGGGAGGCCACATCCAGCTCCCTCCCTCGCCCCCCTTCACCGGCACCAAGGCACCTGGCACGGGGACTGGACCCCACTTACCCAAGCTGTGTCCCCGTTCCCGCCGGGCTGGGTGCTGGCTGCGGCGCCCCCTTCTGTGAGACCGTCATGCCGACATTCCTGGACAGGGCCGGGCTGCCATCAGAGAAGAGGGTGGCCCTCGGGTGCTCCTTCAGGGACGCTGCGACAGAGGCAAACACAGAGTTGGTGCTGAGAAAGTGGGCAGGGTAGCGGAGGGGGCCTGTCCGAAAGCCCCGTTCCGACTGCGGCCGCAGCACGGACAGGATCTTGGAGGTCAGCAGCTCATTATCTAGAAAGACATTCTCGCTCCATTTCCGAGGAAAAGAGCTGTAGAAAGACAGGTCGGGGCAGCCGTGGCGCGCGCTGTGTCTGTCACTGGTTTTGGAATGTGCGTTCCCCATGTTCACGGTCGGGGCTCCGAGACCCAGCGCGGGGCGAGGCCGGGCTGTGCCGTTTTTATACCTCCGTGTGATCCTTCTAGAAATGTAAAGCTGCGTCCTCTCCCGCTGTATTGGCTGAGACAGCGGGTCTGGAGGGCAGGAAATTGGTCCCCACTGTGACCATTTAGTTGGAAATCTCCAGCGCAGTAGCTTCTCCTTTGGTAAAAAAACAGCAAAAAAATCCCGACACCCCTTCCTTCCATCCTGGCAGGGGGTAAAACGGGCAGAGAGGAGTTTAGATTCACTGTAAATAATCTAAGATCACTAAATCGGGAGCTCTGCGCTGGGTGTGAGCCACACGGTGCGGCTCGTGCCGACATCACACACACACACACACACACACGACTGTAATTAACCCGAGATAGATCAGATGTCAGGATGACTCCAAGACCCAGAGGCCACACGGCACGATATAGGACCACATATGCCACGAGCGTAGGTACACGAATAGGATCTGAGCACCGCAGTGGCCAAGAGGGTCCGATCCCATCCCAAACGAGGATCGTAAGCTGACCTAACACACAACGGGGGCTCCAAAAGGTTCTTTGCACGCCTCCGCTCATTAAGGTAGGAACTAAGACAGTGGGATGCATGTACGCTCTGAGCACCTTTCCCACTGATGGACGGTGAAACTCAGAAAGCCAAACTGTCACCCTCTTCAATTTGACAGATCAAGTCTGGCTGGGAGGGCTGCTTGGGTCGCTCGTGCTCAGGGTGAAAACCACACTCGAAAGCGCTCCTCTGGGCAAGGATAACCAGCAGTGTTAGGAAGAGATCTGTCCACTAGCGCTTGGGATCCTGGCTCCTGGCTCCCCAGTGCGCCCACCCATGGGTTTCTGTCACGCAGGTAAAGCAGCGGGGACTGTGGTTCTCTATGGCAAGCAGACCATGACCTTTACGGTGGGTAAGGGACCAGCACTAGAGGAAAATGAATGCAAAAAAAAAAAAAAAAATGTACTTCTCTCAAGAGCTTTTTTGGGGAGTGGGATTCAATATTCTGAGAGGTTTTTTTTTAAGATTTTATTTGAGAGAGAAAGAGAGAGAACACAAGTAGGGGCGTGACAAGCAGAGGGAGAGGGAGAAGCAGGCTTTCCCCTTGGAGCAGGGAGCTCGATGTGGGGCTCGATCCCAGGACCCTGGGATCATGACCCGAGCTGAAGGCAGACACTTATCCGACTGAGCCGCCCACCCTCCCCCAGAGTTCTAATTTAGGTGGCTCCAAGTGGGCAGGTGGGTATATGTCAGAGAGAACATTTCTGATCAAGGGGTCATGAACAAAGCTCATCAGTGGAGACCCCACCGGTAAGCAGTGTGATGCCGTGCTCTGCACAGAGCAGGGCCACAGCCGTTCATTAACACGACCCCACATGGTGAAGGGGCCTTCTGGTCAGTGACATCAGACGTCTCAGTGTCAGGATCCTAAGTGGCTAACAATTACTATTATCATCGACACAAAGGTGTTGAGGATATCATTCCTATAAGAACACCCATATTCATAAAGGCAGAAGTCATAAATCGAGGCCTCGGTGGTCCAGGGCAGGGATTTTCTGCATTTCCGCACCACTTGAAAGGCCAGCTAGGCAATTCTGACCCGGATGCACAAATATGGGACAAACCATGAAATGAGTCCTTTGCCTGGCTGACAGACGGTTCCCGTGCCCTGAGATCTTACCTGAAGTCACACGGGTTCTGCTTTAATCACAGTCCACACGAGGAAATGTCACCATAAACACCCTCTGGGGATCACCATTCCCAAAGAGTTTTAATAAGTGATGGGTACACTAAATCTATGGTAACTTAAACCTTCCCTTGATGATGGAGAAGATACTTGGAGGAATCCATGTCTTAAGGTCATGACTGGGGACACCAGGCACCACTGCTACTCAAGGGGGTACAAGGGATGGAATTTCAGTTGAAAGAATGAATGATAAGCGAGCCCCCTCTAACATACGATGTAACTGACTTATTTATTCTCATCATTCATTGCCTGCTTCCCCCGTAGAACGGAGGACAGCGCCTCCCACAAACCAGACCAAGAAATCGTTGTTTTATGGAATATTATTCAGCTATACAAAGGAAAGACATCCTGACCCCTGCCACGACATGGAGGGACCCCAAGGACACTGTGCTCAGCGAGAAGAGCCAGACCCAGAAGGACACATCCCGCAGGACCCCACTCCCAGGAGGTCCCCAGAGGAGCCCTGTCCATACAGGCAGAGAGGAGAGGGTGGGAGCCAGGGCTGGGGCAGGGGTTGGGAGTCCGTGCTTCGTGGGGATAGAGTCTCCGTTTGGGGAGATGGAAGGTTCTGGAGATGGAGGGTGGGGGTGGTGGCACACCCGTGTGAATGTGCTTATTGCTACTGGACTGTACTCTTAAAAAATGGTTAAAATGGTCAATATTACGTTTATGTGCGTTTTACCACAGTCTGAAAAAAATAAAAAAGAAATCACTGTTTCTTTGGGAACAGTTCTGCATCCTGATTGTGGTGTTGGTTACTCAGATCTATATATGCCAAGGATAACATCTCATAGAACTAGGGGCGCCTGAAAAAAAAAGAACTAGGGGCACCAGGCGGGGGTGCTCAGTCAGTTAAGCGTCTGACTTCGGCTCAGGTCATGATGTCAGGGACCTGGGATCGAGCCCTGCGCCAGGCTCCCAGCTCAGCATCGGGTCTGCTTGTCCCTCTCTCTCTAATAAAATTAAAAAAGAAGGGGTGCGTGGGTGGCTCAGTCGTTAAGAGTCTGCCTCCGGCTTGGGTCATCATCCCAGAGTCCTGGGATCGAGCCCCACATCGGGCTCTCTGCTCAGCGGGGAGGCTGCTTCTCCCTCTCCCACTCCCCCTACTTGTGTTCCCTCTCTTGCTGTATCTCTCTCTAATAAACAAACAAATAAATAAGTAAAATCTTAAAAAAAAAATTAAAAAAGAAATTCATAGAAGCATACACTCCCTTTCTCCCACTAAAGAGTGCGATGTAACAACTGGTAAAACCCAAACAGGGTCTGTCCCTGAGGTAACGATATTCTGCCAATGCCAGTGACCTGGCTTTGACCATGGGTTATCACGGGTTATCGGCTGGGGTATCATCACTGGAGGATGCTCGGCGAAGGGCGCTTGGGACTCTTTGTACAATTTTTGCAACTTCTTGTGAATCTTTTTTTTTTTTTTTAAGATTTTATTTATTTATCTGTGAGAGAGAGAGAGAGAGAGTGAGAGAGAGAGAGAGTGAGAGAGAGCGCACAAGCAGGGGGAGCGGCAGACAGAGGGAAAAGCAGACTTCCTGCTGAGCAGGGAGCCCGATGCGCCCTGGGGCTCCATCCCGGGACTCCAGGATCACAACCTGAGCCAAGGGCAAGATGCTTAACCGATGGAGCCACCCAGGCTCCCCACTTCTTGTGGATCTTAAAGGATTTCAAAATAAAACGTTGCAGCTGATTCTCAGTACTCACTGTCGTGATGTTCCATAAAGTTGCAGCGGGCGCTGAATTAGCCAGGGCCGAATCTGCTCCTGGTGGAGGCGCAGAGTTGGGCTCCTGGGAGCTTCTGCCTACATTGCCTTCAACCTCTCCATACGTAACCTTGTTTTATGTGTGTTTCTCTTGAAAGACATCTTATTGAATACGTACTATTGATCAATTACCATTGAGCTCACGGTCACTGGGACTACAGCTCGGGCCTGCATGGAGTGTGCCTGACACGTAGATTTCCTCCGTCCGAGGCATCGCGGCCTGCTTGTACTTAGTAATGCCAGATGGCCCTTCAGCACGGTGCTTGGGGGCCACTTCAAGTAGCCCCAGAGCACAAAAACACAAAGAACACGGCATTAACCGCATTGCAAACCCGACCCTTGTCTACGTCACGAGCTGGGACAAGAAGGCAGGGTGTCACCGTGTCCCGCCTTGGCTGGCGACAACGCATGGCGGGTGACTCATATTTTTCACTGCACGTGCCCCCACGGGACTGTGAAGGCCTCATGGGGGTGGATCCGGGGGGGGGGGTCACAGATAAATTTTAGCGAGCAGGTACGCTCGCAAATACGGAATCCGTGAATAAAGGACTGACTGTGTACAAGAGAGATGTCGAGGGAGAAATTACTACGATGTTTCCGAGCGCCCTTGTTGCCTCAAATGCATATGATATTTCTTTAGAGCGCTGATATTCTCTGTATTGCTTTCTGACTTATTATACACATCTGCCCCAGAAGTACCCCAGCCGGGGGGACTTCTTACAGGAAAACATAATGCTGTTCGTTTGGCAGCAATGTGGCCCTGCTGGGAGAAATCGTTCTTTTCCCCTGGAGGGTCTAACCACCACTGCCCCTCTCGAACTACTTAAGACTTTTAAATACGGGGTGGACATTCGCTAATCGAGTCTTTCCGTAACTCGTGCGGTCACGCAAGTAACTGCCTGATGAGGGCCTGAGTTGGGGGCTCTGCCACAGACTAGCCGTTCCGACCGTGTCTTCCTAGACTGTGTTTTTATTGATCTGACATCTGGGCCCTTGCTGACCCACGAAAGCCTGCCCTTCCCAGAGCCGGCGGATTCCTAGAGCCCGTGAAGGACACACTTGCAAGAGAGCCTTTCACGTGCAAACCCACCAATCCAGAGCTCACACTCCGAACCCCTCCTCTGGGGGGGCTCCCGCAGTCAGGGCCACCGTCCCCCTGCTCTGATCCCCTTGCTCCCCCCCCCCAAAGGTGCCAGACGACTAGGGACAGCCCCTATGGCCCAGGGCCCACTGAGATTTTTCAAACTAGCCAGTCCTAAGCCTGTTTACCCTGCTCCACCCGTTTGTCCCCACAGAAACCACAGCAAAGGCTCTTGGCCATGTTTTCCCATCATGCCCTCTGGCTCCTGACTGACCCCGGGGTCTCCCCCTGTGGCGCTCGGTGGTGCACCCTGCCTTCTGGTCCTGGGGGACTATGCGTACAAACTTCTTTCCTGGCAGTCATTTGCAAACCTGCATGGCTTACTATACGTGGCTAAAGCAAATCCTGGATACCTTCCAACACCAGGCCTCCGGGGGCCCAGACGTCTGCCTGCCAGGGCTGGGAGCCTCGAACATTCTCCAGTTTTCCTATATCTAGACACATGGAAGTGGTGGGAAGGCTGGTGGGAAGGTACAATGGCGTAGCACTTTGGAAAGCGGTGGTTCTCCAAGTGGTTAGAGAGGGAGGTCATCCTCCGCTCCCGCGTTCCCACTCCTGGCTGTGCCCAAGAGAAGCGAGAAGGTATTGCCACGCAAACACATGTACACACATGCTCCCAGGAGCGTAATTCACAGCGGCAAAAAGTGGAAACGACCCCAGACGTCCCTCAACCGAAGGATGGAGAAGCACAAGGTGGTCCGTTCATAAAACAGAATGTCATTCAGCCGTAAAAGGAAGGAAGCGCTGATTCAGGCTATCATGCGGATGAACCTGGAAAATCCGCTGCGTGCAGGGGCACAGACACAAAAGACCACAGACTGTAGGAGTCCGCCTCTCGGAAATGGGCCCAACAGGCAAATCTGTGGACACGGAAGGGTGGATTAGCAGTTGTGCAGGACTGGGGGTGTGTGGGGGGTATGGAGGGTGATGGCTAATGGGTGCAAGGTTTTCTTGGGGGTGTTAATGCCAATCGTGGGGAGTGTGGCTCCGTGAAAAGCCATTGCCCGGTACACTTAACTGGGGGGGGGGTGTCGTATGGTATGTGAGTCCCATCTCAGCAAAGTTACCCCACGAGTGAATCAAGTCCGTGAGGCAGAGCCATCTTCCTGCAGGAGGAGAACCCAGCGGGAGCCAGTCGCTCTGCCCTTGACCCCGAGAGCCACTGGACTGTGTATTCCTCCCCCTCCTGTTTTCTGAAAGCAGACGGCCATGGCAGGTTGGAGGGGCAGTGGCGGTGCTGGGATCCGGGCCATGGCGCGGGGTTCGGCACGCGGCCGCCTAGCACTGTCTGCACCGTCATGAAAAGTGGCCTCAGAGCCTAATTAGCACCGTCTGCCCACTGCTGAGAGGGGCCATCGATCGGCGTGCGCCGGGCCCGCTGCAGACTCTGTGCCACAGAGCCATTTCTGCGAGGGGACCCGGGGAAGAGGGAGGGACAAAAATGAGAAGCAAGCAGAGAAAATGGAAAAAGGTCTTCTCCCAGAGGGGGAAGAAAAAATACACGCTGTTCTCAGCAACACGGACGGCCGCCTGTTCGCGTGATGATTATTCTTTTTAAAACCTGTTTTGTCTTGGTGACTTGGAGAGTGGGCTCTGTGGGCACAGGGACGACGAAGCCTGCGTGGCAGATACCGGGATCCCACCTACGTATCCCGGAGGTATTGTGGGTTCGGTTCCAGACCCACCGTAGTAAGCGGGTCACAGGAATTTTTTTGTTTCCTGGTGCCTATAAAAGTTACGTTCACGCTATGCTATAAACTATTAGCATGACGTCTAAAAAGACGGTGATGGTCCCTTAATTAAAAAACACCTTTTAAAAAAGATCCATATTTTTAAGTCCTCTCCACACCCAACGTGGGGCTCAAACTCACAACTCCGTGATCGAGAGTCACATGACCCACTGACTGAGCCAGCTACGCGCCCCTTAAAGAAACTTATTGTTGGGGCACCTGGGTGGTTCAGTCCGTAGAGCATCTGCCTTCGAAGAGTCATGATCTCAGGGTCCTGGGATCAAGTCCCACATCGGGCTCCTTGCTCAGCAGGGAGCCCGCTTCTCCCTCTGCCTGTGCTCTCTCTCTCACAAATAAATGAATAAAATCTAAATAAATAAATAAATAAATAAATAAATAAATAAATAAATTAAAAAAAATAACAAATAGTGTGAGAATTACCAAAATGTGACAGAGATACAAAGTGAGGGAAAATGGCTTGGGCAGACTTGCTTCTTCAATCTGTAAAAAATAATGCGTTATCGGCAAAGTGCAATAAAACGAGGTATTCCCATATTTCCCTTGAACATCAGACCCCACACTGTGAAGTTCAGGTTCAGAGGGGCTAATTTCCAACATAGTGATACTCCCAGCAGGGCCCTGGTCTCTCAGGCCCTTTAGGCCACAGACTTTTCCCTGATACACAAGCACAACCCATTAGCTCTGGTCACATCATAAGGGCTCACAGGGAAAATGCATTAACGAGACTTCATAGTTACAAACCTGTTGCAAGTCCCTTTTTGAGGTAGCCCAATATGACATATCCAGTGACCATCTTAATTGGCTTTCAATTGTCCTTTATAATCCAGAAGCACATTTGTTTCTAAAAATATCAACTTTGCAGCAATAATTTTATATTCTCAATGGTAGATTCCTCCAGCTGCTCAATGGGAAAGCAACTGGGCACATCTTTCGAAGGCAGCTGGGCCCTGGCACAGAAGTGCCTCCCCTTCCATTTTCTGCAAAAGGCCACACAAAGGAACCAGTCAAGTGGCAGCTTTAGGCAGGAATGGCCTTCCCCAGCTGCACAGCCCTTTCAAAATAACTGCTACTTTTCTCGTATTTACTGAGGTCCTGTGTCCCTGTCCCTGCCCCCATTCTTTGTCTCCGTGAAGACTTTTCTTTCAGGCTGAGATTGCCGCCTGTCTCTGGAGAGTTCTAGCAAGCACGCGCTTTGGGCAAGTGTTTGAGAGACAATTAAGAAAATCTGAGACGAAATGAAGTTTTCGGTTCACAGTTCCTGGCTTTCCAGCCACCTGAGAATAGACTAAATCGATGCCAAGACAACGCATTGATTTCTCTGCCCTGCTTCATTTTGACGTTACACAAGCAAGATGGTATAAAGGCGAATAAAACTGTAGAAGACAAAGAACCGCAACAAAAAAACCTTAACCCCAGACCTCAGGGGACCGGGGGGCTGGGGGAGGAGAAGCATCTTGGGGCTTAGAGGGTATGTGTGAGCCAGAAAGAATACTCTTCCTAAACCTGATATTACTCAATAAAAATCATTCTCGAGCTTTCTACTACCAAATTACGTCAAGCCCAGCAGACGCCGTAAAAGAAAATGTGCTGATCTTCTTGACGACGTGTGCAGAAAACTTAAAAATCACAAAAAAGGCATAAAAGTAGAAGCATTCCATGATGCCACCATCCACAGTTAGTGGCTCCTGGTATAAATGGTTTTGTAAGTTGAAAAATAATATTTAATAGTAAGTGATCCTAACATCTGGCTCAAAAAGTCCCTTCCATACCTCAAAGGAATAATGTTAATAGCATGTACATATCTTTTGCATGAATACCGTGTGGGATTACTCAGAAAGGACCACCGGGGTCGCGCTAACAAGTGAATTACAATAGTACAAAATACTTTGTACTGCTATTCTGTGGACAATTTCGGAAGTTAAAAACAGAGAGGACAGTAACGCCTACCTATGTGCCTGGGGAATAAAAATGAACCATGACCTGAACTTCATGCTTTTCACAAACGGGGGCCCCAAGCGGGCCAGACGGAAATGAAAAATATTTAACACCATAAAATGTTTCGCAGGAAGCAAAAGGATACAACCTTCACGAACTAGGGCTTGGTTCATGAAGAGTTCTTTGATAAGGCGCCGAGAGTCTGACCCACAAAAGACAGAAAAACCCACAAAAACCCAAAAAACTCTAAATTGACTTTGTAATTGGTAACTTTTGCTCGTTAAAAGGAGAGGGGAAGGGGGGGTTATCTGCAAGCCGCCCATCTGACAAAGGGTCAGTGCGTGGAATATATAACAAGCCCTCAAAACTCCACGATAAAAACACAAACAACCCATTTCAAAAATCAGCAAGAGATGAAGATGCATTTCCCCAAAGAAAACCTACAGATGGTTTAAAAAAAAAAAAAAAAGTGCCGGGAAAGAAGAGAGATGCACATAAAGCCACCCCCGGAAGGCACTACCAGCAGGGCTGAGACGTGAGAGAGCGGGGTGGGGCAGAGAGGCAGAGAGAGGCGCAACTCTGGAGCCCACGAGGGTGTGGGGTGTGGGGGAGCTGGATTCCTCCCACACTGGCCGGGGGGAAGGGGAAACAGTGCCACCAGCCTGCAGAACAGCAGGGCGGTTTGCAGAGAAAACGCAGAAAGGGCACCCCTGCATATTTATTTCAGAACACAAAACGTATGGCCAGACAGAAACCTAGACGTGACTGTCTGTGGCAGCTTTATTCAGGAATAGCCCCAAACTGGGAACCCCCAGACTGTCCTGCGGGGCCAAAGGCCAGACAAACTGTGGTCCATCCGGACTACTGAATCCTACCCTGCCACGAAAGGGAACTTTCGGTAACATGTAACAACCCGCAGGGGGACGTCCCGGTTGCTGTCACGAGAGAAAAAAACCCGATCTCAAAGGACACCGGACGATTTCATTTATGTCACATCCTTCAAATGACGGGGTGCCAGAGATGGAAAAGGGATTAGTGGCTGCCGGGGTTGGCGATGGGGGAGGGGATGTGGAGGGGTTGATCTTCACCGCGGTGGAACAGCCCTGGACCTCGGTAAGAGAGGCGGTCGCGGGCATCTGCACGGGTGAGCAAACGGCCCAGAACCAGACACGCTCACTGTCCTGATACAGTTTTCTGTTTTGATGTCCTATATAGTTAGTTACTCAGAAAGGACCACCGGGGAAGCTGGGTGAAGGGCACCCGTGAGTCCGTAATGATTTCAAAAGGGAAAGTCTGAAATAAACAAAAGCACCACCACCACCACCACCACCAAAAACCCAGAAAGAACATGCATGACCAAGGTCTTGGCCAGCGTGGGCCACCTTAACAAAGCACCACGGACTGGGAGGCTGGAGCAACAGACATTACTTCTCACAGTTCTGCAGGCTGGGAAGTCCAAGATCAAGGTGCAGGTAGGCTCGGTCCTGGGGGAGGGCGCTCGCTCTCTCTCTCTCTCTCTCTCTCTCTCTCTCTCTCGGGCTTGCAGTGGGCCAGCCCACGTTTCCCTGAGTGCTCAGGGGGTGGAGAGAGCGAGAGCAAGCTCTCTGGGTCTCCTCTTACAAGGGCACTACCTCTGGGACACCTGGGTGGCTCAGTGGGTTAAAACCTCTGCCTTGGGCTCAGGTCATGATCTCAGGGTCCTGGGATCCAGCCCTGCATCAGGCTCTCTGCTGAGCGGGGAGCCTACTTCCCCCCATCCCCCCACGACCTGCCTGCTCTCTCTCTGTCAAATAAATTAGATCTTTAAAAAAACAAAAACAAGGGCACTAACCTCATTATGGGGGCCCCACTCTCATGACCTCATCTAAACCTAATTACCTCCCAAAGTCCCTACGTCCAAATACTATAACACCGGGGGCTACGGCTTCAACATGGGCATCTGGGGGAGGTGGGGCACAATTCAGCCCATAGCATCCTGCAATGAATAAAACCATGTTTCCTAACAATGTTTGTCCCCTTGAGGTACCTTGCTTCAGTGGAATCACACAGTATGTGTCTTTCTGCGCCTGGCTTATTTCACTTAGCGTGATGTTTTCAAGGTTTATCCATGTTACGGACTGAATGTTTGTGTTTGTGTCTCCCCAAAAAACTCGTATCTTGGGGCCCTAACTACCAGAGTGGCTGTCTTTGGAGCTGGGGTCTCCAAGGAAGTCATTAAGGTTACATGAGAACGTCAAGTGGGGCCCTGATCTGAATAGGCTCAGGGTCCTTATCTTAGAAGAGACACCAGAAGGGTGTCTGGGTGGCTCAGTTGGTTAAGCGTCAGCCTTCGGCTCAGGTCATGATCCCAGGGTCCTGGGATCGAGCCCCGCATCAGGCTGTTTCCCCCTCTTCCACTCTCCCTGCTTGTGTTCCCTCTCTTGCTGTCTCTATGTCAAATAAATAAATAAAATCTTAAAAAAAGTGAGGTGGCTTATGAGCTGTGAACAGAGGAAAGAGGCCGTGAATCGGGGTTTCCCATTTCCTTGAACAAAGAGAGACTATAAACTCTGAGAGCGGAGCTTTACGGCCCAAGCATGGGGCAGAGAGAGAAGTGTTTATAGTCATTATAGGGGAACAGGAGGTTTGTCCTGGGTGGCTCTGGGCCCCGTGGGGGAGACGGAGTATATACCAGCCCCTGGGGCATCAGCAAGGTGCTGCCTGAGCCCCACATGGCATCCCAGTGAATTGGAGGGAGAAATAAGAACAGAGAAGTACAGGTTGGGTGCCTTTAAAACTTAGGGGCCAGTCATACCTGAGCTCGGCCACGGCCCTATCTCAGGTAGGAGGAGGATCTCTGGTGGGATGCCAAAGGGCTCTGTCCTCAGTCTTGCCTGAGATGGGAACACAGATGGCTTGCTTATCACGTTCACATGGAATAGAGGAGGCTCCTTCAAATTAGGTTTGGAAATAAAGACAAGGAGAGGAGTTGACCCGACACGAACTTGACAGCCTACCATGAAGAAAATGTCAAGAGACTCAGCAAAGATGGGGGGGTGGGGGGATCCTCTAGGTGAGATCATCTAGGGGGTTGTTGGGTGCCCGCCACAGGCTCAGTAAATCAGCGATGGGGTGCGTGCAGAGCTGGGTCATCTTAGACTTCATCAGTACCAGTGTGAAGACAAGAGTCTGGAGGGCCAAGCTGCTGGCCAGCCAAGCCTGCCCTGGGATTTATCGCAGGCTGAGGCCAAGTTCAGTGAGTAGATGTGACATTGTGACGCTGGCTGGGATGGCACCCAGAAAGCTGTATTCTGACCAGTACCATAGGGGGTCAGTGCAGGCGGGCCGAGGAGCCCACGTGGGCCAAAGGCAGGCCATGTGGAGCACGCCTGGAGGGCGGCTAGGACAACCAAGGGATCGCAGCCAGGACGTGAGAGGTCGAGCATCAGAATGGGGATGTTGGCCAGAGAGAAGGAACCCGAGGCTGGTCCTCTCCAAGGGCTGGCCTGCTGGCAGGCGTGGAAAAGTCTCTCCTCTGAGGCTCACAGCAGGGAGGTTAGTGTACGTGAGGAATTTCTATTAAGTAAGAATAAAAGAGCAACCACCCAATATTTCACAAACCACAAAGAACCATACTCCTGCTTTAGCACATTCCATTCCATTCTTATTTCTATTAATTCCATTTATGCAGAACTGGTTGCTAATAATCAACCATTTATAACCTAGGAAAATTCACACAGTTCGACTGAATGGACGGGTGAGCTTCCACTGAAAATACAAATTTTGCACCTTGCCTTTCTGCTTAAGATTTAATACTGTAAAATGTATTTCAGGAACCTTTTACAATTTCTTTCCTACAGAAATCTTTTGCAATGGCTGTGGGACTGCTTATTAAATGGGAATATTCCTCCAAAGGCATGTTCCCGGGATGCTACCAATGGTTATAATAAAACCAATGGAACTGGAGGGTATTTTGCTAAGTGAAATAAGTCAGTCAGAGAAAGACACCATATGATCTCTCTTATATGTGGAATTTAAGAAACAAAACAGAGGGGCACCTGGGTGGCTCAGTGGGTTGGAGCCTCTGCCTTCGGCTCAGGTCATGATCTCAGGGACCTGGGATCGAGCCCCGCATCCAGCTCTCTGCTCGGCGGGGAGCCTGCTTCCCCCTCTCTCTCTGCCTGCCTCTCTGCTTACTTGTGATCTCTCTCTCTCTGTCAAATAAATAAATAAAATCTTTAAAAAAAAAAAAAAGAAACAAAACAGAGGAACACAGGGGAAGGGAAGGAAAAATAAGATAAAAAGAGAGAAGAGACAAACCATAAGAGACTCTTAACTCCAGGAAACACTGAGGGTTGCTGGGCATCAAGGAGGGCACTTGTAAAGAGCACTGCGTGGTTATATGCAACTGGTGAATCACTTAATTCTACCCCAGAAACTAATTCTACATTCTATGTCAACTAACCTGAATGCAAATTAAAAAAAGAAAGAAAGAAAACAAAATAAAGGCGGAAAGGAAGAAAGAAAAAAAACAAACTCCCAACCGACAGATGGGTGAAATACCTCATCTGCGTTGGATACTTTCTTGGGATAAATTCCTATTAGCAGCTGGGTCCCTTGCCCTAAGTCTCCTCGGTCCAACTGCTCCCACCACAGAGCAGACTGTCAGTGCTCCCCTCCAGCCGGAAGCTTCCCGAGAGCAGGCCGGTGTCCGTGTGGTCAAGCCCTGTATCTCCAGCTTCCTGGACAGCACGCCGGGATGCACCCTGCAGGTCGGGTGGAAGGCTCGGATTCTCAGATCCCTCAGCACGCCTTCCACAGATTTCTTCCAAGCGCTCCTGGGGTCCTGGGACCACCAGCCCCTCCCCCCACCAGGGAACTAGGCCCAGAGGCTCACTTCTCAGGAGCGGTGCCCTCCCCTCTCAGTAGAATTCTCTCCCTTCTCCCTGAGGCCCCTCCCCATGCTCTTCTGGAACCTCCCTCATCTTCATAGGACCTTCCCTCCATGCAGCAGCTCCTGAGGGGGTGGTACACTCAGTCCAGCCTTCTCCTGCACACCCAGGGACAGTCACTGGCCTTATGTTCTGTCTACTTCACAGGATGTGGGCCCGTTTCCTGATCAGTTAGCCCAAGCTGCCAGCTCCTAGGGGGGCCACCCATTCCCTCCCCTCTTACCCCTCCCCCCCGTCCTGCTGCCGGAGGGTCTCACCACCTACCTGTTGGCATCCCCCTGGCTTCAGCTCTGACTGATTTTCTGACCTGGTCGCACACCATTTGCACTCTGCACCCCAACCATGCTGACGTGCAGCCCCGGGTGCCTTGGCCCAGGCACCCCTTTGCCTGGAGAGCTTTGGGCCCCAGCCAGAGTCCCTCTGGGTTGCCCTCCCTCTTTCCCACCCCCAACAGCCGAGGCCTTCCTGTGCTCTTCACCTCTGTGCGCACCACCGGTTATGGCTTTTATCACGCTGCCTCATGCCTCACGGAACCCTGACCTCCTGGAGGGCAAGGGTCAGGTGTCACTCATCTCTGGATGTCAACACTGCTTTGATCTCTGTGCCAGGCCAGCCCATTCCCAGCACGGGTCCACAGGCCTCGTCCCTGCCAGGTGGGGAGGGCACTGGGTGGAGAGGAGAGACGGACGGGGAGAGTACCCACAGGTAAGGACTACTAGTTCACGTTAAGGGCAACCTGCTGCCTTCAGGGCTATTATCTCTGGTGGGATTTTTTTTTTTTTTTTAAGATTTTATTTATTTGACAGAGAGAAACACAGCGAGAGAGGAAACACAAGCAGAGGGAATGGTAGCGGGAGAAGCAGGCTTCCTGCCGAGCAGGGAGCCCGATGTGGGGCTCGATCCCAGGACTCTGGGATCATGACCTGAGCTGAAGGCAGATGCTTAACGAATGAGCCACCCAGGCGCCCCACTGGTGGGATTTTTAAAAAAAGCTCTACCAAAAAGGCTACGTGGCCACTGGATTCTGCTGGAAGGTGCGGGAAGGACACGGTCAGGAAGTGAGCCACCGTCGGTCCCCGTGGCTCATGCCCTCATGAACTCCTCTGCCCCCGGAACTTTAGGTTCTTCTTCACCCTCAGAGATGCCGGCTGCTGACTTCTCCCAGCCCACCCGTCTCCTCGAGTCTCCGAGGGATTCTTGCTACCCTGGCTGACATCACGAAGACAGGCCTCCTCCTCCGCCCGGTGCCCAGAGCATCCCTGTCCTCGGGCACTGCGCACGCGTGCCTGTCCCTGGTCCCAGCCTGTGGGCTTTCCTGAAAGAACCACATTATTTGCCTGGAGTCGGGGTTAGAGCCCTCGTGGCCTCTAGCTTGTCAAGGGACACCTGGGGAAGGGGCCACTGGTGTTCTCATCTCTAATCCGCAAGGGCAGGACCTGAGTTCCTCCTGCCTCCCCCAGCCCCAGAACTCTCTGAGTTGCCTTCCTCGGAGATGCAGAAGGCTCTTCAGACCCTTCGAACACTGCGAGGTGACCCACGACACAAAAAGTTGTGCTAGCACACTAAGAAGGACCGCAGGGTCCGTGGTGAGAAACCACAAGTCTCCACGAAAACCATTTGGAGCGGCTTCTCCTTCTGGAAAGTCTAGGACTCAGGGATGCTTCGTGGCACAACACACGTGTGCTGCTTACCGAAAATACTGATGGAAGGCCTTAATCCTGGCACAAGTGGCCCATGCTGTTCTCTCGCTCCCTCACACAGCCTACCGTCACTCCTGGGACTCGTGTAGAAAAACAGCACTCTGATTTCGCACAAGAGGGAAAACGAGGCCGGGATGGGACAGGCAGGCAGAGAGCGAGGTCTTAGTACCGACGACCAGATGTCCAGTAAAAGCCTGCTATACTGCCTGGGGGTGAACCCTTATCATTCTTAATAAACCTGAACTTCAAAGGGCTTTTTTTGGGGGGGAGAGGGGCATGAGCTTGTTTACTCTATCGATAAATAAAGCTTTTCTCCAAAGTCATATCTAATACCAAGATGGTGTTTCTCATAAGAACTAACCAAGGCAGGGGCACCTGGGTGGCTCAGTGGGTTGAAGCCTCTGCCATCAGCTCAGGTCATGATCTCGGGGTCCTGGGATCGAGCCCCGCATGGGGCTCTGCTCAGCGGGGAGCCTGCTTCCCCCTCTCTCTGCCTCTCTGCCTGATTGCAATCTGTCAAATAAATAAATAAAATCTTAAAAAAAAAAAGAACTAACGAAGGCAAGCGGCTATAGTGAGTCATCATAGGGGAAGAAAAAAGGGAACAAAGGAGAACATTCTTGGGCACAAATCCAGCCGGCAACATGTTCCGGTCCCTAAGTACAGAATGTGGGACCAACTCTTCACCTGCAGAAATTCCTTTTCTGGCTGATGAGAGGTGGTCCTCACCAAAGGCTGACAAGGGCACATGAGAAAATGCTGCGCATGTCCCTGTTACCTGGATGTGATCCCTCTTAATTAACAATACAAGAGTGGACTTCAATGTAAAAAAAAAAAAGGAAAAATTAAAACTGAAACGAATCAATATTCTTTCTGTCATTCACAGGGGTCTCTCCGTACCTTGATCTAAATCTGCATGGGTGTTCATGTTATTTTCTTTTTTTAAATTTTATTTATTTAACTGAGAGCGGGAGAGTGGGTGTGTGTGTGAGAGCATGAGTTGAGGGGGGAGAGGGAGAGGCAAGCTCTCCGCTGAGCAAGGAGCCCAATGCGGGGCTCGATCCCAGGATCCTGAGATGGTGACCTGAGCTAAAGGCAGATGCTTAACGCACTGACTCACCCAGGTGCCCTAGGTGTTCACGTTCACTAACCACCGCAGACATATGCGTGTTTCCCGGACTCGCACTGCTCTGGTTTTTGTAAGTTCCACTTTAATTACTTATCTGAATTACTCCCCTGCTGTCAGACATTTGATTCATTCCAATTTCAGACCCGTCTCAAGAGACAGCGTTCCGGAGGCAAAGGTTAGCTACGTTTTATGATGTTAGATTGTTTATCACCACACTGCTTTTCCAAAGGACCGCACCACCCAGGAAACCCATGCAGGACAATATGGATAAAGAGAAAATCCTGGAAGGCGACACGACAGAAGGATGACTCACTGTAGCTATGTGGGATCATGGCTCTTTCCCCTCGTTTCTCTAGTTCCCAAATTTTCTGCCATGCTGGTTATGACTTTTATTATAATTAAAAACAAAAAGGTTAGCATGAGCAGGAAGCTGGGTGCAGGGCCTATTTGTAGAACTTTCTGCACAACCCCTTTAGAACTCTTCCATAAATCTAAAATTATTTCAAAATACAAGTTTGGGAAAAGGCTCAAAGCAGATGGTGACGATTTCTGCCACCACCCCAAATCAGGGCTACCCTAATGCTTCTGTTAGGTTAGAGAAGATCTGCGACCCCAGTTTCTTCCCCCAAGTGTGGGGGTGCGGAATTAGGGACATTCTGGTACATGACGGTTCTCTTCCGAAACATGGGTTCTGGGGTCAGGAAGAGTGGGGGTCTGAATCTTGACTCTGTCGCCTGCTGTTGCTACCTCTGTGATCTTGGCAAATGACTTCGTCCCCCTGACGCTGTTTCATCGTCTATGCAGAATAGTGCACGGTGCCTACCTCACAGGGCTCTGGGGAGGATTCGGGGAGGAAATAAATCTACACCCAGGTGGAGGAATAGGGCAAGGAGCTAACTGGTGGCTTCCTGATGCCTACCCCTAATATCCAAGCACCTCACAAGAAAAACTAACAACATTTTCCTGAACATAGACAAGACTGCGGGATGGGGCTCAATACTGGAATACACAAGACCTTAGAACACCCGCAAGTGGGGAAACTGAGGCTTAGCTCCTCCCTCGGAGCCCTGCGCTGTCCAGGGCATCACAGAATCTAAAAGGGCTAGGTTCCCCCAAAATAATACTGATAAAAAGTTTGCGAATGGTTTAGAAGACATAAAACACTTATTATCATGGGGACAATGGTATCTGAGTAAGGCAGATCCCTAGCCGAGGAACCCAAATGATCAAGAACATGACACATTAGCAAATAATTATGGGATTTCTAGTACTAGAAGCTGGGGGTGTCCCAGAGAGGAAGATGAGTCGTTCTTCCTGGTGGAGAGGAGGAGGAAGGTCATAGGGTCGCCTGCACTGGGTCTTGAAGGATGAACAGGAGGTCGTTAGGAGAAAAGGAGGAAGGGGGAAGGTGAAGGGGAGGGTGGTGGGGGTCTGTGCGGAGCGGGCAGGCAGGGGGCATGGGAGTGGGGAAGGGAGCGTGTGGCCAGAGATGAGGATCAAAAGGCAGGCTGGGCTGGGAGCATGCGGTGTTTCGTGTGCTACTGTCAGGTGCTTTGACTTCCTTACGGGGAATCATGGGGGATTTGTCCTTGGAAGGACAAGCAGGATGAGACCCACGTTCTTAGAGACAATGGTGATGGCAGAGGTGAGCAAATAAAGAAGCAGAGGAATGACGGAGGGAGGGAACCAGTTCAGTGGGTGTGCACCCCAGTGACAATGTCCTTAATGCAGGCAGGGAGGGTGGGGTGGCTGCAGAAAACTGGGAAGACTTGAGACATCCGGTTTGGGCCACTGGGTGGCACCCTCAGGGGCTGGGACCGGAAGAAGTTAGGGAGAGGGAGCAGTGGCAAGGGGAACGCAGAAGCTCTTGCCATGGACGCCGTCAGTCCGAAGTGCCCCCCGGACGCTAGTACCCAAGTCCCGAAGGTGGCTGAAAATACAGGGTAACGGTACAGCCTGGGGCTATCTACTCGGGGCGAATCCATATGTAGAAACAGCCCAAACAGTCAAGGAAAATAAGATGAGAGTAGCTGAAGACAGAGATTCTGAAGAATGATATTTAGTAAAAACAGGATTTTGCAGGTCCATTCTTTTTTTTTTTTAAGATTTTATTTATTTATTTTAGAGATGGGAGACGGGTAGAGGGAGAGGAAGAGAGACTCTTAAGCAGACTCCCCACTGAGTGTGGAGCCGGATGTGGGGCTTGATCCCATGACCCCGAGATCATGGCCTGGGCTGAAATTGAGAGAAGCTTGGGGCGCCCGGGCGGCTCAGTCGGCTGAGCATCTGCCTCTGACTCAGGTCATGATCCCAAGGTCCTGGGATCGAGCCCCGCATCGGGCTCCCTGCTCAGCAGGGGATCTGCTTCTCCCCCCTCCCCCATGCTCTCTCTTCCTCAAATAAAATCTTAAAAAGAGAGAGAGAGACAGACGCTTAACCAGCTGAGCTAACCAGGTGCCCCAAACAGGTACATTCTGAAGCCAACTTTCATTTAACGGTAACCGAAGCCTCTTCTCTATTCAGGTGCAGGATGAGGCCAACGAGGCGGACAGGATGCTCTGTGACCGTCTGCCAGCCGACATTTGCTTAACTAGAGCCACTTCTAGTCAATTCCAGAGCTGCGTAAGCCAGCAGTCCTTGGCATTATAGATACATTCCTTAACAACAAACTGTTACTTAAGCTCTTGAATCACCAGCACATGAGAGTTTGCGTTTCTAAAATTTACAAGCAAGTCATTTAAAAACAAGCAAACCAAAGTACCATCTGATGAGAAGGTGATCTAAACATCCCCCACCTGCCCAGATTAGGGGTAACCGATCACATTAATGTAGAAGCGGTTCAGCATTTAGAAAGCTTCTGGTTTCCTCGAAATTCTCACGCAATGGAAAGTGGAGTGGAGAGTCTATGCTACAGGTCTGGCTTGTTTATTTTAAAAAGACTTTTTTTTATAATTTTTTTTTTTTTAAGATTTTATTTATTTGACAGAGAGAAACACAGAGAAAGAGGGAACACAAGCAGAAGGAATGGTAGCGGGAGAAGCAGGCTTCCCACAGAGCAGAGAGCCCGATGCGGGGCTCGATCCCAGGCTCCCGGGATCTGACCTGGGCAGAAGGCAGCCGCCAACGACCGAGCCACTCAGGCGCCCCCTTAAAAAGACTTTTTATTTTTAAGCAATCTCTACACCGAACATGAGGCCCGAACCTACAACCCTGAGATCAAGAGTCACGTGCTCTACCAGCTGAGCCAGCCAGGTGCCCCTCTCCGGGTCTGGTTAAAAGCAGGAAAGACGACAGGGATTTCTGTTTCCCAAAGGAAAGGCCACTGGATGCCAGAAGGTTGACAAACACAAGTGCATTTATCTACTTTAAGTTAAACGAAGTAGTTAATAAGGCTTATTAACTTTACAAAAAATTGCTTTTTTCGGTCTGTTGATCAAATCTAAGCGCACACAGGCTGCCGCTGGGGCCCGGGGCTGGGCTCAGTCCTTCCGCAGACCCGCCACCTGGGCGGGCTGGAGGCTGAAAAGCCTGTCCCCGGAGAAAAGCGCCCTGCCCAGACTTCCCGTGTGACTCGTTTACGCCC
>CM053603.1:4132417-4146430 GCA_028646535.1 Procyon lotor
GGCGGCCGTGAAGTTGCGTGGGGGGTGGGGGAGGTTGGGACAGATGGGGACAAATATGGGTTGGAGAGAAGACACCCCCCTAGCGCAGAAGTGAGGGGAAAGGTGCGCCAGGAAGTCCAATCTGGGGGGTCTCTCAGTCCCTAGTGCTGGGAAAGACCCCCTAGGAAACCATCTTTTGGGGAAACACAAAAGAACCCCCTCCCCACACCCCACGGCCTCCACTTCCTCTCCTTCTCACGCCCTGGAATCCACAGGATCAGATGGTTGTGCCCTCCTCTCCCCGTCTCCGGGCATCTTTCCCGCTACAGAGTGGCCGCTCGGGATTTGTGACAGGTCTCAAAAGGCTCTGCCAACACTGAACTAGTAAAGGCTGAGACCCTGCTTCTGGAGAATTCAGGTCCTATGAGACTCCGCTCATTTTTTCGTCAGCCCATCAATACCTAACCTTGTGCTCCCCGTGTTTGGGTTGGAAGAGACCTTACTTAATCTACATTGTTGCGTCATAAACACAGAACACAGCCAACAGCTCTCTAACCCCGGCCTGAAAGGAGTTCCTCTGATACACGTATTTTTCTCGGTGAGGCTCATCACGGCCTTCTTGGGCACTAGACAGCACCGTGGCCCAATGCTTGGGGGCCATTTTCCAACAGCAACATCACCAACAAAACGCACAAGAATGCACAAAACGTGGCAGCTTAAATACACTGTAAAAAGGACACTTGTTGACCAAGCGAGCTCAACAAAGGCAGTGTGGGAATCGGCGCCTGGGGCAACTCCAATGTTTTGCTGCGTGTGGTCAAAGGACCGAGAAAGCCCTGGGAGTACTGATTTGGGGGTTCGAGCTAAATCGTCGCCGGTGGGTGAATTCGTAAATATGGAACCCACAAATAAAGAGGGAACTCTATGTGTGTCCTTAGAGAGGACGCTCCACACAGGTGGGGATCTCTGTTTGTCATTCAGTGTTGGCACAAGGCCTGGGGTGGGGTGTGTGCTCCAGAAATATCGGCTGAAGGAAGGGGCAGAGGGAGACCGGGTCTGGGGTAGGTCAGGGGAGGGATGAGGAGAAAGGAAGGGGACAGAAGGGCAGGATGGAGGGAACACCTTGGGCGTGAAGGCGGGCCTTTGCGATCCTCGCAGTTTATACTTTATCCTTGAAACTGAGGTCACGGCGAAGTTTACACGGGGTCTGCGATCCTATCTGCCTCCAGAAGTAGAGGCTGTGGCGGGGGAGAGCCTGCAAGGGGACGCAGGGAGACGCAGGGAGCCGGGCGAGGAGGGGGTCGGGACCGGACACAGGTGCCCCGGGAAGGGCAGAGCCAGGGGCTGCGCTCGGGGAGCGGTGGAGAGTTCGACTTCCGCGTGGGGTCCCCCAAGCCGCCCCTGAGGACCTCAGGTGATGGCAGGTGGACGCTGGGATGTGGCGCTCAGGAGAGAGACTTGAACAAGAGAGGGAAATCTGCGTCAGACCGGAAGGCCAGGAGTGGCCGAGATGCCGGGGCTGGAGCTCCTGGGACTGAACCGGATGAGACCCGGAATTCACCATCCTGGGGGTCCTGGCTTTGTTGCAACTTTTCCTGGTGCTGGAACAGCCTGATTTAGTTGTATCGGGTTTCTCTGGGGGTGGGGGTGGGGAGAAGAGGGAAGGACCGCTGTATCACTAACAGGGGCTCAAACTAGTGTTATCTTTCACTGGGATCTCTGTCAGTCCTAATTCCCCATCCTGTTTCCGGAGCTGCTTATCTGGATTGGTGGTTCTCACACGGGGGTGGGGGTGGGGGTTCTGGGCCCCGGGGGACATGTGGTGTGCGCTGGAAACATTCCGGACTGCTACAGTGGCAGGGCTGCTCCTGGCACGGAGCGGGTCACCCCAGGGATGCCGCTCAGCATCCCATGAGCACTGGAGGCCCCCCCACGCCCCCTGCGTCCAGAGTGCCGGGGCTGGGAAGGGAGGACTCAGAGGCAGGCCTGGAGACCGAATTGCTCTTTACACTCACGCTCCCTCACTGCCTTCAATCAGTTGTTTCAGTCGCTGAGCTTTCTGGCCCTGACTCCAGGACACCGGGATGAAGGCCGCCCCTCCAGCTGTGATCCCCAGCTCTGATAACTGAACCTTCTACATCTTTTATCTTTCTAAATCACAGAGCAAACAGCCAGTTGGGACAGAGCAGAGGACGGAACCCAGGGGCGGTCTCCCCCTCTGCTGACCCTGGGACCCTAATTAACACCCTTCGGGAACTTTCATCCAACTAGTTATGAGCTTGGCTAAAGCATGATTAGCTCAGGATTATCATAACATCTCTGTGCACTTCTCATCCTGCCCCGAGAATGTCGTGGGGGACTCGATTAGATGCCTCCCGTTTCCACCTCCTTTCCCCGGTCTGCTGGGCTGGATTGCTGTCACTAGGAGAGGAAACCAGGCCAATGGGTCACACTGGTTCTCGGGCTCGTGACTGCTGCTGCCTCTTTAAACGGCCACTCTCCAGGGCCAGGAGTCGGCTGGTCTGTGGTCAGGAGGCCACACCACGCTAGTTCGGCTTCCCGCCCAGGCCCGGGACACCCCCACCTCTGTCAATGGCCACACGAGAAGACGGGTGCTCAACAGCACTCATCCCTAGGGAAACGCAACCCAGGACCACGGCGAGAAGCCGCTTCACACCCCCGGCGATGCTATCATTTTTAAAAATGGGGAATGACCAGTGTTGACGAGGCTGCGGAGCAACGAGAATCCTCACGGACTGCTGGTAGGAAGAGAAAACGGTGCGGCTGCTGTGGACGAGCTTGGCAGCGCCTCAAAAAGTCGGACAGAATTGGAAGCGTCAGCAATCCACTTCTGGGTGTCGACTCGGAAGAATTAAAAGCAGACACTGAGATCCTTGTGCACCCGCGTTCGCAGCATTACTACCCACCACGGCCACGGGGTGCCCGCAACCCAAGTGTCCACCGACGGAGAAATGCACGAACACAATGGGGTCCGTCCATACAATGGACTATTACTCAGCCTGAAAAAGCAAGGCCGTTCTGCCGACCTGCTCCAACTTGGAGGAACCTTGGGGACGCTGTGCTCGGTGAAATAAGCCAGACACGAGAGGGCAAATACTGTCAGATTCTACGTCTGTGAGGTCCCTCGAGGAGTCCTGTCCAGAGAGGCAGGAAGCAGATGGCAGGTGCCAGGGGCTGGGGGAGGGGGAGGGGAGCAGTGTCTCGTGGGGACAGGGTCTCCGTTTGGGGAGGACGAACACGTTCTGGAGGTGACGGGAGGGACGGTACCCCGACGATGTGGTTCCACTTATGCTGCTGGACTAGACACTGGAAAGCGGTTGGCGTGTTTTCTGTTTGTTTGGTCCTTAAAGGTGCAACCCGTGCGGCAGGGCACCTGAAGTTCAGAGCGGCTGCCGCTCAGCCCTGGTGGGTTTAGATTCTCTCCCAGGGCCCCGGCCTTCCCCAAGACAGACGGTAAACACAAAGCACCACTTAAGAACTTCTGGCCGCTTTCACTGTTGGCCCTTCTCGATGCGACGGGACCTACTGGCCTCATCGGGGGACTGGCTCGTGTACCCAGGGAATCTGCAGGGCTCCCCGAATGGTCTGGAAGGGCGTCCTGCCTCTACGTTTTAGTGCCCTCTCCTCGAAGCACCCTTAGCGATTAACGAGGATGGTTAATGAAAACAGGGGGACACAACCCCGCTCCATCGGGCGCCTCGACTCATTCTGATGAACAAGTTGAACCAGTTCACGGGGCCGGCCGGGTGCAGGTGGCCCTGGGACATTTTCCCAAGACAGAACCTGGAACAACCACTACTAAAGGATGACACCGACGCCAGTGGGAATGACCTTTCGGTGTGGGGCCGATGAGGGGCGAAGCTGGTCAGAGGGACAGAGGGGGGACCTCAGGGCTGGAAGGGGACTGCTAAAATAAGACGAACTTGGTGTTCCACTTCATCACTCACAGATCGGAGCTAAGGATGGGGAGAGGATGCCCTGCGCTGCTGGCCTGTCCCGGAGATCCCCCTGCTCCCCTTTGTTCAAGTTCACATTATTTCTGGTGTCAGGAGGGAAGTACCTTCAGCATCACCCATGGGCAGTCCAGACCCTGAAAAGCCTATGCCGTGTGAGTATTTCTTGTGACTGGGGGACAAGGCCAGATGCTGAACTGTAGGCAGGGGTCCCATCAAAACAATGCCACCCACTCCCCCAGGCCCCGACAGGAAGCGCAGCCCTGCTTTCCTCGTTAGTGTTTTACGACAGTTATGTTAATTCAACGGACCGCACCAAAATCAAAAGGGTGCGGCTGAAAAACATTCTGATTTGGAAAAGATTAAATCTTCCAGAAAATCCCAACTGGCCTTATTAGTGTTATTGGTATTTTAAAATTTATTTATTCCAGAGAAACATGCAGAGAGAGCATGTGTGCTGGGGTGGGGTGGGGGGTGCAGAGGGAGAGGGAGAAGCAGACTCCCTGCTGAGCCGGAGTGAGGGGAGGGTATCTAGGCCTGGGGAGGGTGGTGGTGCAGGGCTCGATCCCAGGACCCAGAGATCACGACCTGAGGCAGAGGCGAACACCTAACCATCTGAGCCACTCAGGTATCCATATATGTATATGTATATGTACATATATATATCATATAATATACATATACATGTATATATTTAAATATATGTATGTATCATTTATATATGCCATATATAAATTTATATTTTATATGTTATATATAATTATACATAATAGGTTTATATAATAAATAATATATAATATAATATTTAAATATATACGTATATTTAAACCTTTTATTTGGAAAATAAAGAGCACATGTTAGCAGAGGTGGCTGTAAGGAGGGCAGAGGAAATCAAACACTTGACAGCGCCCAGTGGGTTTCTCTTTCACCAGATAAAAAGCATTCTGTTAGAGGTGGAGGGCGAGGAAGAAAAACATGCATATACAATGCCAGAAAAAACCTGTCTGCTTTCAGGGGTTGGCGGAATTATCTGAGGACACTGAATTTCTGTAAAAAAGCCAACTGAAGTGGTGTCAAGGGTGTCAAGGCTCAGAAAGACCCTCCATAAGGAGTGCCCAGTGCAAATGCACATCCGAGAGGATCCCCCTGTCCCCTTCACCTGCGTCCCTCACCAAACTTACAAGGTCGGAGTCACAGCCCTAGACACAGAATGGTAAAAACCACGAGTCTTTTGCAGCCGTGGGCAAGCTCCAGCCTGAGGGCCAGCCACCTATTTTTGTAAATAAAGTTTTATTGGAACATAGTCAGGCCCACTTGTTTCCCTGTTGTCTGGCACTGCTTTGGGGGGCTGGGGGGGGGAGGGCTGCGGCAGGGGCTGTATGGCCTGCAAGGTCTAAAATATTTACCGTGGGGCTCTTTACAGAAAAAAGTCTGCTGATTCCCGGTCTGCCTTATCCACTTGGTTCATTCTGGGAGGGAGGGCCTGTTCCAACAACCAAAATGCACCCAGCGGGGCTCATGTGGCAGAGAAGCTTCCATTTTTAATCCCTGACACACGGAAGGCAATGGAATAAAGGAAGCAGTGCAGTGGATAAACTGCGTGAAGTCGTTACTGAACTCCAGAGCCCTGACATAGTCTATGCTGGTAGCAAACGGGTACCAAGTTGCTTTCCGAGCATCCCAAGACCCTCACACTACTAAGTCGTCGGCTGCAACTGTTAACAACTCTTGATGTAAGTCGGCAACCAGCAACTATACTAGGAAAATTCCAAAACCTTGCAAAGACCTTCATTAGCATTCCCTCTACTACTGCAAAGGTGTGAGCTTGAATATATTTTAATAGATTTCACTCTCAAGGTCAGGAAAAAAGCAGTTTCGTGTACTTATGGAAGCTAGGTGCTGGGCCAAGCGGATGGAACTATTTTTTCCTCTCTAAATTGATAAAGACTTTAAGATTTGATGAAGGTGGTCTCTGAACGCATGGGGGAAAGAACAGATTATATGAAGACAGGCAAACAAGCAAACATTCAGCATGTGGTAGTATCAGCTACCTCTTTATACTGTGCGGCAAATGATATTCACAGAGGGACCAGATTTAGGAGCTTTTCAAGCAAGAAACTCGCTCTTAAGATCTCCGCTTTCCTCCAGCCACAAGCCAAGGACCCACCACCGCCTAGGGCAGGCTTGCAGATCCTTCCCTAGAGCCTTCCAAGGGAGTGCAGCCTTGGAGACACCTCGATTTCAGACTTTTAGTCTCCAGAATGGTGAGAGAATAAATTTCTGTTATTTTAAGCTACTCGGGGTGATAGCGATTTGTTACAACAGTCCTAAGAAACTAGTGCAGCTCTCAGGAGTCAAAGAGGGAGCCGAATGCTCCCTCCTTGGGTAAACCTTTTTCCTAACGCATGGTGCACTGGGATCCCAAGGCAGTGATCTGACATTGAGGACCGTGACCCCTTTGTGAGTCGAGGAAAACAGCTTCCCGCAAAATGAAATGGAACAGAAAATGCCAGAGACCATCATGAGTAATTAATAAAAGTGAGTATTCTTTGCTGAAACTTTAGACCCGATTGTATATGTGGATGTGCTTACAAGATCACAACGTGTAAGATACTGGTTTTCATCATGGTCATGGTCAAAACCAAACACACCGGAGAGTCCCAGAAGCCCCTATCTTTGGGCCCATTTACAAGGGGAACCTTCTAGACCAGTGAAAAGCTATCCCAGTTCGGAACGTCTGCAGGGGGTAAGCAGAATTGTGGTCGCCAGAGGCTTGGGAACGGGAAATGGGGAGTGACTGCTCATGGCTACGTGGTTTCCTTTTGGGGTGAAGAGAATGTTGGGGGTGAGGAGCACATATACATGTATTAAAAACCACTGAATTGTACATCTTCAAGGGGCAAATGTTATGGTATGTGAGTTATAATACCCCTATTTTAAAAAAAGCAGCAGCAGAATGGCCAACTCTGTGGACAGCAGGGAAACTGGAGGGCCCTCCCCTTTGATCGGGGCTTTTGGAACATTTCAGAAGAGGGAGAAACACCAAAAGGAAGGTTTTGGCTTCCTGCTAATAAGCGAGGTGGAGCTAATGACAAACTTAAAAGCACTAATTTACAAGATGTGACTTGTAATTAATCCTCAGACTTCTGGAGCAACCCACGGTGGTGGCACTTCATTTTTTAATAATTTATTTTTGGGGTACTTGGGTGGCTCAGTGGGGTAAAGCCTCTGCCTTCGGCTCAGGTCACGATCTCAGGGTCCTGGGATCGAGCCCCGCATCAGGCTCTCAGCTCAGCGGGGAGCCCGCTTCCCCCTCTCTCTGCCTGCCTCTCTGTCTACTTGTAATCTCTCTCCTGTCAAACAAATAAATATTTTAAAAAATTATTTGTATTGATCTGTACATATATTCTGCACTTTGTTAATGAAGTTATTTTTTTCAGATAAAAAAAAAAAAAGCTAAGTTGTGTTCATTGTTCACTGTGGCAACCGGGGTCCCTGGTCCCTGGTGTTGGAAGGAACCACAGATACACCAAGACACTGCTGAGTCCTTCCCAAGCAATCACAACCCGATGAAATAGGGAATGCTAGTAGATTCTAACTTTAGAGCCAGGAAACTGAGGATCCGAGTGTTTAAGCAGCATCTCTAGTACCACAGAGGCAGGCCTGAGCTCCCTGCTACCCCCGTCTGCTCACGGTACTCGCGTGTGTACGTGTGTCTAGAGAAGGGGCAACAGCAGTGGCCCAGCTGGGGACACACAGAGGCCTGAGTGAGGCCAGCCGGGAGTGCTAGAAACTTCCACAGGAGAAGGAAGGGCTGGAGACAGTGGGGGGCGGGGCAGGTCCCAAGTCAAATGAGAACTTGAGCTTTCAAGCTGGAAAGTGGGTGTGGGCGTTCCCAAGGGCCGCTGTCACGGATTTCCACAGGCGGTGGCTGAAAACTACACTGAGGTTATTCTCCTGCGGGGCTGGAGGGCCGAGGGCTGAGCGGGGTCGGGAGGCCTGCCATCTCCTGGAGGCTCTGGGGGAGAGCCCCTCCGTTTGCAGCTGCTAGTGGCACCTTCCCTCCTGGGCCCCCTCTCCTCCACCTCCTACGCTGACCTCTGCTTCGGCCACCACACCTCCTCCTCGGCCCCGGACCCTCCCGCCTCCCTCTCATGAGGACCCTTTGGAGGGACACTGGCTCACCCGGGCCAGACACCAGGTTCACCCGCCATCTCTGGATCCTGAATCACGCCTGCAAAGTCCCCTCTGCCACAGAAGGTCAGCAGAATGGCCAACTCTGTGGACAGCAGGGAAACTGGAGGGCCCTCCAGTTTGCAGGGCCCTCCAGTTTGCAGGTTTGGAGGTTGGGATGCTAGCATCTTCGGGGGCCGCTGTCTGGCCCACCGCGCCAGTTAGGAGGTTTTCACCGCATCAGTGGGGTGGGAGAGGAGGTGGTGGGCTAGAGTCACAGCACAGAGGAGAGACGCAGATGGGCCTCCCTTCAGGCTCCCAGGCCACAACTCTCCATGCGCACGGTGCCGTGGGGAGGACAAGGGTGGCCGATCGCTGCTGTGCATGGGCAGGAGAGCCCCAGAACTACAAGGACTTACGGGAGTCAGACTCCCAAGGCTGCCGCCTCTCATGACATAAGCACATTAACCAGATGGTGGCTCTACCGTCAGAGTCACTTCGTTTTCTCCTCCGATGGGCTTCGCATTACTTCGCTGCCAGGTTCTCTGCCTCTCTCCCGCCTACCTCCAACCCCTGGCAGGCAGTGACTGCCATCCTGCCCCGCCCCACTCCATCCCAGAGCGCTACAAGCTCAGGGCCCCTGAGGGTCTACGAAGGGCTCCTTTTACTGCTTAGATCCTGGAAGCCTTGGGATAGGAAACTCGAGGGAGCTCCAAACTGGTCATGCTGCCAGCCCCTACGCGCCTCAGGCCACCCCTGCTGCGTAAGGAAGAGTCCTACTAGCCGATGACGTCGGGGCCCGTCACCTACCGGGTCGCCTACATCCCACTCTCTCCCACACTGCCACTAAAGCCCTTACACACCTCCGTTTGCACAGAGACAAGCCTGACCTCTTCCCACAAGGTCCCTGTTTAGGCCCAGGTCATTTCTCGAAGAACATCCCTGTCTCCAGCCTCTGCCTTTTCCAAGCTCGCCTGCACCCACGGATGGCTAGGGCCACAAAGTCCTCGGCGGTAACATGCCAACCTGCAAGATGCCCAACTCGGGGCTCCCTGGCTCCCATTTATGTTGGAGAGGTGCTCCCTGTTTCTTTAGGGTTTTCTTCCTGTTCCCCCTTGCATTTCTAGCTTCCTAGTTTCAAACCGCTTCTTCAGATTCTGTCCCATGCCCATAACCATTTCCATTGTCTTCCTAGTTCTCAGCCTGGGTCTCCGTCCGCCTCTCTCTCACGCAACAGCTTTACAGATGTGGAATTTAATTCACAGACCATACAACTCACCCTTTTATAGCTGTACGAGTCGACGGCTTTTAGTGTATTCGGGGCTGCACATCGACCACCAGTTTTAGAACATCTTCATCACCCTGAAAGCAACCTTGCGCTCCTTGGCTGTCACTCCTCCGTCCCTTCTTTCCAGCCCCAGGCAATCGCTAATCTACTTTTTGTTTCTACAGACTGGCCTGTTTTGGATATTTCACATAAATGGAATCAGAAGATACACAGCCTTTTGGGAATGGCTTCTTTCACTTAGCATGTGTGCAAGGCTCGTCCACGTCGTGAGAGGTATCAGAATGTCACGCCTTTTCACTGCTGACTGCTAGTGTATGGATGGGTCACATTTTATTTTTCCATCCATCTGATGGGACCTTTGGGTTGTTTTCACTTTTTGGCTATTGCGAATAACACTCCGGTGAACTTCTGTGTACGTTTCTGTGCAGATCTGTATCCATCCCTCTCGGGGTATATACCGAGGGGTGGGATTGAGAGACCATACGGTAACTCTGTGTTTTTAACTCCGCCAGGAACTGCCAGACTGTTTTTCCACAGTCTGCCCCATCCTACAGCCCCACCAAGCAGTATATGTACGGGAGGGACTCAGTTTTTCCATCTTCCCATCTCTCTTTAAATTCTTTGATTCGGAGCCTCCAAGTGGACACTACAGAAGATCACAAGGGCCATCAGTCCCCATATCCTGGTATTGTGAGCACCACGGAGCTGCCTCCCTTCCTGCTTCCTATGCCCACAGATGCTGGTTTTTTGTTCTACATTATGTCTGGTCAGTCACCGTCCATTTCAGTCTTGTGAGGGGACTGGGGAGCCACCTGGATGGCTTCACCACTTATTATTCTCTCCCAAGTCAATTTCACTCCGGCAAAGTAATCTCAGCAAATCAGAGGGACCAATAAACAGAACACGAATGTCCTTGTGCACAGGAACACGCTGGATTCCAGCCAAGTACTTTGATGTGGTCCTTCCCTCCCTCCGTGGCATCCTGCAACGGAGCCACAGGTATCCTGCCTAGCCCACCTCTTTCTTTGGCCTTTCTCACCTGCAGAAACTCACCCACAAGAATAACCAGATGATAAAATGTTCTGAATTAGACAGTGTGACAGTTGCATAACTCTGTGAAAAATCTACCGGATGGCACGCTTTAAAAGGGTGAATTTTATGGTACTTGAATTACAGCTCAATAAAGCTGCTATATGAAGGGAAGAAGGGGAGTGGCATGAGTTTAAAATGTAACCACCCACGATGTATTCAATGTATACTCTTAGTTAAATCTTGGCAACATTTTTTTTTCAAGATATGATGTAAATCAGCTTGTGTATCTGCTACTTGGAACACAAGCGCAACTTTATACTCGGTTGAGAACTATCTCAGAACAAGAGGGGAGAAGGAAGCAAGTTGAATTTTACACTCAAGGGTAATTTTAACAACAAAAATTAAGCACCGCAGCAGGGGCCCTTTCACTGAGGACATTATTTTCATCAGTTCGCCCCCTTCCCCCTCTGTCACATTCCTCCTCTGGAAAATTCCTACAGGCAGCTCCGGAGCTGCCAGAGGAATTATTTTGCACCTGGAGAAAGGGTTTTCAAAACACAGCAGCTCTCCACCACTTTTTTTTGGGGGGGGGGGGGCGGTAGAACTCAACTAATAAATAACAAAGAAACAAATAGTTTGCACTCCGCATAAAGTTTTAAATTGCTTAAGAGGGTCAAGATGAGAAAGTTCTGGAAATCTTAGAGGGAATTTGAAGAAATGGAAACAGGACCTAGGGTGAATGAGGAAGAACGAAGGAGACCTTGACACAAGGATCAGAAATATGCTAAACATGTGGTAGGTAAACACCCAGGGAGGCACAGCTGGTGACCACAGCCCTAGTCCCAGGGGCTGGTGACAAGGATAATGGCCCTGCAGCCAGTGGTAATTGCTACTGTGTGACAAGAATGAAAATTATAACACAGCTTATGCCAGAAACAATGTACGCACCACTTCAGCTTTCAAAGTCGGGGCATTCTCAAGTCAATTGAGAAAAAGAGAGAGAGAGAGAAAGAAAAGAATCGCTTTTCCCATTTCTCTATGCATGCCATTTAAAAATAAAATAAGCTGTATAAACCCCAAAGAAATTATGTTTACAAGGACTGAATTTATTACGCCTTCTGGCGTTATGCTCTTATTAGCTTTAGAACAACCTTTTTCTCAAAAGGGCTTGACCCCTAAGATAGCAAACTACTGATAAGGTGTACACTCTGACCCAGTCCAAACAACAACCGAGATGCTTAAGTTTTCCAGACTCTTTATTATTTGCAACGTCAGCCTAAAAACACAGGTCTGGGGGCATGCACATGTACAACATTTACTGAGCATTCGCGATAAGCCAGGCACTCTCCTATGCACTTTAGACATACTATCTCATGGAATCTCTAACCAATCCTTATTCCCATTTCAAAGATGGGGGACTGAGGCTTAGCAAGGTTACAGGGCTAATATGTGGTGGAACCGGGACCAGAACCCAGGTCTGATCTGACACTCAAGCCTGCGCTCTTGACACGTCTCCACACAGCTTCAGGATTAATCATTCACCCAGATACCTGCAAAATCACCCCCAAATCGCCCTTGGCCATGGGGCTGTTCCTGCAGTCTTGAACTCTCTACCCAACAAGAAGAAAAGAGGCCGTTTAAGGCTTCTTCTGGCTGCAGTGCCACTCTCCCCAAATGAGGCGAAGGGAGAAGAGTCGTGTTCTTCACTTCCACCGTAAAACTTATACAAAACTTTTTTTTTTTCCTCCCAAGAAAACTTTTTACACTCTGCGCCCGCATCTCTTCTAAAACTTCCATCTCAACAGAGCAACAGGTGAAAAAGACAGGAGGAAGTATAAACTACCGCAAACCAAGCAAGGACCAAGGGCCTCTGATTTCTCCCATCTAAAGTCTTCCACAAGGAACTGGACTAAGGGGAGAGCCAAAGCACACATGCTTCGTACAGTTTCGTTACCCCAAAGCTCCCTAGCACGGAGGGCGTCCACTCCAGGGAGTGAGCTCGCCGCAGAGGCCCGAAGCACCACGGCGCTGGTTACTGTTTACAGTTATCACTACATCCCCGGTCCTGCCCCGGGCGCTCCTGAACCTCGAGCCCGGTGACCTCCCTCTCACCGGGGCGGGGGGAGGCTGCCCCTCCCAGGGGCTGGAGCTCGGATGGGGCCGGCGGGCATCGTCTGCACCCCTGCACTCGCCAGTCAGAGCCCAAACGCACTGAAGGGGCAGCCCGAACTGCAGGACCCGCCCGCCGGCTCGGAGGGTCCACGGGGGACCCGGCCCGAGGCTGAGGCAGCCCCGGGGGTCCCGCGCCAGAGGCTGCCCCCGGGGCCCGACGGCGCCTTCCCGGGGCCCGAGGTCTCCCTCCCGAGCTCCGTTCTCCTCGGGCCCGCCCCGCTGCCCTCACCTCGGCCCGGTCCCCCGCAGGCCGCTCGCCGCCGCCGCCACCACCGCTGCCGCCCGGACTCCCCGGATTCACAGCGCCCCGCAGCCCGGGGCCGGAAGCGGGAAGCCGCGCCGGCGAGCTGCGCGTGCGTGTCCCCGCCCCGAGGGCGGGTCAGAGGGCGTGGCCCCGGAAGGGGGCGGGGTCCGCGGGCGCGCGGGTCCCGGGACCTGCGGACTGTTTCTGGCTGAGCGTGGAGGGTGTGGGGAGGGGGATGTCCTCCCGGCCTTGCGGGGGACCCCAGGACCTAGCCGGGAGGGTGTCGGCGAAAGGGGTGAGGGAGATCCTCGGGGGCGGGTCAGCGGGGCTGGGGGGCGTCTTGGGGGATCAGCGGGCGCCTGCGCAAGGCTAAGGGGATTGAGCCTGGGGCGAGAAGTCTCAGGGCAGGGTGCAAGCAATGGCGAAAACAGGTCTGTCACCTGAGAAGGAGGGGCTGGGTAGGTTACAGGAAGCTAGACAAATGTGCGGAAAATGAGCCACATGCCTCTCTGGTGGCCCCAGACACCCCAACATGGGTACCCAGACACCCTTAACACGTCCTAGACACCGTCGGGTGCCATCAGATACTCAAAACATGCTTTCGGGTACCCTTGAATAGGTCAGACAACCCACCTCGATCTGTCAGTTACCCCAAAGTATGCAGAATCTGAAAAACGTGCCAAACTACCCCCAAAGTACCAGACACCTTCACACAGGAGCCATCAGATACCCCCAAAGAGAAACATAAGACACCCTACTGGAAACTTAGATACTCCCCCAAAACACATACTAGATCTCCCCGAAACAGATAATGTGAGATACCCACAAACGTATTCAGAGTCTAAACTACATGCCAGGCCACCCCCCACACAGGTGTTTTCAGACAGGGGAAGACGGGGCGGATGCCTCCCCCAGCGCCGCCACCCCCTCAGGTGCCATCAGATTTCCCAGCTCTGAGGATGCTTGTTCCAAACCAGGTCGGACACTCGTGAGACAGTTGGGCAGTACCCAGGAGCGGAGCCAAGCACCTCTTTTGCCAGGTTCAAGCTGGCCAACCAGGCTGAGATCTTTCCAAGCCAGACTCACTTCAAAATACCCACAATCTGTGGCCGAGAGCCCTCAGTTCGGAAACGGGATGGCAGAGTCCCCAG
>CM053603.1:4146930-4162029 GCA_028646535.1 Procyon lotor
CCCCCCGTGTGTGTTCACCATTATCAGTCACCAAAGAAGAGTGCTCCTTAGTGTCACGGAGGTGATCTTGCCTCTGCTGACTTCCCTCCCCTCCCTCTTCCCAGCCTCACCTGACACCATTCCTGGGGCCTTGCCCTTTCTCCGGGAAGGCGCCGCTTTGTTCCCCCATCCTCCTCTCCATGGGTTGGCAAACTCCTACTCTTCCATTGAAGACCAGCTCAAGCTGTCACCTCCTCCGGGAAGTCTTCCTCTGCCCTCCCAGGGTGTCCAAGGAGCCTCCCCAGGCCCCTCCGCCACCGTTGCCCTGGCAGTTCTAGGGAGGGGACAGGGCTCCACCTCGTGCCCCCTGCTAAGGGTCCGGTCGGAGGGCCGGCTGACTGGCGGGAAGGGTGTGCAGATGGGTGCAAACCCCAACCCTAAAGCGCCCCCCTGTGGTAGCTCCGCAGACTTACTCAGACAGGAACTCAAACCAGGTGAGGTTGGAGTGCGAGGCCCCGGGGCTGACTGACAAGCGAGCCCTCTGCCGGGCCCTGCAGGATCAGAGGGGACAGACCCCTGGGTCAGCAGCCCCTCCTTCCCCAGCTGCCCCATTTCCTGCCTTCTCGCTCCACCGCCCCCCCACCGGCCCCGTGCTTCCATGAGCCCTGGAGCCACACACGAGACCCCCCCCCCCCATGTGTGCTCCATCCATGGTCCCTGTGACCGCTTTTCCAGCAGAGGGAGGTAACACAACTCGATCAGACAAAATCGGCACGTCAGGAAGATTTTCTAGCAAACGACCGTGTCTTGGGAAAGAGGCACCGTTCCTCCTTTGTGCGAAGGTACCCCATGGCCTCGCCCCTCCCTGGCTCGCGTCCCTTCTCCTTTCCCGCATTAGTCCCTCCCCCCACCTCTCCTGTCCCCGTTTCTCTCCCCTAGCTCCCTGTCTTCTGCACGTCTGCCCCCCACCTGTCCACTCCTACACCGTCGTCCCCCTCCGTGCCCCCCATACTTGTCCCCCGCATCTGTCTTCTCATCCCTGCCCCTCACACCTGTCCCCCGCCCCACTTACCCGTGGTACTGCCGAAGTTCTTGAAGCACCTGCTGGACAATCAGCCTGGGGCAGGGGGGCAGGGAGAAGTGTGGGTAAAAACAGCTGCCCCGGGTCATAGACGTGTCCCCCCGGACGAGCTCGGATTGGCCACACGGGCCCCCCGGTCCTGATGCAGGCCCCGACCGACCGGGAGACCCGACCACCAGCCCCCCACCCGATGCTATATTGAGAACCCTCCTGAGAGGCCTGGGGGTCTCCTCTGGGAGAAGGATGGTGTGGGACAGAAGCCCCGGGTCATGGGGGTTGGGGAGGGACCCCAGCCTGGACCCCGTGGCTGCCCCCTGGGGACCCCTCCCCACCAGCAGGCAGACACTCACACGTGATCGGGCTCCACGTGGTCCTTTTCCATGCGCTCCAGCGCCGGGGGCTCCAGACCTAGAATCAGCCCCCATCCCGGGAGGTACAGGCATGAGGGAGCTCTGGGGAGACCAGCCCCGCCTGGGCCCCCATGACCCGTCCCTGCGCCAGCTGGAGACCTTCCAGATGGGGCTTGCCATTCGGGGGTGGGGAGAGGCACCAAGAGGGCAGAGAGCCAGTGTTGGGGGTGCGCCCCTTGGGTCTCAAGATGGTGGACAATGTGCCAAGCACTTTGCTCATGTGCGCTCAGTGGAGCCTCCAAGGAGCCCTAAGGGGATATGATTATTTAATTCTTTTTTAGATTTATTTATTTATTTATTTACTTTAGAGAGAGGGAGCAGGGTGGGGAGGAGCAGAAGGAGAGAGAGAGAGAGAATCTCAAGCAGGCTCCCAGCTGAGCGCGGAGCCAACACAGGGCTCCATCTCACGACCCTGAGATCACGACCTGAGCCAAGATCAGGAGTCGAGATCAAGGGTCGGCAACTCAACCGACAGAGCCACCCAGGCGCCCCTGATTCTTGCGGAGGAAGCCGCGAGGCTCAAAGACTTACTGGAAAGTGGTAGATTTGGGTTTAGACTTCAGGTCCCTTTGAGAGCAGTGAGACACAAGCTCTTAGGACAGAGATTCAGAGATAAGGAGGGAGATAAAGTAGGGGACAGACATAGAGACAGAAGAGCCCTAGGGGAGCAAATGAATTGCTGTGGTGCAGTCCACCGTGGCTGGAGGCCCTGGAGGGCAGGGGCGGGGGGAGAAGGGGAAAAGGAGAGGCCAGTGCTCATGCCTCTCCCTCAACCTGCCTCCCCTCCCCACCCCAGGAATTTTTCCAGTTCCTGCCTGTGGGGCCCTAAGCCCCCCATCTTAGCCCTTTCCTCTCTCAGGCCCATCTGGGGCCCCATTCAGGGAAACCCTCCAGCTGAAACCCCCTACCCTTTGGATTTGAATGAGGGAAACCCCAAGGCTGGGCTACCTTGAACAGTGGGAGCGGGTGCATCCAAAGCGGGAGAGATTTCCAGGGAGCTGAGCTCATCGAAGGACGCGGGAACGGACCGTGACCTCACTCTTTTCTCAGGGCTGTCACATTCCTGCAGGGAATAAGCATCTCGCTAAGCCAGAGAGGCAGCCCGGGGGGCAGGCAAGCTCCCCAGTTCGAGGGTCCACAGCCGCAGGCAGGGGATCCCCTCAGCCCGGGGCACGGGGCTGGATCTCCATAGCAGCGGCTGAGGGTTGGAGCCATACTCTCCCTAGTCCTGGCCAAGGACTTTCTCAGCTGTGGGCTGGATCCCCAAAACTCTGAGCTCGATTCCAGACCATCAGGGATTCCAGCCCATCACGGACACAGGCTACGGCCCTGAGGCTGGAATCACAGATCTGAGATCTACCAGCCACGAGCAGGGCATCCTTCTAGCTGCAAAGACGCGGAGACGGTCTCCCCTGCCTCCCAGATCTTGGGTTGCACTTGTAATCGAGGATCCCCTCCTGTGTACCCCACCCCAGTGAAGAACCCTCAGGCTTGGGCTGGACTCTCAGGACTCAGGGACTCCCCAGTCTTGGGCTACCCCAAGGACAGTCCCGCTGGGACAGGTAAGTCCTACCAGCTAGGGGTAAGGAGCTCCTTCCCACCCGACACGCTGGCCCCTGGGCCCAGAGCTGTGCCATTATCAGGGGTGCCTGGAGGCTGCACCCACCTTGCCTGGGTGGTCTGCTGGGGTCCCGCCCCCAGACAGACCCTCCTGGGTCCAGACCTGCAGATCCTCCCCGGGCAGGTTCAGAGCAAGGCTGGCCAGCGTCCGAGGGAGACAGGGCCCCTCCTTCTCAGCTGAGGCCTCGACGCTGATCCTAGAGGAAGAAATGAGGAAGGCAGTTCTTCAGGGCATCTCTTCCACCTGGCGGTTGCCCCCGTGCCAGCATCCAGGGGCCTGGGGGGCAGGGAGGAGTGGTCCCAATCCGGACGGGTGTTCCTTCGGTCTCCCTCCATCACTGGGGTTGTCGGGGGAGCCTTACTGCGGAATATGCAGATAGATCCATGTCTTCGAACGGCAGGTACATTTTTCAGATTGGATTTCTACTTGCCGTGACTTGGGGGGGGGCTGTTAAGGGAGGCAGGTGGGATGTCTAAAGCACCCCCCCACACACACCCCCTCTGTGTCTGCCACTGTGTGTGGTGTCAAGCACACGCCTGTGTTTTAATCACAAGGGCATCTGTGGCTTCGTGCATACCCGTGTGCTCGTCGCACATTTAGACTCTTCTGTATGGGTTGGAGCGGGGTGAGCGGGCAAGCCTGCGGGCACGCACACCCAGTGCGCATATTTGGGATTGTGCGTGCCCGCAGCGTGAGCCCGCAGTCTTCATTTTGGGGTCGAGCAGGCTTTCACTCGGGGTGCAGGTGCTTGCCTGCGCAGGAGGACTTGTGTGCCCGCAGGGGTGCGGCCCCGCCCTGTCCTGGGGGTGTGTCTCGGAAGGCGGCGGTGGGTAGGCGCGCTGACCTCTGCCAGCTATCCGAGCAGCTCCGTGACCTCTCCCAGCTGCGTCTCCGAGTCAGGCCCTGGGACTCCGCTGAGCTGGAAAAGGTCGACGCTCCTCGGGCCTCTTCGCTAGGGGGGCCGCTGTCCCTGGCCCCCGCAGGCTGGCTGTGGGAAAAGGCCCCAAGGCCCAGATCCTGGAGATACTCGCTGCCCTGCAGGGCCCCCAAGTCCAGGCTGAGGTCCTCCATGCTGTCGCTGAGCTGCCCCAGAGTGTCATCCTCCTGTTGGTCAGTGTTGGGCGAGGGGAGAAGAAGGCATTGACCCAGAGCAGCAGAGGACCTGGCACCCATCCCCCGCCCATCCTCCTCCCGCCCAATCTGGGCTCAGCAACCCCCTCTGGTGGCAGGTGGGGTGGAACGCGGGTGGGGGGTAGTCCCCCCAGCACTCTAACTTGGGCCTTCAAGGCCTCATTCCCAAAGGGGGCTGGAGGTCTGGGCTTCTACCCCAAGTCACCTCACGGCTGACCTTCCCTCTGATGGACTTCACCTGCCCCCTCACCCAGCTTGTTTAAGGTCTCCGAATGCAACTGCGTGGACGGACCTAAGTAATTCTGGACGTTAATGCAGATTTTCAGGCGGTGTCGGGGCTCCCAGTCGTGTCCCTGGGCAGCTTGGGGCATTTCCACGCGGGTCCCTTGGATCCCAAGTCTGCCTCCCACGCCCCCGGGCTAGGGGGAGGCACGCCTGGACCTCCCCTCAGGCACAAACTCAGCCCGTGTGCCCTCAAACTCAGGAATCCAGAAAAATCACGTTAGTGCTGTATTACTTTTTTAAAAGTCTTATAATGCAATGAGATCCATTAGACGAGTTACCAAAATGTTAAATAAGGACAGTATCAGCGCTCTCGCACTGACCTGGCTCCCGGCCAGGGTTCCTGGCCCTGCTCCCCCCACCTGAGCGCTTAAGCCAATACCTTCCCCTCCAGGACGTGCAGGAGCCCGGGGGGCGCACATTAAAAAAGGCCACAGAGTTGGCAGCCTCCACTTCTGGCCCCTCTGTAGCCTCAAGCCGCCACCCCCCACCCCCACCCCCACCCCTTACGAGGCGTCGGACACGCGAGACACGCACACGTGGCAGTCACCAGCCCCCCACACACCGCCAGCCTGAACTGAACGGGCCTTATCCCCAGTGCTACGGCCGCTCCACCACAAGGGGGCATTGTGAACCCACTTTCCGGATCAGAAGACTGAGGCTCAGGGAGGAAGGAAGACTCGCCCAGGATCTCCGCTAACCAATGGCAGAGCCGGACTCAGACTCAGCTCTGTCTGGACCCCAGCGCTACACTCTTTCTCTCCCGTCTCTCTCCTCCTATTCCTTTTCTCTTCCCTCATCCCTCCAAATCATTCTATTTGCCTTCATGGACTCTACAAAAGACCCCCAGGAGGGGTGCCTGGGTGCCTCAGTTGGTAAAGCATGAGGCTTATTTTTTTTTTAAGGTTTGTTTATTAGAGAGAGAGAGAGAGAACACATGTGAGCGCAGGGGGAGGGGCAGAGGGAGAGGGAGAGAGAGAGAATCTTAAGCAGGCTCCACACTGAGCATGGAGCCCAATGCGGGGCTCGATCCTAGCACCCTGAGATCATGAACTGGGCTGAAACCAAGAGTCAGATGCTTAACTGACTGAGCCACCCAGGAGGCCTGAACGTGCAGCTCCTGATCTCCGGGTCGTGAGTTTAAGCTCCATGTTGCGTGTAGAGATTACTTTAAAACAAATAAACAAAGAACAAACCAAACATGGTGATGTTAATAAATGTGGTTTTTAAAAAAGTCCTCCAGGGGCACCTTTGGTATCTCCCCCCAGTGGTGCTCTCTCTCTCTTTCAAATAAATAAAATCTTTAGGGGGAGCCCCTAGTACCTCAGTCAGTTAAGAGTCTGCCTTTGGCTCAGGTTATGGTCCCAGGGTCCTGAGATCAGGCCCTGTATCTGGCTCCCTGCTCTGCGAGGAGCCTGCTTCTCGCTCTCCCTCTGCTCCTCCCCCTGCTTATGCTCTCTCTCTCTTTCTCTCTCTCTGTGTCAAATAAAGAAATAAAATCTTTTATTTTTATTTTTTAAACTTTATTTATTTATTTATTTTTAAAGATTTTATTTATTTGACAGAGAGAGACACAGCGAGAGAGGGAACACAAGCAGGGGGAGTGGGAGAGGGAGAAGCAGGCTTCCCGTTGAGCAGGGAGCCTGAGGCAGGGCTTGATCCCGGGATCCTGGGATCATGACCTGAGCTGAAGGCAGACACTTAGCGACTGAGCCACCCAGGCGCCCCGAAATAAAATCTTTTAAAAAAAAATTCCCCGGGATAAGATTGCCAGATAAAATACAGGACACCCGGTTAAATTTGGATTTTGGATAAACAACGAGTACTTTTTTAGTATAAGTATATCCCAAAACATTGCACTATTTGACATTCAAATCTAACTGGCTGTCCTGTAATTTTGTTTGCTCCATCTTGCAAGCCTAGCCCTGGACCATCTGGCTAGGGAGGGCCGGTCCTTAGCAGGTGAGGGAGACTAGGGAGGCCCCCCCCCCTGCTAATGCCTGGCGTGGGGGGATTTACAGAGAAGCCTCCAATTGAAAGTCAGAAGTGCCTGGTAAGAGGAGCTATGCAGGATCTGGCTTTTCCCCCTGACCTCACTCCCTTGGAGCTCTCCACGGTTTTTACCTCTTCCTTCCTCTTTGTACCCCTTTATCCCGCGATGGAGGCGGGTTGCTTCCACGCTGGGTTGTTGTGAAGCGTGCTGTGAACATGGGCGTAGAGAGAGCCCATTCGGGTCCCTGCTTTGAATTCTTTTGGGTAGACACCTAGAGGGAGGATTGTTGGAGCAGGCGGTAGTTCTGGCTTTGGCTTCCAGAGCACAATCCATACTGTTGGCACGGCCTCCCTTTCTCTGGAATCTCTCCTTTGCATCCGCTGATCTTTGTCCCTCCCACCTCTCCGGCTGCTCCTTCTCTGCCTCCTCATCCTCCCCTGCCCTTTATGCCCCAGGGTCCCTCTTCTTCGGTCTCTCTGGTCATGGCTGGTTCGGGCTTGCTTGTCCCTCCTGCGACCCGGGCAGCATCCTCCTGGCGGGTCTCCACTTTCCCCAAATCACTGCGGTCTCATCCCTGGTGATTGGACAACCTCCACTGACTCCTGTCTCCTCTGCCACCGCCTGAAAGGTTTCCTTGTGTCTCTGGTTTTTATCCTTCTGTAAATATAAACATGTCAGGACAGCCTCTTGGCCTGGGCCGGGCGCCCCCCTCTCCCTCTCCTGCATCTGGCCTCACTCACCGGAGGCAGAAGTGGGAACTCGGCCAGAGCTGGGGTGGCAGGGGCGGTGGGCAGCGGCGGGCACAGACTGTCCTAGCTCCCAGCAGCAGGTACGCGGAGGGAGGCAGGGGGAGGGGAGCCTCATCCTGTGCTTGGGAACCTGGAACTTTCCTCCAGCGTGGCCTGGGTGAGAAAAGGCAGGAGCCGGCCCAATGGGGGGCCTTTCCAGGCATCTGACTAAACAGTGTATGCTGACCCTGACACCCCAGAGAGGATGTGATAAATCCAGGCTCTCGCTGCGTGGACCCTGGGGATGCTTGGGGGAGGGGCTCCGCCCTTGGGACTCAGAGGCGAGATGTCCCAGGAATGCTCGCTCTGCAGAAGGGCTTACTGGGTGCAGCTTTGGACTGTATATGGATAAACTGGTTTTTGAAAACGTGAATAGTTATTTAGTTCATCATATATTAGCCAGTCGTGGCACGCCCAGGCGGCTTCGAGCATATTCCTCTGGTTCTGTTTGATCAGGTAAGAAAGGAGCTGGGTATCAAACAAAATGGCAAACAAATGACAGGGGGCTCGAAGGGTAGGAAAACCTCAGTCAAGGTCTGCATCCCTGGTATGACTTTTGCTAGCTCAGCGTGACCTCGGGCAAATCCCAGGCCCTCTCCGGGTCTCAGTTTTCTCCTCTGAAATATGGGTGCAATGCTGCCTTCTTGTAGGATTCCTTGCTGTGCGGGTACAGAGGGATGATGTGTGCACATCACGAGGCCGGGGTCAGAGGAAGCAGATCTGACGGTTGCCTGCTGTTTTTCTGTTTCGGGGGTCAGGGTTCCCCCCCCCCCCCCGAGAGCCCTGATGGCTGTGCCAGATACGGTCCCACAGCCCCGCCCCTCCCCTCCCGGAGCTAAATAATTGAGATGATTTAACCCAGCCATCATAATCAAGTATGATAGAATGTTCCAGAAAACAGTCTGAAGAACTGAGGGGGGCCAGCGGGCCCTGTCTGGAGGGACAGGAATTTTGGGTTGGAATTTTACTTAGAAAGTCCCCTCTATTGTAAAGTGTGAAACCCAGGGTAATCATTGGTGTAAGAAACCTATTCAGTACAACTCGATCAGGAAAAGTTAGGCAACCTTGAGACAGCTTCCATAGCACAACAAAACCCCCAAAAACCCCCATTTCCGACCACATAAAATAGCGTACACATGACACATAAGTGATCTCTTGAACTGGCCAAGTTTCAGGCATTGGTCACGTTTCGTATATTTTAAAAAAGCTCTACCTCTTGGGGTGCCTGGCTGGCTCAGTCAATAGAGCGCGGGACTCTTAATCTCAAGGTCATGAGTTCAAGCACCACATTGGGCATGGAGTCTACTTAAAAAAGAAAAAGAAAGAAAAGGGAAAAGAAAAGATCTACGTCTTACCAGTTAGAAGGCAGTAGACTTTCAAGAAGAAGTCCTACTAACTGTAAAAGAGCAAGCGAGGAAGGAAGGAAGGGAGAAGGGTGCAACCAGGGGGTCTTCCTGGAGGAGGCGACAGCCAATGAAGCCTTGAGGAACAAATAGGAGTTGGCTTGGCAGAAGCTACAGGCAAGGGTATCCAGGCATCAAAAGAACAGGCTGTTCAGAAGCCTGCAGGCTTGAGAGGTCCTAGTGCCTCCCAACAACTGGCAAGAGTTCCTTACCGGTTGGAGGTGTAGAGGGGGGACCTGGGCCGGATTAGCAGGCTGGCAGGTCAAGCAAGAATTTTTTTTTTTTAAGATTTTATTTATTTGACAGAGAGAAAGAGAGAGAGCGAGCGAGAGAGGGAACACAGGCAGGGAAGAGAGACGCAGGCTTCCTGTAGAGCAGGGAGCCTGAAGCAGACCCCGGGATCATGACCTGAGCCGAAGGCAGACATTTAAGGACTGAGCCACCCGGGTGCTCAGGTCAAGTGAGAATTTAATCTCTAAGTTGCAAACAGTGGTGGTGAGGATGTGGGGGCGGGGGGAGGGCTGCGATTTGCCTTCAGGGAGATTGTGCAAGATGCGGAGCAGAGCTGGGCTCGGACTGGAGGGGGGTGGAGCAAGACAGAGGTTGACGGAGGACGTCTGGTGGGGGTGATGGTGGTGGCCTCCCCCCCTCCCCCCAGGGCAGTGGAGCAGAAGGGAGAAACGTGGGACACGTGAGGGCTGTGCCCGCCCGGTGCTCACAGGGCTCGGGCAAGCCGGCAGCTCCCGTGACCAGGTAGAAGACAGTGACAGGGACGTGGATGGAGGGGTTCATTTGGTGGGGGAGGGGCGGGTAGAGCCCGGCCAAGGGCTCTCAGGGTGCCCTGCGTCCCCAGGGCACAGTTCCCGCATCACCACCTCATCTGCCCCCTGCCTGCAGCCTACGGGTTTATCCCGAGAGGTTCAGAGCCCTGAACGAAACCTGAGTCCTGATCTTAGCTTCGTGCACCCTGGATCCTCCCTGACACGTGGGGCCAGTTCCTACCTGCTGGGCTCTGGCGTCCTCTTCTACAAAATGACGGCGTGGGTCCGCAGGATGCCCTCTATGCTTTTACTGTCCCAGATCCTCTTTCCTTAGTGTGCGGGCCGGTGCCAAATGCCACCCAGAACCCCCTCCAGTGAAGACACGAGGGGGGCTGCCCGCAGATGGCCGTCAGCTGCCAGACCCCTGCCAGGAAGTCGTGCCCCTTCCTGGGCAGCCCACAGGCCACCACTGAGCGATGTGGGGACCTAATGGTTTGCACGTCTCAGCCTGACTTGAGACCACTCCGCAGGGCTTTCTCTTCCTGTTTCATCCCCCCACCCATCTAACCGTCTTTCCCTCCTCCTGTCCGTCCACCCGTCCATGTCTCCATCCCTCTGTCAATTCTTCCTTCTTCCCTCCGTCCGTTCAGCCGCCTCCTACTTATCCCTCGCTCCCTCCCCTTGTTCCAGGAAGGATTCCTGTCTCCTCATCTGTAAAATGGGATCATAACTACTCGGTCAAGTTTTAACGAGAGTTCTCTGGAAAAAATGCACGCACGGTGCCTGCTCAAAGGGCACGTGTTTTACAAAGGGTACTTGCTGCCCCTGGTGTCATCCGCTCCGGCCGTCTCGGCCATGGGACACCTGCCTGCGCATCCTCCATGCCGGCGAAGTCCAGGTGCTCCGTGGCTAAGGCTGCAGCTCCAGGGCCGAAGGGCTGGACACAGGGCTTGGGCTCAGACCCTGTGGAAAAAGGAGGGACCAGGGGTCAGAGCCAAGGCGGAGAGGGTTGAGTTTTGTATCTGCGGAGTTTTATCTCTGCTGGGGCTCAGTCTTCTCATCTATAAGATGGGTTGGTGGAGGAAGATGGTCTCGATGACTTTTAAGTCACTTCCCCATCCTGTGCCTGTGGCAGACGTTTGTATTCATTCACGAGGCTCTTTCCTGCGGATGGATGGATCGGTTATCCCCTTAGGATACCCCTCCCCCCGGCCCTGGGGCAGCATTTCCAGCCGCAATCGAGCTAATCAGAGTGGGCTCCTGAGATGATGCTGGTTTGTCATTTCTGCTCTGGCCAAAAAAAGTCCTCATTCAATAGAATGGGGCCTTGAGATCAAATCAAGTGCCCAACGCCCACGTTTGTAGGGTCTGTAATGGTGGGACCTCTGGCTACCTCGGCCCTGATGCTGTATTTGGAGTTTCAAGGACCCCTGGGTGCAATGGGAGAGAGGAGGAAGCCAGGGCTTTAGGGTCAAGCAGACCGTGTCTTTGTCTGGACCTGTCGCAAATGGTTGCCCACCCTTTGGGGAAGTCGGCTTGAGGCTCAGTTTCCTCACCTGGAAGGTGGGTGTGATAATGCCTTTTAGAGCTTTGGGGAGGGTGAAGGGGTCCAGGGTGTGTGGTTCTTGGCCAGTCTTGGCCACCTTCCTTGCTCTCTAGGTAGGAGATGTCAGGTCTTGGACTGAGCGCCCTGCTGTGGGAGGAGGGGGGACCCCCTTTTCTCTCCCACTGCCTCTTACACTGCAGCGAGAGCGGTCACCTCTACCTATTTAAATCCCTGCGGAGGTTCCTCATTGCCTGCAGGAAGGATACTGAGACTCTTGGCCCAGCCACTGATATCCACCAGGATATTCCTTTTGTGTCTTGTCCCTGCTCCTGCAGGACCTGTGGCATGAGACCCTCCCCCTCCATTCCTGCTCTGAGGCTGCCTGCCTCAAGACCTCACTGTATTCCTTCTGGAAATCTCTGTCCGCCCCCCACCTATGGTGCCTCTCTCACGTGCATTTCATTGCCTTGACGTCTGGACTCCCTTCACTCCTCCATCCCCCCTCAAGACATCCCAGGCTTTGCTGAAACCAGGGAGGTGACAGGAGAGTGCCTGGAGGAGATGCCTGGGGAGTTGGGTAGAGGTGGAGGAGAGAGGAGACCAGTGGAGGGATACATGGAGGGACTGACCAGACCAGCGAGTTCTTAACAAGAGCAGTGGTGGCTTCAGGTGAGGCTGAGATGGGGTGGGGGAGTGGGACGTCAGATGCTTTTGGAAAGTGCCAAGCTAAGTAGGTAGTTTGGGTCCCCTACGGCTGGGTGACCCCATGTCCTGGTTTGCTGGGGACAGTCCTACTTAACCCTGAGCCATGGTGATTATAAGCAACACTCTCTTTCATTCTCCAAAGGGTCTAGCAGAAGGGAAGGTCGATGATGTCCCTTTATCCCAACGGGGCTGTGTGCACCCACTCACACCCCCTCTCCTCCTGGCTACGGACCTGCAAACACCGTGCCAAGTTTTGGGTCCCTGAGACATACACAATCCGGAGGACCTTTTTATGAATACAAAATAGCCAGGGCCTCTGACCCAGGACAGCAGAAAATGGCCAAGGCAGAAATAAACACGCTTCATGGATAGATGAGTGCAGAGGGATTAGGTGGTCACACGCACATGTGCAAAAACACTGGGACACCGGAAAACTGTGTGGCAGTCCCTTAAAGAAGAAAAATCATAGAGCTATCACGTGACCCAGCCATCCCACGCCTCGGTATATCCCCACGGGAAATAAAAATGTACATCCACCCAAAAGCTTATGAGCAGCATTATTTATAAGAGTCAGAAGGTCAGAAGGTGGAAACGCCCCAGATATCCACCAATGGATGAACAGATACACAAGATGTGCTGCAGGCACACAGGGGAATAGTATGCAGCCACTAAAAGGAATAAAGTTCAGACACCTGCTACAAGGTAGGGGCTCGACCTTGAAAACATAAGCAAGGCAGCCAGTTGACAAAAACCTCATGCTACGCAAGTCCATTTATATCATGTCTGGAATGGGTGAATCTATAGACACAGAGCAGATCCGTGGTTGCCCAAGGCCGTGGGGGGGAGATGGGGGAACGTCATTGTTTCCATCATCCCTGCCCTCCCAGCTCCCCTCCCCGGCTGACTGAGGGACTCTGCTCTGCTGTACCTCCTTTAAGCCTTGTATCTCCTCCCGCCTTCCCCACCCTGAAGCCAAGGGCGGCATCTATGACTCAGAGAAATGTCTGAACAAAATAAGCAGGCTGTGAAGGAGAAAAACCAGATGTGGAGGTGGGTCCAGGAGGCTGATGTGAGCCTGGGGGACGAGGAGGAACTGGCCCAAGGGTCAGTCCCATCCCTTGGCCAAGCAGGAAAGACCAAAGGGTCTGCTTGCTTAACTGGGTAGGGACCTCATGGAGGCCTGAGGCCTCGACAGCCTGTGGAGGCCAAAGGCAGAACCTCAGAACTTGAATCTGCAGACCCTGTGGGTCTGGGATCTGCAGGCTGAAAGCGAAAGGCCAGAGATGAGTTTACTCCTTCTATGGAAGCTTCTGACCCAAGAACTGGCTGGGCTTGCCTTTGATGACAGACTCAACTCTCATCCTAGTATCTCATGCTGAACCCCAATCTTTGTGTCACAGACTATAAGCCCTAATGCCCAGGGTCACAGACTGAACTTTGATCTAAGTGTCATAGACTGAGCTCCATCCTGGGGTCATGGGCTGTGCTCCAATCCCAATATCATAGACTGAGCCTCATCCTGGTGTTATAGACTAAGCCCCAATCCTAATATCATAGACTGAGTGCTGATCCTGGTGTCACAGACTAAGCTCTAATCCCAATATCATAGACTGAGTCCCATCCTGAGGTCATGGACTGAGCTCCAATCCCAGTATCATAGATGGAGACCCAGCCTGGTGTCATGGACTGAACTCCAATCCCAATGTCAGAGACACAGACTGGTGTCATGGGATGAGCTCCAGTCCCAATATCATAGACTGAGCCCCCTCCTGGTGTCATGGACTGAGCTCCAATCCCAATGTCAGAGACATAGACTGGTGTCATGGGATGAGCTCCAATTCTAATATCAAAGATTGAGCCCCATCCTGGTGTCATGGGCTGAGCTCCAGTCCCAATATCATAGACTGAGCCTCCTCCTGGTGTCATGGACTGAGCTCCAATTCCAATATCATAGACTGAGCCCCATCCTGGTGTCATAGACTGAGCTCCAACCCCAATATCATAGACTGAGTCCCAATTTGATGTCATAAACTGAGCTCCAATCCCAATATCATGGACTGAGTCCCGTCCTGGTACCACAGACTGAGCTCCAATCCCAGTATCATAGACTGAGCCCTGTCCTGGTGTCATGGACTAAGCTCCAAACCCAATATCATAGACTGAGCTCCATCCTGGTGTCATAGACTGAGCTCCAACCCCAATATCATAGACTGAGTCCGGATTTGATGTCATAAACTGAGCTCCAATCCCAATATCATGGACTGAGTCCAGTCCTGGTATCACAGACTGAGCTCCAATCTCAGTATCATAGACTGAGCCCCGTCCTGGTGTCATGGACTAAGCCCCAATCCTAATATCATAGACTGAGTTTCCATCCTAATGCCACGAGTTGAACCCTGATGTTGCTCACAGAGTGAGCTCTGACTCTGATGGTGCACAGTGAGTTCTGGTTTTGGTGGGAGATTCTCTCCTCCCATTGTCTCCAGTGGCCTCTGGTCATTGCTGCCTAGTATTCCCACCCATATTCCAACCACAAGCTGTCAGGACCAAACTTGTTTTCTCTCCTCCTACTGTGTCCCTCTAACAGTGTGAATGCACTATCTTCCCAGTGACCTGACCAGAAACCTGGGGCCAGTTTTACCTGCTCACTACCCCTCAGGACACCAAGCCCTGTCAGTGTGACCTCCCTGACATTTCTCCACTCCATCCTCTCTTATTTCCTCTGCCACTGTCTGAATTTCAGCCCCCATTATTTCTCTCTCTGCACAACCACAATTCTTGTTGGGGTTTTCCCATGCAAACAATCGTCAACCACAATTTTAACCCCTCTGTTGCACTGTGATTGGTTTACTTGTTCCCTTCTAGACCAGGAGTCCCATGGGCCAAATCTGGCTCAACATCTGATTTTATAAATAAAGTTTTATTAGCACAAGTCACGCCCATTTCTGTAGTTATTATCTATGATGGCTTTCATGCTATAACAGCAGAATTTGGTAATTTCCTCAGAGATATGTGACCCACAAAGCTGAAAATATTTATTCTCTGACCCTTTACAGAAAAAGCTTTTTGACTCCTGCTCCAGAACATGAGGTTCATGAAGGCAGATACTGTGTATGTCCCACTTTTACATCCCCAAGCCCCAAGTAGTAATATCTTATGTGTATAGATCATTTCCTATGTGCTTTGCCTAGTGTTAAGTCTGCCATGTACTTTGCATTCTTCTATCCTTAAAATGACCACCGAAGGATACAAAATCAATGCACAGAAATCAGTTGCTTTCCTATACACTAACAATGAAACTGTGGAAAGAGAAATTAGGGAATCTATTCCATTTATGATAGCACCAAAAACCATAAGATACCTGGGAATAAACCTAACCAAAGAGGTGAAGGATCTGTA
>CM053603.1:4162529-4180624 GCA_028646535.1 Procyon lotor
TTTTTTTTTTTTGAGATTTAACGGATGATTAATTTTTCTAAATATTCCAAGAGTACTTTAAAATGTGCATCATTTGTAGAGCACAAAGTTCAGTCTACTCTGTTACCACGATCTTATTAACCATAGTATCCAAACTCCTTGTTGCCTAATTGAGGTTTATCTACATGATCGAGACTGTGTCTGAGGTTCCCCAAAGGTTTCTCAATTCTTCTGGTATTTCTTTCAATTTCCTCTCTGAAGTTTGATACCGTGCTCGTGGACCCTCACTAAGGACTGTCCCTTCACACAGCGCAGGACCTCTCTTTCGCTCCCTAATAATTAATGCCTTTTGCCTCGAGCTCAATGTATATTGTTCTCTGTCGCTATTTACACACATGGTCAAGTGTGGTGTGTCATTTTTGGAATTAGGTATAACCATTTTCTAGTGGGGGCGAGGCAGAGACAGCCTCTATGGGAACAAGGAAGTAGAAATGGGGAATGTTAGAGTTTGAAATCTGTCACTGTAGAAGGTCTGAATTACACGACGGTTTCCCTGGGGACAATCTCCACCATAAAAAGGTCCGCACGCTCACAGGACTGATGGCTTTTCAATAACCAAGTACATGGTGGTCTAGAATGTACATGGGTCGACAGAAGCCAGTTTCCTGGGGGTGCCACACACATGACCTGGCAGAGTTTAGATGCAGTGACAAGGAATGAAGAAAATCTCCTCAAATTCTCAAGGACAAAAGTAAACCGCAGAACGTACTGCGTTTCTGCAGAGACGCACCACAAAGTAGGATCGAGTTTACTTTAAAAAAAAAAGAAGACACCTACTTCAAATTCCATTGTGACCAAAGGGAGAAACTTTCAGCTTATTTCCTTATTGAGCTGGTTCCTTAAGCCAAACTTGGCTGCTTTATTTTCTGTCTAGAAAAGACCAGAAGCTCCGTGTGTCATCTCCGTGCCAAGAGCCCCATGGCTGTTCCTGGGACGCCAAAGTGTGTCTACCTCAGATACCACTATTCTTTTAGGGGAAAAAAAAATGGAGTTCTCTGATTTAGGGGAAAACCCATTTCCTGGCCACATTTATTTCAGCCAGGAAGAGAAATGAATGAGAGAAAAGAATGAGTTTGCCCCTTTGCCACTGGATCCTCACTTCACGAACTCTTTAGATCCTCTTTGTAGCCCTCCATCGACCTGAGCATACGGCCCATACACCTGTCGCTTCCTGGCTCCGCCTCTGTGTACGCTGCCAGGTCCGGGCACACGATTAGGGAAAGTGCAAGAAGGAAAACGGACCCGCAGAAATGCCTTCCCATCAGCCTGGATGCCTGGGATCATCTTAAAAAGATGCATAGTTTCTCAACACCCAAACGAAATCACCTTCTCCCTTGATGGAGAAAAAGCTTATTGGGCTCTTTGACACGCACGCTATGACCACGGAGGAATTGTGCTTCCCCACCAAGATCAACAACATCCAAGCCCTCACTCTCCGGCCGGTATTTATTCACAGGTGGATTGTTCTCTGCACCATGGAGATGCCCTAGAAACCCCTTTGACCTTTACAGGCAGGCTGCCTGACTGTGAACTCCTCGCTTAATTAAAAAGTTCACTAGGTAACGAGACACATCCTGTTGCCAATTCCTCACCACCTTCCTTTCGGTCCCGACCGTCCACAGATCTGAGCTCCCCCGTGAGCCGCAGGCACATCCTGAGCTCTGGACACGAGGTGCGGAATAGGACACACACAGAGGTTCCGCACACCCCTCGGGGAGACAGAATGGCTCAGAAGCACGGGAACATTTAGTGACCTATCAAGAACATTCAGTTACCAATGGTGTTGATACCCCTCCCAGTTCACAGGGGCCTGTTAATTTCCTCAGATGGTTACTCTGTGAAAGCTAAAGTGTTTCTTTCTTGCACCCAAGGCCCAGAGAGCTAACACAGAAGGGCCAGAGAGCTAAATGCCATCTTCTGGCCGAACCGTCTGCCTTGCCTTAGTCCCCACAGCTTTCCTCCCGGTCCTCATCATGCAATCAAAGCTGCTGTCCAGAGCCGGCCATGCCTCCCAGGCCCCCAGCCACCAGCACTGGAATGGGGGCCAGATCACGAACAGGCAGGGAGAAATTCTTCGTTGTCCGAATCTGCTCTCTGGAGGCTTTCTCGTCAGACCCGGGATCCGCAGCTTCAAAGCACCCCGGCGTGGAGCACGAAGAATTAGGACTTCAGGCAGACCTGGGGTTTTTTTTGAGGGTGCCACTTCCTGGTCACGTGACTCGGCGGTCCGTGCCTCAGTTTCCCCGTGGGTATACCTGGGGAGAGTAAGAGCAGCTTGGGCAAGCCTGAGGATCAGATGGAATGATGCGTGAAATGTGCTCTGCACAGCACCCGGCCCCTGGCAGAGCCCAAGAAAGGGGTTTCGTAGGTGTCCTTGGCAGAAGCAACAAGGTCAGGCATCTCATCTGCCAGCCTTGATTCCTCCACAAGACAGTGGATCTCCTATAAAGCGTCAGCCGGGAGGCATTAGATGGATTAAATGACGAAATCTAAAATATGCCCCAAGAAAACTTCATGTCCCTGTCCCTAAAGTATTCTTGGGGAAAGTGTATTCATCCGCGCTTCTGTACGTTTGTTCTCAATCTGCTAAGGATGGGGCAGGGGTGCGGGAGGGAGGGCAGCTGGAGATCTGGTTATCGCTGGTGACCCTGGACTGACGGCTGGCCCTTGAAACCCAGCCCGTCACTGTGCTCCATTCGTCACCACTGTGCTCCATTCAGTTCCCTAAATGCAAGCATTTCTGTGCCCTATGCCAGGCAGCCTGAGGCCAGGCAGGCGCCCGCGGCAGAAAACACTGGGGCTATCCGTGCTCCCCAGGATCCCCACTGTCCAGCACAGGAAGGTCCCTGCCAGACACTTCTGCGTGTCCCTTCGGATCCAAATCCAGTCTCTCCACGTTCCCATCAACCCCACATTCACCTGTTTCCCCAAAGCAAACAGCCAACACCATTGTCCAGGGATCTCAATAAAACCCGTGCGTGACGTGCTCTTTCTATAGCCCAAGAACGTCGTAAAATAACCACACTTCCCAATGGTACCTAAACGGCCTTTGAAACCACTTGGAAGCTTCTAGAAGAGCTCACCCACAGTAGCAGAACACTGGAGACTGAAAGGGAAAACACAGAATGCCCAATTTTCCTCTCAGAAATCAAGATTTAATGGCCTCCTAAGGAAACCATAATTGGAGGGCTTTGGGGCACATTCCTGCCCGAGGCCTATGATTATGGAATGCTGGAAAAGGTTGGGAATTTGGGCCTTGAATGACTTTGGACTTAAACTTGAAATGAGTAAGACCCAAAGCAAGAGGTGTAACTGCATCTCTTCTCTCTCTCTCTCTCTCTCTCTCTCTCTCTCTCACACACACACACACACACACACACACACACACTGAAAGAAAGGTTGGGAGGAAGGAAATCCTCATGCACACAAAAAAACCCCGCAGTCTCAATGGAGACACGGCTCCCCCTCATTAGGCCTCCCTGGCCTGGCTGAGCCCTGGGCGGAGGGCGGGGGGCCGTTTGAGTGCAGGGAGAGGATGGACTTGCAAGGGGATTTACGGTGAAGACCCGCCCCTCGCACGCCCAGGCAAACAACTCCTATTTGGCTCATAGACCTCCGCTTCTTGGAACGGCTCTCAGGCAATGACAGCCAGCCCTCTGAGAAGACACCGAGCTTGTGCCCTATGAGGCACTGGCCCGGCCCGGGCGTGCGGGTTTGACCTTCCTGGGCACGCCCCTCGCCCTCACTCCCAGCTCACCTGGAGTTTCCCTCTGCGGCATCTGAAGATCAAAGGTGCACCCTGGTTCTCAAATAGACATCCCCACCCACCCACCCACCCACCCACCCAATTTCCTTCCTATCTGTTCCTTGGCAGCCCTTACCCCCCGCTGCCCATTATTCACAAAGAGTTCCACAGGATGCAAAGATAAAAATTAATGCACTTTTCCTTAGCAACCAAAACAACAACAAAAAAATTAAACAGCAGGTACCCAAATAGAAAGTCTGCATTAGAAAAATGGGGTCTCTCTCTCTCTCTCTCTCTCTCTCACACACACACACACACACACACACACACACACACAGGCATCATAACCTTGACTAGCTTCAGAGAACAATGGTCACATGTGTGAGAATCAAAGGGCCATAGCTCCAGGGCAACATGGGTGGGAAGCAGCCAAGAAAAGTGCGGGCCCACAAAAGCCAGAGCCAGAGACCCCTCCTGGGAGAGGTGGAGGATGCAGCTACTGAACTGACAAATGGGAGGCAGGGCTGTCCTTACACCCCACATGGCAATCGAGTCAGGGTATGCAGGCCAGTGGCTAGAAGCTCAGGGCAGAGAATCGGGTCCAAGGTGGAATCTGCCACTGCCTGACTCTGGGCTCCCAGGCAAACCTCTTGACCTCTCTGAGCCCATTTGCAGATTTGCTCTGAGGTTCATTCTGGGCCTCAATTGTGGCACTGAAAGCCCAAGCAATACAAATCAATTCCTTAAAAAAAAAAAAAAAAAAAAAAAATCACCAGGCCACCCCAGGGCCTTTGCACATGCAGTTTCAGCCACCTAGAAGCCTCTTTGCTCCCCGGTGCCTCCCACAGCAGCTTCCCCTCAAAGGGGCTCCCCTGACCTCTCTACCTAACAGAGCCCCCACTCACCCTGTCCTGCTTTGTCACCCCAATATCATTCTTTCCTAGGACTTATCGGCAACTCGAAATTATCTTGTCCACCTGTCTATGGACGTGTTTCCTGAACATCGGGCCCACTGAGTATGGGCTGCATGAGAGCCGAGCCCTGTGTTTTTATCCACTGTCCCACACCAGCAGCCAGCAAAGAGTAAAAGCTAAAAAACAGTGGCTCCTGCTTTTAAGAACGTCCTCACAAGCTTGGGCTGGGAGCTCTCTGCCCAGCCACAGTGAGTGTGGGGCCTGCCCTCAGCCCGGAGGTGGCAAGACAGAGGCCTCGTGGGTGATTGGCTGGGCATCAGGCTGATGCCACCCCACCACCTGCGAGGGGCCTGGAGGAGCCAGCTGATGTTAGCAACGCGGGCACGCGTGCTCAGAAGGCCCCGCGACTAGGTTCGGCTGGCTGCGGTTTTCTGAGTTCAGTTCACCCAGTGTTTCTCAGGAACAGGACTGCGCCAAAGCAAATATAAAACGTGCATCCAGCTCATATGGCTCTACCGTTCGCCACTGAGCCTTTGTTGGAACCTTCTAATAGAGCATGTGAGCAAGGTTAACGGTACGACCTCGGGGACAGGTGAGACCAGGTGGAGTGCTGAGGGTAACAGCCCACACCTGGGGGTGCCCACAAACCCACCTGAGCCTGGGCATCACCTTAATAACGAGGACTCAGTTCCTCCAAGTACACCGCACAGGGAGCAGCGAATATATAACTCCCACCTCACCCCCGACAGCCCGAATAAACCAGACATTTACTTGAAACCTCTAGTTTCTGCTCCTCAATGTATGCAAATGTCAAGATCCACTCTGTAAAAGTTGTGTATTTCACCCCATAAAGGATCCATGTGGGTTTGAGGACAAAAATAATGTGTGAATAACTTACAAGCTGAAATTCGGAACATTCTGCATCGCCCCATCTTTGAATACTACTTTACCCGCCCTCCTTCAACAGCAAGGGCTAGGATGCCCTTGGCGCTCAGGAAGGCACCTCCTCGAGAAAAATTCTGTGCCGTTTCAAGTATGAGGACAGCCGACCGCTTCACTGTTTATAATGACAAAGGGTTGGAAATGTCCACTGACTGCCGGCTGGACAAGTCCCTTACAAATGACGAGGTCACAAAGGAAAAAGATCCAGATGACTACCAAGAAATGCTGTTAAGGGAGAAAGCTAAGGCGCAGAGCAGTGAGGAGAGTGTATTTGTGCAAAAACGGGGGCAGGCCGATGTGAGTGGCGTCCACACACAGATGTACATACAATTCCTCTCTGGGGTGAACAAGAGACTCAGAAGAGTGACTGCTTCTGGGGAGAGGGGAGACACGAAGGACCTGACTTTCCCAGTCTGCCTCTTTAAGGGGGTTGACCATTGCATGTGTGATACTTTTTTAAAAACTGGTTGAATAGATAAACAAAATATGATTAGACAGCTATAAATATAAATGCATAGGTAGACACACGAAAACATACACACACTGGAACATTATTCGATCCTAAAAAGGAAGGCATTCTGACACCTGCTGCAACATGGATGAACCTTAGGGATATTATGCTTAGCGACAGAAGCCAGACACAGGACACATCCCGCAGGACCCCACTCCCAGGAGGTCCCCAGAGGAGTCCCATCCACAGAGGCAGAAGGGAGATGTTGGGACCCAGGGGTAGAGGAGGGGATGGGGTGGGGGAGGGGATGGGGAGTCCATGCTCCATGGGGACAGAGTCTCAGTCTGGGGAGACGGAAAGTTCTGGAGACGGATGGTGGGGGTGGTTGCACGACAGTGTGAGTGTGCTGAAAACCCATGAGCTGTGCACTTGACAATGGTTCAGACGGTAAATTTTACGTTTATATACATTTCACCAGGATAAAACAATTTTAAGCAAAAGAAAAAAAAGGACATCCGTAGAAATCTGATGGTTTGAGCACTTAAGTGATAAGCTTCTGCCTAATCCATGTTGACATGATTTAATTCAAGGTAAAAGCCAAAAAGAAACTGGGGTGTCTCCTCCCTGTAAACAAGCAGGAGAAACCCTGGCCTCCCGAAACACAAAGTTAGGAAATCAACAAGAAGGTAAAAGCCAAAAAAGTTTGGATCTGGAATCCGACTACTCAGGCTCAAGTCCCTGCCCCAGTTTGCTGGCTGTGAGCCCAGGACAGAAACCCAGCCTCCGTGGGCCTCGGTTTCCCCATCTGTAGAGCGACCTGAGAAAATGACCTGACCTCCCAGGGGCTGGGACTGGGGTAGGACAAATGAGGCACTCACCTCAGGCACAAATGTAAGAGGGTGCCAAAGCCCGCAGTCATCAGGACAAATATTTTTAAAAATCAAAATTAAGGCCAAAAAGTCCACGGTGCACCAAATACCAAAATTAAAGCCAGGATTCAACAGCACCAAGATTGGGGTGAGGTGAGTAGGGTCAGATCCCGTTTTTATTTAAAATTTTAAATGTTGGGGTGCCTGGGTGGCTCAGTCTGGTTAAGCATCAGACTCTTGATTTCGGCCCGGGTCGTGATCTCAGGGTCGTGAGATCGAGTCCCACACTGGGCTCCACCCTCAGCATGGAGCCCACTTAGGATTCTCACCCTCCCCCTCTCCCTCTGCCCCTCCTCCCCAGCTCATGTATGTGTGTGCACACACTCTCAAAAAAAAAAAAAAAAAAAACTAATTCTGAAATGTTATTCATTGTAAATATTGTGGCCTTAAATTCAATTTTTTTGAAATACAGCATTAAATTACTGAATATTTTTGGTGCTGCCTCAAATCTTGTGTCCCTGTCCAGAGACCTCAATCTGTCCTTGATACAACCAGATAATTCTAGAAAAATTGACTCCTTGGGATCGAGTTGTTGGTTTAGTCAGCAATAAGGTAAATTCAGTTTTCAGGAAACGTTCCTGTCCTGGAACAGGGGACAATTTTACTCCACCCTCTGCTTTTTCCAAAGCCAGCCTTTGAAAAGGACACGCATGCCACCAAGCTTTCTCAATGACCTGGGGCTTCAGGGCCAAGTAAGTTCCGGATTTTATTATTAGTAACAAATTAAATTGACTAACAACAAAAGGAAAGCACACAATCCAGTGACCCTCTGAACCAAAGCATACACAAGCACGTTTGCACAGAGCAGAGCAATGAGCTGGGCAGCTGCCTCCTCTCCCACCGACAGAGCACTTACAGGGCCAGTAGCCCAGAAAAGGAAGCCGCCCCCCATCAACGCGATCTGGAACAATCCACAAAGCTTATCACAAGAGATACCACAAGCAAGAGGCAACAAACAGGGCTTCTGCGGAACAGAGCTCTGCAGGGAGTACTGGTTTGCCCCAGGCACGACAGACCACCTGCCAGCTCCTCCTTCCTGGCTAACTGCTCACCTGGGAACTCTGGGGCACTTCCCTAAGTCACAGATTTGGGAGATCTGGGACCGATCTGGGGCTGACAATTCCACCGTCACTGTTGTCCTGGACCAAGGTTTCTTGACCTCAGCCCAGCAGACATCGGGAGCTGGAGCATTCTCTGTCCTGGGGGTTGGGGTGGGGGCTGGGGGTGTCCCGTGCGAGGGAGGATGTTGAGCCGCATCCCTAGCCTCCACCCTCTAGACGCCAGGAGCACCCTCCCTCCTCCAGTCATGACAACCACACAAGTCCCCAGATACCCCTAGAGTCACCCTCCACAAAACCACTGCCTTAGAGCGTGACCTGGGGCAAAGACAGAAGGAAATCACAAAAGTGAATGGGGCTGAAATTGTTAAGTTTGTCCGTCCACCCAGCCCTGAGGTACAGCTGCTGAGGCTCCAGCCCCCCCTTCCCCCGTCATACCTCAGCTTCAAGAGTCCCCACAAGCCAGTCTCCTAGTTTCAGCTCTGTTTACAACCCGCATACGCATGCGCAATCCACGTCAACCCGAACACGCATGCACAATCCAGGGCGTCAACCTGCCCACGCATGCGCAATCCACGGCATTAAGCCGCTCACGCATGCGCAGTCCACCGCATCGACCTGTACACGCACGCGCAATTCACTGCATTATTCCCCTGTCCGAGTTTTGCTAAGATCTACCATGTGCCAGGCCATGTCCTGTTGTCACTGCCCTCACCATGCTACCAGCCTGTGGGCAGGCAGAGCCAGAGAGAAGCTTCCATTTGCTTCTGTGCCCCTCTCTGCCAGCCCCCACCAGCCCCGGTCCCTCCAAGAATTCCTGAAGCACAGGGGGGCCCCAGGCCAGCAGCGAGGGTCCTTTCCCAGCTCCATTTAAAGGGTGAGTCTTGGAACAACGCTGAGGATTCTTTAAACCACCACAGGGCCCTGCAAGAACCCACCCTCCGTGAATCGTGCAAAGGGTTAGTATTAAACTTAAGTCCATTTTCTTTTTTGTTTCTCTCCCCGGGGAATGCTCGGGGTCAGTGGTCCTTTATGGGGTCTTTATGTACCAAGACAAAGACGGTCTCAGGCCGATTTCAGAAGCAAATGATTTGCACACCGTCAAAGTTGGATAATCCACAGCCCGCGCGTGGGCTGCTAAAGGCACTCGCAAAGAAAAGCAACACCATCGACAAGCCAGATGCAGCAGAGAAAGACTTCTTCCGAAACAGAAAAAGTCAAATAGCAAGTTAAATAGAACCGCAGTGTGAGGAGAAGGGAGTACGCCCTCCGAGGTCTATTTGTTTGACTTGTTCAGAGCAATGGCACATGCCTTGTTTCACTCCATCCCCACAGCTATCCTGTGAAACGGGTTGGATTTTCTCATGTCTCAAAGACAGACTCGACTGAAGACACACATGACCCGGAGATGGAGAACCAGGCTTTCTACTGTACCTACGTGTGATGGGAGACCTATTGGCTGTCCATGACCCGGGCACACATGCACAAGACGTCAGTGTATGAAGGTGGCTTTTAAAACTCGGGATCTGGGGCACCTGGGGGGCTTTTGGTTGAGCATCTGACTCTTGGTTTCAGCTCAGGAAACGACCTCGGGGTCATGAGATAGAGCCCCACATTCAGCTCTGCACTCCTCACGGAGTCTGCTTGAGATTCTTTCTCCCTCTCCCTCTGCCCTCCCACTTGCACTCTCCCTCTGGCTCTCTAAAAGAAATAAATAAATCTTAAAAAAGAAAAGAAAGAAAACCCAAGACCCACCATTGATGGATGAATGGATAAACACACTGGGGCTCATCCACACACTGGAATATTATTCAGCTATACAAAGGAAGGAAATCTGACACCTGCTATGACATGTAGGGACCCCAAGGACACGGAGCTCGGTGAGAGGAGCCAGACCAGAAAGACACATCCCACAGGACCCCGCTCCCAGGAGGTCCCCAGAGGAGTCCCACCCACAGAGACAGAGAGGAGATGATGGGAACCAGGGCTGGGGCAGGGGGTTGGGAGCCCATGCTTCATGGGGATAGTCTCATATTGGGGAGATGGAAAGGTCTAGAGACGGACGTGGGAATGGTTGTACAACAATATGAATATACTTAATGCCACTGAATTGGACACTTAAAAATGGCTGAAATGATGAATTTCACGTTCTGTATATTTTATGCCCCCTCCGCCCCGCCCAACACACACACACACACACACACACACACACACACACACACACACTCAAGGAGCAATAATGGTAGCCAGCCCCATGCCAGGCACTGCAGTAAGAGGTCTGCAACCTCAGGTTAACCACAGCAGGTACAAAATTGTCCTTATTTTGTAAAGAAGGAAACAGAAGTTTGCTCAAGGTCACTCATCAAGGGCATGGTAGATGGAGCCAGGATTTGAACCCAGGTGGTCTGGCTCCAGAGTAACTTTTTTTTTTTTTTTTTTTAAGATTTTACTTATTTATTTGACAGAGAGAGACACAGCAAGAGAGGGAACACAAGCAGGGGGAGTGGGAGAGGGAGAAGCAGGCTTCCCGCTGAGCAGGGAACCTGGTGTGGGGCTAATCCCAGGACCCCGGGATCATGACCCGAGCCGAAGACAGAATCTTAATGACTAAGCCCCCCAGGCACCCCCAGAATTAGAACTTTTAATGCTCACATTGTAGAGTCTTCAAATTCAGGATTCTTAATTCTGACTGCCAATACCCCCTGCCTTCCGGTAAATTCCTTCCACTTCCCTGTGTGAATCTGCAATTGCTGCCTTTCTGCCCATGATCCCCAACATGACAGGTGGGAACTGTGATGATGAAAGGAACCCCAGCCAAGCCACACACAATCCTTCTCTGGTTGGCCTTGAGCTGGGCCATGGGAACCCAGGGGGGCTCACGCGTCTCCCAACCCGTGGGGAGCAGGACAGAACGGGAGCAGCTCAGAGCTCAGACTGTGAGGTCAGGCAGACCCAAGGTCAATGACCAACTCTGCCCTTATGTAAAATCAGGCAAGTGAGCCAACATCCTTGGGCCTCAGTTTCCCCATCTGTAAACAGGAGTTAATGAGTAACAATCCCTACATAACCGCTGGTTAGAAAATTAAACATGCTAACGCACAGAAAGTGACTAACCCAGGTCCTAGAAAACCAGAAGCCCTCGATAAACAGAAGATGCTACTGCCACGTATCCTATCACAAAAGTAAAAGTCTCCAATGGTCCTAGTTACCGGAGAAACCTATGAGGTAAAATGGGGCCAAGAACAGAGACAGAATTCTGTAAGCCTGAGAAGTCATTCTGGAAGGGGTGCCTGTGAATGTGGGGTTTTTTTTAAAGGAACAATGGTTGATACATAGGAGGTAGGCTCTTGAACTTTCTAGAACCCAGGCCAGTCGGCGAGTAACAGCCCCGCCGAATGTGATATAAATCAGCTCCTTTCAAGGATATCAACCTGATGAAGGTGTTTTCTCTTTGTAATCAAACTACATATGCGTCCAAAGGGAGGAGATTCAGTGTAAGAAGCAAACCAGGTAGAAGAGGAAACACTCCCTGCCCCCCCCACCGCCCAAGAAAGGAAGGAGGCAGTGACCTCCTTCCCTCCGCTGGCCCTGAACCCCTTTCTTCCAAGGACCTTTCATTGAGGTTCACCACAGTGCCTGAGAAAGCTGGGTCTGGGTCATGTTTCGCCTGTGTCCGCCCTCCACGCACATTTAGCAAACACATGAACCAATGGGTTGGGAGGCAACAGAAATCTCAAGACGCCTGGGCCGCCGGCTGCCCGACTGGAGGCAACTAGTGTTCAGCACTCAAGTTAAAAGTTAAAAGCCTCCCCAAGGTCACAGAGCCAGGCCTCTCTAACCTGGCTCAGAGGTCTTAGAGGCTCCCCAAGGCTTAGAGCCAGGTTAGAGAGACCTGGCAAAAGGTCTTCACTCCTCGCTACTGAGGCTAGTTTGGGGGGGTTTTAATAACAGAGGCCAGCTCCCTGTTAGAATCCATGGGCACTACCCCCATGTAATCCACTCAACACCCCTATGAGGCAGATCCAAGCATTTCCCCCAGTTTTACAGAAGAGGAAACAGAGGGGCACCTGGGTGGCTCAGTCGTTAAGCGTCTGCCTTCGGCTTAGGTCGTGATCCCAGGGTCCTAAGATCGAGCCCCGCATCGGGCTCTCTGCTCAGCAGGAAGCCTGCTTCTCCCGCTACCATTCCTTCTGCTTGTGTTCCCTCTCTCACTGTGTTTCTCTCTGTCAAATAAATAAAATCTTTAAAAAAAAAAAAAAGAAGAAGAAGAAGAGGAAACAGAGATGTTAAGGAAATCCCAAGGTCACACAGCAAGGAATTAGCAGAGCCAGAATTTGAACCCAGGACTATGAGGCTCCAGGCCACGCGTGTTAACGTGAACACCAGTGAGCTCAGGCACACCCGGGCCTCTTGGGCAGCGTCAGATGCTTCCAATGAGGACACAGAGAAGGTCATGGGTCCTCGTATCTGTCCCCTATGTCACTGTCTAAATCTGGGGGAAAGAATCACAACTGAAACATCACAATAATCTCCCCGATTCTCGATCCAGGCAGCACAAGCAGCCATCGCCACCATGACCCACATCTGCCCACACAATCCCCCTTTCTCTGTGCCACTTCTTGGGGACTCCGAAGACTCACGGCGCGCTGCTTTGCCTGGAGCGTCGGCGAGCCCCCTACAAATACTGAGCCTCCTTTCCCGATCACGTTCCCCACTTCTGCTTCCCTGTCTTCCTTCTAGAACGTGTTCAGACCACAAGGCCCAGCCTGGTGGGGAATTCCGATGAAAACCGAAACAGGTTCCTGCAGCCCATGGCCGCGTTTTAAGGGAAAATGGTGGGGGACGCTTAGCCCTGTGCCTGGCCCATCCTCAGTGCCCCATGAATATTCATGGCTATCATTTTTCTGCAGAAGGCTGCATCAGCGTCCAGGGCGGGCTGGTGTCTGGGCCAGCGTCCTCAGCAGGTGAGCAGGGCTGGGGCGCCTGGGTGGCTCAGCGGACTGAGAGTCTGACTCCCGATTTCAGCTCAGGTTGTGAGCTCAGGGTCGCTGTGAGATTGGGTGGGGAGCGCATCAGGTTCCGCACTCAGCAGGGAGTCTGCCTGACATTCGCTCTCTCCTGAAGCCCCTCCCCGTGCTCCCACTCTCTAAAATAAATAAATAAAATCTTGAAAAAAACGAACGAGCAGGGGTGACCGGTGCTCAGTGGACAGCAGCAAGGTGATGGGAAGAGGGTAGAAGCAGCTGGAAGGAAAAGGGACTCGACTAACATCTGGCCCAGCCTGACCCTCTGGGCTGCAGCCGGAACACAGATGCCTGGCCTCTGATGACCTTCAGTTGCCTTGGCCTTGAATCCTAACCCTGAACCTGTTTCCTACTCACTCCGCTAAGACCTGACACTCGACACTCCCACGCTGCCCAGAACTCCAGCACTCACGTGGCTTCCCGAGCTGATGGGGACTATGCCCACCCCTGGCTCTTGGGGGCATGTCCTTGGAGAGGGCCAGGCTGGAGTGACTATGCTCCCTCAGAAGAGGGTACAAGGAAGCCCACCCGCTTCGGGGATGGGGTGCCCACCCCAATGCAGATGAAGAGGGCAAAGAGGGCTAAAACTGCAACAGCTAAAACCAAAAGGGGTTGCCGGGTGCCCCATCCTTTGCTGAGCTCACCGCAAGCATTAATTACCTCATTTTGTCCTTACCCAAACCAAGAAACGGAAGGCTCAAGGGAAAGAACCTCAGCAGGAAGAAATAAGGGAGTATTTTGAGAGATGAGCATTGTTGGGGATGCGTTAAAGGGAATTCAGGGGGTCTCCAGGCTCTGGTGTAAAATTCTGCTGCTGGGTAAAACCTAGGGAGACCAACAATTCTGGTTTGCCCGGGACTAGTGGGTTTCCCAGGAAGCAGCGTTTTTAGTTTTTCTAAAACTAAGAAAGTCCTGGGAAAGCCAGGGCGAGTTGGTCACCCCAGTCACCTAATTATGGCCTCCAAGGGATTCCCCTCCGGCCAGTTCTAGGAGGAACAGGAGGCCAAAGACAGTACAGAATGTGTGTTTTCATTGAACTCCTATTCAAACTTCAAAGCCCAATACAAAAGATCCTTTCTTCCATTAAGGCAGAGTAGAGCAGGAAAGGCCGGGTTTCTGGAGCCAGACTTTAGGCTCAAATCCTACCTCTTTTGATGGTTAAGAGGATCATTTGTCTGGTGAATGATGCCTAATAAATAATGGCTTGGGGGTATTCCCAGGTGTTCTAGGGCCCTTAATCTACTGTATCTGTTATCTATCCTTGTCCTTCCTTAGACCCAGATTTCCCTATTTCCCTTCTCTGAATCACCAGAGCAGACTTTCTCTCTCTCTTTCACACACACACACACACACACACACACACACAGATAAAATCTTGTAACATGTGCAAACCAGTTCATGCAAATCTCCATTTCGGTCTCTCCCCATCACCCTCAAGCCCTGACACCGAGCAGGGCTGTTTTCCACTTGGCTTTTCCTCTCCCGATGATTTCACAAGAGCCCACAGAGAGGCGTGCAGTGAAGTAAACAAGAGAAGCTCTGAAAACCCATTCATGGGCAGCTCAAAGGTGCTGGGCGGCCAGAGTGTACAGCCAAGTCTTCCGCCGTGGGGACAAGGAGCCTCGGCGGAGCCGAGGAGCCTTGCCGACGGCCCCGCTCCAGGCGACCAAGCCACATCTCGACCAGAGGAGCAAGAATGCACAAAGAAAGACACTGTCACCACCGGAGGACGAAGGTCTCAGCCAGTACCCTGCAAGGGGCAAAGGAGCCCAAAGACGTGCGGTCGCGAGGAAGCACACCGTGGTTAAATATAGCGGAGGGTGTTTTCATGGGGCTCATGTCTGAAAATGGAGATGGTCCCAGCTGACCAGCCGCAAGGGGGCTTCTGCACAAATAAGCCCTGGGCCTTCCTCACAGATACACAGGGACCGCACAGAAAGAAAACTCCAGACTCTGTCCAACAGCCGGGCTGCACTTGTCTCTAAGTCGACCAGCTGACAAGAGAAGGCGAAGCCGCAGAGGTCGGGGATGGGGTGGGGAGGTCACAGCTCACGTGGAGAGAGGTGACGTCCCACCAAGGTAGCAGAGGAAAGGAGAGTCTGTCCCCACGTGGTGCTGCCTGACACCTAGACGAGGCTTTCCTGCACACCAAGGAACTTTCTAACGATTAGTCAGCTTTTCCTCCCACAACCTTAGGCACCACTATTATCCCCACTTCACAGATGAGAAAACCAAGGCGCAGAGAGATTAAGCAACCTGCCTGTGGTCACAGAGCTTGCAAGTGGCCGAGCCACAGCAAGACAACGTTGCTGTGGGCCAGTCGCCATCACGGGCATGAGATGATTCCTTTTTATTCTGCCCTGCTGGGTATGAAGAAGCACCCCGGGGGGAAATGCTGAACGACCCCTTCCCTGGCTCTTCTCCCAGATTAGTTGGGGGCTCCCTGAGTCCCTGGACCCCACCCCAAACCAAATACACTTGCACTGGTCCCCGTGCTTTTCCAGTCCACGACGTGATGAGTCAGGTGTTTAACAGACGACATCGGAGAGAGGGGTAACATGTCTGTGTTGCATCCCCCCACCCCTCACCGTGGCCTGGCCCTCTCCTCCTAAGCACGGCACCTGGGAAATCCATAAACCCAGCCGCCGGGGACTGTAGTCACATTTCCTGGGATTCTTTGGTCCCCTCGGGGTGGAGATGTGGTTTCCAAGAGCAGGCAGCACTGTGATGCCAAACCACTGATTCTACACACACGTGGCTGACAGCTGCTGGCTCCGCGTTTCCATTTTGCCGTGAAAAGGAGAAAACTCTAGAGTGTCCTCCCTCCGCCAGATTCCACGGTCCTGGTCCAGTGGCTCTCAAACAAGGGGACAGTTCTGCCGGCTCCCCCTCAGCCCCTGGGGAACACGGGCAATGTCTGCAGACATCTGTGGTTGTCACAACTCTGGGGAGGGACAGTGGAGGCCAGGGATGCGGCTCGGCACCCCACAGGGCGCAGCCAGCCTTGGACGCCCCAAGTGCCTGGGCAGAGAAACTCTGCCCTGGGGTGAGAAGATCCCCCTCTCAACTGCATCAAAGCCAAGATCGAAACGTCTCTGACTTTCACAACTCTGACACAAATTCAAGAGAGAAGTCTTGCCTGGCTACGACACTTAAAAAAAAAAAAATTTTTTTTTAAATTAAAAAAAACAATTTTGGGGCGCCTGGGTGGCTCAGTCAGTTAAGTGTCTGCCTTTGGCTCAAGTCATGACCCCAGGGTCCTGGGGTGGAGCCCCATATCGGGCTCCCTGCTCAGTGGGGAGCCTGCTTCTCCCTCTCCCTCTGCCCCTCCCCCCTGCTCAGGCGCGCTCTCTAACAAATAAATAAAATCTTTAAAATTAAAAAAAAAAAAATTTTTTTTCAATGTCCAAAGAAGAGAGAAATCCTAGAAACCGGCCCAGATTTCCCCCCATCCACCCACATTCCAAACAGGTTTCCATATTGCAAAAACGCGGATAAAAACCCCTCAGGCAGACCTGACGCACGCCTCCCTCTCACCCCCCCGCCCCTTCTTCTACTCTTGAGCAACATCTCAGAAGCTCTACTTGGACACTGGAAATATATGCCAGAGGAGACTCGTTCCACTAATTTCCTTCAGTAAACAGTTCAAATCTTACCTTGGAAACCAATGAGACAAGGAGCGCTGGCCGCAGGGCCCGGGGAAGCCCTTCCCCTCCACACTGGCCATCAGGCCCCCCCTGTGCCTTTGGGTAAACGTGGATGCTGTTGGAACGGCTTGGGTTTTGCAGCATATGCGCCTCCCCTTTCCGTTCCACAGGGTTGGGGGGAAAGAGCCGAAGGCCAGGGAACAAGCACCAACAAGGAAGGTCAGAAAATCAAAGAACGAACGTGCGCAGCCTCTCTGGGACAAAGGGAGTGGTGACGTGGAGGGGCTGGGCTGTCGTCATGGGTTGCGCATCTGCCTGAAGCTGACGTGAGTTCTCCAGGGCACGTTAGGCTTCTGGACGGATTCTAGCTGGCTCAGAACCCAATTCGGGATGTCGAGCTCCCCTCTGCACCAGAGGACCCGCGGGTACTGCGCGTGCTCTGGTCAGTTACACCGCGGTGCCCGCGCTGAGCCCCGCGGGGTCGCCGACGGGAACAGCAGCCTGTCTCTCCAGGAAGACCCCAGCAGCCACACGATCGTCTCGGTTGGGGTTTGGAGTTTTTTCCCCCCTAAAACCGACCTGTGCTGCCAATTATTAACACAGTGTTCTGGAAGGCGTTTTTCTGTTTCTTATCATACAAGAAAGAGGTGGTCTGAGACCCACTCCTTCACTCTAACGTTCAATTTCAACACAGGAATGACAGTGGCATCACCTGAAAAAACAAATCCTAGCAAACCTGTTCCAAACCTGAGAGGAGCCCCTCTCCGGGCACAAGAAACACGTCCCGTGGGTCCCCAGTGGGTCCCACTCACAAAGTCAGCCTCTCTCTGGTTTCCATTATGCAGGGCAGTTCCGAGACCTACCCTAACCCCAGGGAAGGCACAAGGGTCCCAAGAGTGCCCAGGTCTGAAGCCCACCGTGGGCGTGAACCCTCCATGGAAAAGGTGCTCCAGAATGAAGGTGGCCATCCGGCAGAAGGTGACAAACCAACACTCCATCCCTCTTGAAACAACCCGGCTGAGGGCTTCAAGGCGATTTGAACCACTTATTGAATTTGCCGTCCTTATAAAGAGACAAAAGCCAGTTGTATCTCCTGGATTTATGAGACCGTCAAGAGGTCATGATCACACGCCATTTACTAAAAGAGGCTAAAAACAGGAAGGTCAAGAGTCTTAACAATTGTATAATTATCCTCTGCGGTAAAACAATTGAAGCATTCCAGTCCAATGAGGGGTGAGCCCGGCTGACCACGTGCAACTCCATCATTTAACGCTGTTCTCAAAGTGCCCGCCGTATGACTGCCATAATGATTGGCAAAGGGCAGCAAATCATCATTACCCACAGGT
>CM053603.1:4180724-4193558 GCA_028646535.1 Procyon lotor
TGGACAGATAAACAGGTAGATAGAAAGGTGGATAGGTAGATGGATGGTTAATGGAGTGATGGAGGGATAGAGAGAAAGCCAGTCAGCCTAAGAACGGTGCTCACAAGACTCATGTTCTGTTTGAAGAAAAATCATAAGACATGTCTAAGAATACAAAAGAACCCTTGGAAAAGTGAAGGGTACAAGGAAATATTGTCAAGATGCCACTTCTCTCCAAATCAGTTTATAGACTTGTCATCCCACAATAAAACCCACACAGAGCTTCTAAGTATGGGTTTTTGTGGTTTTTTCCTTTTCCTTCCCCTCCTTTTTCTTTCCCAAAATTTGGTTACACTTTCTACATTACAAGAACAAAAAACAAAACTGAGGTGCATTCAGAAGCTAGGAGGGAAGAATTGTTTTCTTAAATTTTAAAAAGATCATTTTACAATCATTTTAGTTGTGACTCAAAGGCAAGATTGATGATTTATGGTTTCTTTTTAAAGATTTTATTTATTTATTTGACAAAGAGAGAGATCACAAGCAGGCAGAGAGGCAGGCAGAGAGAGAGGAGGAAGCAGGCTCCCCGATGAGCAGAGAGCCCGATGCGGGGCTCGATCCCAGGACCCTGAGATCGTGACCTGAGCCGAAGGCAGAGGCTTAACCCACTGAGCCACCCAGGCGCCCCCATTTTAATCATTTTTAAGGACAGGTCAGGGACATTAACCACATTCACTGTGGTGCACCCAGTACCACCATTTGTCTCCAGAACCTTCTCATCTTCCCAAACTGAACCTCTGTCCCCACAAAGCACGGACACCCCCCACCCCCAACCACTGCCCCCAGCCCCCGGCTCCCATCATCTCCTGTCTGTCTCTGTGGACGGGACTCCTCTGGCGACCTCCTGGGAGTGGGATAATACAGAACTTGTCCTTTTTGTGTCTCCGTGTCTTCAAGGGTCACCCGTGTTGTAGCAGGTGTCAGAACGTCCTTCCTTTTCAAGGCTGAATTCTAGTCCATTGTAGGGATACATTCCACATCCTGTTTCTCCATTCAGCTGTTTCGTTTTTGGGTTTTTTTTTTAAGATTTTATTTATTCGACAGAGAGAGAGGGGGAACACAAGCAGGGGGAGTGGGAGAGGGAGAAGCAGGCTTCCGCCTGAAGCGGGGTTCGATCCCAGGACCCTGGGATCACGACCTGAGCCGAAGGCAGACGCTTAAGGACTGAGCCACCCAGGCGTCACCCCTCCCCCCCCCATTTAGCTGCTTGTGGACATTTAGGATGCTTCCATCTTTCGGCCCCTGTGGACAACAGTGTGTGGACGTGGCTACGTGAACATCTCTCCAAGTCTCTGCTTTCAATTCTTTGGAGTACATACTCCGAAGTGGAACCGCCAGGTCACAGGGCGAGTCTCTGTTTCATCTTTTGAGGAACTGGCATACTGTTTTCCACAGCGCCCCCGCCATTGTAGGTTCCCGCCAACACTGCCCAAGGGTTCTGACCTCCCCGCGTCCTCACCAGCACTGGTTTTTTTGGTTTTTTTCTTCTGGTGTTTTTGTTTTTGTTTTTTTTTTAAAGATTTTATTTATTTGACAGTGAGAAACACAGCGAGAGAGGAAACACAAGCAGAGGGAATGGTAGTGGGGGGAGCAGACTCCCTGCTGAGCAGAGAGCCCGATGCGGGGCTCGATCCCAGGCCCCTGGGATCTGACCCGGGCCAAAGGCAGACGCTTAACGACTGAACCACCCAGGCGCCCCTTTTCTTCTGGTGTTTTGACAGTAGTCGTCCTGGCGGATGGGAGATGGTATCCCAGTGGCCTCCAACTCATTACTGGTGTCTGTCCTTTCCCTGGGGGAGTGTCAGCCTCCCAAGGTCAGGAACTCATCTCTACCGTCCTGGGCCACGTCCTCAGAGCCTAGAACAGTAGCTGGCGGCTTAGCAGGTGGCTTGGGAAGCAAAAGTCAACTGACAAGCAGCTTAGACAGGGAAGATGGATTTGAGGCCTTTTAAGGGGTTTTCGAGCGACAGGCCTCCAAGGCTGCTTGGAGAGATGAGGGGAGAAAGGGCCCCAGCTCCAGGCCCAGTCAGGCTGTGAGCGGGGGCAAAAGCTTCAGGCCGGCTTGGCAGGAGCCGGGTCCCCTTGGGTGTGGTACCAAATTCTGTCCCAGCCTCCATTTCTTCCTTTGTGAGATGGAAATGATCATGGCGTCCACCTCAGGAAGTCACCAAAGCGTCGGGAAGAGGATTCATGAAGAGCGTCTAGCTCACAGCAAGGCACGCCTCCCTCCACACATGTCAGCTCACGGCCTCCCCGAGGAGAGACTAAATCGGGTTGTTCCTCACAAGCAAGGCCCTCCGGCAGGCCCGAGAGCCCCAGAGGTCTGTGCAGAGGAGAAACTATCTAGGGAATGTGTTTTCAACAATGTGAACGCCAAAGGAACACGTGTCTACGGCTGGAGCTATGGCCTTTAAAAGCCTCCAGCTTCCCGGCCTGGCTCGGGATGCGGGAAGCTCACTCCCTTGGCTGGCCCGAGACCTTGGGCGGCCTCTGGAGCAAGAGCCAGGAGCAGAGAGGAGCACCAGCCTGCTGAATCCCAGACACTCAGAATTGTTCACAGACTTCTGCACAGCCTGGAAAGCAAGGAAAGAAGGGGGAAGCTTCTAGGGCGAACACTGTTTTGGTTAAAAGGCTCCACGTTGTGTTGATAAAGTTCAAAGTCACTGGGCGTCTGGGGTGTATATTTCTGCCACCGCACAATCGGCCACACATCCCTCTCCCGCCTCCACCAAACTCTTGGTCTTTGAATCCGAACAGCTCATGGCAGTGAATCTCACCTACCACAACCTGCCAACGGCTCTTAAACTTCTCCAACCAACCTTTTCTTAAGCCTTGTCTGGGGCTCGGTCTCGTGTTTTTGCATGAAAGGCATGACAAGCCCAGCGTGACAAAGTCCTCGCAGCCGCCGGGCCACCCCCACCCTTTTCCCAGCCCCCCTCCCCACTGTTCACGAATTTCTTTCTCCACTCTCCTCTTCTCCAAAGACTAAACTGAACAAAAACAATCAATAATGATGATGATGCTCGTAATAAAACAACAATGCCCAGGGACGGGAGAATCTCATTGGGAAAGGACACAGACGACTTCTGGGGGTGATGGCGACAGGCTCCATCTCGAGTTTGGTGGCGGTCACACAAGTTACCTATTTGTCAAGATCCACTGAACCGACCACTTAAGATCTGTGCATTTCACACTACGTTCAGTGTCTCTGCTATTAAAATCAAAAAGAATGACCCGACAGCAGCAATCTGAATACATCTGTAACTTCGACATAGCTCCCATAACAGCAACAGTGTAACTAATTATAATGTTTACCATTCCTGCCTTAACCTTATTTGAGCTTTACAACTTTATGATGTTTCTATTCCCATTTTACAGACAAGGAAACTGAGGGACTTTGCAGAATTCCAGTAACTTGCCCAGCTTCCCACAGTTAGGAAGCGGCAGGGCCAGGCTGCAGATCCCAGTAAGCTCCCCATGTGCCCGGGGATGTGCTGGCATGTGTTTTATTTGCTGACAGCTTTTCAAGAAAGCTTCCACAATAAGGCCCTAAAGCCAAGCACGGCAGTTGCTACGGTCAATGACAGAAGCCCCAGGTGGACGAGGGCACGTGCACATGCGGACGGGCAGGCGTGTGCATGCGGACAAGGGCACGTGCACATGCGCACAGGCACGGGCACAGGCAGGCACGTGCACACGGACACGGGCACGCGCGCACGCATGCGCACAAACACACCCACTGTCCACTGAACCAACCGGCCACCTGGACTTCCAACACCCTCAAACCAAGGATGGCAAGTCCCTGCAACTTTGAGCAGCTCAGGAAAGTGAAACATCTTTTTTTTTTCCTCCTAACTACTGAAAGATCTATTTATTCTGGCTCTCAACAAAGTTCTTTAGTAATCCAAAGCTAGAGAGTGTGCGTATGCGTGTGATTTTTTTTATTCTTAACCAAATAAATATAGACGACTGGGGTTTTTTGCTACATGCTTAATGTTCGAGTGCCTCCCCCTCACACTCCTCAATCCGTACTGTGATGTCCTAGCTCTAAATGACTCCCTGCTCCGTGCTCAGTGTTTTAAGTACATTATCTTAGGATGACTCCATGAGGAAGCTCGGACTGTGTTTGACCTTTTACAGCTGGGAAAACAAAGACCTTTTTTTTTTTATCCCAAAACAATAAACAACCTGCCCAGAGCTGTTGTCCATTAACAGCGGGTTGAGATTCAAACTCATCTGAGCCCTTCATCACGGTGACAAAGTGTTTCCTCAAACTTGACTTCCAAGTTGTTTGGCTTTGAATCTTTCACTTGGATAATCTGATGTCTGTGGACACAACCCTGTTGATGGAAACTCCCGTACAACCTTTATAAAACAGAGCCCGGTAAAGTTCCTATAAAGGCTTAACTACCTTACACCTTTGCTCGGGATGTCCCTGGGCCCCAGAACAGTATACCCTTCTAAGACCTACACACACATTCTGTGTTTGAAGTCACTGTTAACGTGGGACCCTGGCAGAGATCCAAGACTTGATATACAAAAAGAACAAACACATTAAAAATCCACCTGCAGGGGCGCCTGGGTGGTTCAGTGGGTTAAGCCTCTGCCTTTGGCTCAGGTCATGATCTCAGGGTCCTGGGATCAAGCCCCGCATTGGGCTCTCTGTTCAGCGAAAGGCCTGCTTCTCCCTCTCCCTCTGCCTGCCTCTCTGCCTACTTGTGATCTCTCTCTCTCTCTGTCTCTCTCTGTCAAATGAATAAATAAAATCTTTTTTAAAAAATCCACCAGCAGACTTCAGTACAGGAAGGAAAATGCTGTTGATCCATTTGAATGTATGCAATGCTGTGTTGGCTCAACACTTAGTTAAAAATACGGTCTTGGCAGTCATTTAAAAAAAAAAAGTTACCTCTGGGGAGAGGAAGGCAATTAGGATTGGAAAAGGACATATGGGGGAACAGCAGGTAGCCCTGTTCCACTACTCCACCTGAGTCGGACTCCCTTTATGATGACTTGCTAAACTGTGCAGGTTTCCTATGGGCAGGATCCATGGTATGACATAGGAGGATCAGACACAGCAAATCAACAATTCAGAGTACCAGGACCTAAGGATAAAACTTCAAAATACGTTTTCATACATTCAAATCATGGAAACGAGGGTTTGTAGAGGAGGGCAGGGGAAGGAGGGTTCTCCTCCCTTCTTTAAAATACTTCTGGGGGCACCTGGGTGGCTCAGCGGGTTAAGCCTCTGCCTTCTGCTCAGGTCATGATCTCAGGGTCTTGGGATCGAGCCCCGCATCGGCTCTCTGCTCAGTGGGGAGCCTGCTTCCCCCTCTCTCTCTGCCTCTCTACCTACTTGTGATCTCTCTCTCTCTGTGTCAAATAAATAAATAAAATCTTTTAAAAATAAATATTTCTGGAAAAAGATTTTTCACAAATGGTCCTGAGAACGCACGCTAGAATCGGATCATCAGTCCTGACCAGTTAGCCCTAACTGCGGCTGCAGCCCTCCCTTGCCGAACTTTAAACCTGGTCCATAGTCTAAAAACAAGGCAAGGTTCAACCGCCAGCTTTTCCCCCCTTGAAAGATCCTGAGAAGGTCATTAGACCACGAATCTGCTTCCTGCTCTCGAAAGATAGTCTTTAACTTCTTAAATTCTGACTCTTTGTACTTATGGATGGAAAACCATCCTAACATCTTTGCTCCAAACTCATGTGGCAAGAGAAGTTCTAGTATGCTACGGAATACCGTTCCAGGAAGGAGGGAGGGATGAACACGTGGGGCACAGGGAACGTACAGGCAGCGAAATTACCGTGTTTGTCATTGTACTGGCAGATACATGCCATTATCCATTATGTCACAACCCAGACGATGTCCACACATGTGAACTTGAATGTGAACTAGGGGCTTTGGTTAATAACCCTGTATCAATACTGGCTCATCACTTACAACAAATGTGCAGCAGGTCTCTTCCCCGCAGCCAACCACGGTTTCAGTTACCCGCGGTCAACCACACGGTCAACCACGTGGTCCAAAGCACAGGACCCTCCTCCTGCTCAGAAAGTCCGCGGCAGCCACATGTGATATCACAGTGCCCGTGTCACCCCCCTCATAGGCACGCTATTACGCAGGCATTTTATCATCTTACATCATCTTACATCATCACAAGAAAAACGGTGAGTATAACGCAGCAAGAGTTTGTTTATTTTTTTTGTTTTTTTTTTTTTTTTTAAGATTTTATCTATTTGACAGAGAGAGATCACAAGTAGGCAGAGAGGCAGGCAGAGAGAGAGAGGGAGAAGCAGACTCCCCTGCTGAGCAGAGAGCCCGATGCGGGGCTCGATCCCAGGACCCTGAGATCATGACCCGGGCTGAAAGCAGAGGCTTAACCCACTGAGCCACCCAGGCGCCCCAACGCACCAAGAGTTTTGAGAGATGACATTCACATAACTTTTATTATGTTATATTGTTACAGCTGTTATAGTTTGTTGTTAATCTCTTACTGTGTATAATTTACAAATTACGCTTCACCATAGATACCTGTGTACGAGAAAAGGCAGTACTATCTGGGTTTCAGGCATCCATCCACTGGGGTCTTGGAACAAATCCCCCATGGGTAAAGAGGGAGCACTCCTGTATCACCTTAATGCAAAATGTGAATAACAGGGGAAGCTGTGTTGGGGAGGGTGAGGGACTATGAGAATTCTTTTTTTTTTTTTTTTTTTTTTTTTTTTACTTTCCGCTCTATTTTTCTGTAAACCTCAAACGGGCCTTAAAAATAAATGAGATTCAGGGGCGCCTGGATGGCTCAGTGGGTTAAAGCCTCTGCCTTTGGCTCAGGTCATGATCTCAGGGTCCTGGGATCAAGCCCCGCATCGGGCTCTCTGCTCAGCAGGGAGCCTGCTTCCCCCTCTCTCTCTGCCTGCCTCTCTGCCTACTTGTGATCTCTCTCTGTCAAATAAATAAAATCTTTAAAAAAATAAATAAATGTGATTCATAAACAAACAAACAAGAATAAAATTCTGAAATGTCCTATATCTGGAGCTAGAGCTTCAGGAAGATTCTCAAAGCCACACCTTGGAGCTAATTAAGTTAATGACATCACTCTGTTAAGAACAGGCTTACTCTTCAAAAGACACTATTAAAAAAAAAAAAAGAAAGAAAGAAAGGGTTAAGCCAGTAAATGGGAGAAAATATTCACAACACCTCTCTCTGACATCATTCTTGATTGCAAAATATATAAATAATGAAACAAACCACCCCCCTAAGGGGGAAAAAAAAAAGGGCAAAGGATTTTAACAAGCATTCCACAAAGCATATACGGATGCCCAGGACATCTGTGAGAAGACGTGTAGCACCATCGGTCATCAGATAAATGCAGTGAGACGTCAGTTCACGCCAACTACAATGGCTGATATCAAAGAGACTGACAGTACCTAGCGCTGGTGAGGACACAGAACCCCTGGAACTCTCTCTTACGTCTCTGGTGCAATTGTAATGTGGAATACAAGCACTTAGGAAAACAGTCTGACAGTTTCTCCAAGTTAAACCTGTATCAATGCGTGCCTACCACTCGCCGGTCCGTATCTGGGAGAAATGAAAGCATATATTCACACAAAGGCTCGTGCACAAATGTTCGCGGCAGGCTTATGCGTAAGAGCCAAAGATGGAAAACAACCCAAATGTTCTTGAACAGGTAAATAAGAAATACTGTGTGCTCACACAATGGAATACTCCTCCGTGATCCTAAAAAAGGGATATGCTGTTGATAAATGCAATAACGCATGCGAACGTCAAAACACGGGCTCTCTCTCTCTAGGAGCACATCCCAGGGAAAGGCCAGGCAAGGCCCAGCAAGAAGGCAGCCCATGTACAAGCCAAGAAGAAGCAGGCTCTTGCCAGGAATAGAATCCACCAGGGCCTTGATCTTGGACTTCCCAGTCTTTAGAACCGGAAGAAATAAATGTCCACCGTTTAAGCCACCCAACCTATGGTATTTTGTTATCGAAGCCTGGGCTGGCGGAGACACCTGTCCAAGGCCAGCAGACGTCTGCTCTGTCCATGTGGACAATCCTGACTTGCTTTACCCAAAATGCCAGGGTCAGGTGCCAGGGAATGCCAAAATTCCAGCCGCCCGCGCAGGGACAGCGCTGCTGCACTGTCGGCTTTGAATTTTCTCAGCCAGGACCCCAGGGCTTGGGGAGAGCAAGGCAGGCGTGTGCTGGCTCACAGTGCCCAGCTGAGGACTCGGAGAACCCATCCGGGAGAGCCCCCAGGAGTCGGTAACTAGAGTAAGAGGTCCACGCCTCCCCCTCAACATCCCGGACCAGAGTGACGGAGGCACCTGCAGATCAGAGACCCGCCCGGTCCGCCCCTTTGCGGGGCACACACCCCGAACACGCCATAGGGCACGGCTTGGTCTTGATACCCACTGTCAGATCCTATCACCTCCGTCTCAGAGACGAGTTACGCAAACCGTACTTTGTTCTGTTAAAAAGAAAAACAATATAAAGTGAGAGGACAAGAGCCCTGCTGGGTTTCAGCTCGCTTTTGTGTGGCATTTCACCGAGATGACAAAACCAATCCCTGCTCCACATCCCGCCTGATTCCAGCGACAGCGCTGTAAGTCGGGCAGGGGCGCGGCCAGCAGCGGGGGGCCATCCGCGTGGGGACATGGGTTGGGGGGCACTCACTGGAACTCAAGGTGGGTCAAGGCTGTCACCAGGCACGGCTCGTGATCGCTCCACACCACACTGCACAGAGCGGGGCCAGAAGAGGCCACGCTGGTCAGGCCACTCTCTGATGCCTCAGTTTCCCTGTCTATGAAATGGGGAGGCTAAAATCTTGGCCCTCAGAGGGTTGTCGTGAGGACTAGTGTGCTCACGAGCTCACAGTGAGGATCAAACAAACGTCAGAACTTTGAAGCCCCTGGCTGTGCTGTTTTTCATCCCGACTTTGGATCTGAGACACGGCCTTCAAACCCCCAAAGCCTCTGTAGTCACAAGACAATAGTCTTACCAAAAGGGAGGAAACCAAGTTCATCCGCTAAGCTGCCTTCCCAGATACCCACACACAGAACCGAGGTCTGACCTACCTGGATCGGTGCCCTGACTGAGAAAAGGCCCAGCCGCCAGTTCATTCCAACATTCACGGGGTACCCGTGGAATGCTCAGCCCCAAACGAGGCTGGAGGCGGGCTGCAGAAGAGAATCCAACCAGTCCCCGGCTCAAACTGGCTAAACAGGGTGACGACTGGAACTGCCCCCGAAGAAAACATCTAGCAGGAAACTGATGCTAAAAGGACGGACAGGGGGCGCCTGGGTGGTTCAGTGGGTTAAGGCCTCTGCCTTCGGCTCAGGTCATGGTCTCAGGGTCCTGGGATCGAGCCCCGCATCGGGCTCTCTGTTCAGCGGGGAGCCTGCTTCCCCCTCTCTCTGCCTGCCTCCCTGTCTACTTGTGATCTCTCCCTCGGTCAAGTAAATAAATAAAATCTTTAAAAAAAAAAAAGATGAAAGGTATCAATACCTATAAATCTCTAAGAACAGCGTCCAACACAGAGTCAGCACCAGCTGTATACTTTTGCCAAAACTCTGCACCATTTGCTGCAAATGTGGGCCTTTTACTGTTTGTAAAGTAGATCTCGATAAAACGATGCAAAAATTTAAAAGCTGAAAACAATCAGAGAAGTAAACAACCTAAACCCTAGAATCTTGGTCGCAGCCTCCTCTCACGCCAATGATCAATTGGAAACAACCTTAAAACGTCCACCAATACAGGAATTAGGAATCTGATATAGATTCACATTTACACAGAAAGAGTATTAATAGATCCAAGAGAGAAAAAAAAAAAGCAGATGCAACACAGGCATCAAATGATATCACACAACCTCATTTTCTTATATATGTTAATAGGATTCCAATTGACAGACACATGTTTGCAGAGACAATTATGAACGATTTCTCATCAAAATTAAGAAGCCATGTTCAGGCCCTGATCTCAGGGGTCCTAGGATCGAGCCCCGCATCGGGCTCTCTGCTTAGCGGGGAGCCTGCTTCCCCCCCCCTCACCCCCGCCACCCTGCCTGCCTCTCTGCCTCCTTGTGATCTGTGTCAAATAAATAAATAAAATCTTTAAAAAATAAAAAATAAGCACGGATAACTTAAGAAATAAAAAATATGCATTTTTTAAAAGACCTAATTTTTTTTTTTTACATGGGCAAGATTAAACCACAGAATCCAGGCATTTGCAATGCAATCGACAGCAAACACCACCCGCCCCCGACCCCCGTAACCAATGGGGGATACATTCCGAGATCCCCACAGGATTCCTGAAAGCACGGATTGTACCAAACTGTAAATATTTTATGTTTCTCTTATATGCACGTATAAATTAGGCACAGCCAGAGATGAACAATAGCCATAATGAAGGAGAACATGACAACGAGAGACCGTAATGAAAGTCACATGAATGCGCTTGCTCACTCGCTTTCAAAATAGCTTACTGGACCGCACTCATCCTCCTGGTTCCTGTGATGGGATAAGATGACAAAATGCCCACGCGGGCGACTGGTGACCCTCTGACATTCATCAGGATCATCTCGCTGCCAACAGGTAACCACAGGTAACTAAAACCACAGGAAGCGAAACTGGAGATAAAGGGGACTCCTGTGTATAGCAACACAAGGGACTGATTAAGCCCCATCAGGACAGTGGTTATTGGGCGGGAGGGTCAGGGGCCGAGAGGAAAGACACTGGGACCCTCAGCCCATCAAGGGGCCTAAGTGGGAACCTGCAAGGTGCTGTCTCTGGAGCGGAACAAAGGGAATGCAGGCATCTAGTGGGTGGAGGCCAAGGATGCCACTTACCACCCCACCAGGCACGGGACGGCGCCCACAACGCAAAAATTTATTCAGCGCAAAATGTCAGTAGTGTTCAGAGAAACGCCCGCCTAAACTCCTTGCATTTAAGAGAGAAAAAAAAATAGGAGAGACAAGCATTCGTGATCAAGGCACAAAGTGAGAGAGGACCAACTTTATAAAGTGATCCAGAAAAATGCGTGTTAAGACCCCAGGGATGGATATGCCTTCCCATGCTCTCCCCCCGGACCCCAAATGAGAAAGGTTGACCTTATTAGTTTGGGGAAACAATGTTGGGGGAACACAGTGACTTTTATCCTATACCGATGTGACTAAAAATGTAAAATGTTTTTGGGGTGCCTGGGTGGCTCAGTTGGTTAAGCACCCGACTTTTTTTTTTTTTTTTAAGATGTATCTATTTATTGGAGGGGAGGGGCAGAGGGAGACAGAGAATCTCAAAGCAACTACCTAACCAGCACGGAGCCAGAGGCGGGACTCGACCTCAGGATCATGACCAGAGCCGAAATCAAGGGTCCAACGCTTAACAGACTGAGCCACCCAGGCGCCCCAAGTGTCTGGCTCCTTGATCTCAACTCAGGTCTCAATCTCAAGGTTGTGAGTACAAACCTAAAGTCGGGCTCTATGCTGGGCATGGAGCCTACATTAAAAAACAAACAAAAAGTGTTAATGTTTTCATTGCTAATTGCTTTAGAAAACAAACAGCCCTTATCCATTAGGTTCAATAATTTAAAAATTTTTTAGCCTATGATGCTATGGCAAATAAAATGGATGATGTAAAACTGTGACACTAAAAATGTCTGCATGTTACGTATCTAACGAACTGTTAGAAATAAAAGAACTCCTCCAAAGAAGGACTCTTTGGGGTCAGCACTCGGCTCTCGGCCTCCGCCTGCAGCCAAGACAGAGAAAATGAGGTTTTGGATGATGGACCCTATCCTCTGGACGGATGTGAGCAACCCCAACACCCCCCTCACCACCTCCCCCCCAACCCCAACACCACTCTTAGTCATGAACAATAAAAAAGTGTAAGGAACACAGACTCCAGATGGCCGATTAAAACCTTTATTAGATTTCAAAAGAAAACTCCTACTGTAATACTTCTAACATGATACAGCCCCGTAAAAATAACGATGAATCACAGACCATTTTAAAGGAAAGGTTTGACCACGTGACGTCACAAGTCACACCAACTTGTAGCATCCTCACGCTGAGAGCAAGACCCAGAAATAGCAACGAGGGCCAAACAGCGGGGCAGACCACAGGGTCAAGTTCAGCGCTGGCCCAGCCCGCGCTCCTCCACGCCAGCGTCACAAAACCATAAGCACATGATGAGGGAAGGAGAAAGTGCCTTTGCAAAAACTAGCTCCAGCTGTCTCAGGAGCCAGAGCAGCTGGGATAACAGAGAGAGCAAGGAGGAAGAAGGCTTCCCGGCTCTGGTAGGGCAGAGAGATCCTGCCAGCCAAGTGAAGCCTTTATTTCCACACGCTTTCAGGAATCCTGTGGGGATCTCGGAATGTATCCCCCATTGGTAATGGAGGGCGGGGGGGTTGCCATTGATTGCATTGCAAATCCCTGGATTCTGTGGTTTAATCTTGCCCACGTAAAAAAAAAAAAAAAAATTTTTTTCAATGCATATTTTTGGGGCACCTGGGTGGCTCAGTGGGTTAAAGCCTCTGCCTTTGGCTCAGGTCATGATCTCAGGGTCCTGGGATGGAGCCCTGCATCGGGCTCTCTGCTCGGCAGGGAGCCTGCTTCCTCCTCTCTCTCTGCCTACTTGTGATCTCTCTCAAATAAATAAAAAACCTTTAAAAAAATGCATATTTTTTTATTTCTTAAGTTATCTGTGCTTATTTTTTATTTTTATTTTTTAAAGATTTTATTTATTTATTTGATACAGAGAGAGATCACAAGTAGGCAGAGAG
>CM053603.1:4211986-4262082 GCA_028646535.1 Procyon lotor
AAAAAAAGTTTCATTCACATTATACCATAGTCTAGGAAGTATGCAATAGCATTACAACTAAAAATGGATACCCCTTAATTAAAAAAAATACTCATTGCTAAAAAATGCTAATGATCATCTGAGCTTTGGGTGAATCATAATCACTGATCACCAATCACCAAACCATTATAATGAAAAAATCTGAAATACTGTGAGAATTTCCGAAAGTGACACAGAGACATGAAGTGAGCAAATGCTTTGGGAAAAATGGTGCAGACAGACTTGCTCGAGGCAGTATCTGCAAAGCACGGTCAAGTGGAGTGCAATAAAATGATGTATGGTATACACAATGTCCACTGGAGCATTATTCATTAATAGCCAAAAAGTGAAAACAGCCCAAACGTCCATCAGCCAATGGATGGATCAACAAGATACGGCATATCCATACCACGAAATACAATTCAGCCATAAAAAGGAATAAAGCTACATGATATGAGCAACAACAAAGATGTAGACTGAAAACGTGATACTCGGAGAAAGAAGCCAGTCACAAAAGACCGCATGCACTACGATTCCATTTACATGGAGTGCCCAGAAGAGGCAAATCTATAGACAGAAAGCACGTTAGCGGTTCCAAGGGGCTGGAGAGGAGGGAATGAGGAGGGATGAAAATGTTCTAAATGTTCTAAAACTGACTGTAGTCGACGGTTACACAACTCAGTGAATTTCATAAGAGCCACTGGGTTGTAAACTTTAAATAGGTGAACTGTACAGTATTGAATCACAGCTCAATAAAGTTGTTATAAAAAAAATTAAACGACTATAATAACAGGGAACAATAAAGAACTACTTTTTTTTTTTTTTTAGTCTCCAATGAATCTCACTGAACTCATTAAAGCTGTGTATGTCCCTATTAGTCTAAACAATAGAGTGATTTACTGTTGGGACTGAAAATATCCCGAGGAGGTTGGAAATGGTGCCAGAAATCAATGTAGGGCCTTCTGCTGGCTTCTAATGCCTCTGAGTGGGAACCGAAGAATGCTTTAGGTTCTTCCTAAGTACCTGGCTAAGCACCCCTCTAGACACTGGGACAGAAAGACAATGGGGAGCGGGGGCAATAGGGGATCCAGCGATAGGTCATACAGAAGTCCCCTGCTATCCATAGATTCGGTTACCTGTGGTCAACTGCAGTCAGAAAATATTACATGGAAAATTTCTGAAATAAACAATTCGTAAGTTTTTAATTGCCTGCCATTCTGAGGAACGTGATGAAATCTCACAGCATCCTGTTTCTCCCAGTATGTCAATCATCCCTTTGTCCAGCCCATCCAAGCTGTGTGCACTACTACACACCCATTAGCCACATCACATCGGTACATGCATCTAGAAAACAAATATAGCATCTGTAGGGCTCAGGACTACCGTGTTTTCATGCAGCCACTGGGGCTCTTGGAACACATCCCTTGTGGATCAAGGGGGGGCTACTCTGTTTTCTGAGCACTTACTATGTAAAGTACCTGGCTCACTGAATTCTAAAACTAATTCCCAGAGGAGAAGCATTTTCACACCCATTTGTGTGACCAGCCAATCGAGACTTGCCCAGGCTGAGTTTTAAGTGGTGGCCTGAGGTTTGCAACCTTGCAATTACATGCAAAGTCTATGTTGTAACTATGTTACAGTTTTGCCATCTTTGTTCCTTCAAAAATATGCCTCATAAAGGAGCAGGTGCAAGTGACATCAATCAGGAAACAGTGAAACAGTCTTCCTGCCATGACGACCCAGAGAAAGCTTGTTAAAGATCATTTCCTTTGTTCACTCCTTCAGCAAATAATCTGAGGAGGACCTGCTCCGTGCCCATCATTGTTCCAGGGATGGAAGTGCCACAGGGAATAGTGCCCAGATTCCTGGATCTCTCAGACTAGTTAGTCACTAGTCACTATCGACTACCTAAGTCAACTTAAAATATAACCAAGAGGATGTCTTCAAGGAGAGCTTCAGGGGCCAGAAGAGATCATAGAAAGGAGCTATGTGACTTGGTCTGGGACAATGAAGGAGGGCTTCCAGAAGGAGGTGGCACTAGGACTAACACCTACACAAATGGTGCATTAAGAATTATTGAGTTCTGCTTACTTCGTTGGAAGGTCAAGGGCAATGGCAAACTACAGCTCATCGCTGTGCGTAACCAGGCTGTGTAGGGTCTAGAGAATCCAATAGAAATATAATATGAGCCACATAGGGCACTTTAAATTTACTCTAAAAAGGTAAAAAAGAAACATGGCATTAGGGGCGCCTGGGTGGCTCAGTTGGTTAAGGGTCTGCCTTCAGCTCAGGTCATGATCTCAGGGTCCCGGGATGGAGCCCCGCATCCGCCTCCCTGCTCAGCGAGGAGCCTGCTTCTCCCTCTCCCGCTCCCCCTGCTCATGCTCTCCCTCTCTCACTCGCTCTCTCAAATAAATAAAATCTTTATTTAAAAAAAAGAAAAGAGGGACATCTGTGTGGCTCAATTAGTTGGGCATCTGCCTTTGGCTCAGGTCATGATCCCGGGGTCCCAGGGTCCCAGGGTCTCCCTGTGCCTGCTGCTCCCCCTGACAAATAAAACCTCTGACAAATAAATAAAATCTTTAAAAAAAGAGAGAGAGAGATGAAATTAAATATATTTAAATTAATACAACGTATCCAAAAATTTCACTTTAACATGTAAGCTATACTTCAAAAATTATTAAGAAGATACTCTACAGGATTCCCGCCCCCCCCCCGACAGGAAGCTTTCAAAATGCCATTTTGCATTCAGATGCCAAATCTGCAGCAGAAATTCCAGATCTGTCCTGTAGATTTCATACAACGTAGCACTGAGAATAGAGGCGCATTTCTCCAACGTGTTCCAAACGTACTAAAGGGTTTTCCAGCAACAGAAGCAAATACTGACTTTTTTAATGTTTAAATGAGCTAAAGTAAAATAAAAGTAAAGACTGGCCACGGCTTCGAGAGCCCCACGTGGACAACGGCCACCCTACTGAACAGCCACACGCACGGGACGTCTGCCTCGGAGCAACTCGTTCTTTCGGACGGTGCTGGTCTAGAACCTCCCACTCGGCTGGAGGGATCTGAGGATCTTCCAGGCCAGATGACTTAACACGAGAGCCATCTTGGAAAGCGTCCCCTCTCCCTGGTTGTCTCTCCACCGTGAAAGCTGGCAAGGAGAGGTGTGGAGGGGCAGGGAAGGGGCTCTCTAGAAGATTCTGAGAGTTTTAGACATTCTGCGTTCGATCGTGAATGTACTCTCTGCATTCCTCAAATGCTTCCGGGTGACCTAGTCTGGAGGCACACGTTCTCTGCATTCTTACCAGTCTTAACACCCCGAAATTCAGGAGTCCTGTGCCAACAAGCCTTGGGTTTAGGTGTCTGGCCGCCTTCCATGCCAGCTCCAGGCCGCGCTAGAAACGCAGCAGATCTGGCTTCCTACCCCGGCACCTGCCAGCCGTGGTCATCCTGAGCCACCGACCTGAGCCACCCCTTCAGGTGCTGCCCCCGTTTCCTTGCTGTGAACAACGGCAGCAGTGTGACCAAGAAGCCACGAAGAACCGAGGAGAACTGGAATCTGGCCGTGTGCACACGTTAGTGCCCTGCCCCGGGCTAGCGGAACCAGTTCTAGATGGGTCACCTTCGGAAACGAGAACTGGGGCGCACCGTGGTATCAGACTTTCTGAAGACGCTCCGCCTGCCTGAAAGACTGGCTCTCAAAATCGGCTTCCCCAGAAAAGGAGAAAGGGGGGGAGCTGGAGCAGGTGGCAGGGGGAATCCAGACCCCAGGATCCTAATGCAGGTTCCAGGACCCACAAGTCAGCCGTGTGGAAATCACTCCTTTATTCATTCAACGAACATTTGCTGGGGATCCTGGTGCATGTGCTGGGCACGGAGGCTATCAAGATGGATGAGGCTGAAGGCTTACGGCTCATAGAGATACCGAAAAAACTGACCAGCTGCCATCAAAGTGCACTAAAGTGCACTAAATGATCCACACAGACCAGAGAGGCCTGACGGCCCCAGGGGTGAATCTCGGCTTTGTTGACTGGCAGCTGTGTGACCTCAGGTGAGTGACTTAACCTCTCTGGGCTTCCATCTTCCTGGCCCCATGTGGGGGAGGAGGGGTGGGGCAGGTGCACAGAAGGCAAAGGAGGCAGGAGTAACAGGGAGCCCAATAAATATCATAAAGAAGCCAGCTCAGACAAGATCTGAGGACTCCAAGAGGCCTGGGGGGAAGCTATCCCAACCACACGGGGTTGAAGGGTGAGTGATGAAATCACCAAGGCTCGGGGTCAATTTTATAAACACAGACGCCTCTGGACCCAGAGATTCTTGTTCAGGAAGTCTGCTGCACAGAGGTTCACACGTGCAACTCAGGGAGGTTTATGGTTGGACCGGGGCGGGGTGTGGGGGGGACCCTAAAGCATTGGGTGTATTTTCCTGAAAATTCCTGGTAAAAATCTCAATGAGAGAAGAAGCAGCCCACAAAGAAGAGACCTGAGGAAGACGGTTCTTTTTGGGGTTAAGATTTTATTTATTTGACAGTGAGAGAGAGAGCGTGCATGCACAAGCAGGGGGACTGGCAGGCAGAGGGAGAAGCAGGCTCCCCACTGAGCTGGAAGCCTGACACAGGGCTCGATCCCAGGACCCTGGAATCATGACCTGAGCCAAAGGTAGATGCTTAACCGACTGAGCCACCCAGGCACCCCTGGAAAGTGGTTCTGGAGCCCAGCCAGAAAGAAGGGTAGACGGGAGGGTCCCTCTGCCACCACAGGGTCAGGGGCCCCGAGGTGAGTGCCTGGAGGCTCGGACACTCGGGGACAGAGAATGCAGGTAACAGTGGGCCATCATGACACAGGGGGTACAGAGAAGAAAACGGTACAGGCAGAGGACCAGAGGGGAAAGACCGCCCTGATGGGACATGCGCCACCCGGACCATCATCCTTCTGGAAACTTCTGAGTCTTGGAGGATGCACCTAGGGGATCTCCTGAACCCCTAGAGCCAACAAGGCACTGTGGGAGACGTGGAAATCAAAGCAAGCCCCGGGAAAGTCAGAGCTGAAATCCCTGCCAGTTCTCCCTCCCTGGGAGAAGGCAGAGGCCTGAGCCTCGATGCCCGCAAGGCAGGGACATCAAAAGGCCGGGGAAGACCTGTGAATTCCTCAGACCGGGGAAGATAAGCTCTCCAAAACAGGCTTCCCCAGGGTCACCGCAGAAAGATCGCACGTGCAGCAGGCTGCACGGGGAAACTCCTGGACACAGAGGGCTGGCGGATGCCCCGAGGGGTGGGCGTGCGCAAGGCTGGAACACAGACCAAACACTGCGCACGTGTTGCCCAGACAGCTTTTCTCAAGAAGGAACGCGAGGGAGGCTCAGAGGGGACTGCATTCTCCTCGAGGCCACACAGCAAAGATGAGACAGAGGCAGGACCTGAGCCCTGCACACTACCTTGTTCGGGCTGCCACATGCAAAGCCACAAGCCAGGGGGCTTACCCACCGCATATCAATTTCGCACAGTGTTCACATTCAGGAGTCCAGGCGCCACACTCGACCCTCAGTGTGCGCACGGGTCTGTGTCCTGATCTCCTCTTCTAAGGACACCAGGAACCTTGGATCAGCGCCCACCACGAGGCCCTCGTCCTGCCCTGATCGAGTCTTTCAAGACCCAATCTCCAATTACAGTCACACTCGGTGGGGCTGGGGGGTAGGGCCATGAATTGGGGGGACAGGGACATAATCCAGCCCATCACGCACTGGGGCCTAGGACACCAGCACCTGCACCCCTACCCATCATACGGGGTTCCCCACAGTTTGCTGTGGGCACAGCCAGCCTCGGAATCACAGACAGGGAGAATGCAGAGTCCCAGGCCCGGCTCCAGACTCTAGACCAAATAAATCCATATATCCGGTAGCCAGACCCCAGAATCTGCATTTTATTCAAGGCTCCCCAAAGGATGTGGTGGGGACTTAAGCCAGCCAGACATATAATCTACCCATCCTGGCCCATCGTCCAGCCGGTCCCCCCACCCCACCTGTCCCCTTTCTTCCGTCCCACCCGCTCCACTGAGCACTTTGCCCCAGGATCAACACCATCAGATGCCTTCTCTGCCGTCGCAGGAGAGAACCCCATAAACATGGTGGGCCCCCCCAGCAATCTCAGAGACAGCTGGAGCCACCAAGAATGCAAGCTGGTGCAGCCACTCTGGAAAACAGCACGGAGGTTCCTCAAAAAGTTGAAAATAGAGCTACCCTATGAGCCAACAATCACACTACTGGGTATTTACCCTAAAGATAAAATGCAGTGATCCGAAGGGGCACGTGCACCCGAACGTTTATAGCAGCAATGTCCACAATAGCCAAACTATGGAAAGAACCTAGATGCCCATCAACAGATGAATGGATAATGAAGATGTGGTATATATATGTACCACGGAATACTATGCAGCCATCAAAACACACAAAATCTTGCCATTCGCAACGACGTGGATGCGACTAGAAGGTATTATGCTAAGCGAAATAAGTCAATCAGAGAAAGACAATTATCATACGATCATACGATCTCTCTGATATGAGGAATTTGAGAGGCAGGGCAGGGGGCAGTGGGAGGGAGGGAGGGAAAAAAATGAAACAAGATGGGCCCAGGGAGGGAGACAAACCATAAGAGACTATTAATCTCAGGAAACAAACAGGGCTGCTGGAGGGGACAGAGGGCGGGTAGGAATAGGGTGGCTAGGTGATGGATATTGGGGGGCAGGGTATGTGCTATGGTGAGTCCTGTGAAATATGTAAGCCTGATGATTCACGGACCTGTACCCCTGGGGCAAATAATACATTATACGTTAATTTAAAAAAAAGAAAGAAAAAAAGAAAATACCACCAATTGGGCAGCGTAAGCCATAGAAATTAATTTCTCACAGCTGGGAGTCCGAGATCAAGGTAGCCAGCACGGTTCTTTTGTGGGGAGGGCTCTCTTCCTAGCCTGCAGACTCTGCCTTCTCTCTGTCATCATGTGGTCTTTCCTTGGTGCGTCCAGGAAGGGAGAAAGAGACCTCTCTCCTCCTGTCCTTAGAAGGCCACCAACCCTATCAAATTAGGGCTCGAGTCTTAAGACCTCACTTAACCTTAGTTACCTCCCCAAAAGCTCCATCTCCAAATACAGGGCTCCCTCATGTGAACGGGTGGGGGTAGGGGCAAGGGTGGGGGCTATGGGATGGTCCTTCCTACTCTGGACAGACACGCATCAAGCCCTTCTCCGACCTACACTTGGGAGCGTGATCTCATTTGCCCGTATGGTCAATGCTTCACTAGAACGTGTCTCCAACCAGCAGACCAACGTCTTCAGGGAGCCACCCAAATATACCCGCGGTCTGTGCGGAAAGGGAAGGGAAAGGGGTGGACGATGATGCCGGAAATGGAAGGAAGGAAGGAGGCCTCTGACCTGGCCCCGTGAGGGAGAAGCAGGTACCGTGGGCGAAAGGGGGTAAGAAGTGTGCTTGGGGCACCAGAAGCAAGAGCAAGCAGGCAGAGGCAGGAGGAACAGGGAACCCCAAGGAACGGCAGCCAAGAACTCCAGCGAGCTCACGTGCCAGGGCAAGGGGTTTATCTGGCAGCTGCGGAAGGACCCAAGCAGGAAGAAGAAAAATCCCTGTGGCAGCAGCAGACAGAAAGCACTGAACAGGGCAGGCACCCTGGCTGAAAAGAAAGGGGGGCTGTCGTGGGGAGCGAGTACAAGGAGAGAGGTGAGGCCACAGAGACACTAGGGAATTGCCATCCAGGGGACGTGGGACCCAGGGAGGTGGAGGAGGGGAGGGGGAATCGAGGGAGGACCAACGGTCCATGCTCACCCCGACATCACCTTCTAGAAGCATGAAAGCTCCAGAACTTCTAGGCTAATTCCTAATCCCACTCAGTTTTGCGGTCCTATGGGCATCACACACCAAACCAGAGGATCATAAGAAGCTTCCATGCCCCTGGGGATTCGACCTACCTCTTCTCTTCTCTAGCTGGAGACGGACAGTGACACAGAAGACAAAGGAAAGAAAACCAAAAGAAGTCTTACAAGAGAAAAAAAAAAAAAAAAGGCAGCAGGTGGCTTTGCTACAATGTGACCACATGTAATTAGGAAGGAACCTCTCAGACCTCATCCCCTTTCTGATGTTCTGTAAGGAAACAGGATCCATCTTTGGAAACAGATTGGCAACAAATCATAGAAGGGCTGCGGGAAAACAGTGGTAGCTCTGCTCTCTGCTCTCTCCGTGCCTTTGTGCCCAAGCACTACCTTTTTGCGCACGGTTAGCACACACAGTTTTTGGAAAGTACCTACGTTTTCCACGTTCCCACAAAAGCAGAAGGGAGAAGCGAGAATCTCTCGCTAATGGGCTGCTGTTCCTGAAAACACAACAGAGGCTACCCTACAGACGCGATGGGACACCGGACCCTCCTGGAATGAGAAGGAAAAAACCCAGATCGGAGCTCCAATTTTAATCCTCGTGAGTCTGCCCTGAACTCCAGTTGGAACTCATGCCCAGTCCGGTGGCACCTCGTGATCTTTCCAAGACGTAACCAAGGATCTCGGCACTGGTAAAAAGAGGACCAGAGGGGCGGATGCGTTCCACGAGATGCTATGTGGACCCTGGCAACATCCAACTGCACACACTTTAATGCACAGTGACCAGACATCACCTAGGGCCTATTCTCATCAGCTCTGTCTCTGGAGTCCCCCAGAACACGGGCTTAGCAAACACCGCACCGCTGTCCCTAGGGAAATACAAGGTTAGGTTCCTGCAAGCCTCTGGCCACGATGTTTCTGTCAACTGACTAATCCATAACCTTGTTTTCTGGGTGTTTCTGTTTAAATACACCTTATTTAATAGACAGTGTTGATTCATTAACTTTGAAGCACAGCCAACGGCACCAGGCACTAGAGCTCGGGTCTGAGCAAGGCTTCCCTACCCACGTAATTTCTCCACGAGGCACATGACAGCCTTCCCGCATTTACTCTCTGCCCTTGCAAGAAACACCCCATCAACCCGACGGGTGAGGCCATCTCAAAGAGCAAAATCACCCACAAAAAGCACGAAAATGTGGGCAATGCCGCACTGTGTCCCCCGCCAATGGAAACCCTTGTTTTCATCTTTGAGGCTGGTCTGAATGCACCGTATGGGAGATCAAACAAGCCGCTGCACCACGCCTGACCCCAGATGGAAACAGCAGGTTTGGGAACCCAGATGGTGAGATGCTGTATGCGGGTCCAGAAAGAGTGCACTGGGTACTGCTTTTACTTGCAAATTAATTTTAGCCTCCAGGCGAATTCACAAATAGGGAATCCGTGAGCCATGAGGAGCTTATGAGTGCTTAAATTAAAGATGTCAAATGTTAAGAACATTAATTCGGTTGGGGCCCCTGGGTGGCTCAGTCGGCAAAGTGACTGACTTCAGCTCGGGTCAGGATCTCAGGGTCCTGAGATCAAGCCCCGCCCCAGGCTCTACACTCAGCAGGGAGCCTGCTTCTCCCTCTCCCTCTGCCCCTTCTCATGCTTGCCCACACACGCTCTCTAATAAATACATTAAATCTTTTTTAAAAAAGAGTATTGGGGCACCTGGGTGGTTCAGTCGGTTAGGGTCTGCCTTTGGCTCAGGTCATGGTCCCCGGGTCCTGGGATCGAGCCCCACATGGGGCTCCCTGCTCAGTGGGGCCTCTGCGTCTGCTTCTCCCTCTCCCTCTGCTGATCCCCCTGCTTGTCCCCTTCTCCCTCCCTCTCTCTCTCTCAAATAAATTTTAAAAAATAAAATAAATTTTAAAAGAACATTAATTCAATTAAAAGAATTTTTTTTTAAGATTTTGTTTATTTATTTGACAGAGAGAGATCACAAGCAGGCAGAGAGGCAGGTAGAGAGAGGGAAGCAGGCTCCCCGCTGAGCAGAGAGCCCGATGTGGGGCTCGATCCCAGGATCCTGAGATCATGACCTGAGCCGAAGGCAGAGGCTTTAACCCACTGAGCCACCCAGGCGCCCTCAATTATAAGAATGTTTTAAAGTCCACAGAGAAAACAATGAAGAACAAATCAGTGTTGCTAGAGTTAGGGATGGAGAGAGCATAACCAGAAAGGGGTGTCTAGAGGGATTTTGGGTGACAGCACTGTTCCATATCCATTATGGGGACAGTCACACAACTCTATACATGGGTTAAAATTCATATAACTGTGTACACACACCCACGTACAATTAAGACACAATGTGATAGCACGGTCACCTCCCAGGATAGAAATGGAATGATTTTTAGGGACAAAGTGTTGCAAGGGGACTTTCATTTTTTCCTCTCCAGGTTTTTGTAAATTTTTTGCAATGAGCATGCATTACTTGTTATTTTAATTAAAAAAAAAAAAAACATAAATAGGGTCTGGTTGTAAAACATAAGCCAAGGTATGTATTCTTCTTTTTAGAAGATTTATTTATTTGAGAGAGAGAGAGCAGGCGCACACATTTGGCGGGAAGGGGCAGAGGGAGAAGGAAAGACTCTCAAGCAGACTCCCGCTGAGCGGGGAGCCTGACCAGGGCTCCATCTCGCCACCCTGAGCTCAAGACCTGAGCCCAAATCAAGAGTCTGATGCTCAAAAAAAAAAAAAAAAAAAAAAAAGAGTGTGATGCTCAACTGACTGAGCCACCCAGGCGCCCCTAATGTGTGTATTCTTAATAGAAATTAACACAGGACGCCTGGGTGGCTCAGTGGGTTAAAGCCTCTGCCTTCAGCGCAGGTCATGATCTCAGGGTCCTGGGATGGAGCCCCGCATCGGGCTCTCTGCTCGGCGGGGAGCCTGCTTCCCCCTCTGTATCTGCCTGCTTGTGATCTCTCTCTGTCAAATAAATAAATAAAATCTAAAAAAAAAAAAAAAAAGAAAAGAAAAGAAATTAACACAAGCAGTCTTGCAAGAAAATCTCATAGCAGACACCATTTTCAAATACTAGACACAAAGCCAACAGCGAGGGAGCCTCATTCAACACCAAGACGACTGTCCCAATCCATAAATCTTGAGATCACACTCATGGCTAACGAGGGGACATCATGGTATTTTCTCACCATTGGAACCCATATATTCAGGGGCATAAATTTCTTTAATAAGCTTTCTCTGTAAAGGGGAAAAGGCAGCAACCCCAAACGTTTGTGATGCATTCCTGTTGTACCGGGGACCATACAAGACATCAGTCATCCTGATCCTCAAGGAGTTTGTTGTAAATTAGGAGTCCACAAACTCTCCCCGTGAAGGGCCAAGGTATAAATATTTTTGTGATTTTGTGAAGGGCCATGCAATTGCAACTATTCAACTCTGCCATCAGGGCACAAAAGCAACCCTGGATGATGCCAATAAAACTTTATTTATAGGGGCGCCCGGGTGGCTTAGGGGGTTAAAGCCTCTGCCTTCGGCTCAGGTCATGATCTCAGGGTCCTGGGATGGAGCCCCACATCGGGCTCTCTGCTCGGCGGGGAGCCTGCTTCCCCCACTCTCTCTGCCTGCCTCTCTGCCTTCTTGTGATCTCTCTCTGTGTCAAATAAATAAATAAAATCTTTAAAAAAAAAAACTTTATTTATAAAAACCACGTGGGCAATCAGGAGTCAGCCTACGAGCTGTAGTTTGCTGGCCCCTCGTTCTAGATGAAGGAGTCTGACTATGTGATTTCAAAACTGGGCTGAGAGTGGATGGCAGTAGGGACTGGCCCTCTATGAAGAGAGGGCTAACATCTGAGCCCAGGAAGGGAGCAGAGATGGTGGAGAGCTAGGTGCTGGTGAACATCTTGCTGGGGACTATACCTTCCTGCCTTCCCGGGTAGGGGCAGACAGTGGCAGACCCAGAGAGGCCAGCTGGGGTGAGGGGACCCAAGACGAACTCGGGAGGTAAGGGATTACCTTCACTAGAGCCATCGGCAAAGCGAAGTGATGGAGACACTAGCCAGATGCTACGGGCAGTGCAGCAGGTGAGAGACGAGAGGGAGGCTGGTTAGGGCCACCAGGGGAGGCTGGGCAGGGGTTGGCTGGAGGTGGGTGGTGGGCAGTGGGGTTCAGGAAAGGGAAAGGCTCCAGGGCAGACAGAGATCCAGTACAGAAAAGAGAGCAGGGACCCAGGTGAGGAAGTACCCTAAATGAGGGAAAGGTTATCTCTCAGAATGCATTTGTTCTCAACGAGGGACAGGCGGCAATGGCCAGAGACGCTTCTGATGGTCATGACCGGAGAGAGGAGGTGCTACGGCACATTGTTGGGGGAAGAGACCAGGGATCTCAACTCCTCACAATACACAAGACAGCCCCCCCTCCACAACCAAGACCGATCTAACCCCAAATGTTAAGAGGGCTGAAGCTGAGAGCTTCTACTCTAACCAGGTTAAGGATGGAAGTCAATGATGGAGTTGGGTGTGGTGGGGACCCCCGGGAGCTCACCCCCATGACCTCTATCAGTGAGTGGGGCAGGGATGATGGGCAGGGCTCCAGGAGAGAAGTGTAAGGTTAAAAATAACCTCCGGGAGGTTACTGGGCAGGCAGAAGTCCCGCTCTAGGGGCCCCAAAGCACGCAAGGGAACCCACCGGAGACACATCCGGGGCCACCCCAGAGAAATGCGGGGCACCTGAGAAACAAGGGGACTGTAGAAGCAAGCCTCTCGCGCCTCAATCAGCCGCCTCGCCGGACTGCCCCAAAGCCCTGTGGGTTTTTATTTTAATTAATCCCACATTGCCTTCATTCTTTAACTTCGCAATGCCCCCCTCCCGCCCAAGTAATCTCAGGCCACAGCCAGCCAGTCTGAGGGGCAATGGCGGAGGAAGCCACTGCCCAGCTGAGAGGCACAGCAGGGACCCCACGGGACAGCGACCATCTCCGAGAAAGTCCTTCACTTCGGAAAAAAATCACACCCCCACCCCCCACCCTCAAACCCCCGCCAAAATGCCCTACCGGTGGACGTGACAGATTAACGATCTGTAAAGTTTCTCGAAGTTTCCAAACCTCCGAGGGGCACCACATCTCATTGAGTTGATAGGATTTTGTTAACCATTACCACGGGCCAGGGAAAGGGAAGCTCAAGCCCTAGAGAGCAACCCTTTATTAAGAAATCAGGGCTCTGCCGTCTAGTCAAATGACCTCACCTGCGAAAAGGGAAAATAAACGCTACCTCGTAGGATCGCGGTGAGGATGACCTGAGATTATATATTCAAAGCATATGGAAGCACGCCTGCCAAGCGCTTGCTCTTATTAGTACACAGTGGTTGGGCATTATCTAAGAATAAGAGTGCCATGGCTTGGCGCACTGGTGAGAACACGAAGGATATAAACTGACTCAAGAGCAAATATTTTAACCAAACACGTTCTACACGCCAGGGACTGTTCTAGGCTCGAGAAATGTGGCCGTGAATGAAAGAAGCATAAGCCTCTGCCCTTGTGGGAACCGTATACATGTAAAGAAGTGGTCACTTAATTACCAAAGCTACAAGGAACAGAAGAGCAAGGAACCGCACGCACGCACGCACGCACATACACAAAACCTGGAAAAGGTCTAACCTTCGCCTTGGATTTTCGTAACAAGAACCCAGGTCGACTGCCACCTTTATTGAGTGCCCACTGTGTACCAAGCACTCGGGCCTTGGAACCACTGTGTAACAGAGAGGAGCTCAGCAAACCTGGGTTGTCAACTCCAGAGCCTGTGTGCGCTTTCCCATGGACCTCATTCACCGTCAGGGAGCTCAGGAGCTGTGGTTCCTTCCCTCCCCGACCCCTTCCTCACCGGGACTGATTTCCTTTTATGGAGAATTCTGAAAAAGTAACCCAACAGATATTTTTAAAGAAGGACCTCAGACACCAGTAGGAAACTTCAGCCATGTTGTCCTAAAGCATTCTTCCTTTCTTGCCCCACCCCCAGAAAGGACTGCTACCAAGCCCAAGGAGGACACTGGAGTTGGGGTTCACCTCCAGTGCACAAGGCCCAGGAGGAAAGTCCCCGGGGTTAGGGGCTATGAGAGGCTCAGATGAGGTTAGAGACCGCCCGGGGTTGACAGGTAAGAGCCCTTCATGAAGGACAGAGCTGCGGGGAGGGGGGGTTTTGGGGAGACATGCGGCATCCAGCAGCAGTCCAGAGCGACAGGGGGGGACCATACAGAAAGGTTCAAGTTCTCCCTCTAGCACTGACTTTAGGGCAGGTCGAATTGTCTCCTACCTGAACCTCAGTTTACTCCTCTATGAAATGGGCAAACAGTATCAACCTCTGGGGGCCACGGTGAAGGTGGAGAGATAAGCCCATGGCCTTTGGCGACACTATAAAAATCACCATAAAGACACCACGGCTTCTACTACAACAAAGGCCCTGTTGAAGGCGCTGGGGTAGCCTCTGGACATCTGGAAACAGAATCCAAAAGTGTAAACACGGATCTGAAGTCCCCATAGCCACGGGCCTAGATCCAGGGAAGGGGGGCGGGATTCTACAATTCTCCCCGGGGAGCACCTAGCAGCAGGGACCCCAAGTCCCGTCACCCTCGACTCTCGCTCCAAATCCCGCGCGCCCCCGGCATCTGGCTGTCCAAGGCCGCCGGGCCCCAGGGACCCCACTTCACAGAGGACCCGAAGAGGACGCGTGTCGCGTCTCCGGAGCGAGATGGGCCCCAAGAGGACTAGGCACGGGTCCGAGGCGCGCTTGGGAGAGGCACCCGCGGCGGGGCGGGCACTGGGGCAAGGTTCCTCCGGCCCGGGGCCCGCACACGGGGCGCGGAACCGCGAGCCCAGGCGGGCAAAGGCCAAGGTCAGCGGCTTCCCGCCCCGCGCGGGGCCGAAGCTACCGTCCCGGCCACCCGCACCGAGGAGGGCTCCGGGTCCTCGGCGGTGGGCTCCATTTTGGCAGGGGGTCGCCTCCCCACCGCGCGGCTCCCCGCCCACTCCCGGGCCCCCGGACTCACCCTCTCCGGGGTACAGGTGGCCCGCGGCGCCCAGCAGCAGCGCGGCCACCGCCACCAGCAGCGGCGCGGCCGCCGCCCCCCGCCCAGCCCCGGCGCCCATGGCTGCAGGAGCGCGGGGTCCCGGCGGATCAGAGCGCGCGGCGCCGGCCCGCGGGGGTCATGCTCCGAGGCGGCCGCCCGAGCGGCGCTGGGGGACGCGCGTCCTTCTCTTCCACGCCGGCGGCCCGCGGGCCGCAGCCCCCGCCCGGGAGGGCCCTTGAAACAGCCCCGGCGGGCGCGCGGGGCCTCGGCCGCTGCAAATCCGGCCGCGCGGCGCCGGAGGCGGCCCCGACCCCGGACCGCCGCGGCCCGGGCCCCGTCCCGCGATCTCCCCGGCCGGGAGCCCCTCGCTGCGCCCAGGCCGCCCGGCTCTCGGCCCGGAGCGCTCTGGGCCACGAGCTGCGCACGCTGAGACGCACGGACGCGCGGACACACAGACGCGCGGACGGCCGGGCGGGCACCTGGGCAGGCGAGTGGCGGGCGGGCGGGCGGCGGGAGCGAGGGCTCCTCGGCCCGTAAACAACGCGGCCCGTCAGCTGGGCCCCGTGCGGGTCGCGGGAAAAGGCGGCGCGGATCGAGACTCGGAAGGGACTCGGCGCCCGGGAGAGGCCCGGGAGGGGTGGAGGGAGGACCGCGAGAGGGAGGCGCCGCCCCGCCCCGCCCGCCGGCCTCCTGGTCGCGGGCCCCCCCTCCTCCGCGCTGGAGGCCCCCCCGCCCCGGCGCGCCTCGGCCCAGGGGGCGCCCCGGACACCCCGCGACTCGCGACTCAGAGTTTTGGGGGCGCCCCAGATGCCCGACCCATCGAGACGGATCCTTTCTTTAACGTTTTCGCTATTTCATGGCCTCGGACTTGGGGAGGTTCATTTTGATTTTTAAAAATAGTTCATTGAAGCACTGTTTAGCTTGGTCACTGTGTTTTTTGGTACTCCCTTCGATGTTGCGCTCGCGTCACCTAGTCGCAGTCCTGCCAGCGCGTCTCGTACTGGACTCGCGGGCGCCCCCGCCCAGCACCAGGGCCCTGGGGACAGCCACGTGCACGCGCGCCCAGGGCGCTCAGCGTGCTCCGTGGCAGGGCTAAGGGAGGGTGCCCTAGGCGCGGCCTGTGGTTCAAGTTGGAGAAAAGACACCTGGGAGAATGTGCGGGACCTCGCAGGAGAGCAAACCAGGTCCCGCAGAGCCCGGGTTACCGCACAGGTGGACACACCCGCTCTCCAAGACACGCACCCAGCGTCCGTGTGTGTCTGAACGTCTGGCAAATGTCATTCACGAAAAGGGCAAGAGAGCGGCCAACCCCTCTTGGGGAGGCAGGGAGGGGAGGAGGAAGGAGACTTAAGTCTAGAAAGCCAGAACCGAGTGGAATAGGGCTCCCCCTCCCCTTCCTCACTTCCTGTGTGGCCTTGGACGGGGGACTTTTCTCTCTCTCGGTCTGGGTTGGCCTCATCTCTGCAATGGACGTAACCGTACCTGCGGGTCAAATCTGCCGCGGGGCAAGAACAATAAAAGCGTGAGAAAGCACCCAGCACGATTCTAGGCAGAGGGCGCTCATTCCTCCTCTGGTGCGTTAAACAAATACTGGTTTGCCAGGAGCTGAGCCCAGTGTTGCTCTAACGCACCAAACCTACTCCCACCCCTGCGTCTTCCCTCTGCCTGTCCCTCCAGCGGCCGGCTCCACCTCCGTGTTCCAGTAGGGGTAGCCCTCCCCCGACCGCCCTTTGCAAATGCCTCCCCCCTTCGTCCCTTTGTTCCCCTCCCTGTTATGTACATCACAGCAAGATCTCCTGAAATTCTTTGGATTTTCTGTGTATCTTCTCACTTCTCCTCCAAGCAGAAACTGTGTCAACCTTCTTCACCATTTTACACCCAGTGCCTGATCTAGCTGGTGCTTAATAAATATTTGAGGAAGGGAAGAATCAACATGCAATAAGTAAAGAGGATTTACAATGAGCAAAATAAACACGCTCTGTTTCCTGGTAGACCTCATAGTCTGGGGATGGGGAGGGGAGGGCGCATTAATTAAATAACGGGGGGTGGGGGAGGAGGCATAAAGTGGGGTGTGGGTGGGGGGGTTAGGGAAGGATCCTCCAAGGAGGTGAGTTCAGGCTGAAACGTGAAGGTGAGAAGGAACACTCACCTTCAGCTTCAGCCAAGGAAGGCATAGAAGTGTTCCAAGTGGGGAGACCAGAACAAAAAACAGGGGTTCTCCCAAAGGACCCAGGCACAGAGAGAGAGAGAGAGAAGGGGCGGTGGATTCAAAGTCAGGGCTAGAGGAGAAGAACCTTGAATATACCATATTAAGCCCCCTCCCAAACTACCTTTATCCTAAAAGCAATGGGAGCCCCTAGAGGGTTTACACAAAAGGGCTGACATAATCTGATTTTCTTTCCAATAATCTTTCACCCTGTGCCATGAGGCAACCATGGACCCAGGGAGAACAAAGAGAAGGTAGCTGCAGTCCCAGGGTATCAGGGATTATGGCTTCGATAAGTGTTCCCCTTCCTCCTTGTGCAAACCTGCCCAGAGCTGCTGTGGGCTTCCCTCGGAGTTCCAGGGAGGGAAGTGTGTGCTGAAAAATACGAGGAAGGAAACACGCTGGTCTCTGGGAATCCTTCAGGACACAGGACTTGTGTGTTGGAAAGAAGTCAAAAGAATCATTTCAGGGGCGCCTGGGCGGCTCAGTGGGTTAAAGCCTCTGCCTTCGGCTCAGGTCATGATCTAGGAGTCTTGGGATCAATACCCAGATCAGTCTCTGCTCAGCGGGGAGCCTGCTCCCCCACCTCTCTGCCTACTTGTGATCTCTCTCTCTCTGTGTCAAATGAATAAATAAAATCTTTTTTAAAATAAATAAATAATAAAAATCATTGGAATACAAGCAGGAAAACCAGCCTTTGCCAATCTCCAAATAATTGATTCAGGCAATAACCATCTGTGAATGCCAAAACTGATGGCTGGAGTTTTGAGAAGTAAAGAAATATTTCCATGATCTCCCAATATCTCTCTGCGAGGTATTTGTCAATGATAAAGGAAAGAAAAAACAATAACTTCATAGAGGAGAACATCTTCTTATTTAAGTGATCAAAGTTGCTTCCGGATTTTCTGTTGTCAGTAAGACACTACCGGGACAATTGATGAGGACTAAAAAAGGTCCATCAATTATATAATAGTATTGAATCAATATTAATTTGATCACTGTATGGAGGCAATGTGAGAGAATGTCTTTGGTTTCAGGAAATATATACTGAGGGGCGCCTGGGTGGCTCAGTCAGTTAAGCAGCTGTCTTCCATGCAGGTCATGATCCCAGGGTCCTGGGATCGAGTCCTGAATCGGGCTCTCTGCTCAGTGGGGAGCCTGCTTCTCCTTCTCCCACTCCCCCTGCTTGTGCTCACTCTCTCTCTGTCCAATAAACAAATTAAAAATCTTTTTTTTTAAGATTTTATTTATCTATTGGACAGAGAGAGATCCCAAGCAGGCAGAGAGAGGGGGGGAAGCAGGCTCCCCGCCGAGCAGAGAGCCCGATGTGGGGCTCGATCCCAGGACCCTGAGATCATGACCTGAGCAGAAGGCAGAGGCTTAACCCACTGAGCCACCCAGGCGCCCCAATAAATTAAAAATCTTAAAAAAAAAAAAAAGGAAATACATACTGAATGAAATATGTCGGGATAAAGGGCCGGAATGTCTGCAAGTGACTTTCAAATCATTTCGAATAAAAGAGACAGAGAAAGAGAGAACGAAGCAGATGTGATAAAGTTTGACAAAATTTGTAAATCCGGTAAAGAGTGTGGACATAGAGATTCACTGTACTTTGCATGGAGTTTAGCATCACATCAAAATCAAAAGTTTTAAAAATTGGAAAACTGTCTGGGGTGGGTGCCCGGCTGGCTTAGTTGGTAGAGCACGTGACTCTCGATCTCGGGGTTGTGAGTTCAAGCACCACGCTGGGTGTGGAACCTACTTTAAAAAAAAAAAACTATTTGGGGCTTTTTACGTCGCTTTGTTTTTGTTAGACTTGCTTTGGTTTGACATTTAAATACATTGTACTCGGAGCATATGATCTAAAGAGAAAGAAAGCTTGGTTCATCGTTCATGAATATAGGCAATGAACACTTTTGTCGCCCATCAAAGAGGGCTTGGAGAGACCTCCCCATCAACCTGCTGGGGACCTTCTCTTAGCCGGTCCCTCTGGTGCAATCATCCTCAATTTAGCTCTTTTCCATTTCACTGAAGCAGGAAAATGTAAATCCAGACTCCTATGTTGTCATGGAAACCTGCTTTAATACATTACACTTAGGAGTCAGGAGGCAAAAAAAAAAAAGTACAGACTGAGTTCACTTGGGAGTAACAGCGCAAAAACCCAGCATGGAGAATTTACTAGCAGAACCAGGCAAGTTTAAACACACACACACACACACACACACACACACACACAGCACCAACACCACCAGCAGGATTAAGAGGAACCAGGAGTGCAAAGATGGTTCAATGCTAGGAAGTCGAGATCATTATTTTAATAGATCCAGGAGGGAGGTCTCATGAGCCCCTACCATCAAACTACAAATGTATTTGAGGAACTCGGCAGCCATTCAAAAATGAAACCGTAAGATGCTACAGTGTGGAAATATTGTTTCATAATTTCAAAGTAGGGAATATCTCATTAAGCAAGGCACAAGTCCCAAATCTAAAATCCGAAAATAACAAATCTGGCTATGTAAAAACAGATTATATGAATACCAAAAAAATGCATACGTAAAGTCAAAAATCAGTTTTTAAAAGTGAGAAAAAAATTTTAAGTGAGAAAGATTAGAGGCACCTGGGTGGCTCAGTCGTTAAGCGTCTGCCTTCGGCCCAGGTCATGATCCCAGGGTCCTGGGATCAAGCCCCGCATCGGGCTCCTTGTTCGGCAGGAAGCCTGCTTCTCCCGCTTCCATTCCCTCTGCTTGTGTTCCCCCTCTCGCTGTGTTTCTCTCTGTCCAATAAATAAAGTCTTTAAAAAAAAAAAGAAAGATTAAATGACAGATAAAGGACATGCATTATGCTATATTACAAAATATACAAAACGTAGTATTTTTTTTCAGTGAGATAAAACCCCAAACTCTTGTTTGCCACAATTTTAAATGGCAAAGAACATGAATAGGCACCTCACAGAAACAGACTGCGGAAAAGAAAAAAAGAAAAAGAATACAATCTTTGATTGTAATCTTGATCTATTAAAACATGTAAGAGGATGTTCGTCTTTCTTCATGGTTAGAGATATGCCCACATCATCTTCGCTGAATCTGCCAACAATCAGAAAAACGGGCAAACACTATATGAACATCTGTGAGAAAGCAGACACTCTCGTAATCACTGGGCAAATCAGGTCAATCAATGGGATTGATTGGGCAATGACTTTCAACAAGTAAATTCCACTGACCCCTTTCACCTCTCATCCCATTTCCAGGAATTTATATGCTGCACAGGTGTACTCCCATGAGTGTAAAAAAAAATATGTGTGTGTGTGTGTGTTCATAAGGATATTCACTGCAACAAAACCTAGAATCAACCTAAATAACTTTTTCCCCCAAGAAACAGAGAGACCGGGGTACCTGGGTGGCTCAGTTGTTAAGCGTCTGCCTTCGGCTCAGGTCATGATCCCAGGGTCCTGGGATCGAGCCCCGCATCGGGCTCCTTGCTTGGCAGGAAGCCTGCTTCTCCCACTACGATTCCCTCTGCTTGTGTTCCCTCTCTCGTTGTGTTTCTCTCTGTCAAATAAATAAAAATCTTTATTAAAAAAAAAGAAAGAAAGAAACAGAGAGACCTATCCATTCTCTCAAAATACTTACTCAATTCAAATATTTCAAATTTTTCTTTTTCTTTTTCATCTCTTAAACCATTCACATAGAGTTTGGTTCAACAAGTTACAGTAACTTGCAATCTTCTCATATTTTTTCATGGGTTTTCTTTTTTCTTTTTTTTATAAGTTTTGAGGTTATAAAGTCAGGGTGTGACACTGGTATAAGCAAACCATCATCCTGGGGGCACCTGGATGTGCAGTCAGTTGAGCATCTGACTGTTGGTTTCAGATTGGGTTGTGATCTCGGAGTGGTGGGATGGAGCCCCCACACCACCCCCGCCCCCACCCTCCCACCCCATCTCATCAGGCTCCCTGCTCCGTGTAGAGTCTGCTTAAAAGACTCTTTCTCCCTCTCCCTCTGCCCCCTCGCCCCTGTGCGCGCTCTCTCGCTCTCTCTCTCTCTCTCTCTCAAATAGATAAATCTTAAAACAAAAAAAGAAGAAAAGAAAAGAAATCACTTCCAATCTATGAAAACAGAGCAGAATGGTTAATTACCAGGGCTGGGGAGGGGGGAATTAGGGGAGGCCGTTTAAGGATACAAATTACAACTAGCAGATAAAAAGCTCTGGAGTTCTAATGCACAACAGAGTGATTATAGTCACCAGTGCTGTGTTATAAACTGCAAAGTTGCTAAGAGACTAAATCTTAACTGTTCTTAACAAAAATAAATATGCGATATGATAAAGAAGTTGGCTAATGCTGTGTTAATATCACCATATATAAATTCATCAAACCAGCACCCTGCACAATTTCAATTTACACCACTTTATGTGTTGATACATATCTCGATTTTTAAAAATCTAAAAAGAAAAAAAAAAAGAACAAACATGCTCATGTAGCTTGATGTCTGTCAGTCCTGATCCCCTTGGGGGAATGTTTTCCACTTCCACAGAGCTCTGTGATTCTTAAAACCTCCATTTCTGACCCGTATTCAAATATGCTCAGTTACTGTTTTGATTTTTGTGTGTGTGTGGTAAAGTACACATAACATAGAATTTACTATTTTAGCCATTTTCGGGGATATTTAGTAGATTCATAATATTGTGCAACTGTCACACTAGCTCCAATTTTTTTTCAGTGCCCGAAATGGAAACCCCATACCCATTAAGCAACCACTTCTCATCCCCCCCGCCCCCACCTCCCTCAGCCCCTGGCAACCACTAATCTACTTTCTGTGTCTCTGGATTTGCCTATTCTGGACATTCCATATAAATGGAATCATGTAACATGTGACCTTTTGTGACTGGCTACTTTCGCTACTTAGGATAATGCTTTCAAGTTGCTTCCATATTGTAGCACGGATTAGCCCTTCATTCCTTTTTATGGCTGAATGATATTCCATTATCCGTTGGATTTTGAATCGTCAGACCCGCCCCCACGCTCCCATCTTGCACCTACCTTTGAACCCGCACTTTCCAAAGGCTGCATGCAATGTAATGGAGGAGCAGCCCCTGGGGGATTTCTGAGTAAGGGACTCCTCCTGGCTCCTGAGGTTCCTGGCTGCAGAGCTTGTCAAGATCATAGCTTCGTTCAGTTTCAGAGAACTTAGATAGCAGCTGGGCTGAATGAATAAAACACTTAAAAGATGGAAAAAGCTTCTATGGGGGAACTATTCGTACCTGAATAAGATAAAAAAAAAAAAATTACAGGAGCACCGCCAACTTATTAACAAACACGGGCGCAGAGGTATTTGCCTATCCTCCCTACGTGCCTCCTTCCAGTGTAGCTTCCAAGAAAGAGAAAAACATGATGGAACACACAAGAAATATGTTTATTTCTCAAAAGCATTTCCTTTCATGCTGCAATGTACAAGACCGTTTCCCACTGGCTGAGTGAGTTACCTGACTCTGGGTAGGAACATGGCATATAAAAAGGAATAATTCAAAGAAAACTTTCTAACATAAATAAATAATGGGAAAATAGCCAGTGGGACACCGTGACCTTAGCAAAAGGACGTCCTTAGCAAAAGGACGAGTTCAATCTACATGCACTAAGATGAGGAAAATCTGCAAGATGTATACTATCTTTATACAAAAAGTTTAAATGAAGAATAGTGTAGGGGAAATACGACCATTTGTGTTTTTTGCATGTGTGTGTTTTTTTAAGATTTTATTTATGTATTTGACAGAAAGAGAGAGAGAGAGAGATCACAAGTAGGCAGAGAGGCGACAGAGAGAGAAGGGGAAGCAGGATCCCCACTAAGCAGAGAACCCGATGCGGGGCTCGATCCCAGGACCCTGAGATCATGACCTGAGCCCAAGGCAGAGGTTTTAACCCACTGAGCCACCCAGGTGCCCTGACCATTTGTGTTTTAAAAGAGAGTGTGAAATACAGTAATACCAGTTAATCTATACCTATCCGCAGACATTTCTAGATGCATGAAATTTCTCTCAAAGAATACACAGGAAATTGGTTAACCTTTTTCTATCTGTTTGGATTGTTCAAACCATGTATGTTAATTCCCTTTTTAAAAATCAGCATAGGGGCGCCTGGGTGGCTCAGTGGGTTAAAACCCCTGCCTTCAGCTCAGGTCATGATCTCAGGATCCTGGGATCGAGCCCCACATCGGGCTCTCTGCTCAGGGGGAGCCTGCTTCCTCCTCCTTCTCCGCCTCCCTCTCCGCCTGCCTCTCTGTCTGCTTGTGCTCTCTCTCTCTCTCTGTCAAATAAATAAATAAAAACTTTTTTTAAAAAATCAGAGTAAGAGACATTTTTTCAGAATAACATCACCATATCTACCACATGAAATAAAATAAATACAGAGGAAAAAACTTAACAGTCTCTGACCCATTGAAAGAAGACTATAGTACTTTATGGGGAGACATAAAGTAGAATTTAAAAACCGAACACTCTCTAGGAGTATTCCCTCTGCCTCCCAAAATATACTTAAATCCAATTTAATATCAAAATTTATATGTAAAAGAATATATGAAAATTATTCTGAAGTTAATCAAGGGGAGAGTTTCTCAACCTTGGGGACAGTGGACATGTAGAGCCAGGTCATTCTTTGTCATGGGACCTGTCACACACACTGTAGGATGCTTAGCGACATTCCCGGTCTCCGCCAGCAGCACGGCCCCATGTGTAACAACCCAAATTGTCTCCGGACATTGCTAAGTATGCCCCAGACTGCAAACTCGTGACTGGGAACCACAGATCGAAAAAATAAGTAAATCAGCGCAGAGAAGAAAATATGGAAAAGAAAGGTAATCAGGACAGCAATAACACTTTCGGATATTAAAATATTAAAAAGCTAAAATGAGGGGCGCCTGGGTGGCTCATTGGGTTAAGCCTCTGCCTTCGGCTCAGGTCATGATCTCAGGGTCCTGGGATCGAGCCCCGCATCGGGCTCTCTGCTCAGCAGGGAGCCTGCCTCCCCTTCTCTCTCTGCCTGTCTCTCTGCCTACTTGTGATTTCTCTATCTCTGTCAAACAAATAAATAAAATCTTTTTTTTAAAGATTTTATTTATTTGTTTGTTTGTTTGTTTATTTCTTTATTTATCTCTGCTGAGCAGAGAGCCCGATACGGGGCTCAATCCCAGGACCCTGAGATCATGACCTGAGCTGAAGGCAGAGGCTTTAACCCACTGAGCCACCCAGGCGCCCCAATAAATAAAATCTTTAAAAAAAAAAAAAGCTAGAATGAGTTCAAATAGGCACAAGTATAGGCAGGTCGTCGGATCAATATATCAGAAGGACTAACGTAGAGATAACTAACCTGTTATTTTTACTGTATTTTACCATGATTTTTCATTTTTTACTTTTTTACTGTGACTTTTTAAAGCAACAACAACAACAAAACCCTAAAAGGAGGGACCTTAAATGCATATTGCTAAGTGGGAAAAAAAAAACTGAAAATAGACCCCATTTTTAAATAATTGATCCTAAAAGTGTCTCTCAATCAGTCAAAGTTGGAAAGAAAAATTTTCTCTGATATCGTCATTCAATAAATGGGGCTGAGATAATTGTTTGGTAATTTGAGAAGGGAATCTATAAAGTCTTTAATGAGTGTATTTAAAGGCTTGATCTAGGGGCACCTGGGTGGCTCAGTCAGTTGAGTATCCGATTCTTGATTTCGGCTCAGGTCATGATCTGAGGGTCCCAGGATCAAGACCCTTGTGGGGCTCTGTGCTCAGTGGTGAGTGGGCTTCAGGATTCTCCCTCTCCCTCTGTCCCTCCCCCTGCTCGTGTGCGCGCGCTCTCTCTCTCTCTCTCTCTCTCTCTCAAATAAATAAATAAATAAATAATCTTAAAAAAAAAAATAGAAGCTAGATCTAAAAAAGAGTTTAGGGGCGCCTGGGTGGCTCAGTGGGTTAAAGCCTCTGCCTTCAGCTCAGGTCATGATCTCAGGGTCCTGGGATCGAGCCCCACGTCGGGCTCTCCGCTCAGTGGGGAGCCTGCTTCCCCCTCTCTCTCTGCCTACTTGTGATCTCTCTCTCTCTGTCAAATAAATAAATAAAATCTTTTTTAAAAAATTAAAAAATAAAGAGTTTAAATCTAATTTGCCACATTAAAAATTTGCTAAATTTGAATTGTCCTATCCTGTTAGAACAAACTGAATGAATATAAAATTGGGTGTGTATCTATCTTCCAAGAGAAAGCACTTGCGAAGCATAATATCCCCACAAAACATAACAAAAACATCAGATTTCGCTTCATGAAAATAAAAATATCTACGTATCCAAAAAGAAATGACCAAAGAGCCACCTGGGTGGCTCAGTCATTAGGCAGCTGCCTTTGGCTTGGGTCATGATTCCAGGATCCTGGGATCAAGCCCCACATTGGGCTCCTTGCTCTGCGGGAAGCCTGCTTCTCCCTCTCCTACTCCCCCTGCTTCTGTTCCCTCTCTTGCTGTCTCTCTCTATCAAATAAATAAATAAAATCTTTAAAAGAAGAAGAAGTGACCAAAATGAAAATGTAAGCAGCAGAATGGGTAATACATTCCACAAGATACAAAAGAGGAAAAAAAAAGATACGAAAGAGGTCCATATCTATATATGGACCCTATGTATACAGAGGGTGTTCTTAAGTTGATAAGGGTCCCACTTTCCAGATAATAAGCAAATGGTATTAAGGGACTGTTTCCAGGAGAAAATAAACTGCCAAGGGGCCAAACGTTCAGTCTTACTTCTAACTAAAGAAACATGTGTGAAAATAACAAGTAGATGCCAGTGTCCACCTGGTAAATTCACCAGTTTAAACATAGGATATGAAAAGACAAGAAGATTACTGTGTGACCCAGTAATCCCACTCTAAGATACATACCCCAAAAGAATTGAAGGCAGGAACTCAAGCAGCTGGTTTTAACCAATGTTCACAGCAGCATTGTTCACAGTAGCTCAAAAGGTGGAAACAACCCAGTGTCCTTTGATGGGTGAATGGATAAGACACAGGGGTCCATCCATACATGTAGTATTATGCAGCCTTAAAAAGGAATGGTGAGGGGCACCTGGGTGGCTCAGTCATTAAGCGTCTGCCTTCAGTCCGGGTCGTGATCCCGGGATCCTGGGATCGAGCCCCGCATGGGACTCCCTGCTCAGCTGGAAGCCTGCTTGTCCCGCTACCATTCCCTCTGCTTGTGTTCCCTCTCTCACTGTGTTTCTCTCTGTCAAATAAATAAAATCTCTAAAAAAAAAAAAAAAAAAAGGAATGGTGGGCACCTGGGTGGCTCAGTTGGTTAAGTGTATGCCTTTGGCTCAGTTCATGATCCCAGGGTCCTGAGATCCCGCCCGCATCAGGCTCCCTGCTCCATGGGGAGCTTGCTTCTCTCTCTCCTCTCTCTCTCTCTCTCTCTCTCTCTCTTTCCTCTCTCTCTCTCTCTTTCATGAATGAATAAATAAAATCTTGAAAAAAAAAAAGAAAAGGAATGGCATTCTGGCACCTGTTCATCAAGGGATGAACCTTGAACGAAATAAACCAGGCACAAAGGGACAAAGAGTGTATGATTCCACTTGTACAAAGTATCTACAGTAGTCAAGTTCATGGACAGTAAGTATATTAGAAGTTACCAGGGGCTGACAGTGGAAGGGGGATAATGGGTAGTTGTTTAACTGTACAGAGTTTCAGTTTGGGATGATAAAAAAAAATAAAGTTCTGGGCATTTGCTAAGAGAGTAAAATCTAAGTGTTCTCCCCACCAAAAAACGGGACAAAACAAAAAAAAAGTAGCTATGTGAGATGATGGCTGTGTTATTAACTGGGGTGTGACAATTATTTCACAAAGTGTACGTATGTGAGATAATCACATTGTACACTTTAAATGTATACAGTTTCACTTGTCAATTACACATCAGTAAGGCTGGGGGGGAGTTCTGGAAATGGATAGTGGTGATGTACAAATATTGTGATGTATTTAATGTCACTGAACTGCACGTTTAAAAATGGTTAAAATGGGGGGCGCCTGGGTGGCTCAGCCGTTAAGCGTCTGCCTTCGGCCCAGGTCAGATCCCAGGGTCCTGGGATCGAGCCCCGCATCGGGCTCTCTGCTCTGCAGGAAGCCTGCTTCTCCTGCTACCATTCCCTCTGCTTGTGTTCCCTCTCTCGCTGTGTTTCTCTCTGTCAAATAAATAAAATCTTTAAAAAAAAAAAAAAACGGTTAAAATGGCAAGTTTTATATTTTACCATGATTTTTTACTTTTTTTTTTTACCATGATTTTTTAAAACAATGACGACGACAACAACAAAACCCTAAAAGGAGGGACCTCGAGGCACCTGGGTGGCTCAGTCGTTAAGTGTCCGCCTTCTGCTCAGGTCATGATCCCAGGGTCCTGGGAGGGAGCCCTGAGTCAAGCTCCCTGCTCAGCGGGGAGTCTGCTTCCCCTCTCCCTCTGCCCCTCCCCTCTTGGTCCTGTGTGCACTCTCTCTCTCTCTGAAATAAATAAATAAAATCTTTAAAAAAAGAAAAAAGATACAACATCAAATGTGAACCTTAAGTAAACTGTGGACTTTTGTTAATAATAATGCATTAGAGTTGGCTCATTCGTTGTGATGGATGTTATCATCCTAATGCAAGGTGTTCATAATATGGGAAATTGAGGGGAGAGGGAGAAAAGGGGGTACAGGAATTCTCTGTATGTTCTGCTCAATTTTTCCGTAAACCTCAAACTACTCTAAAAATTTTTACAATAAAGTTATTTTAAGTTTTAAGGTCATTTTTAAAAAAAGAAAATAGAAGGGCACCCTTGGGGCTCCTGAGACAGCTGCATCATTGGGATGCAATGAGGACAGCAGTTTGGGAGTGAGGGTGATCAAGAAACCCCTTCTCAAAAAAAAAAAAGAAAAGAAAAGAAACCCCTTCTCTGTTTCTGAACTATTCCCAGAAAGGGCATTTGCCAGCTCTGACCTTGAGCTCCACACCTCCTCGTGCTCAGTGCTGACCCAGAGGCGAACCCCACTGACTCCAAGATCCCCACCCCACCCCAGTCCTGGCTGCCCGACAGCCCCTTTAACTTAAGGTTTACTGTACCATCCTCCAGTTCTGGGTCCTGAAGTCACCTCCTGATCCTTCGTTTAACAAATACTGATTGAGGAGTGCCTGGGCGGCTCAGTCAGTTAAGCATCAAACTCTTGAATTTCGGCTCAGGTCGTCGGATCCAACCGGAGTTGGGCTCAGTACTGGGTGGTGAAGCCTGCTTAAGATTCTCTCTCTCTCTCTCTCTCCCTCCCTCTGCCCCTCCCCCCACCCTCCCCCCCATGCTCTCTCTCTCTCTTTTAAAAAAAATTTAATTGAGCATCTACTAGGTCCCAAATTGAGTGTATCCATCCATTATTGCTACTGTAACAAATTACCATCAACTTGGTAGCTTAAAACAACACATTTATTATCTCACAGTTCTGGAGGTCCTACGTCCAAAACTCTCTGGCTCCAGCAAAAAATCAAGGCGCCTGCAGGTGCTTCTTCCTTCTGGAGGTTCTAGGAGAAAGTTCATTTCTTTCCCTTTCCTGGCTTCTGAAGGCTGCCTTCGTGCCTTGGCTCACATCCTTCATCCACCTGCAAAGCCAACAATGCGGGGCCGAGTCCTTCTCATCCCGCCACGTCTCTGGTTTTGTCTCTGCTGCCTCCCTCCTCCACGTTTAAGAGTGCTCCTGATTACACGGGGATCCCACAGATAATCCAGGGTCATCTCCCCACCTCCGGGTCTGCTGATTAACTAACTACCTTGATGCCCCTTGCCGGACAGCCTCACACATTCCTAGGTTCCGGGGATTAGGAAGTGAACATCTTTGGAGGTGCGGTTATTCCGCTTACCGCATCGCGGATGTGGCGTTCCGTGAAACAAACGAGCTCTCTGCCCTCGTTTGTAGAGGTGACAGTCTAGTGGTAGAAAACAAGCAATCAACATGCTGGGGAAGGGGGATGGGAGAAATAATAGAGATAATGCAGATAGCAGTGAGCGCTGTGGACAAAATAAAACAGCAGGCTCTGATAAGAATGAAAACACCGCACTGCTGGAGCGCGGACGGCGCTCTGCAGACTGTCTTGCAGTGTGACCACGCATTGAGGAGAAGGCAAAGGTGGCGTCCTCTTGCTTCTACATGAATGCCACCACCACTAGTTTGGAGAAAGAAAATCTCGAGGCTCCTAAAAGCATATCATCTTTGATAAGAGTAATTCCGCCACCATCTCTAATGACAAAGGAGGTCAATGAGGATCGAAGCAATAAGCCACTCAGGTCTGGGCAGAGGGGGGGACACACCTAGGAAGGAACAGGGGCACAGGCCTCCAAAGTGGAGGACGAGAGGAGACGCGTGGGCTCTATGGGCCAGGCTCAAAGGGGAGACTGGGCAATGAGGCTTCGGGGAGGTAGGGGGACCCCCATACTGGGAGTCACCTTGTCCATCCCACCAGTCCTTCACAGGATAACTATTGTTTCTACCTGCAACATCCATCCAGAGACTGAACGCTTCTCACCAACTCCTCAGTCCCCAACCTAGTTCACTCCATCATCGCTGACCCGGACTAGCACAGATACCACAGTACCCCACACCCGGTTCGCCCACCAACCCCATTTCCTGAATCCCACGGGTCGTCCTCCCTGAAGAGGCCACCAGAGGGCACCTGTGAGCACACAAGCCGGGTCCTGCTCTTCTCTGCTCACAGCCTCAGCCCACAAGACCCCCACGGGACCTGCCCTTATCACCCGCCTGCCCTCCGCTCCTCCTCGTCTCTCCCTGGATCTCTTCGCTGCAGCCACACAACCGCCTCCCTGTCTGGCCAACGCACCTGACCCAGTGCGGCCCCAGGACCTTTGCACAGGACTGTGCCCTCTGCCTCGAGCACTCTTCTCACAGAAGAGTGGCTTAATGCCACAGAACTATAGCGCTAACATGGCTTACATGGTAAATGCTATGTTATGCATGTTTTATTACAATATGAAGATAGAAATAAATAAGTAATTCATGTGAAGAAAAGATTACTAAGTAAATAAGAGTACGGTGGCAGCCGAGGAGGTGAGACTCCCTCACAGACGTGCCCATAGAGTTAGTAACACTGAGGTGCCGTTCACAGTGTGCGCGGTGATGATCTGTTGTCATTCTTATCTTACAGGCAGGGAAACTGAGGCACGGCGGTGCAGTTCACTCAGCTGGCAAGTGAGCACGTGTGAAGGCTAGATTCTGAACGCAGGCATCCTTAGCCACACGTCCTGGTCTTCCTTCCTACTCTCTTCTCAGGCTGTACACTATCGTTCTAGAATTATCGGAGGCTTCCTACATGCCAGGCATTGAACCAAATCCTTCGCGTGCAATAACATATATATTCCTATCAACATTCATACGTAGCAGATCATATTATTATCCCCATCCTGCAGATGAGTAAATCAAGGTGTTGGCCTCCTCCATGGGGGTGGGGGTGGGGGTGGGGGGCTCTGACCTCATCACTCCTTAGCTGGAAACCCCCCCCCGTGGCTCTCCACCACCCTCAGGCGAAACGTTAAGTTTACCTTAGCACGATCTTCATGGCTCCCGGCAAGCTCAGAATCTTATTTCTTTATTTATTTTTAAGATTGCATTTATTTATTTATTTGACAGAGAGAGAGAGAGAGTGCGCACAAGCAGGAGGGGCAGCAGGCAGAGGGAGAGGGAGAAGCAGGCTCCCCGCTGAGCAAGGGAGCCTGAGGCGGGGCTCCATCCCAGGATCCTGGGATCATGACCGGAGCTGAAGGCAGATGCTTAGCCAACTGAGCCACCCAGGCGCCCTTCAAATTCTTATTTTCCCCTCTTCCCCCAGCACGTGTATCCTTTGCTCTGGCCATTCCCGACTCTCTTTTCCCTTTCAGCCCAACTAACTCTTCTTTGCAGGTTAACGCTAAGCTCTGGGGAGATTTCCCCCGACCATCCCCAGGGCTCACAGCTCCGTTAGGCGAGCCGTTTTTCTCTCTGTCCCTGCAATGCCTGGTGCTCACCTCTGTCCCAGGGAACGTTGCTGGCTGCTCCTTTAGCATATCCACTGAGCTTGAAAGCTGAGAGCAGGGGCCCCTGAGTGGCTCAGGTGGTTAATTAAGACGGTTAAGCCTCTGCCTTCAGCTCAGGTCCTGATCTCCAGGTCCTGGGATCAAGCCCCGTGTCGGGCTCCCAGCTCAGCGGGGAGTCTGTGTCTCCCTCCGCCTCTCCCCCTGCTTGTGTTCTGTCTCCCTATCTCCCTCAAATGAATAAATAAAATCTTTAAAAATAAATAAATAAATAGGGGCGCCTGGGTGGCTCAGTCATTAAGTGTCTGCCTTCAGCTCAGGTCATGATCCCAGGGTCCTGGGATCGAGCCCCACGTCGGGCTCCCTGCTTGGCAGGAAGCCTGCTTCTCCCACTACCATTCCCTCTGCTCGCGTTCCCTCTCTCGCTGTGTTTCTCGCTGTCAAATAAATAAAATCTTTATAAATAAATAAATAAAGCCCAACTCTGATTTAAAGAAGAAGAAAGAAAGAAAGATTGAGCAGAGGCACATATCATTGCAGATACTATCGGCTCCAAGTGTTAGAAACCCCCACTAGAAGCGGCTTAAATCTTAAGAAACCAGTACTGTATGATCTCACTTATGTGGAATCCAAAAAGGCTGAACTCAGAAAAACAGAGTAGAATGGTGATTACCAGGGGCTGGGCGGGGGAGTTGGGGAGATGAGGTCCTAAGGGTACGAACTTGCAACTGGCAGATAAATAAGGTCTGGAGATCTACCCCGCGACATGGTGATGATAGTCAACAATGCGTGTTATGAACTTCAAGGCGGCTGAAAGATTAGATCTTAATTGTTCTCACCACAAAAAAGAAATTATAATTATGTAACATGATGCTCCCGGTGGTAATCATATTGCATTACTTAAATGTATCAAATCAACATGTTGTAGACCTTAAATTTACACAATTACATTTCATTAAAAAGGAAAACCTTAGGGGACATGTTATGTCTTGGAAGGAGGAGTTTTGATGTTGGGAGGCTCCCGGGCTCCTAAATTGAGCAGAGTCAGAACTCGGATTCTTCCCATGTTCCTGCCCATCCATCTGTAGCATGTGGAGTGAATGAAGAAGTTGGGTTCCGTTTGGAGATGTGCTGAGTCTGGGGGGATACCCAGGAGGAATATCCGGGAGGCAGCTAGATATCAGAGCCCAGGGTGAGACAGGAGACAGAGTCATCCCTACGCCACAGCAGAGGATCAGACCCCAGGAGGGTATGTGGAGTCAAAAACTGGCTTTGCCCAGCACTTATGAAGCACCTACAGCATACCAGCACTTGCTGGGCTCTGGGGATTCAGTGATTCCATGGGGTGGGTTCTCCCAGAAGCAGACCCCAAGCCAAGAATTTGGATGCAAAGATTTATTAAAGAGGAGCCCACATCCTGTGGGGAGCCCTGGAGTGTGAATCCCGTCTCCGAGTTTGTTCTGTCCCCATGGGAGGGAGCCGAGCTTTGAACTTCTGCACCAGTCGGTCATGACAGGTAAGGAGGCAGGGAGGCTTCTAGGCACTTCCGGCTCACCTGTGGGAGAGCCACTCCAGAACTGAGGACAGCTCTGAAAGCCACAGGTGTGAGCTCTCAGTAGGAAAGCGGGGGTGGTGGGGGGGGGGTGGATGAACCCACAGAGCTGGGGGAGAGACCTAAGTGGGCATCAGCAAGTTCATGTCCACGTCCACTGTGCCACTTATCTGAGTGTGAAATCAGACAAGTCCCTTCACTTCTCTGGACCCCGTTATGCAATAACCTCATCTTTAAAAGGGCACCTACCCTGTACATTCATTCTGCAAATATTATTGAGTGCCTACCATGTGCCAAGACTGGGGAATCCAGAGGTGAACAGATCAGTTAAAGCTTCCTTTTCTTATGCAGCAGGGGAGGGAAACACACAATGAACAAAACGAGTAACTGACACATACAAAGTCCATCGGGCTGGGATGTCCGGCATGGAGTAAAATAAAACAGAGATATCGATGTTGTCAGCCAGTGGTTTAGAGACTAGGAAGATCCAGAGGGCCTCTCTGAGGTGGCAACATTTAGCAGAGATCGGAAAGGAGTGAGGGAAGGAGTCATGTGGGTTTCTAGAATTCAAGAAAGAAAGAACGGTCAGTGCAAAGGTCCTGAGGCAGGATGGTGCTGACTTATTGGAGGAACAGCAGGAGGCTGATATGGCTGAAGCAGAGTAAGAGGCAGTCAGTCAGACGGGTAAGAGGTGATGCTCACACAACACAGGATCTCATAGCCCATTGTAAGAACTTCATATCTGACTCCTAGGTCTATGGATTATTTAATTTATATTAAATGAGATAAGGCAGGCTATGCCCTTAACACAGAGTCTGACATATAGCAAATGTTCAGGAAACACCCACCAAGAATTATTTCTCAAGGCCATCAACAAAAAAGAATATAGAGCCTTCTGTAAATTGCAATGAAAAAAATGGAACTCATAAATAGCCCTAGTAATGAAATAATTATCTCCCACCATCATCACCAGGCTATCGACAGCCAATGAAACTCCTAGATCTCAGCCCCAGCCTTACAGTTCTCCAATGTGGCCTGACCTCTGGTCCAAGGAATGGGTCTATCTGAGACCTCAGTGCACACTCCCAGCCCAGGAGAACCCAAAGGGCAGTGGTGAAGTCACATCTGATGTCCACCATCAGGCACGTCCAAAAAAAAAAAAAAAGCAGCAGCAGATAAACCGACTCTATTCTGAGTAGATTCCCTTGCCCCACCTGCCCTGCCCTAAATGGAAGGACACTTCTCTCTCCTTGGCTGAGAACCATGAATGCTCAATGGCACAAGAGGAAAAAAGGAATAAAATGATTCCAAGTGAGGAATTCAGGCAGTTAGGATAGTCAGTTAGGATAAACCCCAATGTTTTAGTCCTATCTTGCTTCCTCATGTAGCTGTCTCTGGACCTCAGTTTCCACATCTGTAAAATGGGTGCTCTGGCTTGATGATCAATGATTCAGATAGTCCCTTCCACCTTGTGCCTCTGCTGTCCCTGGGATCTCTGCACACATTTGCTGCAGCATTCCTTGAAGGGGGAGAGGGGGAAAAAAAAAAAACCAACTGTCCATCTGCAGGGGACTAAGTAAATAAATACTAAAAAACATTCATGTTTTGGAACAAGGGTCGGGTTTTGTAAATAAAGTTTTATTGGCACAAAGCCACAACCATTTGTTTCTGTATCACCTGTGACTACTTTTATGTGATGACAGCAGAGGTGAGGGGTTGCCACAGAGATTGCTTGAATATACGAAGCCTAAATACTTACTCTCTGGCCCTTTAAGAAAGATGGCCGAGTCCTGCTACAGAGTATCATACCACTCTTAAAAGTAGCATGCCAAGTCTTCTTTTTCCAGATAATGACATGGAAAGATGAACATGATCTGTGATCACAGGGGGAAAAAAGTGCAGAAAATTTTGCGTACTACTGGGTCTTTACCCCAAAGATACAGATGTAGTGAGAAGAAGGGCCACATGGACCCCAATGATCACAGCAGCAATGGCCACAATCACCAAAGTGTGGAAAGAGCCGAGATGCCCTTCAACTGAGGAGTGGATAAGGAAGATGTGGCCCATATATACAACGAAATATCACGCAGCCATCAGAAAGGATGAATATGCAACCTTTGTAACAACGTGGATAGGACTGGAAGAGATTATGTTGAGTGAAATAAGCAGAGAGAGTCAATTACCATACAGTTTCATTTACATGTGAAAGGTAAGGAAAAACATGGAGGACATTTGGAGAAGGAAAGGAAAAGTGAATTGGGAGAAATTGGAGGGGGAGATGAAGCATGAGAGACTGTGGACTCTGAGAAACAAACGGAGGGTTTTGGAGGGGAGGGGGCTGGGGGGATGGGTGAGCTTGGTGGTGGGTATTAAGGAGGGCATGTGTTGCACGGAGCACTGGGTGTGGTGCATGAACAATGAATCTTGGAAGACCGAAAAAATAAAATTAAATTTTAAAAAAGGTGCAGAAAATTGTGCGTAGTACAATTCTATGTTTGCAAAATATATCAGTACGATTTATTTATTTGAGTACAGACAGAGAATCCTAGAAAATATATATACTACAGGTGTGTATGTGCATTTATAGTATCCTAGGATGATACACAAATGGTAATTTTTGTGGTTGGAATCTCCTCAAGGGGCTTCCACATGGTCTATTTTGGTGTTGCTGGCTTTTTTTGTTTGTTTATTTTTTTTAATAATATGGACTCCTTTTTTTAATTAAGCAATCAAAAACTGTTTAATTGTGAAAAAATGTTTAATTGTGGCAAAATACACATACCAAAAATTGACCATTTTAACCATTGTTGAGTGTGCAGCTCTGCGGCATGAAATACACTCACATCGTGTGCAACCGTCCCCACCGTCTGTCTCCAGAACTTGTTCATCTTGCAAAACTGAGACTCCGTCCCCATGAAACACTAATTCCCCCTCCCCCTCCCCCAGCCCCTGACCCCCACCATCTACTTCCTGTCTCTATGAATTTGATGACTCCCAGGACCTCATATAAGTGGAATCCTACAGTATCTGTCCTTTAGTCACTGGCTCATTGCACCAGGAATAAGGTCTTCAAGTTTCATCCCTGTTGTAGCAGGTGTCAGAAAGTCCTTCCATTTTTGCTAGATAATATTCCATTGTATGGATACAGCATATTTGCTTTATCCATTCATCCTTCAATACACATCTGGGTTGCTTCCACCTTTCAGCCGTTGTGAATAATAATGCTGCTATGAATTTGAGTGTGCAAATATCTCTTAAGCCCCCACTTTCAATTTCATTGAGTCTATACCCATAAGTGGAATTGCTAGATCACATTGGCAATTCTATTTTTAATTTTTTGAGTTTTTGAATATTGAATATTTCATTTGAATTCAAAATTTTAACTATTTTTAAATTTTTGAATTTAATTTTTTGAATTAAAAATTTTTTAAATTTTAATTTTTTAATCACCATACTGTTTACCATAGCATCTGCAGTATTTTACATTCCTATGAGCAATACACAGCTTTTAAAATGAAATACAGGGGCGCCTGGGTGGCTCAGTCAGTTAAGCAGCTGCCTTCGGCTCAGGTCATGATCCCAGGGTCTTAAGACTGAATCCAGCATCAGGCTCCTTGCTCAGCGGGAAGCCTGCTTCTCCCTCTCCCACTCCCCCTGCTTGTGTTCCCTCTCTGTCAAATAAGTAAATAAAATCTTAAAAAAAAAAAAAAAAGAAAAGTTCAAGAAATAGGCAAAGATTTCCAAAAGAGATGGAAAATATCCTAGTCATTCTGTAAACAGTCCAGCCCTGATACAAAACCTAACAACCTAGAAAAACATTTGAAGTCTAAGCTCACCAAAATATATATATATATTATATATATAATATAATATATATATAATATATATATTTATATATAATAATATATATATAAAGAACAAGGGCAAAAGTACTAAATAAAAACCCAAGTTCACAGATTCATCCATAATTCTGAAACCAAAAAAGCTCTGAGCTTTTGGGTAAGTTTGGCACCAAAACTAAGTTGGTAGCAACTTGACCCAAAGTGACAGGAGCCTCTTTATAGAATTTATGAACTAGAATGTGTGATACATTTTTGCTGCTAAAATATTGATGTGCTTGATTGCAAGAGCCTCCTGCCCACCCCACTAGGCATGTCCAGTGACCTACAGTACATGCCTTCTATTGTAAGTGTGTGTGTGTTAAATTAATGATTTGCCATGACCTTAGCAGTTAATCCCAGGAATGCGAGTTCACGTCAATGTTGGCCCGAGCACAGCGCATCTCTTTCTGACTCCTCACTCAGGGATATCGCACTGCAAGTGTATTTACACTTCAGAAACGAGCAAATTCTTCTTTTTTCCCCATTTGCGAGCACTCTCCTGAATAGTGAAGTCTTTTAAATGAAATTCACTACCAGCCAGTGAAAGAAAACATAGGGCATGTTCAACTCCAGAGAAGTCAGAAAGTAATTTTGATAAACTCTCGATCCAGCCCTGATGGTAAAAATGTAGCAAGTTAGTAACGGAAGGAGGTTTTTATGGTCCTCGTGGCACAGTTAGACCCACAGGATCAGAAGTTCTATTGCCTGGGTTCAAACCCTGATTCCTCCATTGGCTGATTTTCCTTGAGTTCTCTGACCCTAAGCTCCTTTCTGTGTAAATGGAAATAACAAATGGCATCTTACCTCTCAGGGCTGTTTTTAGGAACTAAATGAAACAATCCCTATAAAATGCTTAGAAAAGTACCTGGCAAATAATAAGAACCTAGTAAATGATAATGACTGGTATTCATTGTCAAATATGGGGAAAAAAAAACACACAAAAACCTTCCTAATGAGAAATTGTTTTATCTCAATGACTCCATCGCATTTAACAGGGAAATACGAACTTTCTTGTTACAATTAAAGGAAAAGAATATGTTGCCATTATTAGAATGTCTGCTGTCATTGTTACTATTCGGATGTCCTAACCATTAGTGTAACAAGAAAAAATAAGAAAAAAAAAAAAGCATTAAGAGAAAAGGAAATCAAATAATATTTCTCTACCGGAAGTAACCTTATTTACCCTAGAAAAGCTAGCCAAAAAACTATTACAGTTAATAAGAATTCAGGAAGGCAACAGGATACGAAATAAATACATAAATATGAACAGACCAGTAATTACCAGGAAACATGGGGAAATGACTCATTTTATATTATTCACCCAAAATATCTACCACCTATGAATATATTTCATCATAATGGTACGGGGGTTCATATGAACAAAATCATTAAATTTTTAAGGGATATAAAAAAAGCTAATCAGGGGCGCCTGGGTGGCTCAGTGGGTTAAAGCCTCTGCCTTCGGCTCAGGTCATGATCTCAGGGTCCTGGGATCGAGCCCCGCGTCGGGTTCTTGGCTCAGCAGGGAGCCTGCTTCCCCCTCTTTCTCTGCCTGCCTCTCTGCCTACTTGTGATCTCTCTCTCTTCCAAATAAATAAATAAAATCTTTAAAGAAAAAAAAAAAAGCTAACCAAAGTGCGCCTGGGTGGCTCTGTCGGTTCAGCATCGACCTTCGGCTCAGGTCATGGTCCCAGGGTCCTGGGATCCAGTCCCACAACGGGTTCCCTGCTCTTCGGGGAATCTGCTTCTCCCACTGCCCCTCCTCCCACTCGCTCTCTCAATCTCTCTCTCTCTTTCTCTCTCAAATAAAGAAATTAAATCTTAAAAAAAAAGCAAACCAAAGAAATATTCCTGGATGGGATTTATAGAAAAGAACAGAAAATCCTTAAACAGACCCAAATATAGATAATTATTTGGTATTTATACATGAGGAACCTCCAATTAGAATGCAAACGGCTACTCGTTCCATAAATGGACCTGGGACAACTCAGTCATCATTTGAAAAAAACAAAATGAAGTCTGATGTGTGGGCCCATCATCATCACCCCTCACAACCAAATAAATCCCAGACAGACAAAAACTTGAAACCTGAAAACACCTCAGTAACCCAACACTAGGAGAAAATACAAGATGGATATTTAACAAAAGTATAAATAATAAAGGAAAAGTCTAAAATATTTGATTAGATAAAAAAATTTAAACATCGAGGGGCTCAAACCACTTTTGAGAAGTTAAAACAGGGGTGTCCGAGTGGCTCAGTCAGTTAGACTCTTGATCTTGATCTCAGCTCAAGTCTTGATCTTAGTGTCTTAAGTTCAAGCCCCCCATTGGGCATAGAGGCTCAGTTAGTTAGACTCTTGATCTTGATGTCAGCTCAAGTTTTGATCTTAGTGCCTTAAGTTCAAGCCCCCCATTGGGCATAGAGATGATGACCTAAGTAAATAAAGTTTAAAAAAAAAATTTTTTTTTTTAAGTTAAAAGAGAAAAGAAAAGAATGTTTGAAACCTATTTGCTGGGATGCCTGGGTGGCTCAGTCGGTTAGACATCTGCCTTCTCCCAGGGTCCTGGGATGGAGTCCCACATCAGGCTCCTTGCTCAGAGGGGAGCCTGCTTCTCCCTCTGCCTGCAGCTCTCCCTGCGTGTGCTCTCTCTCTGTCTCTCTCTCTCCAACAAGTAAATAAATAAAATCTTCTATTTATTGTTATTTTTTTCTTTTAATTTATAGAGGGTTTTTCTTTTCTTTCTTTTTTTTTTTTTTAGATTTTATTTATTTATTTGTCAGAGAGAGAGAGAACACAAGCAGGCAGGGAGGAAGGCAGAGGCAGAGGGTAAAGCAGGCTCCCCGCTGAGCAAGGAGCCCGATGCGGGACTCGATCCCAGGGCTCTGAGATCATGACCTGAGCCAAAGGCAGCTGCTTAACCAGCTGGGCCACCCAGGCATCCCTAAAATCTTTTATTAAGAAAGAAAGAAAAAAGAAAGAAAGAGAGAGAGAGAGAGAGAGAGAGAGAGAGAGAGAGAGAAAGAAAGAAAGAAAGAAAGAAAGAAGGAAAGAAAGAAAGAAAGAAAAAGGAAGGAAGGAAAGAAGGAAGGAAGGAAGGAAGGAAGGGAGGGAGGGAGGGAGGGAGGGAGGGAGGAAGGGAGGAAGGAAGAGAGGAAGGAAGGAAGAAATTTGCCAAGGGATAATTTTTCCATAAGAAGTCTTAGAAATCGGGGCGCCTGGGTGGCTCAGTGGGTTAAAGCCTCTGCCTTCGGCTCGGGTCGTGGTCTCAGGGTCCTGGGATCGAGGCCCGAGTAGGGCTCTCTGCTCGGCAGGGAGCCTGCTTCACCCTCTCTCTCTGCCTGCCTCTCTGCCTGCTTGTGATCTCTCTCTCTCTCTCTGTCAAATAAATAAATAAATAAATAATCTTTAAAAAAAGAAAGAAAGAAATCTTAGAAATCAATATGAAAATATGAAAAACACAAGGACAGGACACGTGTGAAAAATCTGACTTTTTAAAAAGGTGTTGAAAGTTTATAAAATAAAATGAGCTGCATTACTTGCCTATTGGTTTGGTAAAACAAAACATCCTGTGCCGGTGAGGACGTGGGGAAGCAGAAACAATGAATAAACTCAAAGAGCGTCCTGAACGTAATAAAGAGACGAGTGCCCAGTCTGGTGTCTGGGGATCTGATGGTGAGCCATGGGTGGGATGTTTCCACTCCAGGGAGCAGATACCATTTGACCCAAGGCCTGGAGAATGAGAAGGCCTCAGCTGGGAAGGTCTGGGAGGGAGGAGAACATCAGGCAGAAGTAGCTGCAAGTGCAAAGGCCCTGAGGTTGGGGAGGTCTGTCGGAAGAACAGAAAGGCGGCCGTGTGGCTGGAGGGTGGTGACACTGGAGAGGGGTCCAATTTGGAGGAGGCTCTACAACAGCATGGGTAGCGTCCAGCACACAGCTGAGGCTCAGTAAATGTAACCATGTTATGAGGCTTTCAAAGCTTTGGGAACTGGCTTTGCTGCCCCGGGGGCTGAACTTTGGGATGTTCCCTGGCCTTCAGAGGGGGTCAGGGTACAAGTCTCAGCTGTGGGAACCTCTGCAGGGCGTGGCTCAGGAAGGCCCTGACCTGTCACCTTCCTCAGGTCCTCAGACAACCGCCCTCTGCCCACCCGCCTGCTGGAGATTCAGCACCGTCCTGCCAGCCTCCCAAGAAACCCCTGGTCAGACATCAGTGACTCCTTTTTTATACAATAACCATGCTCCGTGTGGAGTTCTTAAGAAGCCAGAGCCATTGACCTTGTAATGCATGTTGGTGCCCACGGAGGACAGAAGATCCTGAATCGCAGAATTTGAACGAGGCTCCCTCTTCCAGTGGGAAGCCCCACGAGCCCCCATGCTGCCTGGTCTTGAACCTGCACCGTGATTCTCTGCTTGATCAGACCCAGCCTGGAACCCGGGCTGGCCACGTGACTTATGCCTTGGTTTGGCCGACAGAACGTGGTCGGACCGTCTAACAATCTGCTAGTGATCGTGGAGGGTTCCAAGGCTCCGTAATTGTGCTAACATGGGCAGTTGTTGGGATTTCCCATGTTGGCCGCTCAGGTGGGCGGCGAGAGATAACACATGAGATGGTATCTCTCGGGGGTCCTCATTTGCATTTTCCTGATGAATGATGGTGCTGAGCATCTTTCCACGCCCCCCCCCCCGCTCTTCATCTGTTCTTTTTTTTTTTTAAGATTTTATTTATTTATTTGACAGAGAGAGAGATCACAAGTAAGCAGAGACGCAGTCAGAGGGGGAAGCAGGCTCCCCATGGAGCAGAGAGCCCGATGCGGGGCTCGATCCCAGGGCCCTGAGATCATGACCGGAGCCGAAGGCAGAGGCTTTAACCCACTGAGCCACCCAGGCGCCCCCCTTCATCTGTTCTCATGCTTTGAACCACCCATCAAGTTTTTGCACCTGAGACCCCTTTTATGTCTCAAAACTCAGCTCACGCTTCAGGACCCTGTCTGCCTCCTGTGATGCTCAAAATGCTGTACGAGAGTTTCTCGGCCTCAGCACTGTCGACATTTGGGGCTTTTTCCTTCTCTTTCGAGGAGGGGGCTACCCCGTGCTTTGCAGGCTGCTTAGCGGCGTATCTGGCATCCAACCACCCGCTAGAATACAAAAGCACATCCCCCTGGCTGGTGCATCAACCAAAAATATCTTCAGACACCGACAGATGTCCCTTGGGGGAGGGAGACTGCCTCTCATTTGAGAACCACAGGCTTGGAGTCACCCAGGCTTGGGTGACATCCCGCCCCTCTGGGTCTCTCTAGCTCTGGCACGGGAACCAGTTGATACTGTCCCTTGGAGTGGGCTGAGAATTCGGTCCCATAACATCCCAATACACACGAGCTGTCCTATAGATCATGTCTATCACCCAGTTCTGCGTCTGAACTTGGCAGTGGGGCCGCGGTGCCGGGTCTGGCCAGCAGAACCAGTCCCCAGATGTCCCAGCACGCGTGGCCCCGGCTCCTGTCCCTGGGAGCCAGGGGCCCCTCCCAAGAAGGCTGTTAGTCCTCCCTGGGAATGGCCCAGAGGCCCAGAAGCTGCCAGGAGGAATTTCCTCCACATGCATCCTGGTTCTTTGAAGCCTCATTTGGCTTGCGGGGAGGCCAGAGAGGCTGGGGTCAAGGCTTGGAGGAGAAAGGGAGTCTCTGCGGGCAAAGCTCTTCTCTGGGTTTGAAATAAGGCAATGCTGAGGGAGGGGGGACAAGTGGGGGGGGGGTTCAGGAGATCCCTGGGCTCAGGCCTGGCCAGATCTGAAGGCATGGGGACACCACGCACGGACACTCTCGGATGCACCTATGTGGCTACACACACAGGCATGCGGAGACACACATGTGTTCACGTGGGCACACGCGCAGACATGCTTAAGCACATGTTTGCACACGGGCAGGAATACATTCAAATACACTCCTGCAGATGCACAAATACACACACGGATGAGCTCGGGGGTACACGGGCACCCGTGGGATCCCACGCTCACAGATACCCTCGGACACACCCATGTGGGCGCGCACACAGGTGCGGTCAGCCCACGCGGGCACACGTGTGACACACACAGAGATGTGTGCAGACCCACACACAGAGTGGCGACACGTCTTTGGTCCCCAGCATCCTCTACTGCTCCCACCTCTCTTCCTGGTCCCCAGCTCTGTACCTGCTTAGATTCATGTCCACAAATGTCTGTGGGTCACCTCGTGTATGTGGGGGGCCCTGGGCTGGACTCCAAAAAAAAAAAAAAAAAAGCCCGATCTTGCCCTCCAGGAGCACACAGACCAGAGGGGACCCACACCTCAAACCCAGCCACCTGCCGACACAGACCTGATGTGGGGAGAAGAGCCTGGGGGTGGGGGGTGGGGCACAGGATTCAAAGATTTCCACCGGGGTGCGGGGTGCGGGCAGGCAAGGGGACTCAAACACTAGGGGGTTGGACAAAGTGGCCCCCGGAGTGAGCCTTCCACAGACACAGGCTCGAATTCAGGAGCACACAGGTATTTGCACCCCCCTGCTCCCCTCACTTTCCCCCAAGGTATTTACCCCTCAAATAAGGAGAAGCCAGGAGGACCCACAGGATGATGCCTCCCAGGGGGCACCTCCAGGCCCCTCCTTGGAACTCCAGCTCCTGCCGTCTCCCATCTCCCCTCGCCCCCAACTTCTGACCTTCCCCCTTCAGCTCTACCCCTGCTGCCCCTGCTCCTCCTCTTCTGGGCCCACACCTTCTCCGACCCTCCCCGATGCTCAGGCCAAAACCCTCAGAGAATCCTCACCCACAGACTTTCTCTTGTCACACAGTCCCTCCAGTCTTCCTCTGTACCCAGTCTCAAATCTGTCCACACACACAGTCTGCAAAATGTACCCAGAATTCTACCCTCATCCCTCCTCCCGCTGCCTCACCTGGTCAGCTCCCATCATCTCCCCCCCAGGGACCTGTGAAGTCCCCCGCCCCTGATCCCCCTCCTCCTACCCTCATCCCCACCATCTGTCTCCCCACGTTGGCCTCCGGAGGAGAGTCTGGCCCTGCCCTCCTCTGCCCACAGCCCTCCAGGGTTCCCACCTCCTTCAGAGCCAAAGCCCAAGCCATCCCAAGGCACACAAGACCCTGCAGGACCTGTTCCCGTCCCCTCCCTGCCCTCATGTTCTCCCATTGTCCCCCCTCACTCATGCTGCTCCCTTCTGTTCCTCTATCACACCAGGCTGAGTGCTACCCCAGGACCTTTGCACTGACTGTTCCCTCTGCCCAAATTGCTCTTCTCCCTGACATTCCCACATCTTCCTTACCTCCTTCAGGTTTTTATTTTTTTTTTATTTTTTTTTAAAGATTTTATTTATTTATTTGACAGCGAGAAACACAGCAAGAGAGGGAACACAAGCAGAGGGAATGGTAGTGGGAGAAGTAGGCTTCCCATAGAGCAGGGAGCCCGATGCGGGGCTCGATCCCAGGACTCCGGGATCATGACCTGAGCCGAAGGCAGCCGCTTAACGACTGAGCCACCCAGGTGCCCCCAGGTTTTTATTTTTATTCTCTGTCCCCTGTCCCTTGAAAAGGCCACCCCAAACAGGCTTGTCCATAGGCTTCACTCTCCGCTGGAGTCCCAGTTCCAAATGGCACGAGTCCACAATACGTGCTGCATAAACATTCCTTAAATGTTGAGTAAATGTTAGACATTGTTGCTATTGTCAACCCCCTATCATCTCCCTGGGGCCAAGGGCAATTCCCCTTCTTTAAATAGATGTTTAGTAAGCACCTACTGTGTGCCTAGTGGCAAAGGAAATAGACAAAAATCCCCTTTCCTCCCAAATCGGTATTCGAATGCAAGAGGCAAATCAAAGAGGCAAATCAACGCGTGTAAATCGAGAAATGATTTCAGAGAACAGCCAGGAAATAAAGACACTAGAGAAAACAACAAGGGGCAGATTGCCCTGGGCAGGTGCTGTTTGAGCAGCGGCTGCATTGAGAAGGAGCCAGCTGCCCCGAGGTGGGGGCAGGGCGGGGGGCTTCAAGTCCAGCTCGCGTGGTCTCAGCAGTTCCAGTGGTAATGGGCACACGCAGACAAGGGTGCACGCTGCAGCAGGTAAGACGTGCACCCAGGCCTCATGCATACGTGTCCAGAGAACCCAAACTTGCATGCCCCAGCCCCCCACCTGGGCCCGGGGTTCCTTGACCCCTGAGTCCATGAGGGCATGGGAAGAGAGGCCCCCACGGCTGAGACACCCTGCCCTATCCTCCAGGGTTCCCAGCTGCCTTGACACAGGCTCCTCTGGAGGAAAAGGAAGAGCGTCAGCCCGGGGCAGCCTCGGCCTTTCGGGCCAGCTGCTGGGATGGGGGAAGGTCTTCCCAGCCCTCTTCCTTCCAGGGGACCAGAGGGGGCTGCTGGAAAATCTCAGGCACGGGAAACGAAACTGGGCACCTGGCGGGAAGTGGGCAGGGAGGTCACACCCATAACCTCCCTGTAACCCAGGGAGGTTACACCCAGGCACAGAGGCCCTCCATCGCAAGGGCTGACCCTGAGCCTCCCCTAGGACCTGCCACCTAGGGAGCCAGCCTCACAAGTCTCCACAAAGTCGAGCTCATTCTGCCTTCTGAATCCCCTTCAAAGCCACCCGCCGCTCTCCCTTCCGTGCCTGGGCTAAGCCAGCACCCTCTCCCCCAGATAACAGCACGGCCCCCTAACCAGGCCTCCAGCCTCCAAGAGTGTACCCTGTATCCATTCTCGCCTTCACCCCGCCCCCACCCAGGCGGAGGGATCTTCCCCTAAACAAAGAGCCGGCCCTACCACCTCCCCCTGCCTACAGCCTCTCCTGGATCCTCATTGCCCCGGAGCAAAACCTAACGCTCTTTCTAAACCCATGTCTTGGGACCCAGCACACGCCGGCCTGGAGGCCTCCGGTCTCTAGCTTCCTTATTATGGCCACTCCCCCCAGCCCATAGCTCTTCTCGCTACAGACAGGCAGGATCCCTTTCGGTCCTCTGTGAGGGGGGACTAGAGCCCTGTGCTTGTCACAGGGTCCCCCAGCCTCACCATCCTTCAGGTGTGTGCTGAGCATCTTCCTGAAAGCCTTCCTGGACTCCAAGTCCAAGTTCACCTGGGCTCCCCCTAGAGCACAAGCCATATCGCTTTATACTCCCCAGGTTGTCGGGGGTGGGTGATTACCAGGCACTTACCAGTAGTCCTCATGGCTCACACTTCGGGTGGACATAGGTGATCCCTTCTTCTGCTCTCTTAGCCAAGACAAGGTTCACGGGCTAAAAAAGAAACCTTCTCTGCAGTGCCCAAGGCAGAATTAGAGTCTAAAAGTTATAAGCCTGGGTCTCCCCAGCAGGAGACTTGGATGACCTTGGTGTTAGGTCGCTCCCTCTCACTGGTGATGACCCAGATCTTTTGAAGACAGCCCTTGGCACCTCCACTCTCTCCAGCCTCTGTGTACCCCATGCAGCAGCTGAGCATGACCCCTGCCCCACCCCAGATAGGCCTCCAGAGGGAGCTTTGGCTAGAAGAAGAAACCATCTTCTTGGAAGATGGGGAAGAAGAACCTCCCCCATCCCAGACCCCCAGACTGGGGGTCAAGGGCGGCAAGGCACTGGTGAAGGGCAACGGTACCTCAGCATTTTCCAGGAAGGCTGGAGTCTCAAACTGGAGGAGCCGCAAAATGAATGCAATGGTGGCAAGAGCCAAACTATGGAAAAAGCCCAGATATCCATGGACAGATGGATGGATAAAGAAGAAGCAGCATATTTGCACAATGGAATATTACTCAGCCATCAGGAAGAATGAAATCTTGCCATTTGCAATGACGTGGATGGAACTAGAGGGCGTTACGCTAAGCGAAACAAGTCCGTTGCAGAAAGATTCCGTATGGTCTCACTCATATGCAGAATTTAAGAAACAGAACAGATGAACATAAGAGAAGGGAAGGAAAAATAAGATGAAAATAGAGAAGGAGACAAACTGTAAGAGATGCTAAACTCCAGGAAACACTGAAGGCTGCGGAGGATGGGGTAACTGGGGGATGGCCGTTAAGGAGGGCACGTGGTGTAATGAGCACTGGGTGCTCTATGCAATCACTACATTCTACCCCGGTGACTAGTACTACAGTACGTGTTAACTAAACTGAATTTAAATAAAGAATTAAAAGGAGGGGCGCCTGGGTGGCTCAGTCGTTAAGCGTCTGCCTTCGGCCCAGGTCAGATCCCAGCATCCTGGGATCGAGCCCCGCATCGGGCTCCCTGCTCCGCGGGAAGCCTGCTTCTCCAGCTACCATTCCCTCTGCTTGTGTCCCCTCTCTCGCTGTGTTTCTCGCTGTCAAATAAATAAAATCTTAAAAAAAAAAAAAAAGAATTAAAAGGAAAAAAAAGACTGCAGGGATGGGGAGGGAACTGTTGGGGAACGGCACTGTGTCCCCTGACGTGTCTCCCGTGGGTGTCGTGGCGGGCAAAGGCTGTCCCCATCACTGGTCACATGAGTCCCTGTCACCAGTGGAGAAAACAGGTGCATGGACAGCCCCGAGAGCCACTCCAGGACGCATCTGACAATTGGAACTTCGGAAGGGCACAAGGCTGTGCTTCTGCAGGCATCTCGTTATGAGAACGTTGGTTTCTTGGGTTATATTAAGCTGTGGTTTTCCTGTTCAAGCCTCTGAAATCCCCTGTGGGTTCTCTGGGGGTTCAGCAGCCGGGGAAGAGGTAGGTTCTCAACAAGGGCTGGGAGAAGGAACCCAGCCTCCCTGCCCTTTGTGCTGCTGCCTTAACTTGGGGCTTGGGGGCTACCACGAAGGGGCGTCCCCAAGCAGGGTTACCGCCATCAGCAAATAAAAGCAGAAGTGCAGGGGTGCCTCACTGGCTCGGTTGGTCGAGCGTCTGACTTGTGATTTAGGCTCAGGTCATGATCCCAGGGTCCTGGGATCAAGGCCCGAGTTGGGCTGCACACTCAGCACGGAATCTGCTTGAGGATTCTCTCTCTTCCTCTCCCTCCGCCCCTAGGGCAGCAGCCCTCACGAGCTCACGCTCTCTCTCCCTCTCTCATTCAAATAAATAAATCTTAAAAAAGAAAAAAAAAAAAACAAAAAACATGGGGCACCTGGATGGCTCTGTCGGTTAAGCATCTGCCTTGGGCTCAGGTCACGATCTCGGGGTCCTGAGATCGAGTCCCGCATTGGGCTCCCTGCTCAGCAGGGAGCCTGCTTCTCTCTCTCTCTCCAAGCCCTCCCCACCCCCGCCTGGCTCATGCTCTGTCTCTCAAATAAATAAATAAATTCTTTTTAAAAATTTAATTTTTTTTTAAACTGGTAAGAGAAAAACAAACAACATAAGAGCTCCAGTTGTCTGTATTTTGTCTGGAGAGCCCTGACCCTCCCCGTGTGCCAGGGACGGAATAAATACGGCCTCCCGCATGTGTGTAGGTCTATTTTGGTAATGTGGGTCGGTGCTGTTTGGCTCCCAAAATACAAACTGATTCAAGGCATTAATAAACTGTTCTAAGCTTGCTGCTTATACACGCACACACGCACATAATGATGCAGGTGAAAGGGGACCAGAAGAATGTTCCAGCAGAAGGCGCTACAGGGGCAAAGTCCCAAGGCTGCAAGGGGATGGCAGAAGGAGCGTCAGAAGGTCTGACTGCTGCCTGCCCCGGGCCAGACCCTGTTCCAAGCTTGTCACGGGCATCGTTTCATCAAAGCCTCTGTCGTGGGAACACGGACACATTACAGAGGGCCGAGCCACAAGGCCAGACAGTTTGCACACTCGCAGTCCGCAGAATCAGGGGCTGGACCCAGAGCCCCTCACTCCCAGCCCTGCCCCCCTCCTGCCCCCATTCTCTGTGCTGGGATATCATGAGCCCCCCCCAGTGGCCTTCACCCCAGTTCTCTGATGTTATCAGGGGGCCCTCCTACGAGGAGACATGAGAGGCCACTCTACAACGGCTAACATTAGGAAAGGGCCCCCCCGTATGTACCCCAACGTTCATAGCAGCAATGGCCACAATCGCCAAACTGTGAAAGAGCCAAGATGCTCTTCGACAGAGGAAGGGATAAAGAAGATATGGTCCATATATACAATGGAATATTGTGCCTTCATCAGAAAGGACGAATAGCCAACTTTTGTATCAACATGGACGGGACTGGAGGAGATTATGCTGAGTGAAATAAGTCAAGCAGAGAAGTCAATTATCATATGGTTTCACTTACGTGCGGAGCATAAGGAAAAACATGGAGGACATTGGGAGAAGGAAGGGAAGCGTGAATTGGGGGAAATCAGAAGGGGAGATGAAGCATGAGAGACTGTGGACTCTGAGAAACAGAGGGTTTTGGAGGGGAGGGCATATGGGGTTGGGCGAGCCTGGTGGTGGGTATTGAGGAGGGCACGTATTGCACGGAGCACTGGGTGTGGTGCATGAACAATGAATCTTGGAACACTGAAAAAATTAAATTAAAAAAAAAAGGAAAGGGCTCCCCTGAGCTTTCTCCATCATTGCTGGTGAGAATGCATTATTTTTTCTTCCACTAAGACAGCAGAAGAGAGGATCGACGGTCCGCGTGTTACATTCGGCCACAAATGAAAACAGAGTTTGTCCTGGAAGTTCTGGGTCCTTTGAGTCGTGTTCTAGAAAGCAAGTGTGCCGTCCAGCAGTTTGTACCCACGTCCCCGGCCTCTGGCTCTCCTTATTTCTGCTCCTCGGGGCTCCGAAGGGGGCACAAGCTAGAGGTTCACTGGGACCTCTGCCTCATCTTCTTCTCTTTCACAAAAACCAGTGCATTTTTAACAGCATCTTGGAAGACAATTGACATGACTATCATCGAATTAAACATACATTCCCTACAGGACCCAGCAGGGCCACTCCTAGATATTTCCCCCCGAGAGAAATAAAAACTCGTGTTCTCACAGAAACCTCGGCACAACTGTTTACAGCGGTGATATTCACAATCACCCCCAACTGCATACGGTCTACAGGACCGTCAGTGGGTGACCGGGCAAATAACGGTGTACCTTACGGCAGTGATAAAAAGAAACAGGGGCACCTGGGTGGCTCACGGGGTTTAGCCTCTGCCTTCGGCTCAGGTCATGATCTCAGGGTCCTGGGATCGAGTACCTCGTCATCGGGCTCTCTGCTCAGCAGGGAGCCTGCTTCTCCCTCTCTCTCTGCCTGCCTCTTTGCCTACTTGTGATCTCTCTCTCTCTCTCTGTCAAATAAATAAATAAATAAAATCTTTAAAAAAAAAAAAAAAGAAAGAAACACACAGAGGCACCCGGGGGATTCAGTCGTTAAGCGTCTGCCTTCAACTTAAATCATGATCCCAGGGTCCTGGGATCAAGCCCCACATTGGGCTCCCTGTCTCAGCGGGAAGCCTGCTCCTCCCTCTCCCTCTGCCTCTGCTTGTGCTCCCTCTCTCTCTGTCTCTCTCTGTGTGTCAAATAAGTAAATAAAATCGAAAGAAAGAA
>CM053603.1:4280189-4302119 GCA_028646535.1 Procyon lotor
GAGATCATGACCTGAGCCCAAGGCAGAGGCTTTAACCCACTGAGCCCCCCAGAACTTAAGATCTACTTTCTTAGCAGCTTTTAAACACGTGATACAGTATCATTAACTGTACTTACAACGATAGAACTTAGGAGTTTTTAAAGCCCCCAGACAATCTGTTAGGGGACAGTGTCTGGAGAAGCCTTGAGAGGAAGGAATGTGCTAGGACGTGTCGGGAGACCTAGCCAAGGAAATTGACACAGTCACTCTTGGGAAATCACAGGGGGTACAAACTCTATGCCCTCCACGTGTGCTCTGGGATTTTTTTGAGTTGGAGCGCTGCCTTGACCCGGGCCCTGAGAGTGCTGGGCCCTCTGCCTTCTCCCCTCCCGGTCCCCTTTGACATTGACTACCCCTTGCTGAAGTTCTCATCTCTGGCCCATTGGATTCCGCTTCTTGGACATGCTCTCCCTACCGCCTTGTCTCCCTCCCGGGTCCCTTCACTCCACCTGCCTTGGAGACTGGATAGGCGGGGCTCCCAGCCTTGGCTGTCTCTCTAGCGACCTCCTCCGGCTCCAGCCCTGGCTTGCCCTCAAGCCTGTCTCTAGCGGGATGACCCCCAGAAGCCTCAGATGCCGCATGTCCAAATGGCCCTAGCTGTCCGTCCTCATTTCTCAGCTCTCCTCCCCTCGAGGTCTGCTAACTCTGTTCAGGTCAGCGAGACAACAGAAAGCCAGATTAGCTGTGTCTCCTGCAGACGGGGACGGACCCACGAGCCACAGGTCTGAGGAGGGCTGTCCAGCAAAGCCATCAAGGACCATTCTGTCCATTTCTGTGCTCAGGGTCACACGTCCAGCAGAGGCCCCGCCCTCTTGGCATTGGGGGTGACAAGCCAGTGAATGACTGGGCTTATGTATGTTTCCGTAGGAACTACTCTTTCTACGCCTTGGACAACCAGAACCTAAGGCAGCTGTGGGACTGGAGCAAACACAACCTCACCATCACTCAGGGGAAACTCTTCTTCCACTATAATCCCAAACTGTGCTTGTCAGAGATTCACAAGATGGAGGAAGTTTCAGGAACCAAGGGGCGCCAGGAGAGGAACGACATTGCCCTGAAGACCAATGGGGACCAGGCGTCTTGTAAGTGGCGATGGCCTGGTCCTTGTAGCCCGTGGACCAGATAAGGTGGCCGCCCTCCTCCTCCTCGAGGACCGCACTGGCCCCCGGGGTTGGGGTGGGGTGTCGTTGCCCCTCGGTGAGCTGCAGCAACCCTATTTCTTACAGAGTTCTGCTTCTGAAATACCGAGGACAGGTGTATCCTGTCTTAGTGACTAGGAAGAGAACAATGCCTGATACTGGAAGATGCTGCATCCGCGTTGAATGAATGAATGAATGAATGAATGAATGATTTGATTCCTCCCTATAGACGCCCTTGGCTTCAATGCTCTAGCAAGTCCTTAGCTGCCACAGAGCCAGGGCTGCTAGCGGACGACACCCCCCTGACTCGTTCTCTGGAAGGGACATCTGAGCCTCGGGGCGCCGAGGGACTCGGGTCCTCGCAGCGGACTGTGGGAATTCAGGGGAGGGAGAGAAAGCAAGGTTGGGGTGGGGCTTAAGGGCGCCCTTGCTTGCGCTCCCCTCTCCGTAAGGCACGGTCTCCCCATGATCCCCACGCTCTCTAATTTCCTCAGCACGTGTTCAGTTTGCACCGGAGTCAAACGTCTTCCGACAGGGAAGGCTCGAAAGCGCCCGTGCACGACCACATTGTACCGGGGACAGACGTTACCCTCGAAAACTGCTTTTCCCAATAATCCCCGGCCAGGCTTCCCTCTCTCGGTGTGGCGCTAGCTGACTGCTGTTTCTTACTATTGAGCCTCCGGCCAAGTCACCGGCTGATGGCAGGGGCCTCCTCCAAGGACCGGCTCTTGCCTCCGAACCTCGAATCTCAAGGGAAGGCACGCGTGGGAGTGAGACCCGCCTGGGGAGCAGCAGACTGACCTCTCCCTTCGCACGGGTGCTCTCGGAGATGCAGGATCGCCTGTTCGGGGCGTGGCTGAGGGAAGGTTTTAATACTGATACCGTTACTGTTTTTCAACTTTCCTAGGTGAAAACGAACTCCTTAAATTTTCTTACATCCGGACATCGTATGACAAGATCTTGCTGAAATGGGAGCCGTACTGGCCCCCTGACTTCCGGGACCTCCTGGGGTTCATGCTTTTCTACAAAGAGGCGTAAGTAGGAGACAAAGAGGCGTGCGGGTTCGGAGGTTCCCCTTGGAGACTCCGCTGTCTCCCTCTTCCTTAGGGACGGCTGTCTCCCTTTTTACCATCTCACAGGCTGCTGGCCTGTCAGGTTAGGAACATCCCCATGGGCAAAACCAGAAATAAAAAAACCAGGTTTCTTTTGCCAGTTTCCTACAGCAACGTCTCGTTTTGCCTCATATCTGTGCACCTCGCCAAGACATCCTTAACAAAATTCGGGTTTTGTTAACTACTTAGCGGGTTTTTATCTTTTTTAAGTTTTTTATATTTTTTAAAGATTTTATTTATTTATTTGACAGAAAGAGAGATCACAAGCAGGCAGAGAGGCCGGCAGAAAGAGAAGGGGAGGCAGGCTCCCTGCTGAGCAGAGAGCCCGATGCGGGGCTCGATCCCAGGACCCTGAGATCATGACTTGAGCCGAAGGCAGAGGCTTTAACCCACTGAGCCCCCCAGGTGCCCCCTACTTGGTGGGCTTTTAAAGATCTATTTTCCTATTGATTTTGTGTTTTTTCCAACATTTAAAGAATTGTGGCAACACGTACATGACATCAAGTTGTGTTGCTCGGTAAGCTCAGGGGCATTCAGCACATTTGCAATATTGTCCAACTGTCTCTAGTGTCCATCTCGAGAAGTTTCTCATCTTCCCAAACGAAAACTGTCCCCATTACACAACACCCGGGCATTCTGGGTACAGCTGGCCCTTGAACAATGCCAAAGTTAGGGGTGCTGATCCCCCCACCCAGTCAAAAATCCACAAATAATTATCTCCCCCCAATAATAACCTACTAATTGCTAATAACCTACTATTGGCCGGAAGCCTCACTGAGAACATACACCATAGAATAACATGGGTTTTGGATGTTCTATGTCTTATAGACTGTATTCTTACAAGAAAGTAGCTAGAGAGAAATGTTATTAAGAAAGTGACAAGGGAGGGAAAATGCATTTAGGGTCCCGTTCTATAAAAAATGCACATGTGAGTGGATCTATGCCCTTTGGCCCAGTTGTTCAAGGGTCTACTGTATACGACTACGCTGAAAAAAAAAAAATGTTTTTAAAAAAAATTTTGTTTTGGGGTGCCTGGGTGGCTCAGTCATTAAGCGTCTGCCTTCGGCCCAGGTCAGATCCCAGGGGTCTGGGTTCGAGCCCCGCATCAGGCTCTCTGCTCTGCAGGAAGCCTGCTTCTCCCACTACCATCCCCTCTGCTTGTGTTACCTCTCTCGCTGTGTTTCTCGCTGTCAAATAAATAAAATCTTTAAAAAAAAAAAAAAATTTTGTTTTTAAGTAATCTGTTACCCAACGTGGGGCTTGAGTTTACAACCCTGAGATCAGGAGTTGGACACTCCACTGACCAAGCGGTCCGGGGTCCCCTGATGGTGCTGAAATTTTAAAGGGAGATGATGGAAGTCGTGATAGTATTCTCATTAATAATTACATCATCTTTGAAGGCTCATTTTGCTCAGACTGTGCTGGGAAGTAGCACACAGTCTCTCATTCAGTCTTTTTTTTTTTTTTTTTAAGATTTTAGGGGCGCCTGGGTGGCTCAGTGGGTCAAAGCCTCTGCCTTCAGCTCAGGTCATGATCTCAGGGTCCTGGGATCGAGCCCCAAGTCGGGCTCTCTGCTCAGCAGGGAGCCTGCTTCCCCCCATCTCTCTGCCTGCCTCTCTGCCTGCTTCTGATCTCTCTCTCTCTCTCTAATAAATAAAAAAATAGGAGCTTAAATAATTTCATTTATTCACTTGAGAGAGAGAGTGTGCACGTGCACAGGGAGTGGGGGGAGGGGCGGAGGGGGAGAGACTCTCCAGCAGACTCCATGCTGAGCTTGGAGCCTGACCCGGGGCTTGATCTCATGACCCCGAGGTAACGACTTGAGCCAAAATCCAGAGTCAGACGCTTAACCAATGGAGCCACCCAGGCGCGCCTCTCCTATGGTCTCACGGATAAGTAGTGAGGTAGTCGGTATCATCACCATCGCTATTGATCTAATTGGAAAATTGATCCAGGGGTCCCTTCTTTTTGGGATCCGTGTCATTTTTCTTTGTGGCAAAAGACTGTTGGTGAACGGGGGCCAGCCCTATAGGACGTCACCTGCTCTGCCGCGGCTCTCTCCGTCCTCCGAGCGAGAGTCATGGAGGGATAACCACCTTCTGCTTTGTCTCGAAAGCCCCTACCAGAATGTGACCGAGTTTGACGGGCAGGACGCGTGTGGCTCCAACAGCTGGACGGTGGTGGACATCGACCCCCCTCTGCGGTCCAATGACCCCAAGTCGCAGAACCACCCGGGGTGGCTGATGCGGGGTCTCAAGCCCTGGACCCAGTATGCCATCTTTGTCAAGACCTTGGTCACCTTTTCTGATGAACGCCGCACGTATGGGGCCAAGAGTGACATCATCTATGTGCAGACCGATGCCACTAGTAAGTGTTCCTTATGTGAAATGGCCATCTTGCCTTGAACACGTTGACACGGGGATGGCGTAGGAAGGGCTCTTTGATGTGGTTATTGGCTTCTAAAAGAGCGGGGTGCTGAGGCTTACAATTTCGAAAGACAAGGTGTAGCAATGAGCGCTGTATGTGTATGTGTATGTATATGTATATATGCATATTCCTTCCCATTCGGGAAGATTTTCAAGTATACATAGAAGTAGGAGAAAAATGAACGCCATGGACCACCTCCCAGCTTCAACGATTATGTTTTTTGTTATTTTTATTTCATCTCTGTGCCCCTCCCCCTTTCTTTTTTTTGGGGGGGAGATAGGAATATTTCATAGCAATTTAGTGGTATTTGTATTTTCATAAAGCCTAAGTCCTTCTCCTTTTGGGGAGGTCCTCAACCCTGGGGGTGATTCTGTGGCCTCCCCCACCTCACAGACACTTAGTGATGTCTGGAAACAGTTTTGGTTGTCATGGTGTGGACGTGGGGCTACCATCGTTGTATGCTGCTCGGCACCGACCGTGCGCACGGCAGACCCCGACCACAAGGAATTATCTGGCCCCAGATGTCCGCGGTACGAGGGTGAGAAGCCCTCCTGTCCCATGGGATACAGTCCCCAGCTTATGAGCGAGCCCCAGCTTTCTTGGCAGGTGCCCCCCCCCACCTTCTTGTATCCTCCAGCAATACCAAAGGACTCCACCGTTTCTGGAAGCTTCTAACTTCCAGATCTTTGTATCCACGAAGCCCTCTGCCTTGAGAGCCTCACCCCACACCCTTCACTGACTCCCTGAGACCTTTGTGTTCTCGAGGGGCAGGTTTTGTGGAGCCTGAAGGTGATACATTCTGGGGGGTGTTCGGTGAGATACCGTCTCAGCGATACCCTAACGGGCATCCCAGGGCTGAACGTTGCCCCGCGACTGGGTTCCATTTGGGGCACACGTTACCTGGAGAATGTGAGTTTCTCTCTTCCCACTGTCTTCCCTTTCCCCCGTGTCTTTCCGGTGCCCGGGACAGAGATAGCTTGGCTCGCACTCGGAGCCTTCCTCGACGTGTGGTGCATAAATGAACGAGCAAATGACTCTGTGCTCTGTGGCATGAATGGACTGTAATTCGGTGCCCCGTGCGCTCGCCCCGTGCGCTTTCCACATGTCTCCAGTTTTCTCTGCTGTTAAATAGCACTGCAGCGAACATCCCTGTGATTTCTCCGGCCGGTGCGTGCCTTCTCACGCCCGCCCAGCAGCCGGGCCCCTCCGGCTCAACGGTGCGCCTGTGTTCCCTTTCTCTTTTGCAGACCCTTCCGTCCCCCTGGATCCAATCTCCGTTTCCAATTCCTCGTCCCAGATTATTCTGAAGTGGAAACCTCCCTTGGACCCCAACGGCAACATCACGCACTACTTGGTTTTCTGGGAGAGGCAGGCAGAAGACAGTGAGCTGTATGAGCTGGATTATTGCCTCAAAGGTCAGTGTCCGGGGTGGGGAGTGCGGGGGTGATCCGCTTTGTCCTTGCGCACATATGTCTCCCTGCCCTGAGCTGGCTTCCCAGGGTAAGTGTGGGGGCACGGGCCCACACACGCCGCTGCCTCTTGCCCCAAAACGCACAGATGCCTTTCTAAGCATCACCACCTCATGGCACTGAAGACTCACGTCAAAACCAGATAGCTCTCCTGTCTTGGCGCCATTTCCTTCTGAAATTTTTCCTCCTCCCCCTTCCCTGCCGTGGGGATGCAGCTCTGTCAACCCCCTGGATTTCGGGGCTCAGCTAGGAGTCGAAGGGTTAATGACAAAGTCAGGGAAGACTTTTAGGCCCTACATTTAGACCCTTAACGTTTGAAGGATTGAGGTTAGCAAGGGCTGGTCATGTGTTCCCTTCTGCACTTTCCATGAAAAATTTATACCAGTGATAATCTTCCCCCCTCCCCCCCGACCCCTGCCGCTGGTCTTTAATCTTGTTTACTTAATAGGCTTCATCCATTTGCAGGAAAACAGAAAATTATTGGAGCCTCAGACTCGTTTGTATAAATTAGTTTAAAAGTTTAAAGCCGGATTGAAAAAACAACCAACACAACACCCCATCAGACCGGAGAAACAGATGTCATTTTTTTTTTCCTTTGCTGAGGGTGTGTGTGTGTGTGTGTGTGTGTGTGTGTGTGTGTGTGTGTGTGTGTGTGTGTGTGTTTTGTTTGTCTGTATTTATTTTTCTTTAGATCGTTTTGAGCTAGTGATTTCCTCAGCCCTTGACCTTGGAGGCAAAGGCTCAGGGAGTGCTGGTGAGCCACAGTGGAGGCCTCGAGCCTGTGGGCCGCTCTTGGCCAGACCTCTGACCCGCTGTAGGGCTTTGGGCGAGTTACCGAGCCGGTCGCCGGCCGCCTCCTTTTCGGGAGACGGGGCGGGAGGCCAGATGATCTCCGGGAGCTGTCCCAGCTCTAAGATCATGTGCTATATGTATGCCTGTGACCTCATCCCCCCCCAGCTGAGGCTTGCAAACGTGATTTATCTCCTCAGATGCTTTATTATACAACTCGGGAGCAAACACAGGCCGCAGCTTAGCTGTGAGCTGTTGGCCCCGCATTCAAGTAACCGAAACCACCAGCTCGAGCTACCGCGGGCAGCGGCCCCCGGTGCTTTCCTTTCCTTTCCTTTTTTTTTTTTTTAAAGAGTAACGACTTGACTTCTTTTATTACAATGCGCCTCTTTAACCATGGCTTAATCTGTTACGATCACAAAGTTTACGGAATTAAACAATAAACGTACAGAGGACCGATATGGTACGATTCCACCCATAGGAGGCCCCCAGCAGAGTCCAGTCCACAGAGGCAGAAGGTAGATCGGAGAGGGGGAGGGGAGTCTGTGCTTCGCGGGGAGATGGAAAGTTCTGGAGACGGAGGGTGGGTGGGGGTGGCCGCAGGACCGGGCGAGCGTGCTTCGTGCCGCTGAGCTGTGCGTTTAGAAATGATGAAGATGGTAAATTTTGTGTTATGTGCATTTACCACAATTGGAGAAAAATACGTAAAATAAACAAGCTTACTAATTATGACTAGTAGTGGTTTCCCATTATCATCATCTGGGGCGTTTTTTCCTCTCCAGACTTTATTGAAATCTGGTTGAATCATACGATACTGAAAGGTAATGGGCGCCTAGGTGGCTCAGTGGGTTAAAGCCTCTGCCTTCGGCTCAGGTCGTGATCTCAGGGTCCTGGGATCGAGCCCCACATCGGGCTCCCTGCTCGGTGGGGAGCCTGCTTCCCCCTCTCTCTCTGCCTGCCTCTCTGCCTACTTGAGATCGCTCCTTCTGTGTCAAATAAATAAATAAAAAAAAATCTAAAAAAAAAAAAAAAGATACTGAAAGGTAAAACTGTAAGGTATTGAAAGTGCCCATCCGGATGATTTTGATACAACCGTGTGTCTTAAGGCTATTTCTCTCAGGTAGTGAGTTAGCCCATACATCCCTCACTGGGTATTTTTCCCTTTCTGTGTGTGTGTGTGTGTGTGCACACGCATGTGCGTGTGAACATTGGAGTTCAGCTCCTTTAGCATATTTCAGTTTGAGACTACAGCGTTGTCAGCCGCAGTTTTAAAAATTGTGGTGAAAATACATATAACATAAATTGACTATCTTAACTATTTTTAAGTGCGTGGCTCAGTGACAATAAACACACTCGTTGGTATCCCCGCCATCCTTCTCCAGAACTCTCTCATCTTCCTGAACCGAGACTCTGTCCCCGTGAAGCACAGACTCCCGCCCCCTTCCCCCACCCTGGCTCCCACTGTCTCCTCTCTGTCTGTATGGACGGGACTGTCCTCAGTGCTCCCGTATCTCTACTTCTACCGTGTAGTCACAGAAAAAACCATGGGCCACTACATGCCCTGCAGTGGGGGCCAGAGAGCGTAACGGGAGTGAGGAAGTGTGTCCGGCCCGATCAAACAGCCCTTTCCTCTCCAGAAAATTCTCAGGATCCTCCCTCACGAAGGACCATGATCAAGTCCCTGTAATGGTTAACCCAGCCGGGTTAGTCTGTGTCTATTAGTAAATGTCAGAAGTGTTTTTAAGAGTCCCCCGTAGCCGCTCACAGCTGTGTACATACTTGGGCTTCCGAGTGGATACTCACCATTCACGGGAAAGTACTTGGAGCCCATTGTCTCCAGGACTGATTTGAGGGGAGAGGAAAAAAGTGTGCGGTCGCCCCCTACGAGGCTCCGGGTGCAAGGGCTGGTGGCGGGAAGGGTGGATCCCAGGGCCCTTTGTGGATTCTGCCCGGAGAGAGTAGCTTTCATGCATTACGGTTGCACCCGAAGGTGTCTGTGCTTCACGCAATGGATGACAAGTGTCCCTGGGTTTGGACTCAGGGGTTGAGACAAGGCCAGCTGCGGTACTTGAAAAACAACTTTGTGTCTTTGAAAAATGCCCCCCCCCATGTCTCCCCATGTTGTTAGTCCAGAGTTTCTCTCCCTCAGCACTGTGGACATCGGGGGCCAGATCATTCTCTGGGGCGGGGCTGTCCCGTGCCTTGTGGGATGGTCAGCAGCAGCCCCCCACCCCTGGCCTCACCCCCCAGACGCCGGAGTCTCCTCCACCCCCTGTATTCCTCACACCCAGAACATCTCTAGACCTTGCCCAGTGTCCCGGGGGTGGGGGACGGTACAGAATCCCCTCCCTCACCCCCGACCCTGGGGAAGGACCGGTGCTCTGCTGATTTCTGGATCCCTACATGAACTGTGGGTTCTTTCATTTGCAACTGTAGTTCGGACCCTTTCTATGGCCTCCCGTCACTTTATATGGTTGGCTGGCTGATGGATTCATTCATGCAACTGTCACTCCTCCCCACCCCCCAGCCCTTTTCTAATCCCACCTCCCACCATCCTGTCCCTCCTTCTGTCCTGCTAGCGACTTGGGGTTCTTAGTGTCTTTTGGCATCAGGGAAATTCCTACCCCAGGGACTTTGCACTTAAGCTTTTTGCTTCGTCTGAACTGCTTTACACCAAGATGTGTGTGTAGCTCATTCCTTTCCTTAATTTGGGACTGCGCAGTGGTCACTTCCTCCAAGACCACCTCAGGAAAAGCATCAGCCCCCGACATCCTCTGTATGTTCACCCTGCCAGCTGACCTGTGACATATGTGTTTATGTTAATTATGTAGCCGCTCCCCCACCCCATCCCCGGCCACTAGATTGTAGGTTTCCACGGGGCTGGGACATACCTGGTTACCTTACAGTCTCCAGCCCGATGGGGTGACCTTAACAGTTTCTGGAACACCCTGACACGCACAGGTGCCCCATGTGCCCAGCCCCGCCGAGAAGACCCCGTTGGCGGGTTGTGTGTTGCGGGCTCAGGGGAAGGATCCGAGGCCACCTGCTCTGCCTGTCTCTAGGGTTGAAGCTGCCCTCCCGGACCTGGTCTCCACCGTTCGAGGCCGAGGGCTCCCAGAAGCACAACCAGAGCGAATACGAGGAGTCTTCCGGCGAATGCTGCTCCTGCCCCAAGACGGACTCTCAGATCCTCAAGGAGCTGGAGGAGTCCTCTTTTAGGAAGACCTTTGAGGATTACCTGCACAATGTGGTGTTCGTCCCCAGGTCAGGACTCTTCATTGGCTCCTTGGGGGGGGTGGCGGGGGGGAGGTCATTCCCTGGAGAACAAGGTGAAGAGGGGACCAGGGAGGGGGGCTCGGGGAAAGGAAGAAAGTCAGTAGGAAATAGAGCAAATAAGCGCTCCAGACGGGGGGGAAAGTTAAAAAAAGAACAAAAACCCAAAAAACCCTCCACATTTGCTTTCCCACGGGGTCCAAACCCTGTGTCCCAGCCTCGGGCCTCCGTCTGCGTTCTTAAATGAGTTTTGTTAGATTTTGTGGCAGACCCCGAGGAACGCCACCCCTCTGGCCCCGTGTTTGATTTATCTTGAAGTCTCAAGCTCAGAGCATTCTCTTTGTTCATCTCCCCACCCTTCTTGTCCTTCTGGAAATTTCTGTGGCACCTTCAAAACCCAGAGGCTTCTCCTGTTTAAGATCTGCCCTGCCGATGTCCATTGTCCATAGGCTGGGAGAGGGTTTGTGGTGACAGCGACCCCAGGCTCCTCCCCCCGCCCCCGCCCCCCATCTTTTGCCTTTCCCAGAGGCAGAGATGCTTAGGGAAACGGCACGTGTCTCTTGCTGCCTCAGTTTACTTATCTGCCAAGGGCTGATAATAATAGTTCTTGACCCTGGGGATGTTTGGAGCCAGCTGGTCCTCTGCTGGGGGGCCCCGCCCTGTGTAGAAGGCTGAGCAGTGTCCCTGCCTCCACTGACCTGACGCCAGCAGCGCTGTGTGCATCCCCTTACTTCCTGCGTCTTTAGAATAATGCACTGACGCAGCTGTCACCTCCGGTCCATGGGCCCAGAGCCGGTGTTTCTGAGCCGCTGAGGGACCCGATCTCGGTTCCAGCAGCGGGTGAGGGGTGTGGGCTGTGAGCTGCCCCCTCTCCCGCTCCCCTCACGGCCCTCAGCGGACAGGGTCCCCAGCAGCATCTGAGGCGACGGTCCAGAGTGGCCCGAAACCCCAAGAGGCTGACGTTGGGATAAAATAAGATTCTAAAATGGGTCCCTTCAGATGCTTGCCATCGCTTCTCACACGAACAGATGTTTTCCCAGAACCACTGTTGTGTGACATTTAAAATTTTTTTTTTCTTTCTCGCGTTTTTTTGTTTTTTGTTTTTTTTGCTCCCCATGACCCTGAGTCCAAAGAGTGCTAAATGTCCCAGCCCAGACATGGGGGTTGGAGTTACCGTTTTACCCATTAAAAACAAAATGCTGCTGGGCTTAAGGAAACGGCTGAGTCAGTTGTGATGTTTAAACGTAGTCAGGTGCGGCATGGGAGGGGGACCCCAGCTGGCCAGGTCTTGGGGCCGGGGGTTGGGGGGGGTATTTTCTCTGATTCTCCCCTCCCCCTCCTGCCATGTTTTCTGCATCTGATGGAGACGCTGTGATTTGGGGGAGTGGGAGACGTGGTCCCCAGTCAAGGGCAGGGCACCCTTGGGCTGTTTGGAGGGAAGGCGGCTTCCGTGTGTCAGAAGCCTGCGGTCTGTCTGAACGAGTCCTGTCTGTCCTCAAAGTGGTTGGTTTTGTTTTCACAGAAAATCCTCGTCAAGCCCTGGTGCTGAGGACAGTAGGTACGACTCCCCTGCAGGAGGTCCACGTGGCCGCGGGGGGCCAGGCAGGGCAGGAAGCATGCCATGTGTCTTTGAGACTCCAGAGGCTTCCGTGGCTTTAATGCATGTGATGGGCTGCCGTGCCGATCCCCGAGGCTTCGCGAATTCATACGGGAGCTGCCTTCACCCTCAAATGGGGTCCGGGCGTGAATGTCGGGAATGAATCTGCGCTAACACCCCCTTACTAAAACGTAGACTCGAGGGGCGTCTGGCTGACTCAGTTGGTGGAGCAGGTGACTCTTGGTCTCTGCGTCGTGAGTTCGAGCCCTACGTTGGGGGCAGAGTTTACTTAAAAAAAAAAAAAAAAGGGATCGACTAAAGAGGTGTACTTTCTGGGCACCTCTTAGATGCCACACACATTGCCCTCCGTGCATTCACTCGCTAAACATTTATTTATGTTTATCGACACCGACGGTGTGGGCTGGTCTGTGCCTGGAACCCAGAGTCTGAGCCACATGCAGCAGGTGGTGGGGGGAGCCGGATCTGCGAGCGGAACGTTTTCATTTGGGGTGACAAGTGCGGGGCTGTAAGTGTGCCATGTCGCTGAATTCCCCCGAGGACGGGCAGGCTTCCCTGCGAACGCCAAGGGGGGTTGTCCTGGAAGAGAGGATAGGCAGGGAAGCTGGGGAAAGGAAGGCCGTGGGATGAATCACGGGCCCCTGGAAGGAGCCAGTGGGCTGGGGGAGACTGGAAAGGCAGGTCAGGGTCACGTGGAGGGATGTCGCTCTCTCTGCCTTGGAGTTGCTTTTTGATTTTTCAGGCCTGTTTGTGTGGCCCTGGTCTGACCTCTAGTGGCCTTTTGGAATATGACATGCAGAAAAGAAAGGCGGGGACATTCGGGACTTGGGTCTGCCTGGCATTTCTCAAATCTGTCACGTACTGACCTTTAGGGTCAGGTCATTCTCTGTTGGGGGACCCGCCCTGCGCGTAGTAGGATGTTGGGGCATCCTGGTCTCTGGCCTCACAATGCTAGTAACTCACGTGCTCCCCAAGTAGTGACAACCAAAGATGTCCCCAGATGTGCCAGATGTCCCCGTGTGGCGGGGCGAGGGGCAGACTCACCCCTGGTTGAAACCTGATTGGTTTGCTAGGAGATTGTGGGGTGTGTAGCCAGCGGGGACTTTGAGAACCCCAAACCACCTATAGCAGGGGGGCAGGGGGTGGCAACTGCATACACATCCGGCTTGTTTTATGAGACCTTTTCATGTTTCCAGTTGTTTGGTAGTTTTTCCTGAGGCACCAGTGTTGTGGTCATTTGGGAAGAGGCCCATTTGTGCCTGGCTGGAAATGTTCTGAATCTTGCTAACATGGGTCTATCTTTGGCTTCTACCCAAGAACATCACTGGTCTTTGCATATGAAGAAACCACGCAGAAAATCTCAATGCATGTCCCCCCACCCCTGGGCTCCCATAGAGTTTGTCTTCTGACTACAGTGCAGCAGAAACTGAAAATTGGCTTCAAACATTTGGACAGAGAAGTCCTCCCTGGTGATTGAAAGTCTATTGCTTCGATACCTTTTGGAAGAAGCAGACCTGGATCCAGACTTTCATTAAAGTCTGTTTGGAAGGGAGCGGGGATGAGAATATCAACGCACCTTATATTTGTAGAATATCACCAAAACTGGGCTTTGATGCAAATTAGTAGCCTTAAATGATCCTGTAAGTTAAGGAAAAAAAAAACCTAAAAGGGTAAAAATAGAAATGTATTGTGAGGGAGAGGAATCCAGACGGCTGAACTTACAAATATAAGGATTGAAACCTCAAGTAACTAGTAGAAGTAAAGCAGGTGACCTGAAACCAGGGTCGAAGGAAGATTTCAATGTTGAATTCTCTGGACAGTCTTGTGTTATTCAAGTTGAAGCTTTCGGTGAGGAGCGAGGTTTTAACTTGATCTGATTCAAGATGAAGCAGAAAAAAAAATGAAATAGTCTGAGAACTTTGGTAAATGGGTAAAAGTTACGTCCCGAAAAGGCCCTGGGCCCAGAGAATCTTACAGACGAGGTATTTCAAACTCCGTGATATAGAAACTTTTCTGAGCATAGAGATGGATGGAAGTCTTTCCAGGTCATTCTATGAAACCGACAAAACGTCCCTTAGCACAACTTCATGTAGATGCTATGTTGGCTGAAACCCCAGGACCAACATCTTAAAGGAAACAGCGTGCTGACAATATCGTTTCACTCAGAAGCACAGGGTGATTTACGATCAGCAGATCGAATAAGTCATCAAGGGGCCCAGTAAGGAAAATCATATGATAATCTCACAAGACACCATTAATTAAAAATTCCTAAGTTAGGGAAATGAGCAAAAAAGAGGCCTTTTAGAAAAGTGGGGGTAGAATACTTCTGCTGCAAGGTAAATAAATATTACCTAGATGACGCCAACAGCCAAGCTAACATTGTACTTAAACGGTCCCTGTTACATTTAGAAGGAAGCCCAGTGGCGTCATTAGTATTAACATTTTCCTGGGTAGCTAGCCAATGCAATAAGACACAGAACAGAAATTAGAATAGCAAAGAGTGGATTGTGGGAAGTAACGTCATGGATATTCACAGGCCAACACCGGGTAGACTCTCTATGGCTTCCCAAGCTGGCTGCCCCACTGGCTGTCTGCCTGTCTTTTTGTCATTGAAGTTTCATCGGAATGCGGCCACTCCCATTTGTTTATACTTTGTATCTGCCCACTTTCAAGTGACAATAGCTGGAAAGCCCTTTGAAAGTTAAAGTAGAGACAAAAAGTACTTGGGGACACAGGTCCTGCAAAATCCAAAATATTTACTTCCTCCCACTGGCAGGAAAAGTGTGCCGACTTTTTCTAGTGTGTTCCTTGGAAAGCCAAGTATATCAACTATGAAACTCTTGGAAGAGTGTTTGGGGAAGAAGGTACAATGTAAATAAACAAAAAGCCCAGCGATATACTAGCAATAGTTAGAATAGAAAACAGAGGAGAGGAGCCCTTTTGTAATTGCCGTACCACTTTGGTAGCCCCACAGAGAATTAACTCCACAAGAAAAAAGGTAAACATCTCCTGAGCTCTCTGATTGTCCAGATACACGTGAAAGACTGTTTCACATCATTTACAGGAATCTCACTGGCCATACGGTTGATACAGTGTTACTATCCTTAGTGAATAAACAGGGTAGCAGTAGCAACAGTGAGGGAAGTGCTAGAATGTCCTAGAAACCGAGAAGATGGACAGATCCCTAGAGAAACACAAGGAACCAAGGAAGGAAAAACAAGCTCACACGGAGTGGTATGAAGAGATAACAGGCAAAGCAACAGGGCTTTGTTTTTCAGTCAATCTCTTGGGTTGACAATCTGCAGACAGACAGACAAAACCCAGAGAACCCTTTAACCCTGAGTACTGATGAGGTTATCCCGAGGTGCATTTCGGGGGCTGCTGGGAAGACCCCCGGTCAGTAGAAAGGTCCCAGAGAGCGGTTTCGCCGTATGGATGAACAGACACAGCCTAGTGATTTCCCTTCTAAGAGTCTAGTTTTAGGATCTAATAAAACTGTCCGACAGTGATCAAGGCAGCATTTGTAAGAGCAGAAAACCCCGGGGTACTCTGAATACAGACATGGGTTCCAGAGGAATGGGCTCGGTTCCAGACCCACCATTGTAAGACGAATATCGCAGTAAAGCAGGTCACCTGAATTTTTTGGTTTCCTGGTGCATATAAATGTTCTGCCAATACCAGACTGTGGCCCGTTAGGAGTGCCTTTGCATTATGTCTAACAAAACAGCATGCACACCTTAATTAAAAACTACCGCTACAAAATGCAGACCATCATCAGGGCTTGTTTGTGATTTACGGCTCGTGCGTTAAATTGAATTATTTTCCGGTTTTCTGCATTGAGCATGTGCTCCCTTCCTAACAGGGAGGGAAAACCTTCATACCGAAAAGACAGAACATAAATTCTGTGCTCAGTACTTAAGGCATTTTATTTCAAGGGAGCTCCTTGATGAATGTTTCCAACAGAGCAAGCAAACGAAGGATTACAAAACTCAAAACTCGCTGGGTCCTCCTTGTACCTACACGTAACATTTCTAGGAAAAAAAAATTGCCCCAGGAGACAGAGGGTAGTGGAACGATGAGTCATACAAATTTTCTCTGTGCTTCTTGTGTGTTTATAAATCTTGAGGCTGTTGGATTCATGTCTTAATTTCTTAATTAACTGGGGGAAAATGTGTGTCGACTGCATGGTTTTGTTTTGTTTTTGAGTTACCCTTACCAACCCGAGTGGTAAGACCCTATAGATGCTCTGTAGGGTCATGAGAATTAGAAGATGTGTTTTTCCTGTTTAGACAGATGATGTTGGTCCGTAGTTTGGGCTGCTGGGCTCCTGCCCTTTCGACAGGGATCCTGAAAAGTTAGACTCTGACATGCTTTGGGCATCTGGTGGCCAGTTAATCTGCAACGTGACAACCTGAAATCAAGCATGTTGAGGGGAATATCGGTGTGCATCCCCCGCTGATGGTCCTGGAGCCCCCCTCCCCTTGTGGGCGTCCTGGAAAGCTGCTGTGGGTTGTAATTCCGGGCAACCTGCATTTCATCCGCGTGCCCCCTTGCTTCTCCACCCGCCCGTCTTTGATTTTGAGCCTCTTACTGCCCAGCGTCATTTTTTGTCTTAAAGACGGTGATCGTATGACCGTGTGTGTCCGTGTGTCCCGCTGTCATGACAGGCCATCGCGGAAACGCAGGGCCCTCGAGGATGTTGCCAACGTGACGGCGGCCACGCCCACGGCTCCAGGTTTCCCCAACACCTCGACCAGCGCGCCCACGAGTCCGGAGGAGCACAAGCCTTTCGAGAAAGTGGTGAACAAAGAGTCCCTGGTCATCTCGGGGCTGCGTCACTTCACCGGCTACCGCATCGAGCTGCAGGCTTGCAACCAAGATGCACCCGAGGAGAGATGCAGCGTGGCGGCCTACGTCAGCGCCAGGACCATGCCCGAAGGTGGGTGGGCACATCGCCGGCGCCGGGAGACCCCGGTTCGCCGAGGGGCAGCCCTCCGCCCGTCAGGCAGCGCGGATGTGTACCTTATCTGCCTTCCTCGTTTCTTATTTTTATGGGCGCCTGGCTGCCCCGAGCCATTATAAAACTTTAGGAAACACACACACGCAGATATACGCATGAGAAATATGAAGTCAAATTAAGAAATACATACAGGCATGGTATTAATCAGGCTTCTTGAGAGAAGCAGAACCAGTGGGATATGAGCGAGATGAGTAGATAGGTACGTCGACCGTCCCGTGAAGACGTGAGTTTTACACGTCTGCTTCCCACGTGGGAAAGTTACGCAAACAGCGTGAGATGGGCTGCTCAGCCGGTCGGTGGTGGAGGTGGGATTCGATGTGAGGCTCAGGAGCCTGCCTCTAAGCACTGCTCCTTATAGCCAAGGCAGACGACATCGTTGGCCCCGTGACCCACGAAATCTTCGAGAACAATGTCGTTCACTTGATGTGGCAGGAGCCAAAGGAACCCAACGGTCTGATCGTGCTGTATGAAGTCAGTTACCGACGCTATGGTGACGAGGTAAGACCCCCCGTTGCTCGGGCACGTCCCTCAGAGCTGTCACTGGTACCCCCTCCCTCTTCTTAAATTCTGGCCCAGATGCTTCTCCTGTTGGATACATTGTCATTGGGACTCCACGCTTTGATTTAGAACTTTCCAGGGAGCTGGGTGAGAAACTCCGATCTCCAAACTTACTTATTTCTTCAGTTTCTCACGTTTCAGCCCCATCCGACAGGGTGAATGATGACTGCGTGCATTTATGTCCCTCCTGACGTCACAGGAGACCCATTTCACTTTAGTCAGAGTTCTCTGGGGGCAGAGAGGGAGGGAGAAGCAGACTCCCTGCTGAGCAGGGAGCCCGATGCGGGGCTGGATCCCAGGACCCTGGGATCATGACCTGAGCCGAAGGCAGAGGCTTTAACCCACTGAGACACCTAGGCGCCCCCCCCACCCCGAGCTTTTAATAAGGAACTTTTCGTTTACTAGCAGACACCGTGTGGGGTGGTGGGTGAACACAGAGATGGCCGACATATGGCCTCTAAGAGGAACAAAAAAGGAGCCAAGCTGTACTGAGGGGTCACTGTGTGTCTCACACCTACAAAGCCCTGTACACATAGTCTTATCTCCTTTATCGTATTTTATCTGCCTTTATCTAAGGCATGACAAGTGGCCCCATGATTTTTACGGACTGCTAGGAAAAAAAAAGAAAGAAAAAGATGCTTCCAGTTCTAACTGTAAGTTCGTGTTGCTTCTAAAGCTGCCTTGTAATTTCAGAAATGCCAAAATGTGAAAATAATATGCCCCTCAGGACTGATGAAATGCAGTAAATCCTCGGAATAACCCAGTGAGCTTGGTCTGGAAGCGGCCAGAAGTTTTTTGTCCAGGGACCATAAGAATGAAGTCAGGACTCAAACCCAAGACTGTCCGATGTTCTCATCCGAGGGTTGGCAGCTTTTTTTTTTTTCTTTCCCGGGCCGGATAGGGAGCATGTTCGGCTTCGCGGCTGGACGGGCTGGGCTGCCAACACTCAGCTTTGCTATTGTAGCTCGGAAGCCGCCTGGCAGAGGAGACGTAGGCTCGTGGGGATGGTTGTGTGCCGGTGACACATTTTGTTACAGAAACAGGCAGCGGGCTGGCGTTGTCTAAGCCGCGCCCTTAACTACCGTGGGTGGATCTCCATCCCCCGAAGGGCTGGGTCTGCACCTGCCGGGAGAGGTGCTCGAATGCGCCTGTGGACGATTCTCCCCTTGACCGTGTGACTGCGAGCAGATGAGCCTCGCCGCCTCCCCGGGTTGGACCGAGCCCTTCCCCCATCCCGGACACGCTCTCTCTCTCTGTCAAGTAAATAAATAAAATTAAAAAATATTATAATAACAGCTTTACTGTGACACAGTCACATACCGTAAACTATGCCCATTTCAAATATACAGTTCGGGGCGACTGGCTGGCTCCATCAGAAGAGCATGCGACTCTTGGTCTCTGGGTCACGAGTTCGAGCCCCACGTTGGTTGTAGAGATGACTTAAAAATAAAAACTTTATGATACAATATAGTAAAATAAAATATACGATTTAATAGTGTTTTTTTTAAGATGATTACAGTTTTTTTTTTTTTAAAGAGTTTATTTATTTATTTGACAAAGTGAGAGAGATCACAAGTAAGCAGAGAGGCAGGCAGAGAGAGAGGGGAAAGCAGGCTCCCTGCTGAGCAGAGAGCCCAGTGCGGGGCTCGATCCAGGACCCCGAGATCATGACCCGAGCTGAAGGCAGAGGCTTTAACCCACTGAGCCACCCAGGCACCCCAAGATGATTACAATTTTTAAGTATTCTCTACACCCAACGTGGGGCTCGAACTCACAGCCCTGAGACCAAGAGTCAATGCTCCACCGACTGAGCCAGCCAGGCGCCCCCTATTAAGCTAGTGGTTTTTAGTAATTCACAGAGTTGTGTGACCGTCACCACATCAATTTCAGAGTATTTTCCTAAAAAGTCCTCTCCCACCCCCCGGCTCCTGATCTCCCTCTCCTGCCTCGTCTTCCTCCAGCCTCTGTCCATCACTGACCTGCTTTCTGTCTCTGTGGATTTTGTGTGTTCTCGGCACTTCCTATAAATGAATCGTCCGGCACACGGCCTTCTGTTGCCGGCTTCGGTCATTGTCGCGATGTCTCTGAGGTCCATCCACGTCGTGACACGTGTCCGTGCTTCCTTCCTTTTCCTGACTGAGAAATACCTCATCACGTGGATGGACCACATTTTGTTACCTGTCACCCGCAGGCGGACATTCGGGGCCTTCTCACCATCCTGCCGCTGTGAGTAATGCAGCTCAGAGTGTTTGCGCGGACGTGTGGTCTCAGCTCTCCTGAGCACATAGCAAGGGATGGAACCCCCGGGTCCTGGGCCAGTGCTTTCAGGGAAATGCCCGCTCTTCCCCCAAGTGGCTGCACCATTTTTTATCCCTAGCAGTAGCATCTCAGGGTTCCAGCTTCTCCGCGTGGTCGCCGACGCGGGTTCTGGGCTGTCTCTTGGGTTAGGGCCATGCTGGTGGCTTCGAATGGTGTCTCACTGTGGTCGTGACGTGGGTTTTCCGGATGGCTCATTTGGGCCCGAGTTTTGAGTCTTTCCTTGAACCCACGGGACTGGCCAGCTTCGGGAAGCTTCGGGCAGTTGGGGTCGGCCCTGGAACCGCGGTGGGGTTGAGGATGGGAGGCAAGAGCCCCTCGAGGGGGAGGGGCAGCTTCCAAAGGGAGTTTGGGATATTGTGGGCGGCGAGGAAGAGCGTACGGATTCTGGGCAGGGGGCAACACATTTCCACTGCAGACCTTCCTTGGTTTTCTTCCTGCCGCTATGAGCAGCTCTTTCCCATTTGCCTGGAGTTGGCCAGTATTGAGCACTGAGGTCCTTCATCCTACAAACCCCTTGGTCGTGGGCAAACTGGGACATTTGGTTACCCAATTGGCATAAATTTCTCCCAGCTGCCTGCGGCTGGACTGCCTCCCCCATCCCCAGAATCCAAGGGTCACCAGTAGGAATCCCCACTAGACCCTCAGCCCCATGTGGGCCAGCACCGATCCCGGACAGACTGGTCCTATTTGCCCTTTAGGGGAACAGAGATTGGGGTGGGTAGGGGGAAAATAGGAGAGTGAGAGTTTACAGTCACTTTTTAAAAAAACCTTTTCGTGGACAGGATGGGGGATCGTCTCCAACGTCTTCCTTTATTGCCTAGCATCGCTTTGATAAAGTAAGAAAATAATGTAAAAATTTTTTTTGCTTACATACCATTAATACTGTTGGGGTGTGATTTTGCCAGTTCTACAAAATCCTTTCCAGCATTTGGTGGGAGGTTGGTTGGTTGGTTGGTTGGTATTTGCCAGGTTAGTAGCCGAGATCACCTCTAGCTGCATCACTTTTGAAGCTCTCTTTCCTTGAATCTCGCATTCGAGTCATTTGCCATCTTACCTCGTCCCCTCTCTGCCCAGGAGACCCTGGCCCCGGGGACCTCCCCCTCCCCGGAAGGAGCATCACTTTTTACTCTTGGTGCTCTCCTCTCCTTTGCTTCGGTGTCTCTCATGGTCTGGAGCGTCCGTCTCATTGACACAGACTTTGATGCAATTGGTTTCTTTGCTCTTTGTCAGGTTTTGCTGCTTCTTCCCTTTTTGTTTTTGTTTCTCGGTGTCTGTGGAGACAGCTGCCTCACTGTCCAGTGCCTTCCATTCATGCCCCCTTCCCAGTCCCCTCGCCCCTCGAGGCGTGTGGGGGTCCACGGCTGGCCTTGGAGGGTGCGTCTGCCCTCTGTCCCCGATAGCAGCTACCTTCGGTTCCTGTATTTGCGTGTTTGCCTGTTTCTACTTGGTGACTCATCGGACTTGGACGAACCTTTGGACCAGAGCCCCGGCCCCTGCCGCCAGCCCGATCCAGCCCGATCTGCTTTCTTGCTGCTGTTGTCACATGACGAGCACGGGAGTTTTTTACGCTTCTTTCTCTGCCCGCTAAAATTTTCCAGTCCAGCTCTCTGCATGCACTATTAACTTGGAGCTGTTTTGGAAAGTTTTTAAAATTTGGCCCGACGCGTGCAGGGTTCACGGTCTCCCTTCTCAGTGAGCCTCTTGCCTCTCCCACTAAACTTTGGGTTAATCTCTGTTTACATGGTTATCACTAGGGTGTGTATCCCTTCCTTATCTCCTGTTTTCAGAGATCGTGATAGGTCCCAGCTCTTTTTCAGAATGGTTAAGTAAAGCAAAGCAAAGCAAAAGGCTGCACCAAGGGAAGGAAGACTTAAAATGCGTCCTTAAGACATTAAGCCCGTGCAAGTCTTCAGTTCTGAGGCCAGGAGGTGTGGGCCTGAAATTTGATGTAGGTCCTGTGGGTCTCTTCTTTCCCGGCCTTTTGGGACTTTCTAGAGGCCTGGTGACCATGCCCCACAGTGGTTCCAAAAAGGGTGGGAGCCAGATGGTTCTGGATTCAACACGGGTGCTTGGCCCGGCCACTTACCAGCCAGGAGAGCTTGACCAACTGTTTGGTCTCTTCAACCGGGGGTCGGCAGACTGGTTTTGTACGCCTGTGTTCGTATAGCTC
>CM053603.1:4302619-4319128 GCA_028646535.1 Procyon lotor
GGGGCGGGGCGGGGCCGAGGAGGAGCGGCGGGGGCGGGGAGGGGCAGTAGTGGGAAATTCAGGTTCCGCCACCAGGCTGAGTTCTTACTACGTTAAATCAGTAAATTTTAAAAATGGTGAATGGGCGGTCTTTCTATCCAACAACTACTACTTCCTATAAAAAGGCCTCAAAAGCAATCTTTGTGCCTTTTTTCCCCCCAAAGCAAGAGGAGCATCTCTCCAGTTGGAGTCTGCGTTGAAACCAGCCGCAGGCTCCACCTGTTCAGGGATCCGTGGATTTCCGTGTAACCAGGTGAGTTCCCCGTGGAAATTGCAGCGACAGGTTCCAGCAGTTTCCACGATGCAGAACTGCCAGTGTGTCCTTCCTGTGGGCAAATGACACCAAGAGTCACTGAGTGAAAGTAAAAACTAGATTACTCAGTTTCTTAGAAAATACTCACATGTTGAAAATTCTGGTTAAACTTTTCTTTGCATTTGGTTCAAAACGAAGATGATATGAAAAGCTTGCCCTCACTTGTTCTTCCATCCTATTCCTCCCTTAGCGAGGGAGTAATAGGTAATTGCAATTAGGTAATTGCTTTTAGTGGTTTATCGTGCATTCTTATAGGGCCGGTTTTCAGGTGAATACAAGCAAATGTATTCTTGTTTCCACTTTACTTACATAAAGCATTGTAGTACTGTATGCATTTCTCTTTGTCTTGCGTTTTTTCCCCTAACATATACTGGAGATTTTTCCATTATTAGTTCATAATTTGCTCCTTGGAATGGCGAATAGTATGAAAAACCAAGATCTAGACACTGGGTATGCTTAGTAAGTACCCCTGGAGTAGCATTCCTTCTGGGACCTTTCTCTGGTTTTAGCTAGGAAATATATGTGTATTTTTGGCCGGGTGGACCAACAATGTTGTTGTTGAACATTTTATTCTTACTTTTTAAACATGTTTTTAAACTTATTTGAGAGAGACCTTGAGCAGCGAGGAGGGGCAGACAGAAAGGGAGAAGCAGACTTCCCACCAAGCAGGGAGTGAGCCCACCTGGGGCTCAATCCCAGCACCCTGGGATCATGACCTGAGCCTAAGGCAGATGCTTAACTGCCTGAGTCACCCAGGCGCCCCTAAGATTTTATTTTTAAGGAATCTCTACACCCAAGATGGGGCTCAAACTTAGAACCCCAGGATCAAGAGTTGCACACTCCACCGACTGAGCCAGCCAGGGGCCCTAGATATATATGGTTTTTAAATCATGAGTTTAACATGATATTTCTAATTCAGTTTTAAATTTGCAGTGTATTTTTCCCTCAACTTTTTGGATTTTATGTTAATTTTTTTATATGTCATACTAAAAATATTGGCTCTTAACAGCAACATTGATTTATTTACTTAATGGCATTCTCCTTCACTATATATATTTGAAAAATGACCCTTAGAAACATCGCTATCTGTATCTAGCAACCCCACTTCTAGAAATATATTCTGAATGTCAACCTCCGAAAATAAGATATGAGGTTATTCATGGGGGTGTCATTTCCAGGAGCAGGAGATGAGAAGCAATTCAAATGTCCCATCAGTAGAAAACAGTAGAATTAGCAATATATTTTGTTTTAAAGTCATGGGAAGGCGTTGTTTTTTCAGACTCTGTGCTCTGTGCTCACATTTCCACTTCTACATTTATTAGAATTTAGGGGTAATTATCCTGTTGTTCCTAAACCCACGCCTGCTTATCTTCAGAAGTAGGGACTTCAGATTCATGGTGGGGCTCATTTTCCCCTGTAGGGTCCCCCTACATACTATGTCTTTTCTTTACGTGTAGGGAGTCAAGATAATAAACCTGGTCTGGCGTCTGAATTTGAGCAAGAACATAAAGTGATTACAGAGGAAGTCAGAATTCTCCCAGGCAACTGTCCAGGTGAGCCCCAGGTAGATTGTGAGTCCTTGTGAAGAACATCCCTGCCCTGTGCCTTGGGAGTTTGGAGTGTTACATTAGGAAATGTAAATCAGGGAACTTTGTAAAATGTCCTTTTTTTCCTGACAAGATCAAAAGCATTTAGGGTAAACCTCTTTGTGCACCTTCTTTGCTTCCTCTTAAATTCTCGGTGCATCACTTCAAATTTTACTTCAGCCTTAGAGGAAGAAAAAAGATATGTCTATTTTCCTTCTTAAATGTAAGTTTCATGTGAGCTCCACATCTAGCTCTTTCCCACTTTACATTCCTGACAATTCCTTCTTCTATTAGCCTCAATCTCAATCTTTTTAGAGTCTTTTTAAAAAAATATCTAAAATTGGGGCACCTGGGTGGCTCAGTTGGTTAAGCATCTGCCTTCAGGTCAGGTTTCGTGCTCTCACTATCTCTGTTGCTATCTCTGTCTCTCTGTCTCTGAAATAAATAAATAAAATCTTTAAAAAATTATCAAAATTGTCATACCTATATCTCTTTCACTGCAAACCTCCTGAAAAACACTAATCCTTTAAGGTCTGCCTTCACAAATATGTGCGTCTTATCTTTCATTTTTCCCACAAATTTAAACTTCCTTTCAATTTGTTTCAGATTTGGAGACTCTACTTAAAGCCAAAGGGTTAACTTCTAAGCTGCATGTTTTTAGAAAACAACAATATGAAGGCACAAAAATGGTAAGACTTTAAATTTTCCACAGTAAGAAAATGCCATAAATTAGAAAAGCTAGAGTTACCAAGAGAGTCGTTCTCCCAAGAGAAAGTGGCCTCTGAAACTATTGTGAATTTGGAGAAAAATTATTTCACAATTCTTTCTTCCTTGAACATCTCCACAATTGTTTCCATAAGTGAGACTCAGATATTGAAGATTTGAAACATAAGCTGATGTTAAACGTATCAGAAAAAATGTTCTCTGAATGTAATAAGGACTTGCGGTACCACAGCCATCTTTTTAAATTTCTAACCACTCCAACTAGCATAAAGCCTATACAAACACTCCAAGTAGCAAAAATGCCAAATTATAATAATGTTATACATAACAGAATTCCTGGGAGAGAGAATTCGTATGCTAGCACTGAATATTAAAAATACTATAAATTATAGTTATCATTCATCTCTGAACCAGCAGGAAAGAAATCATCTTGGAGTGAAACTCAATGAAGGTAATCAGTGCTTTAAAATCTTCAGCACAAAATCTAACCTCACTCAGCACGAGAGAATTCATACCAGAGAAAAACCCTGAGACTGTGATCAGTGTGGCGGATCCTTAAGCAGTAGTTCTTACCTGACTGCTCATAAGAGAATACATAATGGGGAGAAACCCTACAAATGCACTGACTGTGGCAAAGCCTTTAGTAATCCCTCTTCCCTCAGACTGCACATGAGAACTCACACTGGAGAAAAATGTTACGAATGTAGTCAGTGTTTTCATGTCTCCCGTACTAGATGTATCCTCAAAAGGCACAAGAAAGTTCGCACTGGGAAGAATCATTATGAATGTAATCAGTGTGGCAAGGCCTTCAGCATGAGGTCCGAATTCATACAAAGGAGAAACCTTATGAGTGTCATGATTGTGGGAAAGCCTTTAGGAAGAGCTCCCATCTGACCCGGCATGTGAGAACTCATACTGGAGAAAAAAACCCTATGAGTGTGATCAGTGTGGAAAATCCTTCAGCAGTAGTTTTTCTCTTACTGTGCACAAGAGAATACGTAATGGAGAGAAACCCTATGAATGTAGTGACTGATTAAAAAGCATTTAATAATCTCTCATCTGTTAAGAAACATGTGAGAACTCACACTGGGCGGGGGGGAAAACCCTATGAATGTAATCATTGTGGAAAATCCTTCAGCAGTAACTCCTACCTTACTGTGCACAAGAGAATTCATAATAGGTAGATAGGAATGCAGTGACTATGGGAAAGCATTCATTGATTTCTCACCCTCCAACATCTTGGAAACTCATGCTGGATGTAGAAATTATCTTTGCGTAACAAATTAGCCCTCAAACCTAGGGCTTTAAAGCAAGAAACATTTATTATCTCACGATTTATGCAGGTCAGGAGTTCAGAAATGGATAACTATAGAATTCCGGTTCTGGTGCCCTCACGAGGCTGCAACCAATATGTCAACTAGAACGGCAGTCACCTGAAGTCTTTAGGACTGAAGGGGCCACTTGGAAGGTTGATTATTCACATGCCTGACAGACTAGTGCCAGTTGTTGGCATGGGACCTGGGGTTCCTTTCCATGTAGGCCTCTCTGCAATAATGAGTGTCTTTGTAATATGGCAGCAAGTTCTCCCCAAATAATGTGACCCAAAAGACCCAGGGTAGCAGCCATAATGTATTTTATGACCTGGCTGCAGAAGGATATATTCTCTTCGTCTATATTGTGTTGGTCACCTAGACTGATTCTGACTCAGTGTGGAGGGAACCACACAAGGAATAGATACCAGGAGAACCATTTTGGAGACTGGGATCCACCGGGAGCCATTTTGGAGACCAATCATGACTCGGTGAAGAAAAGCTGTCATCAATACAGAATAGAATTCAGTAGCCCAAATGTTAACTCACTGTGGAGAGAAACCCTATAATTACGGCCAATTTGGTGAAACTTTTACCTCAAACTCTCACAGAAAGAAAAAAAAAAAAGTACCAGGCACCTGGGTGGCTCAGTCGTTAAGCGTCTGCCTTCGGCTCAGGTCATGATCCCAGGGTCCTGGGATTGAGACCTGCATCGGGCTCCCTGCTCCGTGGGAAGTGTACTTCTCTCTCTCCCATTCCCCCAGCTTGTCTCTCGCTGTGTCTCTCTGTCAAATAAATAAAATAAAAATCTTAAAAAACAAAACAAAACTGGGGAGAAACAGAAGGAATGCATTGGCTAAAGGAAAGCCTTTTGTGGTATCTTGTGAATCACATGAAATTCACACGAAGGGAAAACCCTATGAATATCATCAAAATGGAAAACTTCCAAAGACACTCATCCTTTAAGACATACATAAGAAATCACATGGTACAGGAACCTATATATGAGGAATATGGAATGGAAACAATTGGCACTCTCCACTCTACTCTTCCCTGCTTCCCTGCTTCCCTGCTTCAAAAGCAAGGAGCTCTATCAGTGGACTATTATCAGTGGGCTCATCTATCTCAGACTTCTGTTTGGGTTTGTCAGTAGAGAGCCCAGCTAGAAGATCAGAGGGATAGAGGACAGTGAGTCCATGCCACAGCATATCCCTACAGGAGAACTGGGTTCTGGATGCTACCCTTGGCTGCTTCTCAGCCCCTATAGTGCAGCCCTCTCCCTTCTTCCCACCATGCCCCAAAACGTCAATAATCATTCCCTCCTCTGTCCTCTCCTTCTTTGTTCTTCTTCCAGTCACTGAAGATGCACTGTCCCTAATTTGTTTCCATACATCCTTCCCGCAATTGTCCTGGTATAGTGATATACCAATGTACTGAGAATATAATAAAAAAGTCTTTAACATTTTCTACAAGGCCCCAAACAATCAGATCCACTGCAGAGCAGATCTCACCTTCCACCACTCGTTTACTTCCTACACTATAGTCGCACTGGTCGTGCTGTAGCCCCACCATCCCAGCACAGTTCAGTATCAGGGTCTCTGTACTGCCCAGACTGGTATCTCCAACACAGCTATATGGCTCACTCCCTTGGTTCACTTAAGTTTCTGCCAAAACGTCACCTGAACTGACTTTCATTCCCATTCCAAATATATGAGCAAGTCTCCAGTTCCCACATTTATTATTTTTATTGGGAGTTATTCATTTCAATAGCATCTATCACCATCCAGCCGATTCTATATATCCTTCTTTAGTTGGCTCCTATTTATTCCCCATCCCAACTCCTGCTATGTCGTGAGCACCGTAAAAGCAAGGACTGTGTTTTTGACTCATCACTGTAGATCCTGTGCCATGACCATGCCTGGTACAGAAGCAGTGTTTCTTGCACAGCCATTAGGAGTATGGATTCTGGAGAAAGACTAATGGAGTTCAAGTCCAGACCCTACCACTTAATCGCCTGGCTACCTCAGGCAAGGAAGAAACACCATGTGCCCGTTTTCTCATTTATACAATGGGAACAATGAGAGTGCCTATTTCGTAAACTTGTACTGAGGATTCAGTTAGTTAATATATATGAAGCACTTGGGAGATTGCCTGAGATATAGGAAACACTATATAGGTATTTTATTTTTTTTATTGTGAATTAATCAAAATTAATTGTAGGATTATACCAAGCAGAACGAGCCAGACACAAAAGAGTAAATACTGTATGAGTCTATTTATATAGTTTTCTAGAACAGGCAGGTATAGCTCAAGCAAGGCTGATCAGAATCCTCTTTCAATCTGTGGTCCCTGCTGACCATCCACCCTGGGGTCAGGTCCATGCTGCCAGGATGACATTAAAAGTATTCAATATGGAAGTCTTCGGCATGGTGAAATGGAATAAGATCCTGGAGATCCCCTCATATTCCTGGAGTGAACCCCCTAGTGCTTGCATCATGGGAAGGTCTGGGGTTCTTGGGGTAGCAGTTACTTACCAACTGGTATGGAAATTGTTTAATATATAAACCACCAATTCAACTGTACAGGTGTGTCCCAGCAGATCATCAGCCCTGTTTATGAAAATATTTAACCTCCTGCTTCATTGTCCTGAAGAACCCATAGATTTGTTCCTTCTTAAACGGATCCCCACAACTTCCAGACTTCCCTTAACACAGCCCACTCCATAGCCACAATCCTACACAGGTCACAGGTCCTCACTCGAACACCACACACACACAAAAAAAACAAGACTCTTCTTGGATAATTTATTCAGAATTTTCATATAAACAGGTAATTATCCCATATTTTACATGCAGAGCAATTTCAATATTCAAAAAAAAAAAAAAGGCATATTCTGTACATGGCGCTACTTGGCTCTTGTAGGAAAACATTGAAAAAATAATTGAGCTCTTGGTGGGTTTTGTGTTTCTGAGTTGTTTTCCACATAAGCCGAGGCACATTTGATCCTGTGCAGCTGACAGCAGATGGAAGTGTCCGCTGCTGACATGCAGGGCAAGACCGCCCCCAGGTACACAAAGTAGAAAGACTAAACTTGCCATTCCTAAATGTGCACACAGACGCATACTCATCTTGGAAGTTGTTCCTTCTTTCCAAAGGAGACCAAGAGCCTCAGATTCACGATCTGGTTTTTAACGAGGGTTTTTAGGGCCCACATCCAAATAAGAATTTGGCTGAAGGTTGGTTCTGGACCCTGACTGGTATGAGGTGACCGTGAGCTCAAAAAGTCAATGTTTCCCTCTGCTTCTGGGGGACGCCTAAGGAAACATTCACCTTTAGTTGTAGCCCCTGAAAGTCCATCACATTCTTTCAAACACATGAACAAATTAGCATTTGTTCTTTCCATCTCCGCTTCACCTCCAATGGAGATCGAAGTTCTAAAGAACATTCTGGAAGGCTTTCTAAAGGGACACCATTCTATGTGCACCATTTATATACAACCAGCATTTCCCTGTTTCCTACCCACCCCAACAAAACCATAATTTCCGAAGAGCCTGAGGTGTCAAGGACTCACCAAGTGGTATCCAAAAGACATTTAACACCAAACTTCCACCCACCATGAAGTAGAAAAATGATTGTCCCTGGGACTAGAGCACATCCATCACCTACCCAGATGGCTAGCATGGGCCATGCCTTGACGGCAATGCTGCCCACCGACCACTGTTTTGACAGCTACAAATGAACACCTCCCGACCCAACAAGCACATTTTGTGGCAGATTGTCTGCTCCGGTGGGAGAGAGATTTGTCCATCAATTGGCGGCAGTCTCCAACAGTCACAGGATTGTATATGCAGACCCTTGTATCAGTTCGCACATTTTCTCCGTTGTGCTCAACATCTCTCCAAGAGAACTGGCAGCATTTCTCCCTACTAGCTTGAAATAACAGGAAAGCACCAAGGATAGCTCCCAGAATACAAACATTTCCAGAAGTGTGTTTGACATCACTGGTCCTGGGAGAAAGTAATGTGCTTGCTATTCTCCTCTCAGAAGAAGAAACTACTATGTGGATTAGGCCACATTAAGGAAAAGGGTTTTAATAATAATGAGACATCTTTAAAAGCAAACAACAGAAAGTGTCAACCTAGGCTGGCTTTGTTGCCTTTTTTTTTTTTTTAACAGCCAATCACTACAAGCCCCCCAGTATAGCCCATCACTATAAACCCCCTCCCCAGGGCAACCATGACTTCCTAGGACCAAAGTTGTTAAAGTCAACATTATGTGATGAAAAAGGCCTGTGACCCAATGGCTGCTTGCTCTTCTCATTGCAGTAGCAGAGACAACTAAAGGAAATAGGCGAAATACCATTTGTGCAGGTGGGCCCAGCACTCCACTGTATCTCTCCAGGGTAAGCGCAGAAGGGTGAGCCCGTGGGGGCAGTGTCTAAAAGTATAAGGGCAGTGAGGTTTGGCAAGTATGATAACAGCCCTGCTGGCCCTTCCCAGACTTAAAACTGGGTTCTGAAATCCCCAAAGTTCAAACAGTATCGACTGGAGGTCAACCAAATACGGGGGTCCAAGGTTTTGTTGCTAAAAAAAAAATACACTCAGCATGCTGGTGGGTTTTGGATTGGAATTTCTCAACAGTCCCCCTCTCCGCTTAGACTAGAAATGCTACATCGGGTGTTTGCATTTGAGGTCCCCACAAGTGCAATTTGTTCCTCTCCCATAAAAGGAGCAGGCACAAACCATGGAGTCAGGGCACCTCGGTGCTCAGTTCACGTGGATGCAGTGGGACAGTGGGGGTGCTGGCTTTGCACTAAAGCCTCTCTTTGCCCCAGCAGGAGATGCAGGATCCTCTCCTCACCAAACGCAGGTAGCTCAGCCCTTGGTACCCCACAAATCAGATACATCACAATGACCCGAAATTTAGTTCGTTTGGGAGCATGGTGTCAATGGATGGAGGACCAAAACAAAGTGGAAGGGGGGGTTGAATTCAGAGAAGATTATCAGCCAGAAAAAGGATCTATGCTCACACGAAAGCCACACTTTATCCCAACTCCCTCCCTCAAAATTCTTACTGGTCCCTGGCATTTGGAATCAGCTGATAGATTTTCCCTGATTCAGATTGGGTCCAGGCAGAATTCTGAAGTCTCAAAGATGTCCATTATTGAACCACATCCTAATGATACACTGAGGTAGACTGTGCTGGAAAAAAAAAAAAAAATCATTACCCCACATTCACCTGTTTATTTTTCTTTGATAAAAATTTACATGCACTCCATTTTTTACGAAAGTGATTTTTACAGTGATTTTTATATATTAAAATAAATAATTTTCCCCTAATATAAGAAAACCTTTCTGAATTAGAAAAATGTGAAAATTGTTGCTAGTGTGGTATACGGCCACTACAAATTTACTATGAAAAGAACAAAATACCTAGATCTATGTGTTCTTAATTTACGTACAGACCCTCTTATATGTACAAAATAAATTTGGCGAAAATAATTTCTGTACTCTTGTTCTTTGTACCCAATCACTGAGGCTCCCCAGAAATATTTCATGTGCTGTAATTTCTCAAATCATATAAATAAGATAGTAATAGGCAGTTGGGATTTGTGTCTACCTGGGTTCTTAATCAAGAATTGAGAAGGTTCAGAGGTCGCCATTGTCTCTATCCTGTTCTGAAGCCCACAACTTTTAAGAGAAGAGGAGAAGGAAGCAATCAAAAACTCATGAGAAAATGCTCTCAGGGATAACCCGTGGGTGATGATTTTGATGAACCAAAGTAATGAGTTCACCAGGTTCTTTATTTGAGCAGCTGTGATTCTTTCCCCAAAGGGAAGAAACTGGATTCACGCCCATTCAGAAGTTCTTGGTGGCGTGAAGGTCCTTAGCGGTTTCTCCTCCAGACTCTACTCTCTTGGGGACTGCAACGTCCTAAGCACCTGAGAGTTCTGCTCAGGCCCCACACCTGGCCCAGCTGAGGTCACTGGGCGCAGAGCAGCTTCTGGGAGGTCAACTCTGAGGACAGTTGGATGCCCTGAGGGTAGAGGGGACCAACAGGTGCATCTTGCTTCATATTGCTTAGTGTTCTCAAAGTCCATCTGGGCTGTCGCACTTTGGGGCTTGATTTTGTTGTGGTATGTGCACACCCAGTTGAGGAAGCGTGCGAGGCACACACAAGGAACCAAAAGATCCAAGAGCCACAAGTGTGTCTGAAGGCGGGACTCAGCTCCAGGAGGCTAACAGCTTCCCCAAGCAGAAACCAAACCATCCACCAAACCCAATCGCCCGCACCCTCAGCGTGGCCTCATCACATCCAGAAGGGTCAGCAGCTAATGTGGCTTTATTCCCAGAAAAGTGGATGCCTTTAAGACCAAACAAATCAGCCACGGGTGCCTCGCTCCCCCTCTGCGCACAGGCAGACCAACCACAAGCCCTCCCGCCACCCCAGGAAACAGTTAATAACTTATGAGGCTGACGTTGGAGAGTTTTAAAAAAATTAAATATGTTACAAATATATTCTCAAAATTCTTAATCAACTCAGTTCTTTTTTTTTTTTTTCTTCTTTTTTCTTTTTTCTGTCCTAGCTTTGTTTGGTCTTGAAAAGATCCACTATCACTCCAAACAACTCCCTTGGCTCCTGGAAAATATTTTTCACCAAAGTTAAGGGAGAAAAGACTCCTGAGACTAGGCTTGGGGCAGAAGAATCTGTGGAGGGCACAGTCTCCCAGTAAATAAGGAAGGAAGGAGATGGGAAGATCAGGACCTCAAGAAGACAGAACCTTCATGAGCCGACCCCCAAAGTGTCAATTGGGCATGAACGCTTTACATGCGTGTGTGCACGTGCGCACACACACACACACGCACACCAGCCATGTCTAGCCTGGACATACACACACACGCGCGCGGACACACGCTGGGACTGCAGATCCTTATCAAAAGTATAAAAGCAGCAGCTATTGGTCAATTTGAGGAACTGATTTTGTGAAGAAGAAAAAAAAAAAAATCCTTCAGCCTGGATGAGGAAAAAAAAAAACCTTCCTGAAGCCCACTCTGGAAAGCCTGAAATTCTACTGGAACAGGGTTGTTTTTTTTTTTTCTTTCTTTCTTTCAAACTTTTGTTCCACAAACAAGTTTTATGCTTTATACTGTAGCTCAGAAACCAGGAAAAAATAAAAATATTTGTAAAAACAGGTGCTTGCTCTCAATCTACTAGAAAAAAATAGTAACCTCCTGGCTTAAAACCACAGTTGCCTACAAGGACAGCAGCCGAGGAAACCCCTTCTCCTCTAGGGTCACAGTTCGATTCTCTGACAGCTCGTCAAATTGGCGATCAAACACATGTGTTTTTAAGTCACAGATGAATAGCAACCGAATAGTAATGATCTCTGAGCTCCGTCTGACACCGGCAGATTCACAGGAGAATCCTGAGTTTTCTGGAGGCCTTTGAACCAGAGGAAAAGTGAAGATGGGAACCCCTCCCCCAAAACAGGCGCCGTTAGGAAGGATTCGACCTCGGCAGAGTCAGAATCCGTCCGTTTTTCTTGCCCCCGTTCATGTGGGTGTAGGGGATGTGCTCCTCGTAGTTTCGCTTTAGGCCCAGGGAGGACCCTCCATCCCGGCCCCCGGCCTCTTCTCTCTGAGAGTGTGAGGCCCGATCCAGGGGGACGTTCTCCATGTCCTCAAACTCCATCTCCAGCTCCTCGCTCTCAGGCGCCTTGTTCTCCTCGCTGTGGAAGAAGGAAACTTCCGGGAAGCTGGGGTGCAGGTCGTCCTTGAGCAGGTCGACGATCTCCAGGAAGGTGGGCCGCATCTTGGGATTGAACTGCCAGCACATACGCATCAGGTCGGTGCTGCAGGACAGGGGGACATGTCAGGAATGCGTCCAGGGGCATCCAGCCGAGGAGTCCCCGCTCCAGGCCCCTCCCTTGCAGCCCACACCCATGACCACAAGTGCCAACATTAGTGCACGCAACAGCCAAGATAGAAACGAAGATTTCTACCAGTGCTTTAAAAAAAAAATAGTTTTGGAAAGAGAGCCAAAGGGGCTGCCTCATTCCCAGACCTGATCGAGAAGCACCCCCTCTCGATGCACCCACCTGTTGGACAAGGATGACCATTTTATACATTCCTAATTTTGTTTTTTCTCCCATTTGATGCACTTCCTAAAGTTGAATTCCTACTGGGGCTGCCTGAAAGGCTTCCCTGTGCCAAGGAGCAATCTTTCTAGGGTCAGAGATCCTTCAGGGTTGAGATGCTTGCCTGAGGGGGCAGCTGAGCGGACTGAACCTAGAGGGCCCAGCTCTGAGCAGCCATCCTGCAGGCCTAGCGCTGACCCTGTCCAAGGTGCTGGCAGGGGCATCCACCCCCACTCATGCAGGCCTAGTGCTGACGCTGTCCAGGGTTCTGACAGGGGCGTCCAACCCCACTCATGAGGACTGGTGCTGACGCTGTCCATGGTGCTGCCAGGGGTGTCCAACCCGACTCAGCCAAGTGCACACAGTATAGGTGCTGAGGACTTGGGGTTCCTATTTTACCTCTTCCCTTCCCCACTGTGACGACCCAATCTGGCCCCCTGAGGTGTCTTTGTAAATACAGTTCTACTGGCACACAGACACACCTCTTCATTTACCGCTCACGGCTGCCTTCAGTCTACCTGACAGAGTAGCTGCAACAGACAGCCACAGGACCCACAGAGCCCAAAATATTTACAATACTTTCTAGAAAGTGTGTGGACCTCTGCCCTAGGGCCTATCTAATTTCCCCGGTCCTGGAACCATGCAGCCAGTTCCTAAGGGCCAGGAAAGGACTCTCATGAAGCTACATTCAGAAATACTTTGCTCAGAGTTTCTAAATAACTCTGCTTCATACTCTTTTTCACATGAGGTCCCTTCCAACTGGATTTTCTAAATTAACAGTCTTATTCTTTGGGGGATGAAGCCTCAAGATGGCCTTTCCCCCTGGATTTTCCAGGAGAGCAAATTTTTTTCTTAAGAAACACTGATAAAGGACTTCATATGTAAACCATCTCACGATAGAGAGGAAACATCCCCAAACAGAGAAAATACAGTTTGCATACAACTCTCCTTCAGATCTAATCTCTTGCCTTTTCTATCTGAAGACATTTGGAAATGTAACATATACACACCTTTTATGCTTAATATTTTAACACAGGCTTACTCACCGAGTTACAAAATATTTTTATAAGCATCACTTGAAATCTTACTTGCTATGTCATTTCACTTTTTTATTTTTAATAGTTTTCTTTAAAGATTTTATGTATTTATTTGAGAGAGAACATGAGCAAGCAAAAGAGAGAGCATGAGCAGAGGAAGGGGTGGAGGATGAGGGAGAAGCAGGCTTCCCACTGAGCACAGAGTCCAATGCGGGTCTCAATCCCAGGACCCCAGGATCACAACCTGAGTCAAAGGCAGACACTTAACCGACTGAGTCACCCAGGTGCCCCTATTTATTTTTCTATGACCAAAATTTACAACCAAAATTGGGGGAGCAGGGAGATAGGTAACACATATCCCTGACCCAAATATGATTTTAATGTTTCTGCTTCTGATTTCTTTTTCCCCCAATTCTGTTGAGATATAATGGACATGTCTGATTGTATTCATTCCCTGACAAAATGTTAAGTATATAAAGGACCGACAAGTTAAACGTAAATATCCCACCCCAGCTACCCAGTTTCCTTCTCCCACAGTAACCAATGCTGTGGGGTTTCTCTACAACCTTCCACAGACATGATATGCAAGAAAGCATTTGTGCAAAGACGTGGCGTGCAAACACAAGCATGTATGTAGATGTGATGTGCAAAAAAGGTATCCATGCGAAGACACAACATGCAAACATAGACACACATGTGGACATGCGACACGCAAACCAAAGGGCAATGCCTTTTTGATGAACAGCCCACACACCACCCGGTCTTTCTACACTTACACTCTCTCTGGACAATTGTCGGGTTGATCAAGATACCCTCCATCCATGACAAATTTCAACACCTGTTCATTAGACAGGCCTTGGTAAGGCTGTTCTGCCAAGCTGGTGATTTCCCAAAGGACCACGCCAAAGGACCTGCCAACGACAGTTCAAAGTAGTAACAAAAAAGCCATTGAAACACACACACACACACACACACACACACACACACACACACCCTCCTTGGTTTACTAGAAAGTGGTTGGCCAGATCATTAAACAATTCATGCTGCATTCAGAAATGCCTAGATTAGTCTCAATTGGAACATAAGTGGCCATGCAAGGGTCCTCCGACATGACATCCCCTTTGCTTTCTTGACCAAGGGGCTGTGAGGAAGACAGGTTTTAACTGGCCCCCTCTTGCCGGTCACACAAACGGAACCACCTGGGATTCAAGCCCAGGACTCTATCCACCAATCCATCCACCACTCACCACATGTCAGAAGAAGTGGTAAAGACCCCGTCCTTCAGAGATTCCGGTGCCATCCACCGTACAGGGAGCAGACCCTTGCCTCCTTTCCGGTAGTAATCCGTTTCATAGATGTCTCTGGTCATCCCGAAGTCTGACAACAAAGGGTTCATGTGGTCTTAACCTTCAGCCTATAGTCCAGGTATCTCCTTCTTGCCCTATGCCTGGTAGAGCCCTCAGATGGGCTCGCCTGCCCCAGGTGTGTGCTATCACCTGGGTGGCAGCCAAATCCCATGAGGGTAATTTGAGTGCACTCATGGGATGTGGAGGGAAAGGATGGGCCACCACATAAAGGGAAGGAAAAGGAAGCACCAAGTGGCAAAGAAGCAATGTTCCAGCCCATAGCCTGGGAATCCTATTGTCAGCAACACTTGCTTCCCATCCGTGACCTTGCATGCATCCCAAACCGAAGTGTTGATTCTCCACAGCCAACCCCAATCTTCTCCACTAGGTACGGCCCCACCGCTACCCAGCTGCCCAGCTCAAAACCCAGGGCCGGGTCCCCCTCTGACCACACCCCTTTCCTCATAACCACATCTAAGACCTCGGCGGGTTCCACCCGTTCTTCTTCCACGTCCCGCTCTAACCCAACTCTTCCTCTCCATCACTCCGGCCCCACAGCCACCTCTTACCTGCAGGACCTTCCCTCCATCCCGACCCTGACAGCCCACTACCCAAGAGAAGCTACATAAACAGGGTCATATTATTTCTTGTTTCCCATGGCTAGAGGAGGATAAGGTCTTTGGGGATTGCAAATGGGATGACATCACTTCTGGCTTCCCTTGCTGATAATGTCGTTTGGGATCATAGAATCACGTTACTTCTAGCTTCCCCCTGGCTCCTTAGGGTGACGGCTAGATGACTTACAAATCAGGCCCTTCCAAGCCTTGGCTCCTGCCTCTCTCCCTGACCTCACATCTCATGCTGCTCTGCTCCCTCCCTGTCCCTTCTATGGCGCCATCAGCCACGCTGCAGGTGCCAGGGCTTTGCATCTGCCGGAACGCACCCTGGGGGGCTGTCATTCATTCAGGTCAACTCATCCTGCAAGTTGAGGCCACAAGGCTGTGTCCCTACGGAGAGAGCGGCTCTCTCCTCTCTACCATGGAACTCTTTATTTCCTTCGGGCCTCTTAGTCCCAAGGTTCCTTCTCTTGTTCATACAAGCGCTATGTTACTGTTCGCCTTTGAACAGCCCTTTCCAGTAGAACTTTCCATGATGACGAATGTGGTCTCTGCTCACTCTGCCCAACATGGCAGCCACCAGGCTCAAGGAGGCGACCGCAACGTGGCCAGTGCAACCCAAGGAATACATTTTTAATTCCGGTTAATTTAACTTGACTGTGAAGGGCCATAGGCGGCCCAGTGGCTACTGGGCTGGGTGGTGTGAGGGCAGAAAAACTGTGGTGACTTACCCGTCATGGGTCACGTCTATCGGCTCCCAGTGCGGGGGCCTTCCGCCAACAGGGAGCCCTGCTATTATCCAGAGCGGGAAATTTGCTCACAGGCAAATGCGATTAAATCATAGCCTGAGGCCCGGGCCCTCTTTGTACTATTGGAAAAGACTGACCTGCTCAGGACAGACAACTCCTGCAATCAGACTGGGCCTGGGCCACACAGTTCCAAGCAGAAGACCAGACGCACCTCCGATTTTGACGGTGAAATCGTGGGCCACCATGCAGTTCCGGGCCGCGAGATCCCGGTGCACGAACTTCTTGGCATTCAGGTAGGCCATCCCGTCGGCGATCTCTGCCGCCATCTGAATCATCTCTTGCAGGGTAGGGGGAGGGCGGCCGGGGTTATTCTAAAGTCAAAACAAGGGGTTGGGTTCAGGGACCCCAGGCACCGGTGGCCGGCAGCGGGCGCCCTGCCGGGTCCCCAGAGCCCGCTCACCTCAGCCTCCGGCCGCAGGGAGCGGAGGTAGCTCTTCAGGTCGCCGTGGGCCATCAGCTCCATCACCACCAGCGTCGGCTGGCCTTTGGACACCACCCCCAGGAGGCGGACCTGCGGAGCAAATATCTCAGGTGAGGGTCTCAGGGAAGGTTTCCAGCACCAAGGTCTCCCCGTCTGACGTAGGCATCATGC
>CM053603.1:4345522-4356208 GCA_028646535.1 Procyon lotor
TCCAGCTAATCCTTCAGGGTCCCGGGACCAGCAGCATCCACACCACCCAGGAGCCTGTCAGACATGCAAATTCTGAAACCCACCCACTGAATCAAGACCCAGGTGGCTCATGCCTATAAAATCTGAGATGTGCCAACAGCACGTTCTGGTAATCGGGTGCACGGCCAATACTCAATAAATAACTGTGAGTACATAATCACCGCATTTCCAGCCACGTCAATAACAGGGGACCTATGACATCAGTGAGCACGTATTTCTGAACAATTAATCTCAGGGTTCAGGAAATACTTCTCCGTGATGCTGATTATAGCGGCATGAGTTACCCCAAGGAGGGGGCCACCGCTGTTATCCCCATTTTATTGGTGAGGAGGCTGAGGTTTAACAAGGTCGAGCTGCCTGAGATAACACCCCCCCTCCCAAACCCTTCTGTTCTATTCGGGCAGCGAAGGAGGGCCCAAGACCGTGACGCGTTCGAATCCACTGTGTGACTCTGACAAATCCACTCAACCTCTCTATTTGTTCTTAAGCCGGGTCCTGGGTGACACAGGTTTGGAAAGCGCTAGATTTCATGGGTTTGTTTACTCACGAGCGCTGACTCATTCTTCATATCCTGTGCCTGGGGCCCAGGATACCTTCAGGGGCTCACAAAAATGTTTTCATCTTTTAAAATCAGAAGGGAGAAAAAACAAAAACAAAAAACGACTTCGCTGTGGATATTTACCCTTATACCAAAGTGGTTGAAAGGTATGATTTAAAAAATTGTTACTGGGATGGGGCAGAAGTACCTCTGCCCCCCAAAAGTCATAACGGTAGCTCTTGGTCTGGGGATAGGCTAGGAAGTGCCTGCTGACACCCGCAGCTGAGCCTGCTGGCTCCCCCTACACCCCCCTAGCCCCTGGGTCCCTGTCTTCCTGGGGACCAGATAGGCTGAACCAGGGGCCCAGGGAGCCAATCGGGCCCTGGGAACAGAAGAAGGGGCCCTTCCCAGCCCCACCCAGCCTCAGAGGGATTAGGTCGACCAGGCACATTCGATACTCGCTGGATCTCAGCCACCTGGCCATCGGGCCCTGGGGAAGGGGCTGGTCATGTCTGTGGGCTCAGCTTGGAGGCTGCACCCAGGGCAAGGAGTGGCCCCCACGCTTTCCTGATGCCTTGAATGGCTGGCCCGTGGCAGGGCCCCCCTGGAGGCCAGCATTGGCTCCTGGTGCTGCTGGCGCTCAAATACCTGCTGCTCACAGGTAAGGGCCTCTCCGGGTCCTGGTCCTCTGGGAAAGAGGGGACATGGGCGTGCAAGGGCCCTGGGCTCTTCTCGGCTGGCGATCAGTGTCAATGGCACTCACTGTCCTTTCCTGCCTGGCCTCCACCCAACCACTTCCTCTTTCATGTTTCTAAACACCTCACCAAGAGACCACTCTCCCTCCCTTTCTCCCCCATACTCTCTGGCTCTGCACCTGTCATTACATTCCACCATTATTTATTTACTTGTTTGTCTATCTCCCCCTCCAGCCTGTGAGCCCCACGAGGGCAGTGATGCGGTTTTGTTTTCACCGATGTATGTCTAATGCCTGGGGTGGTGCCCGGCACATAGTAGGCCCTCCACGAATATTTATCTTGTGACCTAGGGCAGTCTGGCTGGAGGTGGGAAACCCGTCGGCCGAAAGCTCGAGTTTGGGAGTTGAACCTACCTTCGCTGGCTGGGATCTCTGAAGTCACTTGACTTTGCCTTTCTGGGCCTCCGTGTTCCCATCTGTAAAATGAGCGTGACGGTGATAACAGCAGTCTGTAGGGCACGTTGGGAGGGCTGGATGGGGTCATGGAGATAATGCCTGGTCCGTGAGCGGTGGCCTTGCCGTCGTGAGGGGGGAAGGGCATGCGTGGGTGGGGTAGGGGTACGAATGGGACCCTCTCTGTGAGGCACCCGGCGGCGACCGCATTTTCCACGCAGGCTTGAGGAGAGACGGCGTGTCGGAGTTTGGATGGCACAGGGACCTTAGAGATAGCGCTTGGCTGGTGACTCCATCTTACTGGGGAGAAAACTGAGGTTTCGAGGGGTCACAGTTTGCTTAGGGCCGCATAGCAGGAGAGGTGCGGCGAGGCCCCTGGGTCACTCGGTGGACATTTGTTGGGTCCCCGCCACTCACCTCTGCAGCCTGTGTAGACATAGCAGACATTCTCAGGGAGGGCCGGTGGGAAAACAGAAGCGGGGGAGGACAGACAAGGGCTTTGGGAGCTGGGGGAGTTTCCTAGGACTGCCTAGCAAAGGAAGGCAGCTTAAACATCGGAAGTGGATTGTCTCCCCATCCTGGGGGCCGGGAGTCTGAGATCAAGGTGTTGGCAGGGCTGGTTCTTTCTTAGGGGCTCAGAGGGGGAGCCTGTTCCTGGGCCGCCTCCTAGCCTCTGGTGGTGTGCTGTCAGTCCTCGGCATTCCCGGGCTTCTGGAAGTCTCCCTCCAACCTCTGCCTTCAGCTTCAAGGGTGTTCTGTGTGGGCCTGTCTGTGTCCAGATTTCTCTTTCTCATAAGGACGCAGTCCTGTTGGATTAGAGGCCCACCCTGTTCCAGGCCGACTTCATCATAATTTAATCAGCGACATCGACAGCAACCCTATTTTCAAATAAGTTCACGTTCAGGGTACCTGGGTGGCTCAGTCGGTTGAGTGTCTGACTCTTGATTTCAGCTCAGGTCATGATCTCACAGTCAAGGCTCCATGCTGGGCGTGGAGCGTGCTTAAAAGTCTGTCTCTCTGTGACGCCTGGGTGGCTCAGTCGTTAAGCGTCCGCTTTCAGGTCATGATCCCAGGGTCCTGGGATGGAGCCCCACATTGGGCTCCTTGCTCAGCAGGAGTCTGCTTCTCCCTCTCCCTCTGCCTGCTGCTCCCCCCTCTGCTTGCTTGCTCTCTCTCTCTCATATAAATAAATAAAATCTTTAAAAAAAAACTCTCTCTCTCTCTCTTCTCCTCCTCACCCTCCCCCCGAAAAAAGTTCAAATAAGGTTACATTCTGAGAAGTACTAGGGGTTAGGACTTCAACATATGAATTTGATGGGGAGATAATTCAAGCCATAACTCAGGTTTGCGGGAGGTAAAGGCAGCTGAAGTAGGCTGAGATGTGGGAGGTGGATGGGAACCTTCCCCAAGAAGGTGGGGTTTCTGGCGAGGTCTTAGGCAGGGGCTGGGGGTCCCAGCTGCAGAGGGGTGAGGCTTCAGTCAACGGGCACCTGAGTGAGGGTGGACTCCGCCCACCCCACACACCCAGGACCCACATTTGCAGAGAGAGAAGTGAGAGAAGGAGGGACCCTTTACTCTAGTGGTCTTCAGACTTGAGGGCTCAGTAGGCTTATAGCGCTTATGAAAACACAGTTTCTGGGACAGGGGGTCTGGAGGGAGATGACGTGGCTTACAAAGAACCAGCCCCTTTACTTCACACCCATTCAGACAACTGCTAAAAATAAACACCTAAATTTTTAAAAACCCCAAATGACAAGTGTTCCTGAGGAGAAACTAGAACCTAGAACCCTTACGCGTGCTGGTGGGAATGTAATAATGTAGCCACGATAGAAAATGGGATGGAGGTTTCTCCAAACATTAAAACTAGAATTACCATATGATCCTGCAATTCTGCCTCTGGGCACATTTACACACTCAAGTGTTGGAAGCAAGGCCATGAAAAGATACTCGCCCGCCATGTTCATAGCAGCATTACTCATGATAGCCAGAAGGTAGAAGGAACCAAATGTCTGTCAACCGATGAGATGAATGGATGTATATAAGATGTATTTATAGAGAACGGAATATTATTCAGCCTTAAAAAAGGTGGGGAATCTTTTGTAGTCTATCTTGAAAACTGGGGATTGTGATACATCTAGCTTTGTTCTTTTTTCAAGATTGCTTTGGCTCTTGGGGGTCTTTTGTGGTTTCATACAAATGTTGTAATTGTTTGTTCTACTTCTATGAAAAATGCTGTTGGTATTTTGATAGGAATTAGCATTAAACCTGTATTGCTTTGGGTAGTATGGAAATTTTAGCAATGTATTTCCTCCCAATCCCAATTTTTCCATTTGTGTCATCTTCAGTTTCTTTCATCAATGTTTTATCGTTTTCAGAATACAGGTCTTTCATCTTCTTGGTTGAGTTTACTCCAAGATATTTTTTTTTTTGGTGCAATTATAAATGGGATTGTTTTCTTAATTTCTCTTTTGTTACTTCATTATTAGCATATAGAAATGCAACATATTTCCGTATATTGATTTTGTATCCTGTGACTTTACTGAATTCATTTACCAGTTCTAGTAGTTTTTTGGTGGAATCTTTAAAGTTTTCTATTTATAGTGTCACATCATCAGCAAATAGTGAGAGTTTTACTTCTTCCTTACCGATTTGGATGCCTCTCATTTCTTTTTCTTGTCTAATTGCTGTGGCTAGGACTTCCAGTAGTATATTGAATAACAGTGGTAAGAATGGACATCCTTGTCTTGTTTCTGATCTTAGAGGAAAAGCTCTCAGTTTGTATTTTTTTACTACTGAGCATGATGTTAGCTGTGGGCTTTTTATTTATGGACTTTATTACACTGTAGTATGTCCACTTTAGACCTACTTTGTTAAGGATTTTTATCATGAATAGGTGTGGCACTTTGTCAAATGCCTTTTCTGCATCTATTGAGATGATCATATGGTTTTTATCTTCTCTCTTGTTAATGTGATGTATCATATCGATTGATTTGTACATATTGAACCATGCTTGCATCCCTGGAATAAATCTCCATTGATCATAGTGAATAATTTTTTCATATATTGTTGGATTCAATTTGCTAATATTTTGTTGAGGATTTTTGCATCTACATTCATCAGAGATATTGGTCTATAGTTGTCTTTTTTTGGAGTGTCTTCATCTGGTTTTGGTATCAGGGTAATGCTGTCTTCATAGAATGAATTTGGAAGCTTATCTTCCTCTTCTATTTTTTTGGAATAGTTTGAGAAAATAGGTATTAACTCTTCTTAAAATGTTTATTATAATTCACCTGTGAAGCTATTGGATCCTGGACTTCTGGGAGGTTGTTTTTTTTTTTTTTTTTTTTTTTAATTACTGTTTCAATTTCATTACTAGTAATTGGTTTGTTCACATTTTCTATTCCTTCCTGATTCACTTTTGGAAGGTTATATGTTTCTAGGAATTTATCCACTTCTAGGTTGTCCAGTTTGTTGGCATATAATTTTTCATAGTATTCTCTTATAATGCTTTGTATTTCTGTGGTGTTAGTTGTTATTTCTCCTTTTTCATTTCTGATTTTGTTTATTTGAGTCCTCTCTCTCTGCTTTTTTTACTTTAAAATTTTTTTTATGAGTCTGGCTAAAGGTTTATCAATTTCTTCGACCTTTTCGACCTTCGACCTTTAAAGAACCAGCTCTTGGTTTCATCTATTCTATTGTTTTTGTTTGTTTGTTTTTTTAGTCTCTATTTGATTTATTTCTGCTGTAATCTTATTATTTCCTTCCTTTTACTGGTTTTGGGTTTTGTTTGTTCTCCTTTAGGACCTAGATACTACAATGCTACAAAGCTATCATACTACAATGTTGTAGTCATCAAAACAGTATGGTCCTGGCATAAAAATACACAGATCAATGGAACAGAATAGAGAATCCAGAAATAAACCTATGCTTTTGTGGTCAACTAATCTATGACAAAGGAGGCTAGAATGTGCAACGGGGAAAAGACAATCTCTCCAACAAACAGTGCTGGGGAAACTAGATTGCTACATAGAAAAAAATGAAATCTTGCCACTTCCAACAACATGGATGGATCTAGAGAATATTATGCTAAGTGAAACAAGTCAGTCAGAGGAAGACAAACACCATATGATCTCACTCATGTGTGGAATTTAAGAAACAAACGAACAAAGAGAAAAAGAAGCCAGCAAAAAACAGACTCTTAACTACAGAAAATAAGTTGGTGGTTACCAGGGGGAGGCGGGTGGGGGATGAGTGGAATAGTGAAGGGATTAAGAGGACACATTGTGATGATTGCTGAAGAATGCACAGAATTGTTGAATCACTATGTTGGACACCTGAAACTAATATAACACTCTTTGTTAATTACATGTGAATTAAAAAAAACCAAACAAATAAGGAAATCATGTGCTGCAGCTTGGATGGACCTCAAGGACATTGTGCTCAGTGAGATAAGCCAGACACAGCAGAATAGATACTGTGGGAGGGTGAGGACCCCGTAGAGGTAACATTCATAGATGGTGGGTGGTGGGAGCCAGGGGCCAGGGGGGAGGGGATGGGTAGTCAGAGTTTAATGGAGACAGTCTCAGGTTGGAGTGACAAAAAATTTGTGTAGGTGGTGATGTAGGTGATGATGTAGGTGATGATGGTGGTGATGTAGATGTAGGAGATGTAGGTGGTGATGATGGTCACACAACCATATGAATGTGCTTGATGCCTTTGAACTGGACACTTACAAATGGTTAAGGTGGCCAATTTTATGTGTATTTCACCAGAATTTAAAAAAAAAAAAAAAGGAATTAGTCCAGTGTCTGCCATATTGGTCAAAACTAAATGTTAGCTTTTGTTGAGAATGTGGACATCATTCCAATGTTATTAATATCAGGGCTTGAAATAGTGCTAATCCAGTAAGCATGAGCAATCCTAAAATAATGGTGGTATTATTATTATTAACTAACACTGTTTGCTTTGTACTAAGCCTCTTGGCCCATGAGTCTTGCCAGTGACCCCCTGAAATGGGTGCTGTCATACATAATCTGAATTTACCAAAGGGGAAACACAGACACAGAGAAGCTGAATGCCTTATCCGGGGCCCCACAGGATTTGAATGCAGAATTGAGGACAGAGCCCACTGTGCTGCTATGAAATTTTAACAACAACCCGGGCCATCCCTTGTAAATTAGAAAAAAGTAGGACCTGACAGGCAGATGTTGGGGAAATCGAATAAAAAACCATTAAATCATAAGCGTTAAAGCATAGTGTGATGCACTTGACAGGCACTCTGCTCAGAGATCGCAAGGCAGAAAGGAATGCCGCCTTTGTTTTTTTTAAAGTAGACTCCATGCCCAGCGTGGAGTCCAATGCGGGGCTCGAATTCACCACCAGGAGATCAAGACCGAGCCAAGATCAAGAGTCAGAAACCTAACCGACAGAGCCACCCAGGGGCCCTAGGAATGCCACATTTTTACACAGTCAACCAGATGTAACCCACTACATGCATGTTTTCAAGAGAAACGATGATTAATCCTCAAGTCGGAGGACTTGACAACACCATTTGTCACACGTAGGTCGTCTGAGATTTGCCCTGGTAATTGAGGTGACCATCTGTATTAGCTCATCGACTCTGCACAGGAAAACCAAACGTCTGCCATCTTCATGACAGGAGCTGGCTTTGCAGTTTGGAGCAAGGTACCCACTGAAGTTGGTCTCTTACCTGCCCACAGAAACTGGGATGCGGGGAGATTAAAACCTCTCATTTTTCATTTTTATTTGTCCTTACACAGATAAGTCCAGGTTATAAAATCCAAGGAATGTATATACAAAAGCAGAGAGAGGAGGACTGGGGGTCCTTTGCCTTGTTTTTGTCATTCAGGGGACAGCAAAGAATTCACAGGAATGAGGTTTCACAAGAGCCACAGTGATAAGGGCGTGGGGTGAAGGCAAATGGAGTATGAAAGGGGGCCCGGGATGCTTGTAAAACCACCTCCCACTCTAATGCTTATGCTCCCAGGTTTCTGTCCTCTGGATAAAATGCCAGCTCCTCACATGCCCTACAATTGGAACATTCTGCTCTCCTGCCTCTCGGCTTCTTCCTCCAGCCACACTGGCCTCTGCTATTTCTGGAGAGGCTTGGGCCACAGGGCCTTTGCACGTGCTATCCATTCTGCCTGAGTGTTCTCTCTCTAGCTCTCCCTAAGGCTGGTGCGAGCTCTCCGAAAAAGAATATAGGAAATGCCCTGTTTTCGAATCTTCAGAGCATTGAAATGTCTGAAATTACCTTGTTTGCTTAACGATTCTGTGCCCTGCCCTAGACCCTATATTCCATGAGGCCAGTCAGATGTGGAATAGTGAAGAGCACTGGTCTGGGGCTAGGCAGTCCAGGTTCAAATCCCAGTTCAGCTGTGTGACTTGATGCCTCTCGGAACCTGCAAATGGGGAAAATCCAAGAGTCTCAATAAGGGCTCCATAAACAACTTTAGAACACGTAGGTGACACAGAATAGGAACTGTATGAGTGTTCATGGTGTTTGTTGTTATGATAGTAATGATAATCACCCTCAGGAGTTCCCCCTTATCTGTGGTTCTGCTTCGCAAGGTTGCAGTTCCCCACAGGCAACTATGTGGGGGAAGCAGGGGATCCCTCTTCTGCCCCGTGGTCGGGAGGTCAACACTGTATGCTTTCCCACCATCACAGGAAGGGTGAGTACAGCCTAGTAGGATATTTTGAGAATAAGCACATGCACCTAACTTTTATTACAGTATATTATCACTGCTCTGTTTTAGTTAATGTTGCCATTAGGGGCGCCTGGGCGGTGCAGTCAGTTAAGCATCCGACTCCTGGTTTCAGCTTGGATCCTGATCTCAGTGTCAGGACACCCTGGGCTCCGCGCTTTAGCGCGGAGTCTGCCTGAGATTCCCTCTCCCTCTCCCTCTCCCTCAGCCCCTCCTGCTTGTGCTCTCTCATCCTCACTCAAATACATAAATAAATCTTCAAAAAATGTTGCTGTTAACCCCTTAGAGTCCCTGATTTATAAGTTAAATTTTATCATACATAAGCCCGTACCTAAAGGCTTTGGTATCCCCTGCGGGTTTTGGTATTAGGCATCCATGGGGGAGGGTTTGGGAACATACCCCCCCCATCAGCTTATAAGGGGGGACTCCGCTAATTGTTAGCTTCTAGCATAGAATTTAGCATATATTTGCTTGGTACATTTTTTAAACATTTATTTACTTATTTGAGAGGGAGAGCAAGAGAGCACAAGCAGGAGGAGAGGTAGAAGGAGAAGCAGACTCCCTACTGAGTAGAGCAGGGAGCCCCATGCAGGACTCAATCCCAGGATTCTGGGATCATGACCTGAGCCAAAGCAGACGCTTAACCAATTGAGCCAACCAGGCGCCCCAAGTTTGCTACATTGTTGTTGGCTGGACGGACCGATCCGTGACAAGTTTCTGAGCTGAGAAGGCAGCTCCAAGCCCCTTCTGGCTGGCAGAAGAGGGGGGGACACTGTTCTGGGCAGGGCTTCTTAGGACCCCCCTCTCTGCCTCCCAACTCTCCACTTCAGAGCTCAGAGGTCAGATCAAATAAAATGGACAGAAACATCATCAGGAAGCAAGATCTGGTCTGTCTTTGAGGAGTTGGAATCTTGAAAACCAAGTTTCCTTTTAAAGGAGGCTCAGTGGACTTAGCTCGCAACTGCCCTTGGGGGACGAGAGAGAGAGAGGGAGGGAGAGAGGGTGGGGGAGAGAGAGAGGGAGAGAGGGAGGGAGGGATCTGAGGGAGGGAGCTGAGCACACAGCCCTTGGCTCAGAGCCAGAAAATTACCATCCTAAAGCTTCTATTTGTTCTAGCTTTTTTAATTCCCCTTCAGTTTCAGAAGGAAGAAAAAGGCTCCCTGCCTTGCAAATGCACTGGAGGGTGGGGTGGGTGGGGTGGGGGTGGGACGAGGGGCCCCCCCATTCCTGTCAACATAGTTTTATTGTGTTTTTTTTTCCCCCAGTGCGGCTGCTTTTGTGGTCTTGCAGGAAATTCTGTGGAGGTTTTCTGCAGCTCTGTAAACTCGTGATCATGACCGATCCTGTTTGGTTAGGATTAGGACTGCTCAGCTTGAGCCTTTGCAAGACCTGCCAAGAAGCCGTTTACTTCAGGCCTCCGGCATTTCAGGTCTCAGAAGTCAGTGAAAATGAAGAGACAAAGGTTGGCCCTACAGAAGGACTTGTAATCTTCCCACTTGGGGGTGACAGACATGAGACGGGACAGATTAAAAAGGGGAGAGAGGCCAGAGAGATGCTGTGAGAGAGAGATTTTCACACACAGCTGGGATTGAAACCCATTGATAAAAATCCGGTGTTTGAAGGATGACCTAGGGCTTGACTCAGGCTCAGAACAGTCAATATTTTAAAATCCTGTAGTTCACAGTGTTTCCAGTTTTTAACTTCTTTTAAAAAGTTTGAAGTTGGGGCTCCTGCGTGGCTCAGTGGGTTGGGCCTCTGCCTTCGGCTCAGGTCGTGGTCTCAGGGTCCTGGGATCAACGATCCAATCGGGCTCTCCGCTCAGCGGGGAGCCTGCTTCCCCCTCTCTCTCTGCCGGCCTCTCTGCCTACTTGTGATCTCTCTCTCTGTCAAATAAAAAACAAACAAACAAATAAATAATCTTTTAAAAAAAAGTTTGAGGGGCACCTGGGTGGCTCAGTCGTTGGGCGTCTGCCTTCGGCCCAGGTCATGATCCCAGGGTCCTGGGATCGAGCCCCACATTGGGCTCCTTGCTCGGCAGGAAGCCTGCTTCTCCCGCTACCACTCCCCCTGCTTGTGTTCCCTCTCTCACTGTGTTTCTCTCTGTCAAATAAATAAAAAAATCTTTAAAAAAAAAAAAAAAAAGTTTGAGGTTTCAGCCATCAAAGGTTTTGATGGAATGCAGGGTATGTGGGAGGGAGAGGTCCAGAGGGAACTAAAGCTAGAAGCATGGGTAG
>CM053603.1:4356308-4368264 GCA_028646535.1 Procyon lotor
GAGGTTTCAGCCATCAAAGGTTTTGATGGAATGCAGGGTATGTGGGAGGGAGAGGTCCAGAGGGAACTAAAGCTAGAAGCATGGGTAGGGTCTTTAGGGAGCAAGAGAGGGCACGGAAGAGCATCTGATCTGAGGTATTCTGCCCCCTTGCTTATGCCAGTGAAAATAGCAGCCCGCATCTACTGGGTGCAGACTCTGGGGGGCGGGGGCACCATTGCCCACGGTCCTTCTCATGAAGCCCTTACAAGAATCTTTGGAGGAAGGTTTTATTACTGTCATTCCCACTTTACAGATGAGGACACTGAGGCTCAGAGAAGCCCGCACTGCTGGCCAGTGGTGGGAGCAGGTTGCCGACTTCTTCCTGACCTCGCTGTGGCCAGGCTGTGCCAGGGATCTGCTTCATCTGTTAGCTCAGAGAGACAAGCATGGGGCAGATCTTAGGTTGGGTGGCAAATTCAGGCGCTGGCAATGCAGACTTTCCTCTAGAAGCATTTGCATAGCGTGGATATTAAGGTGCCTTTGGCCTCTAAGTGCCACCAACAGTGTGTGGCATCACCAAAGCCAGACCTTGACCCGACATGGACTGGTTCCTCTCCCAGAGGGAGGACTCCTCCTGCTCTTCCTCTGCCACCATCCTCCTCTTGTTCCTCCTCCTCCTCCTGAACATTCCCTGGGAGAAAGTCCGTCGGGGGTTCTTTGAGGATTAAAGGTATTCCCATTTGTGGAAATGCTCAGCACAGGGTCTAGCACATAGTAAGTGCTCAGTAAAAGTCGTTGATGATAGTGCTGGCACTGGAACTTCTACGGTCATCTCTGTCCTTGCAGAGATAACAAGACCAACCCCCATTTTGATGCTGTAGGTTAGGAAGAGGCTGTGACTTAAAACCCCAGAGGGAGGGATAGCCCCTGGCACCCAAGAAGTCCTTGTGATGCTTGAGAAAATAGAAGCACCTTCCCGTGGTGGGAAATACGATACGGCAGAAGGTTTGGGGTAGAGGATTTATGAAAGGAACCTTAAGTCTCTCGAATTGTGTGTGATGTTGCATGTGTGTGTTTGCATTTTTTCAGGGAGAGCGACCAGTGTTTTTATAGTTCTCTCAGGTGTCTGATCCCCACCCCCAGCAAAAGATTGATAATTATTCATTCATTGATTCATTCATTATGGAGATAATCATAATTATTAGTTATATTTAGGGTTCCTGGGTTCAGTCGGTTCAGTCAGTTAAGCGTCTGCCTTCGGCTCAGGTTATAGTCCCAGGGTCCTGGGATTGAATTCTGAATGGGGCTCCCTGTTCAGGGGGGATCCTGCTTCTCCCTCTCCCTCTGCCCCTCCCCACTGCTCATGCCCTCTCTCTCAAACAAATAAATAAAATCTTTAAAAATTTTTTTATAAAAAAAATCACACTTAGACAAGAATTATTATGGCAACATCTCATTCCACCATCTATGGGATGTTTGCACTGTGATGTCATCTTGTGGAGAGTTTTGCATTAAGAATTCCACCTGGAGGTGGTCCTTGAAGAAGTGACATGTGAGCAGATGAATGACTGAGAGGATAGTGGGACCGTGGAGATATTTGGTGAAAGGGTGTTCTAGGCAGTGGAACAGCCAGTGCAAGAGTCCTGAGGCAGGAGTGTGTTTGAGAAACAGAACAGAGATCACAGTGGCTGACTGAGGGGGAGAGAAGGGATTAGGGGAGGGACACATGGTGGGGTGGACACATACCAGTAGATCCTCATAAGCTCTTTGGCTTTTACTCTGACATCAATGCAGGGCCATAGAGGTCTGGCTGATTGGGCTCTGTTCTTATTTTTAGCAGCATCCTTCTGGCTGCACAGCAACAGACCAGGAGGCAGAAAGGGTGGAAGTCAGGGAGGCTGGTAGCAAGCTCCTGCGTCATCTAGGAGAAAGGCGACTGTGGCTGGACCAGGCGCGTGGTGAGAAGCCATCCACTTGCAGAGAGGTTTTATTTATTTTTAAAAGATTTTATTTATTTATCTGACAGAGAGAGAGAGTGGGAACACAAGCAGGGGGAGCAGGAGAGGGAGAAGCAGGCTTCCCACCGAGCAGGGAGCCCGATGCGGGGCTCGATCCCAGGATCCTGGGACCATGACCTGAGCTGAAGGCAGACTTCACGGACTGAGCCACCTAGGGGCTCCTCGGATAGGTTTTAAAGACCTTGGCAGATGCACTGACAGGGAGGCTTTTGCGAAAGTGGGTGAATGCATCACAGTGCAGGGGATTCGGGTGGTTAAAGAAAAGAAATTAACAGTGCCTCCAATTAGCATTTGCAGAAGGGTTGGAGCAAAAACCTGCAGTGGAGAAAAGGAACGGCTCACGTCTTTGTCACCGTCATGGAAGCAGAGAAAAGGCTTTGCTCTGGAGTGATGGGCAATGTCTGAGCCACAGGGTCTGATAGGCCTGTGAGAGAAAGCTCTGGGGCCAGGTCGGCGTGGTGGGTGAAGAGCTGGTGCATTCCAGATCATCTAGGATGTGCGGGGTCGGGGAGGGGCCAGGAAAGGAAGGTGAGCACAGCTGCCCTTTGTTGAGTGCTTGTTATGGTTGGGCCGTGCAGGGAAGGATTCAGGAAGATATTAGCTCACTTAACGCTCTCTACAGCCCTGCAACATGAGAGAAATGCTCATTTCTGTTTTCCAGATGAGTAAACAGAGTCAGGGCGTGTAGGAAATGCACCCAAGGTAACGGCCCCTTGCTGGCTCATCAAAACAGACAGGAATCCGGAGCAGGGGCAGACAGTAAACATGGATGCTAACAGAGAACACCAGGAGCAAGTCAGAGGTATGGAAGGAAAGGGAAGGGGGCCCCGGGGAGTGAGGGAAGGGAACTGGCGTGAAGCCCGCTGGGACTTCACCGGAGGCAGGTGCGCTGGGAGAGGAATCAAAGAGTTGTTGGATTTCTGGGCTCCCCTGCCATTGGTAGGTGCCAGCTCCCGGAAAGAGAGAAAAGAGAGACGGATGGATGTGGTCCTTGCGGTGAGTGCTGCTTTGCACCCGGTAGAGAAGAGTGGAGGGTCTCTAGAGTGGAAAGAATAATGCCCACTACTTTCTGGCCATGGTCCAGCCCTCTCAGCCTGGTGGGGGCAGGTCCCTCTCTTGCCAGCTTGCCTGGTCCCCCTGGTCCCCTCTGACAGACCTTGGGGCTGCACCTGAGGTTTGGGTCCCTTGGCTAGAACTGCAGAGTCCCTGACGGCAGCCGCTAGCTTGCAGGGGCCACCGAGTGCTTGCTTTGTGCCTGGTCGGAACGGAGACGTGTCCTAAGCATAAAATAAAGGCTTAGTTAGAAAAAATAAAATGGCAGGGCTCCCAGGTGGCTCCATCTGTTAAGCATCTGCCTTCAGCTCAGGCCCTGATCCCAGGGTCCTGGGATCGAGCCCCGCATCGGGCTCCCTGCTTAGTGGGGAGTCTGCTTCTCCCTCGCATTCTGCCCCTCCCCGGCTCATGAGGGTGTGCTCTCTCTCTCTCTCGCAAATAAATAAAATCTAAAAAAAAAAAAAAGAAGAAGAAATTTATGTACAATTTCTCATTGATACTTTTTAAAACATTTTTTATAAGTCAAAATGATAGTATTTTGAAAATATCAGGTTTGACGTAATACAGCATTAGAATTAACATCATCGGGGCGCCTGGGTGGCTCAGTGGGTTAAAGCCTCTGCCTTCGGCTCAGGTCATGATCTCAGGGTCCTGGGATCGAGCCCCACATCAGGCTCTCTGCTCAGCGGGGAGCCTGCTTCCCCCTATCTCTCTGCCTGCCTCTCTGCCTACTTGTGATCTCTCTCTTTCTGTCAAATAAATAAATAAAATCTTTAAAAAAAAAAAGAATTAACATCACCTGTTTCTTTTTACTTTTTAAGAAAACATGGCTAATAATGACAAAAAGACTCGCTCCTTAACCGGATTTTCAGCAGGCTCCTCCGCTCCGTCTTCTCTTGACCTTGGCCTTCTGTGTCCACTCTGTCCCTGTCAAGCCTGTCTACCCCAGTCTGAGCAAGGACACGGCTAAGTTAGTTTATGGAGAATCCCCCCACCCTTGATATCTGACCACCTTCCTCATCCTTCACCTTCAATGTACAAATCCTTGACTTGCCTTTAGCAAGAATCCTGGTAGGTCAGCTTAGCGAGAATCCCCTCCCCTCCCCTCAATGTGTCCTTTTACTTACATGCCATGCACGGACCCCTCACTCTACCTCTTGCCCGTAAAGCCCCCCTTGCCCTCTTGTGTGCTGAGTGGACCCCGGGCTCTTCCTGCTACTGGGATTCCTATATATCCATAGTCTTGAGTCAAGTCTTCCTTCCCATTTTAACGAATGTCAGACTATTTTTTTTTCTTTCACAATAGGGAATTAAAAATCATCTACACGGCTTGCCTTTCTGGCTCACATCATTATTTCTAGAGAGCAGCACTACTCTGGGAGCTGGCAAAGGATCCTCCCTCTCCCACCCCGGGCTGATTTTCCTACACCCCCTGACCTCCTTCTATTGCTGACCATGAGCTTTTGTTTCTTCCTTCCGTCCATAGGTCTATCTCTCCCATGGGCTTAGCATCCCTAGCCAAAGTTAATCACTGGCATACCGGGTTTTGAAGGGTTGTTCATTTGTTCATTCCTTCATTCATTCTGCCAGTGTTACAGATAATAAGGTAATGACACTTATCAGGGCATGGAAAGGAAGACTTTTATTCAAGGCAGGGGCACACGATTGAGGTAGGCACAGGGGCCGCTGCAGTGGAATTTTCCCCTGGGGGAGAGAGATTGGGCTGAACTCCGAAAACTTTACATTTGGGGAGTTGGCATTTATGGCAAATCAGTCTCTCGGTCCCTAAGTTTTGTCTTCCCGAGGGCCCATGCGTGAGATCTTTCCATTTTATATCCTCAGGTTCCATTTCCGATTGAAATGCTTTCCCAGCTCCAAACGGAGAAGTCAAGCATGCAGTTTGGTAGGGGGAGACTGGAGCTCAGTGAAGACACAGTAGCAGAGTTTTGGGCCACCAGACCCCGTGCCACTGCCCCTGAGCGCCCTCTCCCTCATCTGTCTTCCTGGCTCACTCCAGCCACACTGTCCCCTTTCTATTCATCAGAGTAGTGTCCACAATGACATTTTTTTTTCCCCTGGCTGAGGATCCAGTTAAGAATCACACACTGCCTTCGGTTGTCATGTCCATGTGGTCTCCTACAATCTGGAAGAGTGTCTTTGTCTTTCACGACATTGACATTTTTGAGAGACCACGAGTTGCTTTGTAGAACACGCCTCCGTGTGGGTTTGTCTAATGTTTCCATGATGAGATTCAGGGGATGCATCTTGGTCGGTGCCAGGAAGGGATGCTGTGTGGATGCCCTGGCTCATCGTATCAGGAAGCACATGATTTTGGTTTATTACATTCCTGGTGATGTTAACTTGGGTTGCCTCATTAAGGTGATGTCAGCCAGGTGTCTCCGTGATCAATGTCCTATTTTCCTCTTTGTAATTAATAAGTAATTGATGGGAGATGCTCTGGGATCATGTCCTGTATCTCAGTAAACCTTTACCTGCTGGTTTTAGCACCTGCGTTAATCAAAATTCTCTAGAAAGACAGAATCAACGTATCTGTACCTATTGAGAGAGGGAGAGAAACTCATTTTAAGTAATTTGCCTATGTGCTTATTGAAGCTGACCAGTCCCAAGATCTGTAGGGTGAGCTGGCAATCTGGAGACCCAGAAGAATCCATGACACAGTTTCCAGTCTGAGTCTGAAGGTCTGAGAACCAGGAGAGCCGATGATGTAGTTCTGGTATGAAAGTCAGTGGGCTTGAGATCCGGAAAGAACCAGTGTTTCATTTGAGGCTGAAGGCAGGAATGTCCCAGTCCAAAGGTAGTCAGGCAGGAGGAATTCTTGCTTAGTTGTTGTTGTTGTTGTTGTTGTTGTTCTATTCAGGCCTTCAACTGATTAGACAAGGCCCACCCATATTGGGGAGAATAATCCACTTTACTCAGTCCACCATTTCCTCAGTCCAGGATAACTTTGGACCAAATGCCTGTGCTCCTTGTTGCTCAGTCGAATTGACACAGGCTCCTATCCATCACAGCCTCCATTGGTGATTCCTGCTGAATGAATGATTCTCAGGATGGTTGCCAAATGGTTGATTTTCTAGCTCTCTTGCTCTTGTCAACATTTACTCGTTGGCATTCTGCTATAAGGGAAGCTTCCTCTTCCCCCTCATTTAGTTATTTATTCATTACCTCAGACTATCACTGGTTAACTGACATTGTTTATCTTAACACCCAAATCATCGATAGCCTCGGCCAGTAGGAGAAACTCTTTGAGGCTGGCTCCTTTGTCCTATCATCGTATCCCCATTCTTCTCTGAGCATCTTCCTTCCTTTCTGGTACAAAATATTCCAGGTTCTTTATATATTTTCAAAGACGGGAATCTTCGTTTTCTTCAGTGATGCTTAAATGTTTAAAAAGATTCCTGGCACACAGTAGCCATTCAATAGGTATTTGTTGAGTGAATGAGTGGTCCCCGGCTAGGGCTTGAGAGGTATCACTCCTTTCTTGTCTGTCTACACCCTTGGTCTTATGTGTATTTGTTTCCTCACTGGGATCTAGATGTTTCAATGGGTAACTACGGGTGTGTCTGGGTGTATCTGTAAATTGGTATGTGTCAATATACTTCTGTACGTCTTTGTGGTTAAATCTGTGGGCAGATCAGTTGGTAACCTGTGCTTCTGTGTGCCGGTGGGACTTTCAATATTTGGGGGTCACTTCCGTGCTGCGTGTTTATGGGTATATGTTCAGGGAGCTGTGGGGACCCGTGTATAGGATCTGTTGGTAAAATGTTTTGATTAAGGGCACTGAATGTCTGCACATACATTTGAGAGTGAGAACTTGCTTATTTTTTTTTTCCAAATTATTCTTTTGTGGTAGGAGCCGTCTTTTTTTTTTTTTTTTTAACTTTATTTATTTATTGGACAGAGAGAGAGATCACAAGTAGGCAGAGAGGCAGGCAGAGAGAGGGGGAAGCAGGCTCCCTGCCGAGCAGAGAGCCCGACAGGGGGCTCCATCCCAGGACCCTGAGACCATGACCCAAGCTGAAGGCAGAGGCTTTGACCCACTGAGCCACTCAGGTGCCCCTTGCTTATTTTATTTTTAAATTGAGATGTAATTGGCATTTTTTTTTTAAAGATTTTATTTATTTGACAGAGAGAAACACAGCGAGAGAGGGAACACAAGCAGAGGGAATGGCAGCGGGAGAAGCAGGCTTCCCGCCGAGCAGGGAGCCCGATGCGGGGCTCTATCCCAGGACCCTGGGATCATGACCTGAGCCGAAGGCAGACGCTTAACGACTGAGCCACCCAGGCGCCCCTGTAATTGGCATTTTTGATAGTAGTTTCACATGTACAACATAATGACTCAATATTTGTATATACGGCAAAATGATCACCAGTAAGTCTAGTTAACATCCATAACCATACATAGTTACACATTTTTTCCTACGATGCGAACTTGTAAGATCTACTCTCAGCAACTTTCATATACACGATACAGTATAATTAACTGTAGTCACTATGATGTACATTACCTCCCCAGAACTTATTTATTTTATAACTAGAATTTTGTGCCTTTTGACCCCCTTCACCCATTTTGACCTCCCCTTAACACCTACTTCTGTGTTCTTCATATCTAGGAGCTTGTTTTTTCTTGTTTTGGGATTCCATGTATAAATGAGATCATACAGTATTTATCTTTCTTTGTCTGTCTTATTTTATTTAGCGTAATACCTTCAAGAGCCATCCATGTTCTCACGAATGGCAAGATTTTATTCTTTTTGATGGCTGAGTAATATTCCATCGTACATACATACCACATCTTCTTTATTCATCCATCCAACGGTGGACACTTAGGTTGCTTCTGCCTCTTGGCTATTGTAAGTAATGCTGCAATGAACATGGGGCTGCAGATCTCTCTTTGGGTTAGTGTGGTTTTGTTTAGTTTTTTTCCGCCTTTGGAGAAACACCCGGAAATGGAATTGCTGGATCCCATGGTAGTTCTATTTTTCATTTTTTGCAGAACCTTCCTACTATTTTGCATAGTGGCTGCCCCACATTACATCCCCAGCCTCAGGGCACACAGAGGACCTGTTTACTTTTGCTTGTGAACATCATTACCGTTCTCTATCGCTCTGTTAAAAAAAAGGTGGCACCTTAACAAACAAACAAACAAAAAAAACCAACTATCTTGGCTGAAGCGAAGTCCTTGTGCCCATGCAGGGTTGGCTGAGGCTGCAGGCACATAAAGGCTGGACTGGGCCACACCTACTGGGTGGTTCTCTTCTCTGGGTGGGAGCATAGCTGTCCTCCACTTGGTGGGCTTCCCCCAGCCAGGGGGGGCGGGTTCCTGGAAGAAGTGTTCCTAGCCTGCAGACGGGGAGCCTAATCTAGTCTAAGGCTGAACTTCAGAAGTCCCACTTCTGCCATGTTCTAAATTGCTCAAAACAAGTCACGGGGCCAAGCCCAGATTCAAAGGAAGGGGAACTAAACTCCACCTCGAAGTGGGAGGAAGGATTTGTGGCTGCCCTGAGCCCACTGCAGCTCTTGTCATCACCACATTTCACAAAACTGATGATGCTTCCTTAATGACCTCTAACACCCAGTCCATGCCAAAGTGTCCCCGTCATCTCCGACAGATTTCTCCACCGTTGATTTCTTTCCTTTCTTTTCCTTTCTTTTCCTTTCCCTTTCCCTTTCCCTCTTTCTTTCTTTCTTTCTTTCTTTCTTTCTTTCTTTCTTTCTTTCTTTCTTTCTTTCTTTCTTTCTTTCTTTCTTCTCCCTTTCTTATTAATTTTAATTCCAGTAATTAGCTTACAGTGTAATACTAGTTTCAGGAGTAGAATTCAGTGATTTGTCACTTTCATACAACCCCTGGTGCTCAATACAACAGGTGCCCTCCTTAATCCCCATCACCTAGTTCACTCATACCCCTACCCACCTCCCCTCTGCAACCATCAATTTGTTCTCTGTGGTTAAGAGTGTCTTTCCTGGTTTGTCTCTCTCTCCCTCTCTCTCTCTCTTTCTCTCTCTCTTTCCCTTTGCTTTTTCTGGTTTTGTTTTGTTTCTTAAATTCCCCATATGAGTGAGATCATATGGTATTTGTGTTTCTCTGACTGACTTACTTCACTTAGCATTATACTCTCTAGCTCCATCCATGTTGTTGCAAATGGAAAGATCTCGTTCTTTTTTTATGGCTGAGTAATATTCCATTATATATGTACCACGTCTTCTTTATCCATTCATTGGTCAACAGAAACTTGGGGTGCTTCCGTATCTTGGCTATTGTAAATAATAGTGCTATAAGCATAGGGGTGCGTGTATCCCTTTGAATGAAGTGTTTTTGTATTTTTTTGGGTAAATAACCACTAGTGTGATTGCCAGAGCATAGGGTAGTTCTATTTCTAACTTTTTGAGGAGGCTCCATACTGTTTTCCAGGGTGGCTGCACCAGTTTGCATTCTCACCATGGTGCAAGAGGGTTCCTCTTTTTCCCCACATCCTCACCAACCCCTGTTGTTTGTTGTGTTTTTTACTTTAGCCATTCTGAGAAATGAGGCCATTGTGGTTTTGGATTTGTATTTCCCTGATGATGAGTGACGTTGATCTTTTTGAGTGTCTGTTGGCCATCTGGATGTCTTCTTTGGGGGATATGTCTGTTCATGCCTTTTGTTCATTTTTAACTGGGTTTTTGTTTGTTGGTTTGCGGTTGAGTTGTATAAGTTCTTTATATATTTTGGACATTAACCCTTTATTGGATATGTTATTTGTAAATATTGTCTCCCATTCAGTAGGTGCCTTTTATTTTTGCTGATTGTTTCCTTCACTGTGCAGAAACTTTGCATCTTGATGAGGTCCCAATAGTTTATTTTTGTTTTTGTTTCCCTTGCCTCAAGAGACCTATGTAGAAAGAAGTTGCGATGGCCGATGTCCAAGAGGTTACTACTGGTGTTTGCCTCTAAGATTTTTATGGGTTCAGGTCTCTCACATTTAGGTCTTTAATAACTTTGAATTTATTTTTGTGTATGGTGTAGGAAGTGGTCCAGTTTCATTCCTCCGCATGTGGCTGTCCAGCTTTCCCAACACCATTTGTTGAAGACACTGTCTCTTTTCCATTGGACATTCTTTACTGCTTTGTCAAAGATGAGTTGACCATAGTTGTGGATTCATTTCTGGGTTTTCTATTCAGTTCTATGGATCTATGTGTCTGTTTTTTGTGCCAGTACCATACTGCCTTGATGACCACAGCCTTGTAATATGACTGGAAGTCTGGAATTGTGATGCCTTCAGCTTCGCTTTTCTTTTTTCTTTCTTTCTTTCTTTCTTTTTTTTTTTTTTTTTTAAGATTTTATTTATTTATTTGACAGAGAGGAGAGAGATCACAAGTAGGCAGAGAGGCAGGCAGAGAGAGAGGGGGAAGCAGCCTTCCTGCTGAGCAGAGAGCCCTATGTGGGGCTCGATCCCAGGACCTTGAGATCATGACCCGAGCCGAAGGCAGAGACTTTAACCCACTGAGCCACCCAGGCGCCCCGTTCGCTTTTCTTTTTCAAGATTGCATTGTCTATTCAGGGTTTTATGGTTCCATACAAATTTTAGGATTGTTTGTTCTAGCTCTGTGGAAAAACGGTATTGGTATTTCGATAGGGACTGCATTAAATTTGTAGATTGCTTTGGGTAGTATAGACATTTTAACACTATTTGTTCTTCTAATCCATGAGCTTGGAATGTCTTTCCATTTCTTTGTATCAGCTATATCTTTCATCATTGTTTTACAGTTTTCAGAGTACAAGTCTTTCACCTCTTTAGTTAAGTTTATTCGTAGGTATGTTATTATTTGGAGTACAGTTGTAAATAGGATTGTTTTCTTAATTTCTCTTTCTGTTGCTTCATTATGAGCGTTTAGAAGTGCAACAGATTTCTGCACATTGATTTTGTAGCCTGTGACTTTACAGTTGGTTTCTCTGAATGTAAGAACACAAGGTCCATACGTTTGGTGGTTGTTTTTCTTGGGTCTTTTACCATGTGACAGATGCGGGGTGACGTGTGGCCTGGGAGGTAGACTGATTAATTGCCGAAGAATTCGCAGGTCTGTTCCTGGTTGTGTATTTTCTTGGAAATGATGCCATTGTAGAAACAGATCCAAGTGGCAACGTGTTTCGAAGGGGGTGGGCAGGGTGGTCGGTGGGTTTGCGCCAAGATCCTACTGAACCATGTTTCTGAGTGCGTGTGACCCTGAGGGAGCGCACCAGGGAGGGGTGAGGACTCAGAGCGGCTGCACCTGGGTGTGTAGTGCAGGTTTGGAGTGGATAAGTCTGGGTGTGGATCTCTCTAACCACAGGTCAGTTTGGTTTTAGTGACGGGCAAGTGTGGCTTTAAATAAAGGTCTCTAGAGGCAATGGGAGTTGACATTCCTCTTCCATCTTTTTCCTGAGAGACTGTCACCTGTAGTCCCAGGGAAGGGCTTGAGTCCCAGTGAGTCTGACCAGCTGAGGACCTTTCTGCTTGGGACAGGTGTCCTTGGAAGCTGGGCGCTGACCTTGGCTCTGTCCCTAGGGCCAGTCACATTCAGAGGGAGAGAGAGAAAGAGAGAGTTTCGTTTACTTTAAACCCAGTCACCCAGAAACACAATTGTGTTTTGTTCCACACCTCACTGTTTCTTCCACCTGATGCTCACAAATATTTCCCTCTTGGTGTGTTTTGAGGCTCAACATGAGGACGACCGAGATCCGCCCTGGATGAGAATTTATAGGAGAGAGAGAGACAAGTTCAAACATGTTGCCCGATCTCAGGCTTTCTCTGTCCAGCGCAGACAGTCTTGGCATCTTGGCGCAAGGGCTCCCTCCTTGAGGTGGAGGGTGGGGGCCGGTCTCCGGTCCTTGGATGTTCCCCCTCCCACAGACTTCACCACTGATGGAG
>CM053603.1:4368764-4381236 GCA_028646535.1 Procyon lotor
TACAATGGAATATTATGCAGCCATAAGGAAGGATGAATACCCAACTTTTATATCAACATGTACGGGACAGGAAGAGATTATGCTGAGTTACATAAGTCAAGCAGAGAGAGTCAGTTATCATATGGTTTCACTTATGTGTGGAGCATAAGGAAAAACATGGAGGACATTTGGGAGAAAGAAAGGAAGAGTGAATTGGGGGAAATCAGAAGGTGAGATGAACCATGAGAGACTGTGGACTCTGAGCAACAAACTGAGGGTTTTGGGGGGGGTGGGGGGTTGGGTGAGCCTGGTGGTGGGTATTGAGGAGGGCACGTATTGCATGGAGCACTGGGTGTGGTGCGTGAACAATGAATCTTGGAACACTGAAAGAAAAAAATAAAATAAAATAAAATTTTAAAAAGGCTACAGATCCTGCTAAGTATTCCACAGATCCCATCAGGAAGCCTGCTCACCCACTGCTGGCAATGCTTCTCACCTGTAGACCCTCCCAACTCTCCTGCAGGCACTCCCAGTGCCCTGCGTGCCTTACTCACAAACACCACGAAGCCGCGGCTGGCTGGCTCCCTGTGCATGCCCCCAAGGGTGGCAAGCCTGGGCATTTGCAGGTGGCTAGTGAGCAAGTGTAGAAAACCAGCCCAACTCTGAGGAACTGAGAGAAAAGACACCAACTTGAGCATTTCAGGGCACCACCCTAGGGAAAGCAAAGTGGAGGTTTGTCGACCCCTGGGTTTGCAGGATCAAACGAAGGTATACAGTCTCAGGAATGCCCTCTTCCCATTGGGAACAAGAAGTGTGGAGCAGGGGGTATTCATTGGAAAGGTCTAAGAATCCATTGAAAAGCCCAAGAATCCCTGGGAGGGCTAACATGGACTTTTTCCCCCCAAAGCCAGTCAGTAAAAGACTGGAGGACATAACTGCGTCTTCAAATGTGAAAACATCAATGCATGATTTCAGGGAACATTGAAAAATCAACAAAACATGATACAACCAAGCGACACAATAATTTTCTAGTAACTGACCCTTAAGAAATACAGATCTATGGGGCGCCTGGGTGGCTCAGTCGTTAAGTGTCTGCCTTCGGCTCAGGTCATGATCCCAGGGTCCTGGGATCGAGCCCCACATCGGGCTCCTTGCTCAGCAGGAAGCCTGCTTCTCCCTCTCCCACTCCCTCTGCTTGTGTTCCCTCTCTCGCTGTGTTTTTCGCTGTCAAATAAATAAAATCTTAAAAAAAAAAAAAGAAATACAGATCTATGGGGTGCCTGGTGGCTCAGTTAGTGGGGCAGCTGCCTTCCGCTCAGGTCATGATCTTAGGGTTCTGGGATTGGGTCCTGCACCCGGCTCTCCACTCAGTCAGTGGTGAGTCTGCTTCTCCCTTTCCCTCTGTGAACTCTCTCTCTTTCTCTTTCTCAAAGAAATAAATAAAATCTTTAAAAAATATATAGATCTATGATCTATATCATATATAGATATATGCCTGATAAAGAATTCAAAATAAGATGTTTTAAGGAAGCTAAACAAGCTACAGGAAAACACAGAAAGGGCTTACCTGGGTGGCTCAGTAGGTTAAGTGTCCGATTCTTGATCTTAGCTCAGTTCTTGATCTCAGGGGCAGGATATGAAATCAATACAGAAAAATCACTTGCATTTCTATACACTAACAATGAATTATCTGAAAAAGAAACAAATAAAATAATCCCATTTATAATCGGATCCAAAACAATGAAACACTTAGGAATAAATTTAACCAAAACGGTAAAAGAAGGGCGCCTGGGTGGCTTAGTTGGTTAAGCGACTGCCTTCTGCTCAGGTCATGATCCCGGAGTCACGGGATCGAGTCCCACATCGGGCTCCCAGCTCCATGGGGAGTCTGCTTCTCCCTCTGACCTTCTCCCCTCTCATGTTCTCTCTCTCACCCTCTCTCTCTCTCAAATAAATAAAATCTTAAAAAAAAAAAAAAGGTAAAAGATCCATACACCAAAAACTAAAACGCTGATGAAGGAAATTGAAGAAGACATAAAATAAATGGAAAGATATCCTGTTACACCAACTGGAATAATTAATATTGTGAAACTGTACATTCTACGGAGAGTGATCTACAGATTCAATGCAATCCCCATCAAAATTCCAATGGCATTTTTTGTAGAAATAGAGGACACAGTCTTAAAATTTGTATGGAACCACAAAATACCCCCCCAAAGCCAAAGCAATCTTGAGAAAGAACAAAGCTGGAAGCATCACATTTCCTGATTTCAACTTATTATAGAGCTCTAGTAATCAAACAGTATGGTACTGGCATAAAAACACATATATTTGTGGGACAGAATAGAGACCCAAGAAATAAACTCATACATCAACAGTGAACTGATCTTTTACAAGGGCACTTAGAACACACAATGGGGAAAGGAAAGTCTCTTCAATAAATGATTTTGGGGGAATGTGAATATGCACATTCGAAAGAATGAAAGTGGACTAATACCTTACAACACTCAGAAAAAAATAACTCAAAATACATTAAAGACATAAATGTAAGATTTATCTGAATTCATAAAACTCCTAGAAGAGAACACAGAGAAAGCTCCTTGACATCAGTTTTGGCAATGATTTTTTTTTATAATACACCAAAAGCATAGGGAACAAAAGCAAAAACCAATAAGTAGGACAATAGCAAACGAAAAGGTTTCCGAACAGCAAAGGAAACAATGGACAAAGAGAAAGGGCAACCTATGGAATGGGAGAAAACATTCACAAACCATACACCTGATGGGGAATGTATCCAAAATATATAAGGAGTTTATACCACCCGATAACAAGAGTGCAAATAATCTGATTAAAAATGGGCAAAGAACCTGAATAGGCATTTCTCTAAAGAAGAGATATGAATGGCCACCAGGTACATGAAAATGTGTCCAACATCAGGGAAACACAAATAAAAATCACACTGAGATATCGTTTCACACCTTTTCGATGGCCTTTACCAAAAAGACAATAGATAACAATTGCTGGTGACAGTATGGAGAAAAGGGAATCCTTGTACAGTCTTAGTGGAAGTGTATACTGGAGTGGCCACTATGGAAAACTGTGGAGGTTCCTCAAAAAGTTAAAATAGAGCTACTGTATGATTCAGCAATCCCTCTTCTGGGTATGTAGCTGAAGGAAACCAAATCAGCATCTCAAATGGATATCTGCTCTCCCATGTTCATTACAGCATCATTCACAACAGCCAAGATATGGGAACAACCTAAGTATCCATCAATGGGAAATGGATAGAGAAGCCGCGGGATATATATATATATATATATATGTATATATGTATATATATATATGTGTGTGTGTGTATATATATATATAATTTAGTCATGAGAAAGAAGGAAATCTTGACATCTATGACAACATGGATGAACCCAGAGGACTTTATGCTAAGTGAAATATTCTAGGCAGGGAAAGACAAATATTATATGACTTCATTTATATGTGGCATTTTAAAAAAGTCAAACTCATAGAAATATACAGTAGAATGGTGGCTACCAGGGGCTTGGGGAAATGGGGAGATGCTGGTCAAAGGGTATAAGCTTACCCTATGACCCTGCAATTGCACTACTGGGTATTTACCCCAAAGAAGCAGATGCAGTACAAAGAAGGGCCACATGTACCCCAATGTTCATAGCAGCAATGGCCACAATTGCCAAACTGTGGAAAGAACCAAGATACCCTTCAACAGATGAATGGATAAAGAAGATACGGTCCATATATACAATGGAATATTATGCCTCCATTAGAAAGGACAAATATCCAACTTTTGTATCAACATGGACGGGACTGGAAGAGATTATGCGGAGTGAAATAAGTCAAGCAGAGAAAGTCAATTATCTTATGGTCTCACGTGTGGAAAATAAGGAAAAACATGGAGGGCATTGGGAGAAGGAAGGGAAAGGGGAATGGGGGGAAATCAGAGGGGGAGATGAACCATGAGAGACTGTGGACTCTGAGCAACAAACTGAGGGTTTGGGGGGGTGGGGTGTTGGGCAAGCCTGGTGGTGGGTATCAAGGAGGGCACGTATTGCACGGAGCACTGGGTGTGGTGCATAAACAACTAATCTTGTAACACTGAAAAAATAAACATATTTGGGAGAAAAAAAAACCAAAGGGTATAAGCTTGCAGTTATAAGATGAATAAGGTTTGGGGATCTGGTGTGCAAATAGTTACAAACACTGTATTGCATACTTGAAATTTGTTGAGACAGTAGATCTCAAAACATTCTCACTTTGGCTCTTTTTTCCCCAACAATTTTGGTCCTATGATCCTTTAGGGATTCTGCTAAACTATAGGACTTCCCTCCTCCCCAAACCCCACCCCAGGAAAATATATACCTTGACATTACTTTGCCTACCATTTCAGGGTGTTCATGAAATATCCTAACTCCCTATTAGGATCCACTTTTAAAAACTTTCTTTGTAGAGGTCTGCTACTTTTCAGAGAAGATTCTCAAACTTACAATTCCAGGCTTCCAACACCCAGACCTGAATTATTGTCTGTGAACTCAGTATTTCCACCTGGAAAATTTTACAAATACAGTGTGGAATGATGGGGGAACTCCCAGATAATTGGATCCAGATAGATCAGAATTAAAACCCGGGCTTCTTAACCTAGTGACAATTAATCTCGCTAAACTTCATTTTCTGTATCTTCATACTTGGGAAAAGTAATACCCACCTCTGAGTTTTCTTAGAAGCTAAAACGAGGTAGCACGTGGAAAGTGACCCATAGAGGGCTCAGCATCACAGCATGGTCTCAGCCAACATTAGGCAACATCACCTCAGATGTTAAGGAAGGACTCTGAAAAGGGAAACACCTGGGTATGATTCATGGGCTCACCACATACTAGCTAAGTGACCTTGAGTATATTGCCTAAGCACTAAAGCCTCACTTTCTTTGGAAGGGAAATGATGATAATGGTATATAACGAATAGGGTTTTCTTGAGGATCAAATGAGATATGTATATGAAATTATCTACAATGTCTGACCCAGAATAAAATGGTTATATTAAACAGTGATATCTCTTTTTTGTCCTGCATGGCAAGTTCATTATATAACAAAGAAAGTCTACTTTCTTCTAGAGCCTCTCTTTCTGTGAATGAATTCACCATCCCTCTAGATAACTATGACTGAAACGTTTCTTCCACTGGCAAAAGCAATCCATCAATGAGCTGCTACAATGTCCAGAAGTTGAACATTCTATTCTTATACTCATTTCCCATCTACCTCTTCCCACCATTACTTGTGAGTAAATCAAGGCTCCCATTCCTTCTGGGTTGCCAAGTCCCAGGTCTTAGTCTTTATCCATTCTTCCTTCAGGCCATCCTGAAATCACTATCAGATTAACCCTCATGAAATATACCTCTGTCTATATCACTCTTATTTACTTTTCCATTCATCCACTCATTTATTCCATAAACAATTATTGATGGTTGCCATATATCAGGATTTGGGCTGAGTGGTGGGGACAAAGACATGAAATGACACAGACCCTGTCCTCCAGACACTTGAGAACAGGGATTGTATGTCTTTGCTTGTTTCTGTGGCCAGCATCTTGTCCAGGATACAGAAGGCATAAATACAATTGTTCCATATTTACATGAATAACTAGTGATTCTCTTTTATATTGAGTGCCTCCTATAATACCAGATAATGCTCTAAATTCTTTGCCAATTTGCTACTTGCAACAACCCACTGAGCTTGGTTCTGCTTCCTATAAGGGAACATATAAGGAAACATATAAGGAACTGTGTAACATATAAGGAAATGGAGACACAAAGAGATCAATAAAATCGAATGGAGCTGGGCGAGCCTGGTGGTGGGTATTGAGGAGGGCACGTATTGCATGGAGCACTGGGTGTGGTGCATGCACAATAAATCTTGTAACACTGAAAAAATAAAATAAACATTTTTGGGGGGAAAAAATTAAAAATTGAACTACCCTATATAAAAAAAAAATCGAATGGTGCTTCACAGACAGCAGGTGGCAGAACTAAGCCAAGCAGCCTGAATCTAGCCCCTGTACTCTTAATCTACGATTTCAAGAATCTGGAGTGAACTGATAAATTCACAGTTTAATAAGGGAAACAGGCTCAAGAGGCGTCTATCAAATTATAAGGAAATGGACATAATAGAAAATTACCCTGAGAATTATGAGTCCTCAGAAAATGCAGCTGAATCAGGCAGTGATTCTTGGAAGTCTGCCATCTACATGAAAACTTTATGAACCACTGTTGTCCACTGAACAAAATCCAAATGTTTACCTTGACATGAAAAAAAAAAAACCTCATTCTAGTGCAAATCTACATGTCTTGCTCCATTTACCATTGCCCTCCTAAAATTATGTTTCACACTAGATTTTGGGGGGGCAATATGCCAATCTCCCTCACTACCCATCCTTTCCTGTCATTTCCTGTCTCCACGTTTCTTCACGTTTCATATTAATGAATTCCTAGTATGTGCCAAGCACTGTAATAGATTACATATATATGACATGTCATCCTAACAACAAACTATGATGAAAAGATTATAATCCCCCTTTTACAAATGAGATGATTGAGGCCCCAAATGGGGAAAGGATGTGTCACTTCCAGTTGTTAAATGCTGAGCTGCCACTGTAGGTCTGCCTGAGTCCAAAACTCATGAAGTTCCTTAGCCCCCTTACCATCCTCCATCAAATTCTCACTCACGTCCTCTGTCACTTCCGGTTTTCCCACAACTCTTGGGAGAAGTTTAAGTCTCCGGAACCAGGAGACTCATGTGCTCCCTAATCATCTCGATGACGCTCTACTCAAAGAAACACAATTCCTATCTCACATGAAACCCTAGAGCTTGGTATCCATGGTTTCTCAGGAGGAAAGAGTAGAAATCTCAATGACTTCAGAGACTTAGTGATGGAAATAACTCGAACTTATGCCAACACAGCCTGGTGGAAACGCTTTCTTCTTGGAGATACTCAAGTGAACTCTGAAAAGCAGGTCCAGATACTAAAACTGTGCTACATGCTTGTTGCAGAAGAAAGACTCCTTACACTTAATGTCTCCAGTTCAAAGAATTATTGGTCTAACTGGTTGTGGTACATGAACAATGAATCTTGGAACACTGAAAAAATAAAATTAAATTTTAAAAAACCAATTGTTTGTCTAAAGAAACATAATTATCATTTAGCTACTGAATTTGAAAACCTCAAGAGTTTCAATGACTAATTTTTTTTAAATTAACCCAAACGACAGGATACATGTTCATATAAAAGGAAAGTTCCGATTTAGTTTTTAATAGCGGTTTAATGCCTTTTTTGAATTACTGGTTTAACTTAAATTTTGGGAAAAAAAATTGTAGTGTATTAACACACGTAACATGCTCTTAAATTACAGGGAGAACATTAACCACATTTAGCAAACATTTTTACATTCAAACCTGGATATTAAAATAAATGAGCTGATTATTTTGAATCACTGTCTGTCAAGGTTCATGATTCACATTTTGGGATGGATTCTTTTCTTAATGGAATATCTAAGTTTTGATAATTTTCAAAAATTAATATTTGATCAGATGATGTAAGTCAAAATGCAGAGAATCCTTTAAAAGGACACGTTATGTGTCTATGTAGCGACAGCTCCAAGGTATTTTTGGGCAGTTTGATACCTTTTATATCTGAAGTATACTTAACCAGAAAACTGAAAAATTAAATTGACAAAATGATATCTTTAAAACTTCAAAATGGTAAATAATTTCTTAATAAAATTGGCCTCGAACTAATAAAATCTGTAAGCAAATCAAAATTAAATATTAGTTTAACGACAAAAACTGAATATTTGTTAGAAGCTGTCGCTCTTCATTGGAGATTTACTTTTAATTATAAAAGTTCCAGCAAATCTTAGCTTTAAAGGCCCTTAATATTTGAAAAAGTTGGATGCTTGGTGAGGAAATTACAATTGCCTCTAGAATTATAAAAATCTCAGCTTTATAAAATGCATCTATTCGGGGCGCCTGGGTGGCTCAGTCGTTAAGCGTCTGCCTTCAGCCCAGGTCATGATCCCAGAGTCCTGGGATCGAGCCCCGCATCCGGCTCTCTGCTCAGCAGGAAGCCTGCTTCTCCTGCTACCACTCCCTCTGCTTGTGTGCCCTCTCTCGCTGTGTTTCTCTCTGTCAAATAAATAAAATCTTTAAAAAAAAAAAAAATGCATCTATTCATGAAGGTAATTTCTCTGACTGGTGATCAAAATGTAAAATTTAATACAGTAATAATATCTCATTTGGTGTGTGTCCATGTTTCTGAGTAATTTTTTTAAATAAACTTTATAGATTAATAAAAAGATTATGCTGCAAATTATGAGCTTTGGAAAGGGCTTCCTAGCATGATAGCAAGACTACATTGAGCAAATGCGTGAGCAGCCACTGAGGCCTGAGATCCAGGTGCTAACTTGAGTCCAGTGGAATTATCCAGTTCTCTGAGAACTGTCTATCCTCTCTTTCTGCTGCCTGCATTCTCTCCAATTGCTCTCAAACTTTCGTTCTTGCTCTCGCTCTCTTTCTCCTGTTCTCTCTCACTCTTTCCTCTTATCCTCCAAGTCCACTTACTATCTTTCCTCTTCTTGACATTATCACTGAAGCAAACGTCACTCAGTTTCTTCCCTGCTGATGGGCAACAAAGATGCTGGATCTGCTTCCACAAAGTACAAGAATGATGACGTTATCTCTTGGAGACAGAGGATGCCTCATAGAGGCAAAAGTAGGTATCCACCTGGCCCAAAGAAGAAAAGCTAGGGTGGCATGAATTATAAGAACAGAGGGAATATTTACAATTCCTGGGCCAATAAGAAGTCAATTCCCAAGGCTCCTTGTTAGATAAATTGTCCAATTTCACTTCTATTCCCTGAATGGCTGTTTCCTATGGGGGCTGGGACATGGCAGTAGAAAGCCCATATTGACTATGCAAGATCTTCAGGAGGCAACTTACTGCAAGTTGTAGGTTTCCCAACATGCTCTGCACCCTCTCCTCGGGGAGCAAACCCTCCTAAACTCTGTCTCCCTGAGGTCAAGGGCTTCTCCTAGAGGAAGTATCCACTCTTCTTTGAAGCCAGAGTTTCTCATCAGCTCAAGAACCAAGAAACATCTCCCTACATTCATCCAGTGATGTCACACTGAGAAACAAAGGCTACTTCTAGCTCCACTTTTTTTTTTTTAAGATTTTATTTATTTATTTCACAGACAGAAGGAGATCACAAGTAGGCAGAGAGGCAGGTGGGGAGAGAGAGGAGGAAGCAGGCTCCCTGCTGAGCAGTGAGCCCGATGTGGGGCTCGATCCCAGGACCCCGAGATCATGACCTGAGTTGAAGGCACAGACTTTAACCCACTGAGCCACCCAGGTGCCCCACTTCTAGCTCCACTTACCCTCAAGAGGGCAACTCCCTGTAAAGACACCATGACTTCCTTCTAGTTCTGCTAATGGAGAAAGTAGAATCTTATCTGATGGGCACACACAAAGAGAGAGGCTGGCCGAATGGGTCTGCAGCCAGATCCTTGCTCTGAGTATTGGTACCAGGTTGGCATCAGTGGGAGTCTCTACCTTTCCATTTTTAAGAATTCAGTTTTATGAGGTCACTGCCAGATTGTCGGGTCACGGGTCAACAAACACCCATGGAACCAACTGATACATTAAGTACCAGTTTTTAAAAGCCTTTAGTTTTGGAAATCAGCCAACCATAGACAAAAACAGAACATAGCAGCAGGCTGAGCCATATGAAACTGGCAACATTCCACCATTTTTTACCAACAAGTTGGGCAATTTTTCTCATGCCTCAGCTTAAGACAATGAAACCCATGCATTCATCACTTGGGTTCAATTATTATCAATTCAGAGTCTTGTTTCATCTGTATTCTACCTACTTTGACCTCTTAACAGGAATTCTTTCAGAGCAAATTCCATATATCCTATGATTTCAGTGTGTCTCTAAAAAAAATCCCTTCTTTTAAAAAGCATAAACACATACCATTATTTTACTTTAAAATATTAATAATTACATTGGGTGTGATACATGAACAATGAATCTTGGAACACTGAAAAACTAAAATAAAATTAATTGAAAAAATAAAATATTAATAATTGTATATCATTAAATATTCCATTATTCAAATTACCCAAATTGCCTAACTTTGATAATTTTTTTCACATTAGAACCCAGATAATATCTATATGTTCCAATTAATTGATAGCTGTCTAAAGTCTCTTTTAAGCTCTAGGATTTCTACCCGACTTGCTTATCCCCTTTGGAATTTATCTGTTGAAGAAATGGTCTGGATTTTACTGACTGCATTTGTAAGCAATTTTCAAATATGCCTCTTGAAGGTTGTAATTATAAACTGATGTTTAGATCTAGATATCTGATCAAATTCAGCATTGATATTGGGGGAGAACATACTCCATAGGTGTACGTATTGGACTTTCTTTGGAGGCACATATTTTTTCCCAATTTTATTAAGATACAACTGACAAAACTGTTTTGTAACATATTTAAACTGTACAGAGCAATGATTCTATACACACATACACTGTGAAAGGACTCCCACAATCAAGTTAATTAACATACCCATCACCTTCATTACACATTTACATTTTTTTTAGTGAGAACACTTAAATTCTACTATCTTAGCAAATTTCAATCATGGGATACAGTATTACTAACTATAGTCATCATGTTAAACATTATATCTTCAGAACTTATTCATCTTATAACTGAAAGTTTGTTTCCTTTTACCAAGCTTTCCCAGCCCCCAACCCCTAGCAACCACTATTCTACTCTGTTTCTGTGAATTCAAACTTTTTAAAAATGTTACATATAAATGATACCTTGCAGTATTTGTCTTCTTCTGACTGGCTCATTTCACTTAGCATAATTCCTTCCATGTTCATTCATATTGTTTCAAATGGCAGGATTTCCTTCATTTTCAAGGCTGAATAATATTCCATTGTATATATACACACTATATTTTCTTTATCCATTCATCTGTTGATGGACACTGAGGTTGTTTCCTTGGCTATTGTGAATAATGCTTCCATGAACATGGGAGTACAGGTATTTCCCCAAGTTGATTTCATTTCCTTTGATATTTATCCAGAAGTGAAATCGCTGGATCATATGGTAGTAATATATATATATATATATATATATATATATATATATATATATATATACATATATATATATATTTTTTTATTTCTTGAAGCTTTGTACTGTTTTTCATCAGTGGCTGTATGAGTTTATATTTCCCACAAACAGTGTAATGCTGGAGGAAGCACATATTTTTCATTATCTCTCTTTTTGGGAAATCTGCAGTTGTTTAGATTCATTGCCTGGATACATCATTTCATGAAAGACTGCAAATGAAAGTATTCTATCAGACTTTCACGTATGCGCTGGAATACCTCTCCGAAAATAAACTTCCCCTCCTTAAGTCTCTGGTTCGTCTGAGGTGGTCAATCTAGCTAACGATTTGTCCATTTTGTTGATGTTTTCATAACATTTTTTTATAACATTTTTTTAAAAGATTTTATTTATTTGACAGAGAGAAACACAGCGAGAGAGAGAACACAAGCAGAGGGAATGGCAGTGGGAGAAGCAGGCTTCCTGCTGAGCAGGGAGCCAGAGCAGGGAGCCCGACGCAGGGCTCGATCCCAGGACCCTGGGGTCATGACCTGAGCGGAAGGCAGAGGCTTTATGACTGAGCCACCCAGGCACCACTTGTTGATGTTTTCAAAGAACCAACTTTTGATTTTGTTAATTCTATTGATTTTCTATTCTCTGTTTTATCTCTGCTTTAATATCCTTATTTTCCTTCCTTCCACTAGTGTTGGGTTTAGTTTGATCTTCTTTGTTATTTATTTATTTATTTAGATTTTATTTATTTATTTGACAGAGAGAAAGATCACAAGTAGGCAGAGAGACAAGCAGAGAGAGAGGGGGAAGCAGGCTCCCCGCTGAGCAGAGAGCCCGAGGCAGGGCTTGATCCCAGGACCCTGAGACCGTGACCTTAGCCGAAGGCAGAGGCTTTAACCCACTGAGCCACCCAGGCGCCCCTGTCCATTATTTAAATTGTAAAGTTATTTAGATAGAGTTCAGATCTTTTTCAATATAAGCACTTATAACTATAAATTTCCCTCTTTAGCAATTGTCTTAGTCTGTTCAGGCTTCTATAACAAAATACCATAGACTGGGTGGCCCAAAATGACATAAATTGCTCATAGTCCACAGTCTCTCATGGTTCATCTCCCCCTCTGGTTTCCCCTCATTCACCCCTCCCTTCCTTCTCATAATGTCCTCCATGTTTTTCCTTATGTTCCACATGTAAGTGAGACCATAAGATAATTGACTCTCTCCGCTTGACTTATTTCACTCCTCATAATCTCTTCCAGTCCCATCCATGTTGATTGCAACAAA
>CM053603.1:4381336-4401287 GCA_028646535.1 Procyon lotor
TGTTTTCCAAAGTGGCTGCACCAGTTTGCAATCCCACCAACAGTGGAAGAGGGTGCCCCTTTCTCCACACCCTCTCCAACATTTGTTGTTTACTGTCCTGTTGATTGTGGCCATTCTAACTGGTGTAAGGTGGTATCTCAGTGTGGTTTTGATTTGAATCTCCCTGATGGCTAAAGATGATGAACATTTTTTCATGTGTCTGTTAGCCATTTGTATGTCTTCTTTGGAGAAGTGTCTGTTCATGTCTTCTGCCCATCTTTTGATGTAATTATCGGTTTTGTGAGTGTTTGGAGGGGAGGGAGGTGGGGGTTGGGCGAGCCTGGTGGTGGGTATTGAGGAGGGCACGTACTGCATGGAGCATTGGGTGTAGTGCAAAACAGTAAATCTTATAACACTGAAAAAAATAAATAAATAAAATTTTAAAAAATGGAAAATCTAAAAAAAAAAAAAACAAAAAAAAAACCCAAAAACAAAATGACATAAATTTATTTTTACAGATCCAGTAGCTAAGAATTCCAAAATCAAGTTACCAGAAGATGTGGTGTATGATGAAGGCCTATTTCCACATTTATAGATCGCCAGCTTTTCTTTTTCATTTTTTATTAAATTTTTCTTTTTTTATTTAAATAAGTCAAGCAGAGAGAGCCAATTACCTTATGGTCTCACTTACATGCTGAGCATAAAGAAAAACATGGAGGGCATTGTGAGAAGGGAAGGAAGGATGAATGGGAAATCGGAGGGGGAGATGAACCATGAGAGACTGTGGGTTCTGAGCAACAAACTGAGGGTTTTGGAGGGGAGGGGATGGGGGGTTGGGCAAGGCTGGTGGTGGGTATTGAGGAGGGCACATATTGCATGGAGCGCTGGGTGTGGTGCATGAACAATGTATCTTGGAACACTGAAAAAATAAAATAAACATATTTGGGGAAAAAAATAAATGTACTTAGTTAACATATAGTGCAATATTGGTTTCTGGAGTAGATTTCATTGATTCATCACTTACATAGAACACCCAGTGCTCATCACAAGTGCCCTCCTTAATACCCATCACCTATCTGACCCATCCCCCACCCACCTCCCTCCATCAACCCTCAGTTTGTTTTCCACCATCAAGAGTCTCTTATGGTTTGTTTCCCTCTCTCCTTTCCCCCCAACTCCCATATGTTCATCAGTTTTGTTTCTTAAATTCCTCGTATGAGTGGGATTATATGGTGTTTGCCTTTCTTTGACTGACCCATTTCACTTAGCATAATGAGGAAATTAGCTCCAGCCACATTGTTGCAAATGGTTAAGATTTCAAACTTTTTAATGGCTGAGAAATATTCCATTGTGTATATATATACCACATCTGTATCCATTCATCAGTCAACGGACATTCGGGATCTCTCCATAGTTTGGCTATTTTTGATAATGCTGCTATAAATATCGGCGTGCATGTACCCCTTCACATCTTTATTTTTGTATCCTTTCATTAAATACCTAGTAGTGCAATTGCTGGACTGTAGGATAGTTATATATATATATTATATATATAATATATATTACATTATATTATATATTATATTATAATTAAATAAATCCTGATCTTATATATGTATATATATAAGATCTATATATATAAACTAAAATTATTGCCCTAAGATCAAATATATTATATGTATAATATATTTGAAAGTGTGCATGAGTGATGGGGAGAGGCAGAGGGAGAAGCAGACTCCCCACTGGGCAGGGAGCCCAACCTGGGGCTTGATCCCGGGACCCCAGGATCATGACCTGAGCCAAAGGCAGACTTTTCTTTTTTTAACATTTTATTTATTTGTTTGTCAGAGAGAGAGAGAGAGCACAAGCAGGGGGAATGGGAGGCAGAGAAAGAAGCAGGCTCCCCTCTGAGTAAGGAGCCCAAGGACACTGGGATCATGACCTGAGCCCAAGGCACTTAATCAACTGAGCCACCTCAATGACCCAGGGTAGTTCTATTTTAACTTTTGAGGAAAATCCATACTGTTCTCCAGAGTGGTTCCACCAGTCTGCATTCCCACCAACAGTGCAAAAGGATCCCCCTTTCTCCATAGAGATGGCCAACTTTTCACTGAGTCCTGACAAAGCAGAAGGGAAAAGGGAGATCTTTGGGGTCCCTCTTATAAGAATGCTATTCTGCTTATGACACTCTGATTGCAGCCTATGAGACACCTTAAAGCAGAGATGCTCAGCTAAGTCATACTGGAACACTCGATCCACAAAAACCGTGAGAAAATGTTTTAAGCATTGTTTTAACCTGAACTATATATACATTGGGTTCATGAGGCTTGCAGAATTTATTCCAAAACCGAGAAGAGAAATAATTTTTATGAAAAAGACATGGATAACTCCTTAAAATTTATTCAAATGCAAATCTGTTCTTAACTACGCATCTGGTATTATGCCTTTGATGTTCTTCTTACCATCGGTATTTGGTTAATTATTTTTTAATTGTTATTTTCCATACTGGACTAGTAATGCTTGTTTTGTTTTGTATTGTTTAATTTTATTTTTAAAAATTAGCCTCAGGGGCACCTGGGTGGCTCAGTTGGTTAAGCATCTGCCTTCAGCTCAGGTCAGTATCCTAGTGTCCTGGGATCCACATCAGGCTCCTTGCTCAGCAGGCGGGGAATCTGTTTCTCCCTCTCCCTCTGCCTGCTTGTGCTCTCTCTCTCTCTCTCTCTCTCTCTTTCTCTGTCAAATAAATAAATAAAAGAGACATTTTTTATTTTTTAAAAAATAAAAATTCAATTTACATAAATGAAGAATGTGTTTGTTTGGGCTTTGATGCATAGCGCTTGGAATTTTATCCCATGTATAGATTCATGGTTATCAAAGGCAAGAGCACCATTTGAAAATTTCTGGCCCCTAAAAATTATTGCCCTAAGATCAGGATCAGGACATCCCCAAAATTCCCTTTTGCTACCTCTTTGTGGACACAGGGAAGATTTTATGCTTGCTTGTTCAATACTCTATCCCTAACATAGAGCAAAATAATTATCATGGAGTAGGCACTTGGTAAACAGTTGTTGAATGAATGGATAAGGCATATGTCAAAGCCAACAAGTGATGGAATTTGAGTTAATGATGATATTTGAATTTGAATTAATATAATGATATTATAGGGACTAATAGAACAAGTCTCTCCTGGATCTGTGGTCTTTATTTCTTAACATAGAACAAGATGAAGATAGTTCAGCTGATAAAAATCTTAAGACTTGATTTTTATTGGCCAATGAAATCTCTCATTCCGCAAAGGAGGAGGTGGTCAAATCAGTGCTTTAGCTCAAGCCATGTCTTTCTATATCAGAGAGAGAATTATTCACAAATATTCTGAGTCCCAGGTTGTAATAATCTTCCAAGTGTGCAAATTCCAGCTCTCCTCCAGCCAACACTGTAACTACTTCCATGCACGTGGCAAGAGAATGGAGAGAATTTAGGAAGGGAGGGGGCTGGGGATCAACTTTTACCTGTCTCTTTGGTTATTTGAAAAAGTCCATGACCAGATGTGTGGGTGCTCCGTGGCAAGCCTTTCTCTTTCACAGCTTTTGGACAGAGGAAGGACACGAATAGAACCCAATGGTGATTATCTGTTTTTTTGAGTGCTGAATTTGAGGAGTTCTTTGTAGTGTCATTTGTGACACATATCTTCTCCAATTCTGTGAGTTGCCTGTTTGTTTTGTTGACTGTTTCTTTTGCTATGCAGAAGCTTTTTATCTTGATGAAGTCCCAAAAGTTCATTTTTGCTATTGTTTCCTTTTGCCATTGGAGACCTGTCCTGAAAGAAGTTGCTGTTGCTGATGTTGAAGAGGTTACTGCCTATGTTCTCCTCTAGGATTTTGATAGATTCTTGCTTCACATTGAGGTCTTTTATCCATTTTGAGTTTATCTTTGTGTACGGTGTAAGATAATCACGTCAAAAAACGGGCAGAAGACATCAACAGACACTGCTCCAAAGAAGACGTACAAATGACTAACAGACACATGAAAAAGTGTTCATCATCTTTAGCCATCAGGGAGATTCAAATCAAAACCACACTGAGATACCACCTTACACCAGTTAGAATGGCCACAATCAACAAGACAGTAAACAACAAATATTGGAGAGGATGTGGAGAAAGGGGAATACTCTTCCACTGTTGGTGGGAATGCAAGTTGGTGCAGCCATTTGGGAAAACAGTGTGGAGATTCCTCAAGAAATTAAAAATAGAGATACCCTATGACCCTGCCATCACACTACTGAGTATTTACCCCAAAGAAGTAGATGCATTACAAAGAAGGGCCACATGGACCTCAATATTCATAGCAGCAATGGCCACAACTGCCAAACTGTGGAAAGAATCAAGATGCCCTTCAATAGATGAATGGATAAAGAAGATGTGGTCCATATATACAATGGAATATTATGCTTCCATCAGAAAGGATGAATACCCATCTTTTGTATCAACATGGACAGGACTGGAGGAGATTATGCTGAGTGAAATAAGTCAAGCAGAGAGAGTCAATTATCTTATGGTCTCACTTATGTGTGGAGCATAAGGAAAAACATGGAGGACATTGTGAGAAGGAAAGGAAGGGTGAATGGGGGGAATTGGAGGGGGAGATGAACCATGAGAGACTGTGGACTCTGAGCAACAAACTGAGGGTTTTGGAGGGGAATGGGGTAGGGGGTTGGGTGAGCCTGGTGGTGGGTATTGAGGAGGGCACATATTGCATGGAGCACTGGGTGTGGTGCATGAACAATGAATCTTAAAACACTGAAAAAATAAAATTAAAAAAAAAAAAAAAGAACCCAATGAGGTCCCATTCAGGAGAGCAACCACAGAAAGGTGGGACCTGCAAGTGGACAAGGCTTTCTTCCTGCCATCTGCAGAGGGTAAACTCTAAAATTATTAAATTCTGTATTTTATCCATTAGAATATTCCTTACTAAATAGATTTTTTCGTATTTTCCACCTGTACTCTCACTAATAGTTGCTATAACAGGAACAGGTCTGTATATCTGTTTGTTCAATTGAGAAATTCTAATTTAATTGTCATGGAAGGAAGTACCAAAAGCAAATGAGGTGTGTGGCTGTTCAAAGCCATTCGGCTTAAGATGATGTCAGCTTTTTATCACCATTTGAAATTTTCTGGCCCCTGCTAAGTCGCCACTCATTTTACTTCAGTTGTAAATCTCCATGAGTATTAGAACTAATATCCAATAAGATAAATGAAAGGTATTGCCCCCATAGGGGCTTTAGAATGACTAAATGAAACAAAGAGAAGAAACATCGTATGGTGTGTGGCACAAGACAAGCTCAAAATGAATAGCGTTCATTTCTGTTGTAAGCAGTGTTACTACTCATATGCAGTCCACAGGCAATATGGCAACTGAGACATGCCTTGGCTTCCTTATGGCTTTGACATTCATGATTTAATCGATTGGTATTTTCCCCTCTGGCTATGAAGACTTACATATCAAGGGGTTCTTCATTTCCTTAATACATGGTCTGAATTTTTTCCCCTGTGCTGTGTACAATGTTTATCTAGCCCATGCCATCCTGCTCTCCCAGAAGACAGAATAGGAGTGAGGGTAGAGGGGACATGACTCACCTATGTGCTCCCTGACTTTGGTCCCTGGAAGTCAATGAACTGTCAGGTTCTCAGGAAAAAGTCAAACTCTTGAGTTGGTCCCAAAGTCCTTCTAGACCTGGCGTTCCCCAAGTCATTCACCACAAATGGATTTTTCACTTCACAAATACATCCTTCTCTCTCTTTCTCTTGTTCTCTGACCTTTCACATACTGGAGTTTTTTATTTTTTCTTCTGCTATTCTTTTCCTCATATTTGCCTGAAAAACATCATCTTATCCTTGGAGGTTTAGGATCATCTCACCCAGATGTTTCTCCCAGAAACATTCCCAGATTCCCCCTTCCAGATTCCGTTGGATGTTCCTACTCTATCCTACCCTTGCCTTCACGTGCATATCTCATTCCATTACAATTAGTGTCCAGTATCTTCTCCCACATTCAACTATAAACTCTGCTCAGTAGGGACCTTGTGTCTCCTGCTCACCACTCCATGGCCAGCACTCACAGCAAGCCCAGAATACCAACTCCATAAATATTTGTTGACAGCTAACTGGGTTTTGAGCCAGGACAAATCCAATCTGGTAGGGCTAGACTGATCTTTCTAGGAAAACAGCATTGGACATACCCGAAAGGACTCCTACTGTCCAAGTAATTGAGAAAATAGTAACAGAGCCATCTTGAGATTTCCTTTCAAACATCTTCAACTCAAAATCCAAAGTGGCTACCCTCCCAAACCATGCAATTTCATTCTTTTGCCCAAGATCCTAGATGCTGAGATCTTACTTCCTGGAAGTCTCCAGGTGTCCTTGTGGTCAGGAAGACGAAATTATTTTTTTACTAACAAGCTTCCTCAGGGCGCCCTTCAGATCTCGGTTCCTCAGGCTATAGATAAAGGGGTTCAGCATGGGAGTGACCGCAGTGTACATCACAGCAGAGGCTTTCTCCTTCACGGCTGTGCGCACAGAGGAAGGACACAAATAGACCCCAATGGTGGTCCCATAAAGAAGAGCAACCACAGAGAGGTGGGAGCTGCAGGTGGAAAAGGCTTTCTTCCTGCCGCCTGCAGAGGGGACCTTCATGATGGCCACGATGATGCGAGCATAGGAGGCCAGGATGCAGATGAAAGGCGTGGCTATCACCATCCCAGCCACCATGAGCACAAAGATCTTGTTCACAGAGGTGTCCGTGCAAGAAAGCCTGAGAAGAGGAGTGAGGTCACAGAAGTAGTGAGGAATCTTGTTGTCCCCACAGAAAACCAGGCGCACCATCAAGAGGATATGAGTGAGGGAGATAAAGTAGGAAAACACCCATGGGCCACCAGCCAGCAGGCCACAGAGGCGTGGGCTCATGATGGTGGTGTAGTGTAAGGGGTGACATATAGCCACAAACCTGTCATAAGCCATCACAGCAATTAAGACACTGTCAACAATGCCAAAGAAATGGAAAAAGTACATCTGGGTCAGGCAGCAGGGATAAGAGATGGACTTGCTTTTGGTTTGGATGTTCACCAGCATCTTGGGGACTGTATTGGTGGTGAGGCCAAAATCAACCAAAGACAGGTTGGCTAAGAAGAAGTACATGGGGGTGTGGAGGTGGGAGTCTGAGCTGATGGCCAGGATGATTGAAAGGTTTCCCATGGCCATGACCACATACATACAGAGGAAGAGAGCAAAAAGATGAGTCTCCTGCTCTGGATTTTCTGAAAGTCCCAGGAGGATAAACTCTGATGTGCTCGATTGATTCCTTGGTTCCATGGGTATGATTCCTCTGGAAGTATTCAAAGGGGGAAGTTATATGAGTGCTATGAAGATGATTCCGGAAGTTTAGATGAGCTTATACCAATTTCTTATCTGTGCTATTTACAACACTAGCTTATATATGTTTTGCACCTTGAACAATCGATACATTGCAGCAACACAGGTTTGAAAGCCTCAGTTCAAAGGACTTTGATTGAATACTCCCATTTCAGATAAAGATTGGGAGAGCACACCATGCCTGGATCTTTGCTGAAAGAATTACTCAATAAAATGATTAAAATAAATTGAATCCAGACAGAGTAAGTGGTGTCCAAGAAGCAGTGGTTTACTAAGAAATTGGAATATATGTAGGAAACACTAATAAAACATTGAGTCTGTAAAGTAATAATTGTAAAAAGCATGTAATCCAGGTGAATTAAAATATTAGGTAACATATTGCATGGAGCACTGGGTGTGGTGCATGAACAATGAATCCTGGGACACTGAATAAATAAAATAAAAGTTTAATTACTTGTAAAAAAAATTAGGTAACAATAACAGAGAATATAATAAATACCTCCTCAATAAAGGTAATTAGAATGAAAATATTTTAAGGTACTTATATTGATTTGCAGGAGAATAGAAATATTATTTTAGACCTTCTGTGTCAAACACATATGACAAAAGACTTTGTGAAATCACCAAAATAATGAACATAGATTATGTGGCTTCTAATTTGGTACAATGAATACACTAGAAATAAAGAGATTTTCACCATACCACCTGGAACAGGAAAGGTGTTTTGAGGTTGACTTATATTGTCTCACAAGAGTAGATACTTAAGCTTTAATAAGTTTTGTTAAGATGTTGGTAGCCTAAAAAAAAAAAAAAAAAAAAAGATGTTGGTAGCCTAAAATTGATCACTGTGATCATACTTACACTTTGGAAATCACCAAATGCTATGAATCAGAGTGTGATAGTTGGCCCACTACGACGTCAGAAGGAACACATTCTACAAGACTGTCTTTACTTTGACACTAACTGCATGTTTAGGGGTTTCCCAAACAACTCACGATTTCAGAATTCACTAGAAATACACACAGTTGTTATACTCATCGTTAAAGCTATTATGCTCATGGTTAACATTTATTACAGCTATCAATCATATTCTAATAATTCTGTATGGTGTCAAATGGTAACTACACTTATCACAGTAAGCACTATGTAATGTATAGAATTGTTGAATCACTATTTCGTACACCTGAAATTAGCATAACATTGTATGTCAACTATATACTTCAATTAAAAAATTAGTTTATTACAGCTAAAGGGTACCGATTAAAATCAACCATGGATGGGGCGCCTGGGTGGCTCAGTGGGTTAAAGCTTCTGCCTTTGGCTCAGGTCATGATCTCAAGGTCCTAGGATGGAACCCTGGATTGAGCTCTCTGCTCAGCAGGGAGCCTGCTTCCGCCCCCCCCCCCTGCCTGCGTCTCTGCCTACTTGTGATCTCTTGCTTTCTGTCAAATAAAAAAATAAAATATTTTTAAAAAATCAACCTTAGAAGAAGCACATAGGGTGGAGCCCGGGAAAATACCAAATATGGAGCCTCTGATGTCCACAGCCCCTAGATAGGGGGTCTGTCACTTTCAATACATACAGAATATTGCCAGTCAGGGAAGCTTCCCTTAACCTCCGTGTTCAGAACTATTACTGAGACTCGTGAGTACAAATGGCTATCCACATCACTCATATCAGTCTCCAGACTCCAGTCCTCTGAAGACTGGCTGATACCCCATGACCCAAATCCCCTCCTGAAATCACATTACTACCTTCTGTGGCCCTTTCCTCCCTAAGACAATCGGGTACAGCCAATTCCCACCTCAAATCACATGTAGTGTGACTCAAGACCGCCAGACAAACCAAGACTCCCTTTATAGGCATGATTTCCAAGGGCTTAGAGATTACCTCCCAGAAGTTTTTTGAGCAGGGATAAATTTTTTACCACACAGGCAAACACCTGCCATCCTTGGCTAAGGCTCTCCTATAGGATCATATGCCTAACGCTTGTCACTGTCAGTGTGGATAGGGATACATTTAAGAAACAACTAATCCACCCTATGTAGCCATTACATCTGTTTTCATATTTTTGTCACTTGATCTACTTCCACATTATGATAATAAACTTGTGAATCATTGGGCATAGAAAGTTATTGACAATTAGCTAAAATCAGCTCTTTCGCAGATCATTTTCCATTAGTATTACGTATTGAGGAGGCTTTAACTCAATTTCCCAATACATCAAACCATCAGTTATCAGTATTATCATCTTACCAACAATGCCTGTGTTGTACTATATTGCAGCATGGTAGTGGATGCAAACTGAAATATATAAGTCAGAGACACTGGGAACATTACCAGTCAGTCATATACAATGAATCCAGGGGCACCTGGGTAGCTCAGTGGGTTAAATCCTCTGCCTTCGGCTCAGGTCATGATCTCAGGGTCCTGGGATCGAGCCCCGCATCAGGCTCTCTGCTCAGCAGGGAACCTGCTTCCCTCTCTCTCTCTGCCTGCCTCTCTGTCTACTTGTGATTTCTCTCTGTCAAATAAATAAATAAAATCTTTAAAAAAAAAAAAAAAAAAACAAGGGAAAGGTGAATGGGGGAAAATCAGAGGGGGAGATGAACCATGAGAGACTGTGGACTCTGAGCAACAAACTGAGGGTTTTGGAGGGGTGGAGGTGGGGGGTTGGGCGAGCCTGGTGATGGGTATTGAGGAGGGCACGTATTGCATAGAGCACTGGGTGTGGTGCATGAACAATAAATCTTGTAACACTGAAAAAATAAAATAAACATATTTGGGGGGGAAAAAAAAACATGAGTCCAGTCCATTATCAGATCTTACGACCAAAATGTCATCCAGAGCAATGCCACTCAGAGTTGCAGCCTTCCATCTGACTTGGTCAGATTCCAAGAGCAGGTGATCTCAGCATTTGGTATAATTGAGCCAAGAAACAATATCATCCTTTGCTCAGAGTCTGTGTCAAGGCACAGTATAATCTACATATTCCTTTCCCCTCAGTGACTAGTCTTCCTTTTCCTCATTTATCATTTCTTTTCACCCAACACCTTTGTTTTGCACACCTTTGTTCTGTTCCTCTGCTGGTCCAGATGGTGGGCAAAAATACTTAACCAAGTGCTTCCCCCTCCGTTCCCACTTACATGGAATAAAGTCATATAGGTATAGAACTAGTGGATATCTGCTCTACTAGGTGATTTAGCTGCGTTCCCTACTAATCCCAATTTTGCTTAGATGGGGTAAAAGCAAAATCTAAGTTGTCAGGCCCTTGGGAATTCTGATGTAAAGATTTAAAAGTATAGTTCCAGTTTCTCGATTAGGGATTATCTGGGCACCCAGCACCCACAGAGTAGCATGAGTCCTGGGACTATTGAATCCGGGAGGAAAAATGAAGTTGAGATGATGTAAGAACTGCAGGGTCATAACACAAAGTTTTGTGTTGGAGTCCTCCCCAAAACTTACTTACTCAGATCCCCCAGATAAATGAAGGCATCTCTCTAGTGGAGGTATTCCTGGGCCCCCTGATATTGAGTGTGATAGCATGCTTGTGAAGGTGTGTGAGACAGCACATCATGCCGTCTTATCTCTCGCTCTTATAGACAACGCTGTTTCAAATGTTCACTCCAATCTCTCCCAAACTATTACTCGGAGGATGGAAGTATGTTCCTTGGTCTGATGTGATTAAGTAGTCCACAGGGATACAATATCTTCTGATTCAGTTCTTCCATAGTGTTTTGAGCATTTTTACCTGCCATGGAGTATGAAAATCCCAATCAGAGTAAGTGTCCTATCAAGACCCATTTGGAGCCTTGGTCAGCAAACCCATCTGATTTGCCAGCTGTATATACTGGATTCCCTCTGTCCCATATCCAAATTTGGACCAGAGTCAGGATCTGCCCCAATACTGTCCTTCAACTACATGTAGCTATTACAGATAACAGTAACTAAGTGATTGCATGGAAACTAAGCCTATTTTTTTTTTAAGATTTTATTTATTTGACAGAGAGAGATCACAAGTAGGCAGAGAGGCAGGCCGGTGGTGGGGGGGGAGCAGGCTCCCCACTGAGCAGAGAGCCGGATGCGGGACTTGATCCCAGGACCCTGAGATCATGACCTGAGCCAAAGGCAGAGGCTTTAACCCACTGAGCCACCCAGGCGCCCCCAAAGCCTATTTCTTATTAGCTATAATCATCATCATCATCATCCTCATCATCAGGATCCTAGGATTGCCTCAGGATTTAGATCCATCATTTTTACATTCTGTTGATAACTTTTACCTCTAATAACTGATCATGGCACAGCTCTTTCTGTGATGCCATTCAACAGTCAAAGTGGAAGGCAAAGTGAGTTAGGGTCATTCTAGTGAATCCTGTTCTGACACCACCTCCAAGGAGTTGGCACACTACAAAATTAAAGAGAACACAGTCTACAAGATCATTCCCGTATCTGACTCCAACTGCAAGCTTCAAGGGGTCCCCAAGCCCCCTGAGATTCATTAATTTGCTAGAAAGACTCGCAGATCTCAGTGAAAGCTTTTATGGTCATGACTACAGTCATTACAGCTAGAAGATATTTTAAAATCATCCAGCGTTGATTAAAATCAGCCAGGAAGTGCAAGAGACCAAAATGGCAACACGGAAGACCCACTCTTTCCATCCAGTTGCAAACATCAACCGTTCGAAGGCTATCTATGAACAAAAACATAGTCTGGGAGAGCTCTTAAATCCACTCAAGGAATTTGAGCAACACGGTGGAACACAAAACTAGAGACTGAGTAATCTTACAGGAAAAGAAAGACCGCTTCTTTTTGCCTACACTATCCTATCCCCCAAGTCAGCATTGTTCAGGATCAAGAAGAACCTTCCCAACTCGAAAGAGATCCCCTTGCCAGAGTCAGGTGAGCAGCCAGCTTCTCCAGCTTCCTGGGGCACCACACAGAGGACCTGCTCCGGTTTCACCCCACCTAAATCCTACAAAGCTGAGATGTATAGAGACAGCCAAAAACAAGGAAGAAAAGCAGCCACACAGTCTAAGTGACTCCAGTTCCAGTGATCTGCTTTGCAAACAAACTCAGCAGATTTTACCACCGATGAAGGAATTCAATAGTGAGCACGGCTGTTAGGACCACCTACGGATTTTACCAGCTCTTTGCCCCAGAGTGATTCCCGGTCATGGAAACTAGCTGTGTGAGTCTCTCCCTGCCCTGGCAAGAGACCAGGAACCTCACCTGCCATCCACTCTGGCCTCTTGCAGCTGGAGGAGTGCGAGATGCCAGATTAGCGCCTCCTGCTGACTTTCACAAGCATGTGCATGTTCAGGACTCGCCACCCCAGCTGTGTAGCTACAAGCTTCTGTCCTGATACCCGTTATTGGCCTCAATGAGGTGCAAATGCCAGTGGGGAAATCACGCAGCCATGGGAAAACACACCAACAGCCAGTGAATCCATAGCTGACCCTAGCCCCCACTACATGGGTGTCTGCAACCAACCCTTGCCTGGTCCCCACAGCCAAGTGTGTGCATGTCAGTGGCTCCAGCCACCACCCCTGCCCGCTGTGGTCCTTAACTGAAGGATTTGGAAGCAAGAGCCCTTGTTGCCGCCACTATGGACCCCTCACAGCACTCACCGAGGACTACCACACAGTTATCGATGCTGAGGGTCCCAAGAGTCTCGGTTGAAAAGACATCATCCCTCCCTGTCCGAGCCACCACAGGCCCCTGCACCTGGCACCCCTCACCACTAACCCAGGGTCACAGCAGGCTCCAGTATGCCCCCACCCACAAGTGAAATTGTTCTTTTACTGAAGTCAGTCCATAAAGTCTGGAAGAAGTGTCTATTTCTTCAAAGGTGAAGGCACCTATGCAAATCTGTTCTCACTTTGTTTACTACTGCCCTCCTAAAATTGTGTTTTACACCAGCTTTGGAGGACAGTATGTCAATCCTTTTAAAATCTCATCCTTCCCTGCTATTTCTGTCTCCATGCTTCTTCACATTTCAAATTATTTAATAAATTCCTAACATGTGCCAACTACTACAGTAACTACTTTACATATATGACATATTGTCATAGCAACAAACCATGAGGAAGGGGTCATGATCCCTTTTCACAGATGTGAGAATTGAGACCCAAGGATGAGAAAGGATGTGTAGCTCCCACAGCTCTCGGAGGTGAGCTTTGTTCCACCATATGTCTTCCTCAGTCCAAAGCTCATGGCCCTTCCACTGAGCCATGCTGTCCTGCATTCTCTTTCTGAAGTTCCCTGGCCCCCTTACTATCCTCCACGAAATTTCACCCCCAGGAACCCCCCCCCCATGTTAAAGGTGGTTTCTTACTCTGTGTTTTGACATCAGATCAGAGGTTATGTCACTCTATGGCACTGACAATATCCTACCTCATGGTATATTTTTAGCACTAAAAGGAACTAGTGAGTACCCTATAGACTAAATAACTAATGGAGGTAATGCGCTCCTCTCACGTTCTCCTGTCCTGCCTGCCTAAGCTATCACTCACTTACTCTGTCCCTCTTTGTCCTTCCAAGATCTTGGGAAAGCTTTAAGTCTTAGGAACCAGGAGACTCATGTAGTCTCTTCATCTTCTTGGGTAGGCTCAACACAAGTAAACCCAAATCCTATCCCAGGTGAATCCTAGGATTTGTTTGTGGGGCCTCTCAGCCTGAAAAGATCAAGAAATCCAAGGACTTCAGGGAGTCAGTGGTGGGAATAATAAAAGCATCTTGGGGGGAATGCCTTTGTTCTTCAGGACGCTCAAGTAGACTCGGAAAAACATATCCAGATACTAAGAACTGTATTATAAATCACCGGCTTTAGAAAGAGATTGGTGGTGTTATAGCCGCACTAGTCTGAGCTAGGTAGATAGGTGTGATTATGGAATTCTGAGCTGGGAAATGGTGCTGAACTTAGGCAAGTAAAATCTCCCAGTGTTTCTGGAAATACAAAGGCTGCCACCTACTCACTTTGCCAACATTCGCTGAGGTTCTCTCTCTTGCTCTCCTTGTCCTCCAAATCCATTTACTGGACCATCTTTATTCTTCTTGACATTATCACTGAAGCAAACGTCACTCAGTTTCTTCCCTGCTGATGGGCAACGAAGATGCTGGATCTGCTTCCACAAAGTACAAGAATGATGACATTATCTCTTGGAGACAGAGGATGCCTCATAGAGGCAAAAGTAGGTATCCACCTGGCCCAAAGAAGAAAAGCTAGGGTGGCATGAATTATAAGAACAGAGGGAATATTTACAATTCCTGGGCCAATAAGAAATCAATTCCCAAGGCTCCTTGTTAGATAAATTGTCCAATTTCACTTCTATTCCCTGAATGGCTGTTTCCTATGGGGGCTGGGACATGGCAGTAGAAAGCCCATATTGACTATGTAAGATCTTCAGGAGGCAACTTACTGCAAGTTGTAGGTTTCCCAACATGCTCTGCACCCTCTCCTCGGGGAGCAAACCCTCCTAAACTCTGTCCCCCTGAGGTCAAGGGCTTCTCCTAGAGGAAGTATCCACTCTTCTTTGAAGCCAGAGTTTCTCATCAGCTCAAGAACCAAGAAACATCTCCCTACATTCACCCAGTGATGTCACACTGAGAAACAAAGGCTGCTTCTAGCCCCACTTACCCTCAAGAGGGCAACTCTCTGTAAAGACACCATGGAATATTATGCCTCCATCAGAAAGGATGAATACCCAGTTTTTGTATCAACATGGACAGGACTGGAAGAAATTATGTGGAGTGAAATAAGTTAAGAGGAGAGAACCAATTACCTTATGGTCTCACTTACATGCTGAGCATAAAGAAAAACATGGAAGGCATTGTGAGAAGGAAAGGAAGGGTGAATGGGGAGAAATCAGAGAGGGAGATGAACCATGAGAGACTGTGGACTCTGAGCAACAAACTGAGGGTTTGGGAGGGGAGGGGATGGAGGGTTGGGCAAGCCTGGTGGTGGGTATTGAGGAGGGCACGTATTGCATGGAGCACTGGGTGTGGTGCATGCACAATTAATTTTATAACACTAAAAAAATAAAATAAAAGCATTTGGGGAAAAAAACAAAAATAAAAAAATTTTTTGCTTTATCTTGACAATTGCTTAAGTACATCTATTATTCAGCTTTTCTAAACTATTCTTGGAAGTCTATCTTTTTATTCTTGCAAGTAAATTTTAGGATTTTTTTTTTTAAAGATTTTATTTATTTGACAGAGAGAAACATAGCGAGAGAGGGAACACAAGCAGAGGGAATGGTATCAGGAGAAGCAGGCTTCCTGCGAGCAGAGAGCCCGATGCGGGGCTCGAACCCAGGCCCCTGGGATCTGACCTGGGCCGAAGGCAGACGCTTAATGACTGAGCCACCCAGGCGCCCAATTTTAGGATTTTTAATCATCTTCTAACCTGATTCGGTATAATTTCACAAATACATTAACTTTTAGAATCATTTTGGGATGAAATGAAACTTTACAATATTGAGTCTTTCCATGTAGAACCTGGTATATGTTTCCACTTAGGGAATGATTTTTTTGAATTTCTTTAGTTTTCTTTAAAACGATGTGAATGTTGACTTTTTCTCCCAACATTAGCTTATAAGTGCCCTCTGGTTGTCATCTTTCTCTATCCTCTTTCTCTGCTGCTTGTTCACAACAGCTTGGAGGGCAGTAGAGAATAGGCCCCTTCAGCTCTGAACCACACAAATTAAAATTAGCCTTGATGTGAAATTCAGTGGGGAGTCTATCTCCCACTGCAGCTTATTGTTAGCTTGGGAGCCTGTCGATTTGAGCTTTTTTTATTGCAGAATCTGTGTAAGTAGTGATTCTCAACTTTGGCTGCAGCTTGGGATCATTGGAGAATTTAAAAAATGTGTCCGCCAGAGATTTTAATGATGGATGAGTCTCATGCACTGGAATTTTCAAAAGCACCACAGGAGGAGGTTCAAAACTTGGCTATGCTTTTTGTGTAGCTGAGAGCTGCAGCATTAGGGAATTGAGAAAGAAAAGACCTGCAGGCATGTGGATTAACGTACAAAGGAATGTCCTGGAGTAATTTCTTTTTTTATGAATACAGGCTGGCACACACTGAGACTGCAAATAAATTATTCATAATTTCAAAAGTATGGCTATGTCCTCTTTTAGTGAACTGAGACCTTAATGAGACAAAAGTTTCCATCTGATTTCAGTGTGAATGCATGAAGTCTGTCTTTTCCGTGTTTCCAAAAGTGAACTCTGTTTAAATCCCAGTAAGGCATATAGTTTTAGTTAATAGTATTGCTCTAAGATCTCTTTCCTGGTTTGGGTAATTTACTAAGATTATGAAAGATTATGTCACCATCAAGGGGAGCTCTGGGAAGCGTACACCAAAATCTTGGTGCGATTCTTGCAAATTTTATGTGAGTCTAAAAATATTTCAAAATAAGAAGTGAAAAAAGCACAAGCAGGTTGGGAACTCTGCCTCCTCCGTGATTAAGTTTTTGTTATATGGGAATTTACTATGGTTGACTGCTTTAGTGATTCTTTTTTATTTTTTAAGATTTTATTTATTTATTTGAGAGAGACAGAGAGCACAAGAGAGAGTGAGCATGAGCAGGGGCAAAGGCAGCCGGAGAGGGAGAAGCAGGCTCCCTGCCGAGAACTCTGGGATCATGACCTGAGCCAAAGGCAGCTGCTTCACCCAGGCACCTCTGCTTTAGTGTTTCTTACTGGCATTCAGAAAGAAAAAGTTGATTTGATCCTTCTTGCCTAAGACCTCAACCTGGATATATATATGGATATATATTATATGTATAATATATTAAATATAAAATATAATATATAAATATATTATATAAAATTAAATTATATATAATATATAATCTAGATAGATATATATATTCACACAAATACAATTTTCTTTTCCTTAGAAGAAAATGATATTCCATTAGACACACAATTGAATCAGACTATACTGTGGAGAATTGTGTCCACACACACAACACACACACGTACACACATACACACACACACACACAGAAGGAATTTGTCTTCTTTGTGCTGGGACAAAACCTACTATGTGACTACAGGTACACCTAAGTCATGTGGAATGAGATGAGTAAGGGTAGGCACCTTGTGACATTGAACTCTGGGATATGATCAGTAAGTGGGTCACTGTTGCCTATTTACAAGGAGGAGGAACCCCTGTCCCTGAGAGCCCCAGGTGATAAGAATTCTATACCTGGAATAGGAGGTAGACATCACAACCTCAGTGGAGCGCCATCTTGAAATTGTCAGCTAGGCCTTAGTAATGATGTTGACATTATTTAAGTATGTATGTCATTCCTGAATGTGTATTTCCCTAGTGGATTGAGGCAGAAAGAGGTTAAGATAGTGATTTTCGATCAGGATGATTATGTCCCCCAGCAGATATTTGGCAATGTTTTTGGAAGAGTTTTGGTTGTCACAGTTGAGGGGAGTGTTCTTGGCCTCTGCCAAGTAGAAACCAGGATTCTACTAAGCATCCTTTAATGCACAAGACAGTCCAGTGGTGTATGTACATATAATGGGATATTACTCAGTCATAAAAAGGAATTGAGTTCTGGTATCTGCTACAACATGGATGAGCCTTGAAAACATTACACTGAGTGAAATAAGCCTGACACAAAAGGCCATATATTTTATGATTCACAGACACAGAAAGTAGGTGAGAGATTACCAGGGGCTGAAGGGAGAGGAAATTATGAGTGCTCGATTGACGGTTGCAGAGTTTCTGTTTGGAATGATGGAAAACATTTGAAAACAAATCTTGGTGAGAGTTGCAAAACATCATGAATGGAGTGAATGCCACTGAACTGAACGCTTAAAAATGGCTAATGTTTTGTGATTTCAATTCTTTGTGGAATTTAAAAAACACATGAATAAACAAACAAAAAGCAGAAATAGATCCATAAATACAGAGACCAAACTGATGGCTATCGGAAAGGAGTGAGGAGATGGACAAAATGAGTGAAGGGGAGTGGAAGGTATAGGCTTCCAGTGTTGAAATGAATAAGTTATGGGGATGAAAGTTACAGCATAGAGAATGATACTAAAATAGCGTTGCATGGTGACAAATGGTAGCTACACTTGATATGAGCACAGCTTAATGTACAGATTTGTGAAATCCCTATGTTGTATACCTGAAACAAATAAAACATTGGGTGCCAGCTACCCTTCAATTAAAAAATAGTTAATGTTTAATTTTACAGTAGATAAATTCTACTCAATTTTATTTTTTTAATTTTTTTAAGATTTTATTTATTTACTTGAGACAGTAAGAGAGCACAAGGGAGGGGGAGGAGCAGAGGGAGAGGAAGAAGCAGACTTCCCACCAAGCACAGAACCCAACATGGAGCTCAATCCCAGACCCTGAGATCATGACCTTGAGTCAAAGTCAGGCACTTAAGCAACTGAGCCACCCAGGTGCCCTCAATTTTAGAAAAATAATGCAATAGCCATAGCACTTCTGACACTTGAAATAGCATGACTCATAACCTAAACATCTGCTCCAGGGATCTACATGATGCTCTGGGAAGAACATTCATTTTTGGCCAATGTCATTGAGACAAGAGGTGATTGCCTGAAGCCCATGAAACTGTAGGTTGTGATGTTAGCAACATTCACAACACATTCTGCTACAGATTTGGGGAAGGATTTGGATGGCAGAAGTACACTGGTAAAAGAGAAGATAAATCAGGGAATTTGTCAAAACCTTCCTGATAAATAGCAATTCAACAAAATTTGATCATGAAATGTGTTTAAAATACTAATTTTTGCATAAAGGCTATAGAAGTCTATACTTCCTTTACTTTCTTTTAGACACATTACATTCACTAATGATAAAAATTTTATAATAATATTAACATTGAGCGCCATCTTCACCCATTAAAAGAGGGCTGAAATCTCATTCTAATTAGAGTATGGATGAACCAGCATACTATTAATACTAGTAATTAATAAAATTAATAAAAAAGCTAGTAATACTAAAATTTCTTACAACTTTACTAAAAAAAAAAAAAGGAAAGAAAAGAAAAGAAATCTTGCCATTTGCGACGACAGAGAGGGAACTAGAGAGTGTCATGCTAAGTGAAAGAAGCCAGTCAGAGAAAGACAAATATATGATTTCACTCATATGCAGAATTTAAGAAAAACAAATGAGCAGAGAAAAGAGAGAGGGGGAAACCATGGAACAAACTCTGAACAATAGAAAACAAACTGATGGTTACCAGAGTGGAGGTGGGTGGGGGGAAGGATGGAATAGTAATGGGGATTAAGGAAGGCACTTGTGATGAGCACTGGGTGTTATATGGAAGTGTTGGATCACTATATTGTACATCTGAAACAAACACTGCACTGTATATTAACTAACTGGAATTTATTTGGTTTGTTTATTTATTTATTTATTTTTCCAATTAATTTTATTTTTTCAGTGTTCCAAGATTCATTGTTCATGCACCACACCCAGTGCTCCATGCAATACGTGCCCTCCTCAATACCCACCACCAGGCTTGCCCAACTCCCACCCCCTTCCCCT
>CM053603.1:4401787-4438828 GCA_028646535.1 Procyon lotor
ATTATGCGGAGTGAAATAAGTCAAGCAGAGAGAACCAATTACCTTAAGGTCCCACTTACGTGCTGAGTGTAAAGAAAAACATGGAGGGCGTTGTGAGAAGGAAGGGAAGGGTGAACGGGGGGAAACCAGAGGGGGAGATGAACCATGAGAGACTGTGGACTCTGAGCAACAAACTGAGGGTTTTGGAGGGGAGGGGGGTGGGGGTTGGGCGAGCATGGTGGTGGGTATTGAGAAGGGCACTTACTGCATGGAGCACTGGGTGTAGTGCAAAACAATGAATCTTGTAACACTGAAAGTAAATAAATAAATAAAATTTTTAAAAAAGAGAACTAACTGGAATTTAAATAAAACTTTAAAAAAAGAGTAGCAGAATGATTAAAAAAAAAGTGTCAGAATTTCAACCCATTACCCACTAATGTGAAGAAAAATGTACACAGAACCCATTGTGATGAAATTGGAAATGATGTTTATGAAATTCTAAAGTCTTGTCTATATTGATCACAGTCACATTAGTTTACTGATTACAGATTAAAATCTACAGTACAAACTACACAGAAAGAAATGAAAATGAATGAAATGGAAATGAAATGAAAATTAATGTTCAGGAAACATTCAATGACTCTTAGAAAAAACCATCACTGATTGTTTGCATTTTCATATAGCTTAGCTGTATTTATAAATATATATTTTTAGACCCTCATATGTAAGCTGTGTTTTCACATTTAAAGTTAGAATCTGGTTTCCTGTGAGAAGGAAGGGAAAGGTGTATGAGGGGAAATCAGAGGGGGAGATGAACCATGAAAGACTGTGGACTCTGAGCAACAAACTGAGGGTTTAGAAGGGGTGGAGGTGGGGGGTTGGGCGAGCCTGGCGGTGGGTATTGAAGAGGGCACGTATTGCATGGAGCACTGGGTGTGGTGCATGAACAAGAAATCTTGTAACACTGAAAAAATAAACATATTTGGAGGGGAAACTGATTTAGCTCAATAAATCTGGCTTACATTAAAAAAAATAAAAACTAGTTGGATAATAACTGATTACTTCTTAGCATCTTCATAAAAATAAAATTATAACTCAGGTACCAAAAAAAATAAAAGATTGAGATGCCTTTGCCTATATCTAAAAAGTGAAGACTAGAGTCTAATTAGAGAGGGACGGTGTGTCTGCACGTACAAGGTATGTGAAATGGGGGTGAGGATGAGCAGGTGGATAGAATCACATGGTATACACAGTAAGGGATTAGACATCACGAATTCCTCTCTTCTATTGTGTCGGTCTTTAAGGATTTGCATGGCCTGGGGATAAGAATGATACTAAAAATATCTGTCTAATGAGGAGCTTTGGATATTGATTCCCTAGGGATACAGAGAGACACTGTAGAGTCAGCCCATGACAACCTCATTCTGTAGCCCTTGCCTAGTCAAGAAGAAGCACACCTGAGGCTCCATCCAGGAATGATCTTTCCTGACCACAAGCCCATTGCCTCCTTTGGTGTTCCTGACCTTCCTGAAGACAGAAGATCTGTCTTCAGGATCCAGGCGATAGGTCAAGCATCATTCCACACTGATGCCAGCCAGGTAACTGAAAGATCCCTTAGTTAATGCTTCTGCAAGGAGGGCAGTTATTTTACTGAAGATTCTTCCAGGGAAAGCAATGGGGAGTGGGCAAGCATGAAATGATGAGAACCAAGTGTCATGCACTCCAGCCTGCCTTCCTGTTGACAAGTTCCCATGTGTGTTTGTACTGATACACTGATGCTCACCCAGTTCTCAATCTGCTGGTCTACTAATCTCTCTAAGAAATGGCAGAACCCAGTTATGCTCCTGCACAGAAATTGGCCCCTTCCCCAACAGGATGACTGTTATAAAACTCTCTGGTATTTACTTGAATTTTTGTGGTGGTCAGGGGGAGGGGTTTGGGCTACCTTTTCCTTTTATTTGCATTTCTGGTTCTTTTTTTTTTTTTTTTAAGATTTTATTCATTTGACAGAGAGAAACATAGCGAGAGAGGGAACACAAGCAGAGGGGATGGTAGCGGGAGAAGCAGGCTTCCTGCCAAGCAGGGAGCCCAATGCGGGGCTCGATCCCAGGACTCTGGGATCATGACCTGAGCCGAAGGCAGACGCTTAACGACTGAGCCACCCAGGTGCCCCATGCATTCCTGGTTCTTGATACACCATTGTGCAGAAGAGCATATTATCCCTGTAGCTTGCTTGAGGACAGTGAGGAGAGAGTGGAGACACAGAGAGATCTGGCTGGCTGCCTTCTTAATACAGCCGCTTCTCTGTAAAATTAACAATGATTTTATATAAGAACAATATAGCATAACAAATTAAAAGACATCCTTCAACTCACTCCAGAATCAACAAATGTTGACTTCTGCTATACAAAGTTCAGATCTTTTTTTGTAAAGTAACAAAATAGGGGCACCTGTGTGGCTCGGTCAGTTGAGTGTGACTCTTGATCCCAGCTCAGGTCTTGATCTCACAGCTGTGAGTTTGAGCCCCATGTTGGGCTCCACTCTGGGCATGGAACCCACTTAAAAAATGCATACAGAAAGCACCTCTTCTATAACCTCAACTCTTGTTCTTCCCTTCTTGAGACAACATCATCTTGAGTGCGAGGGTCTCCCCTATACATGGCTTTATATTGCACATGTCCTCATAAACATACATAGGATAAAAGGCATTAACTCTAATACCTATCAGTTATGAAATGGAGAAATAAATCATGACATAATAATATAGTGGATTACTCTCTGGTAATTAAAGTGGAATTAAATACATTAATAATAAAGAAAAGATAAATCACATAAGAATTCCAAATGTAAATGACACGTCCTATATGGTTCTGTTTATATAAGGCTTTCAGAATTGAAAATAATGTGGTTGTGGGGCGCCTGGGTGGCTCAGTCAGTTAAGGGTCTACCCTGGGCTCTGGTAATGATCCCAGGGCCCTGGGATCGAGCCCCATGTCGGGCTCCCTGCTCAGTGGGGAGCCTGCTTCTCCCTCTCCTGCTGCTGCTCCCCCTGCTTATGCTTTCTCTCTCTGTGTCAAGTAAATAAATAAAATCTTTTTTAAAAAAAATAACATAGTCGTTTATGTCATTATATTAACAATAACACTAATTATAGTAAAAATTGCTGGGGAATAATGTGCACGAAGTTTGTGTAGTGATTCCCCTGGGGAAATCAAATACATGATGTGTATACCTGTATTATTTATTGCAATAAAAACACTTAGAATGAGGGAACCCTGGCTGGCTCAGTAGGTGGAACATGTGACTCTTGATCTCAGGATTTTGAGTTCGAGCCCCCACCTGGGGTGTAGAGGTTACTTAAATAAATAAAACTTAATTGGAGGGGGAAATGAAACATGAGAGACTGTGGACTCTGAGAAACAAACAGGGTTTATCTCTGAATAAGGGGTTTGCAGATAAAACAAACCCCAGTGAGGGGTTGGGTGAGCCTAGTGGTGGGTATTGAGGAGGGCACGTATTGCATGGAGCACTGGGTGTGGTGCATGAACAATGAAAAAATTAAATTTAAAAAATCTTGTAACACTGAAAAAATAAAATAAAAGTATTTGGGGAAAAAAGAGACCCTAAAAAATATATATATATATATATATGTACATGTATAAATGTATATGTATGTATGTATATGTATCTGTATACATTTATACATGTACATATATATATATTTTTAAATCCATTTAAAATGAAGATGGTAACATATGTGAATTTTATGCTTTTGATTGGTGGGTACCATCCTTCATTTATCTCTATAGTTTTTTTGTTTGTTTGTTTGTTTTGCTTGAATAATCCATAATAAAAATAAACCTAATGGGTTTTTTATTTTATTATGGGTTATCCTTGTAATAGTTGAAAACATATTTAAAATTTTCTAATGATGTATACTTTGTCATTCAAAAATATTTCCCTTATAGGTTTCCATTATTTATACTAATTTGTACATCTAGTACATTTTATTATGTGATTTATTTTAATTGTTATACATTTTTTAAGCTTTTATTCATGAGAGAAAGCGCACACACATGTGCATGAGCAGAGGCAAGAGCAGAGGGAGAGGGAGTAGCAGGCTCCACACCAAGTAGGGAGCCTGAGGTTGGGCTCCATCCTAGACCCTGGGATCATGACCTGAGCTGAAGGCAGATGCTAAACTGATTGAGCAACCCAGGTGACCCTAATTGCTATAGTTTTTCTCGTATGTCCATTTCTTTTTTTAAGATTGATTTATACATTTGTGGTGGGGAGCGTGAGTACAGGGTGGGGCAGAGGGACAAGCAGACTCCCCACTGAACTTGGAGCCCCCACGAAGGGCTTGATCCTAGGACCCTGAGATCATGACCTAAGCCAAAGTCAGACATTTAATTGATTGAGCCACCCAAGCACCCCCATCATATATCCGTTTCATTTTTCTGTTTTTAATTTTTAATTTTATTTAAGCTCAATTAATTAACATGTAGCATATTATTAGCTTCAGAGGTAGAGTTGAGTGATTCATCATTGCAGATAATACCCAGTGCTCACTACACCACTTGCCCTCCTTAATGCCCATCATCCAGTTACCCTGTACCCCCACTGTGTCCGTTTCAAATGAATATTAATATCATTGATGAGTCTTTCATTCTTTTTCTACATGATAAAGGTTCCCAGCTCATAATCTTTTCCCAGAAATTTGCAGTTATCATGCTAGGGGTATTCTTTCTTTCTATTGTCTTTCCTCAATTTACGGCACCCACTGCTTCTTTGTGAGGAGAGAGATGTACAAGGTGCTGTTGTTCATGGCAGGAAACACACACACACGCACACACACACACACACACACACACACACACACAAAAGGAAATGTCAGTACAAGGGTGCTATGTACTGAGTATGTGCCAGATGATTTTCCTCTATTCATTTCCCATCACTGCAACATCCCCATGAGGTTTTATGATAGTCCCCATTATACAAATGAGGCTTTTCATAAGTGAACAATTCCACACCCTCCCCCCTCCCAAACACAAATCAAGTACTGGTGGATTAAATTCAGTATTTAAGCCTAAATAATACACCAAATGCCATGGCCACTTCTGTCTCCTCCAAGCAAAGGAGGACTACTGCCTTACAGAAGCACTACTGTTAAGGATGCCTGATTATCCTATAAGTCCATCTTCCCTTATAATTCTCTGTCTTCCAAGGACCAAAAATTGTTGCTATTTTCACCTATTTTTTAGAAGACCATGCTTCCTTTCTCTCTCATTTAGCTGTTTGTTTTTTTCTTTTAACGATATTCCTGCTACCTATCACCTAGGGAAGTAGTCTCCTTAAGATAAGATAATGTCATTGACATTGACATTTGCCCAGCTTCTCTTAGAATTAATTGCTAATGCTGGTGAGTAATGTTTCCATGTGGGAGTCAAGTTTATATGCAACATTTTCTAATCTTTGCTCAAGTACAGAGCATATGCTTGGAGGGATGTCATGTACCTGCTGCTACACGGTACTTCATGGGTAGGGTGGACATAGGCTATAGACAAGGAAAAAGATTTGGGGCACTGCTCAAGATGAATGCATTAATATTTTAAAGGATATTTTATGAAATCTGAGTATGGACTCTGAGCAACAAACATGATGGTTTGGGAGGGGAGGGGGTGGGCGGTTGGGCAAGCCTGGTGGTGGGTTATTGAGGAGGGTATGTATTCCATGGAGCACTGGGTGTGGTGCATGAACAATTAATCTTGTAACACTGAAAAAATTAAAGTATTTTGGAAGAAAAAAAAGAAAAAAATTAAAAAAAGAATGCTAATTCTGTACTATCTAGAGGCATTAGCAATTATTGATCTAGACAATGAACTCAGCAGTCAAACCTTTTGAGTTCACACTCTGTCTTTTCCAGGCACTGTGTACTTCACCCTACCTAAATTTCCCTATAGATAAATAGACAGTATGATCTAACTCATCTGTAATTCGACAAGCCCTCCAGCTGATTCTGAGACATACCAAGGGTCAGGCACCATACTCTACAACAGAGATTGGATAACTTCATTCTCATCTGTTTTTTTTTTTTTTTTTTTTTTTGAGACAAGGAATATTTCTGAAGGAAATGCCCTATTTATCCTTGTCTCAGTCTCAGCACTTGGCGCCATGTGTGAAAAAGAGCTGGTGATCAATAAAAATTTGAGCCAAAAATTTGAGTGGAGGAAAACATGTAAGAGATGATCATGATGATGGAGGGAGAAATAAGCAGAGAAAGATTTCAATGTTCTCTTGGCTTCGCCATAAACACGGTGTTTTATTTAATAAAGTTTTATTTCTTTTTACTTAAGTACTGGGTCTAAAACTTTATATCAGATTTATCTGGATGGTTTGTTTAAAACTTAGATTGCTAGTCCTTAACTTAGACTTTATCAGCAGTGTATCTAGAGCATTACCAAGAATTTGCATTTCTCAGTAGTTCCGAGGTGATGCTGCTGTTTCTCACCCAGGAAACATTCATTTTATTTTATTTTTACCCCATCTTTTCCATTAGATTCATCAACATGGAACCCAGAAATCACACAGATGTATCGGAATTTCTTCTGCTGGGATTGACAGATGATCCAGAACTGCAGCCCTTTCTCTTCTGCCTGTTCCTGTCCATGTACCTGGTCACCATCCTGGGAAACCTGCTCATCATCCTGGCTGTCATCTCTGACCCCCACCTCCACACCCCCATGTACTTCTTCCTCTCCAACCTGTCCTTCACTGACATCTGCTTAAGCACAACCACCATCCCCAAGATGCTAGTGAACATCCAAGCACAGAATCAGAACATCACATATATAGGTTGCCTCACCCAAGTTGGACTTGTCCTAGCTTTTGGTGGTTTTGAAAATTTTCTCCTTGCAGCAATGGCCTATGACCGCTATGTGGCCATTTGTCACCCCTTGAGGTACACTGTTATCATGAACCCCCAACTCTGTGTTCTGCTGATTCTACTCTCACTGTTCTTTAGCCTTGCGGTTGCCCTACTCCATAGTCTAATGGTGTTACGGTTATCCTTCTGCAAGGACTTGGAAATCCCCCATTTCTTCTGTGAACTTGCTCAGGTCATCAAGCTTGCCTGTTCTGATACCCTCATCAATAACATCCTGATTTATTTTGTGGCTAGCCTATTTGGTGGTATTCCGCTCTCTGGGATCATTTTCTCTTATACTCAAATTGTCTCCTCTGTTTTGAGAATGCCATCGGTGGGGGGAAAGCTCAAAGCTTTCTCCACCTGTGGGTCTCACCTGTCAGTTGTGTCCTTGTTCTATGGGACAGTTGTTGGAGTGTACATTAGTTCTGTAGTTACTGACTCTTCCAAGAAGACTGCCGTGGCTTCGGTGATGTATGTTGTGGTTCCTCAAATGATGAACCCCTTTATCTACAGCTTGCGGAACACGGACATGAAGGGAGCCTTGAGAAAACTCATCAGTGGAATCCCTTCTTTGCTGTGATTATGCCATCTTCTTTGGATTTGGGTTTCTAGAAGGAGGCAAAGTGATAGGAATCCTGGATGTGCCATAATGCTTGATTTTTCCATCACTGAATTCCTCGAAACTAGCCAGACAACAGAATGTCCAAGTTAATTTTAACTTAGGGCTGAAACCTACTTTGCTTTTTTTGTCTTGTCTTATGATGTTTGACACATGATTTCAATTCTTTAAATTCAGGTTTTTTTGCTCAGCGTCTGTACAGAAGCACAGCCTGAGGCAAAGTTTCTTTGTATAGTGATTTTTTTTTATCATTCTCAGAAGGAATATTGCAGAAAGTATGAAGGACAGGGAAAGTATTGAAAGAAGACTGGGGTCATATCTAGAGACTAGCTTCCACCTGATTTCAGGGTAGGGCCGTGCCACTAACACTCTGAAGTTAGACCTATAATGGAGTATGGGAGTTTACCTTTTATATACCTAGTAAGTAATTAATTTGTTCACTATTAACTGTATCCATCTGAGGAACTTTAGCATCTACGATATTGCATTTTGTTATCTATGAAATTTGCATGATTAGATTATCTCAGTGGTTTGAGATGATTGTGAGACATTTGAACTTTCTCAGTAATGAAACCTTCAGCTACAATGAGAAAAAAAATCCCTAACTCAAATATTACCACAATAAAGAGAGCTATGTCTCATTACAAGCACTTAGAGGCAGGGAATGTGTAAGAACAGGGAGAGATTTGTTCAGTCCTCCATGGGTTGTATGGTCCTAGGACTGGCTCTCCTCAGGGTCATCAGGTTGTGGCACCAGTTGGAGATATCATACTTGGACATGAATCCCATGATTCCCACTCTGACTGTCCTTCCTTGAGTCAGATGATTATAGTATTTTCCACAGAGTCAACTAGAACCCCGGCTCTAATGGGCTATACGGTCTTCAAAAGAATTTTCCACATCCTAGCCCCATAACTTACTAATATTTTTTGATAGAAGGGTAAATTGTACTTACTTGGAGTCTTTATAGAAGATGAGCTTATCTCCCTAATATCTGGGTAGGTTCTAAATATGATCACATGTATCCTTATAAGATAGACAGAAGTGGAAATGACCCAGAGAAAAATGAGGAGGTAATGTAACGATGGTGACAGAAATTGGATGTATGCAATCAGTATTTAATTTCCAGTATTTGGTCATTTTTCCAGCTTTATTGAGATATAATTATGTATAACATTCTGTAAGATTAAGGCATACAATATGCTGATTTGATGTATTTATATATTGCAAAATGATTACCACCATTGTATGGATAAAACCTCCATCCCATCACTTAATTACCATTTCTTCTGTGGTGAGAATATTTAAGATTCTACTTTCTTATCAATATTTAAGTATAGAATATAGTACTCTTAGCTATAATTATCATGATCTATATTAGATCCCCAGAATTTTTTAATCTTATAACTGGGAAATTTACACCTATTGACCAAAATCTCTCCATTTTCCCTGCTGCCCAGTCCCTGGCAGCCATCATTTTAGTCTCTGTTTCTTTGAGTTTAGCTTTTTCAGATTTTCCACATGTAAATGATATCATACAGTATTTGTCTTTCTCTGTTTAACTTACTTTATTTAGCATAATGCCCTCAAGATGCATCCAAGTTGTCACAAAAGACAGGATTTCCTACTTTTTCTTTCTTTTTTTTTTTTAAAGATCTTTACTTGACACAGAGTACAAGCAGGGGGAGCAACAGAGGGAGAGGGAGAAGCAGGCTCCCCACTGAGCAGGGAGCCTGACAGATGTGGGGCTGGATCTCAGGACCCTGGGATCATTACCTGAGCCAAAGGCAGAAACTTAACTGATTGACCCACCCACACACTCTGGATTTCCTACTTTTTCAAGACTGAATAATATTCTGTTGTATATATACAACATCTTTTTAAAAATATTTTATTTATTTATAAGAGAGAGAGAGAGAGCATGAGAGGGAGAAGCAGATTCCCTGCTGAGCAGGAAGCCTGATGTGGGATTTGATCCTGGGTCTCCCAGAACATGACCTGAGCCAAAGGCAGTTGCTTAACCAACTGAGCCACACAGGTGCCCCTATACAACATCTTTAACCATTCATCTGTTGACACTTAGGTTGTTTTCATAACTTGGCTATTGTGAATAATGCTGCAATGAATCTAGGGGTGCAGATATTAATTCCTTTCGATATGTAACAAGAAGTGGACTTGCTAGATCATATGGTAGCTCTATTTTTCATTTTTTAAGGAACCTCTATACTGTTTTCCACAGGAGTTGGAAAATCCCCACCAACAGCAAACAAGTGTCCCCTTTTCTCCACACCTTTGCTAACATATTATCTTTTTTTTAACTTTTATTTTTTCAGTGTTCCAAGATTCATTGTTCATGCACCACACCCAGTGCTCCATGCAATATGTGCCCTCCTCAATATCCACCATCTTTTCTCTTTTTGATGTGACCCATTCTAACAGGTGTGAGGTGACATTCTGGTTTTTATTTGCATTTCCCTGATGATGAGTGATGTGAAGCACTGTTTCATGTGCCTGTTAGCCATCCATATGTCTTCTCTGGAAAAATGTCTATTCAGTTCCTCTGTTCACTCTTCAGTTGGGTTATTTACTTTTTTGCTATGGAGTTGTATGAGTTCTTCATATGTTTGGGCTATTAACCCTTGATCACATATATGATTTGCAAATATTTTCTCCCATTCAGTAGGCTGCCTTTTCATTTTGTTGATAGTTTACTTCTCTATGTAGAGATTTTAATTTGATGTAGTCCCATTTGTTGATTTTGGCCTTTGTGTTTTGATATCATATCCAAAAAACTGTTGCCAAGACCAATGTCAAAGAGCTTTTCCCTAAGTTTTCTTCTAAGAGTTTTATGGCTTCATTTCTTTTGTTTAAGTCTTTAGTCCATTTTGAGTTAATTTTCATAAGTGGTAGAAGATAAGGTCTCAGTTGCATTTCACTCCATGTATTTATCCATTTTTCCTAAAACCAATTGTTGAAGAGACTGTCCTTACCCATTGGGTATGGAGCTCCTTTGTCAAATATTAGTTGACCATATATACTGAGGTTTATTTCTGGGATCTTGATTATGTTTCATTGATCCCTGTGTCTATTTTTATGCCAAAACCATGCTGTTTTAGTTACTTTAGCTTTGCATTATAGTCTGAAGTAAAGAAGTGCTATGCCTCTAACTTTGTTCTTCTTACCCAGGACTGTTTTGGCTCTTTGGGGTCTTTTGGGACTCCATACAAATTTGAGGATTATTTTTCTATATTGTGAATGTCACAAACCCAGTCTCCAAGCCAACAGGTAACTTGGATTGAGATATTGGGGCTTTTCTGAAACCTTCAGTTGTTCCAAACCCATATTTATGGTTGAGTTTAGGTAGCATCCACAACTTTTGTGTTCACCCATATTGCTCAAATACTGAAACTCCATTTTTGTCTTTGATTTCAAGCACTAATTTCTTCCAGGACATTTAGCTCCCAGGAAGTTCATTACCTGGATAGAGTAACTTCTTCCTTATGGAGGTGACTCCATAGAGCCTCTAGGTTTCAGTGCCTTCACCCTTTATGTGAGTTATTTTTGTAGCACATGGAAAGATTTGTCTCGTTTTATGAGACCAGCTATGAATTTTTAGATGTACCTATTATGTAATGTGTTGAAGTGAAAGGATGACATTCAAATGCCATCTTGTCTTATGTTGGTTTCAAATACTATCACAAGGGGCGCCTAGGTGGCTCAGTGGGTTAAAGCCTCTGCAGTCTCTCATGGTTCATCTCCCCTTCTGATTTCCATGAGAGACTGTGGACTCTGTGCAACAAACTGAGGGTTTGGAGGGGGAAGGGATTGGGCGAGCCTGGTGGTGGGTATTGAGGAGGGCACGTACTGTATGGAGCACTGGGTGTGGTGCATGAACAATTAATCTCGTAACACTGAGAAAATAAACATATTTGGGAGATGATAGATAGATAGATAGATAGATAGATAGATAGATAGATAGATAGATAGAGAGATAAATGCCTCTGCCTTTGGCTCAGGTCATGATCTCAGGGTCCTGGGATTGAACCTGCAACGGCTCTCTGCTCAACAGGGAGCCTGCTTCCCACCCCTCCCCACCTGCCTCTCTGCCTACTTGTGATCTCTCTTTCTCTGTCAAATAATTTTTTTTAGTCTTCTTATATTTTATTTTTCCCCAAATATGTTTATTTTATTTTTTCAGTGTTACAAGATTTATTGTTCATGCAGCACACCCAGTGCTCCATGCAATACGTGCCCTCCTTAATACCCATCACCAGGCTCGCCCAACCCCCCACCCCCACCCCTCCTAAACCCTCAGTTTGTTGCTCAGAGTCCACAGTCTCTCATGGTTCATCTCCCCCTCTGATTTCCCCCCATTCACCTTTCCCTTCCTTCTCACAATGCCCTCCATGTTTTTCTTTCTGCTCAGCACGTAAGTGAGACCATAAGGTAACTGGATCTTTCTGCTTGACTTATTTCACTCCATATAATCTCTTCCAGTCCCATCCATGTTGATACAAAAGTTGGATATTCATCCTTTCTAATGGAGGCATAATATTCCATTGTATATATGTACTATATCTTCTTTATCCATTCATCTGTTGAAGGGCATCTTGGTTCTTTCCACAGTTGGACGATTGTGGCCATTGCTGCTATGAACATTGGGGTACATGTGGCCCTTCTTTGTAATGCATCTGCTTCTTTGGGGTAAATACCCAGTAGTGAATTGCAGGGTCATAGGGTAGCTCTATTTTTAATTTCTTGAGGAATCTCCACACTGTTTTCCAAAGTGGCTGCAAATAATTTTTTTAAAAAAATCCTCAAATACTATCATAAGAACTCCACTAATTAAAAAATGAAGTCATAAGGGCACCTGAGTGGCTCAGTTGGTTAAGCATCTGCCTTCGGCTCAGGTCATGATCCCCAGGATTGAGCCCCGCATCAAGCTCCCTGCTCAGCAGGGAATCTGCTTTTCCTTTCCCTCTGCCCCCTGCCCTGCTTGTGCACTCTCTCAAATAAAAAAATAAAATCTTTTTAAAAAGTGAAGGTATACAGAAAGAATTAACATGTGGCAAAAATAAATTGATGTGTGAATATATTAAATAATGAATATTTGTAGTTAAGTATTAGCATGGAGCACCATCTTTCCCTGTTAAATTATGACTGAAATCTCACTCATTCTGAGAGTATGGATGAACCAACCTTATCTATGGCATTGTAATTTCTCATAAATCTATTTTTTTTAAAGTGTCATAATTTCGGGGTGCCTGGATGACTCAGTGGGTTGAGCCTCTACCTTCAGCTCGGGTCATGGTCCCGGGGTCCTGGGATCTAGCCCCGCTTCGGGCTCTCTGCTCAGCGGGGAGCCTGCTTCTCCCCTCCCTCAGCCTGCCTCTCTGCCTACTTGTGATCTCTTTCTCTCTGTCAAATAAATAAACAAAATCTTTAAAAAAAAAGTGTCATAATTTCAACCCATTACCCACTAATGTGAAGAAAAATGTACACTGAACCCATTGTGACGAACTTGGAAACGGTGCTTATGAAATTCTAATGTTTTGTCTATACTGATCACAGTCAGGATTGTTTAGAGATTATATAGATTAAAATCTGCAGTATGAATTTATACAGAATGAAAATTAATGGTCAAGAAACATCAATGATTCTTAGAAAAAAACTCTTCACTGATTGTTTGCATTTTTACATAGCTTAGCTGTATTTATAAATTATATTTTTTCCCAAATACTTTTATTTGTTTGGTGTTACAGGACTGATTGTTCACTGGGTGTGGTACATGAACTATAAATATATATTTTATACCCACATATATAAATTGTGTTTTCACACTTAAAGTTAGGATCTGGTTTCCTGACATCACTAATTAGATTGAGATGCCATTGCTTGTATCTAAAACCTGAAGACAGGAATCCAATTAGAAAAGGATGACGTCCCATCCATGTTGATACAAAAGTTGGATATTTGTCCTTTCTAATGGAGGCATAATATTCCATTGTATATATGTACCATATCTTCTTTATCCATTCATCTGTTGAAGGGCATCTTAGTTCTTTCCAAAAAAAAAAAAAAGAAAGAAAAGGATGATGTGTCCACACATACATGTGTGAACACATGGCCACATAGGTATGTGAAATAGAGGTGAGCACAAGCAGGTGGAAAGAACTGCGTGGCATGTGTGTGACCTCACAGGGTCAGGGAAATCCTGAATTTCTCTCTTCTATAGTTTTGGTCTTTAAGGATTTACACTGTACTGGGATCCAAATAAAAGTGTTTGTCTAATGAGGAGCTTTGGATATTGAGCCCTCAGGGATGCAGAAACTGCAAAGACTCTGTCTATGACCACCTGATTTAACAGCCCTGCCCAGTCAGGAAAAACACCTGGGCCACCTCCCAGCAATAATCCCACTTGCCTAGAAATGTAGGGCTTCTGTCAGTCCCTCTGCCCTTCTCTGAGACAGGCAGATCTGCTGTCTCCATCATTCAATATCCAGGGGAGATATCAAGTATCATCCTGCAATGATGCCAGCCAGGTAACAGAAAGTCCCTTAGACAATCCTTTGGACATGAAGGAAGGTGTCTATTGGAATTGCTTCCCCACATGGCCATAATGCAAGTCCATGCCTAAGATGATCAGTACTAACTCCCCAGTGGAACTCCTGCCTGCATATCATCATCTTGATGTGTTGCTTTGTAACAACGATTCTGATGCAGCTCTGATTTTGCTAGTTTTCTGTTCTATTTAATGGCAGAAACCATTTTGCTCTTGAATCCTCACCTTCATGAACATAACAATTATAAAATTCTCTGACATTTGCTTGCATCTTTTCATGATGGAAGGGAGGGATATTAGTCAGCTTCATTTTAATTCCCCATACATTGTACAGAAGAGCTTTGGGTGTTCTCTTTATAGCTTGGCTGTAAGGACTTAGAAGAAGGAAGTGTAGACCCAGACAGACAGAGCAGGCTACCTTCTGCATCTACTTGTTCCTCTTTATAAAACCATGTGTTTTAAATTATAATAACAACATAGATATTGTAATAATGAACTTAATATATTACCATTAACCCCTTTCCAGAACTAACAAATGTTGACATTCTATTGTATCATCTCATGCCTATTTTTTTAATTAACAAAATAATATAAACACAGAAGGCACTCTTTTTGTGTTCCTCTTAGTTCCCCTCATAGAAGCAACACCAATGTAATGTTATCCCCAAACACGTTTTCATGCTGTGTTTGTATATGTGTATAATATATGCGTACATATTTATGGTATTTTATATGAACAATTTTATCTCCTGTTGGTTTTCATTGCTTGTATTGATTCATAGATCTATTTTATTCTAGTATTTAGTTTAACTGCTTTATGTACATGCCAAATAAATATTGACATATTGATATTCCCTCCCTTTCCCTTGTACGTGACCAAGGTTGCTAGAGGGAGTTTTAGCACAGGAACCCAACCCTGAAATTTGCAATTATCACACTAAGAATATTCTCTTACCTTCCTCTTTCCTCAACTTGTACCAACCTACTAGTTCCACCTTAGGAGTGAAACATGCCAGATGCTGTTGTTCATGGCAGAAAAAACAAAAAATCACAATGAAATGTCACTATGAGGGTCTCATAAGCTGAGCACTGTGCTGACTGATTTAAGCCTATTCATTTTTCCTCATTGCAACAATCCCATCAAGTATTATGATAGTTACCAAAAAAAAAAGTATTATGACAGTTACCAATATATACACAAGAACACTGGGATTCTAATAAAGTTAAAAATGTTTCCCTATTCACAAAGCAAGTACTGGAGCCTGGATTAAATCCAGAGTGTCTAAGTATTAGACCAAGTGATTGATCCTCTGTTGGCCACTTGTATCCCTCAGGAAAGAGACAACAACTGTTGCACTGGGACATGCCTCTTAGGATGCCTGGTGCTAACGTTGACTTAAGAGTCTCTGTCTCCCAAAGACAAACTATTATTATTTTTTATTCGTCTTTTCAGGATTCTTTGCATTTCATCCTTTTCCCCCATTCAGCTGGGGATTTTTGTCGTTGTTGTTTGTGATCATATGTCATCTATTGCATTAGGGGAAGAACATCCCTAAAGATCAGACCAATTCTATAATTTTATTCCTTTTTTTTTTTTTAAAGATTTTGTTTATTTGACACAGAGAGTGAGAGAAAGAGCACAAGCAGGGGAGCAGCAGAGAAGAGGGAGAGGAAGAAGCAGGCTCCCCACTGAGCAAAGAGCCTGACACAGGGCTCAATCCCAGGACCATGGGATCACGACCTGAGCTGAAGTTAGACCCTTAACCAACTGAGTCACCCAGGTGCCCCTATAATTTTATTCTTATATTTTTGACTGTTTGAAAGTGAATAATCCTAAAGGAATAAATCCATGTCTTCTTTTTTCACTCTCAAAACTTGATACATGTTAGACACTCATTGCTTATTAGAATTTTGGCTGATGGGGCACCTGGGTGGTTCAGTCGGTTAAGCAGCTCCTTTGGCTCAGTTCATGATCTCAGGGTCCTGGGATTGAGCCCCCTGTGGGGCTCCCTTCCTAGAGAGGAGTCTGCTTCTCCCTCTTCCTCTGCCCCCCCTCCCTGTTCATGCTCTGTCAGTTTCTCTCTCTCTCAAATAAATAAAATCTTTTTAAAAAGAATTTTGGTTGATAAGCTGAGTGGAGGAAAGAGGATGAGGGGGAGAAGAAGGATGGAGGGAGAAATACAAAGAGTTATGATTTGAATATTCACTTGGGTTCACAATATAGATAAACATTTTTTGAGAACAGAGTTCTAAGACTTTATCATATGTCAGAATCATCTGGAAAGCTTGTTAAAACAAACCACTTGTCATCATCCCTAGAGCTTTTTCTTTTTTTAAAAAAAGATTTTATTTATTTATTTGACAGAGAGAGAGATCACAAGTAGGCAGAGAGGCAGGCAGAGAGAGAGGGAGAAGCAGGCTCCTTGCTGAGCAGAGAGCCCGACGCAGGGCTCAATCCCAGGACCCTGAGGTCATGACCTGAGCCGAAGGCAGAGGCTTTAACCCACTGAGCCACCCAGGCGCCCCATCCCTAGAGCTTCTCATCAGTAAATCTGGAGTGGGATCCAAAAATTGGCATTTTTAACAAGTTCCCAGGTACTGCTGCTGAAGGTCCAGTGACCATACATTTTATTCTTTTGTCACCCACTATTTTATATTAACAACATGGAACCCAGAAACCAAACAGATGTATCAGAATTTCTTCTTCTGGGATTGACTGAAGATCCAGAGCTTCAGCCCCTACTCTTCTGCCTATTCCTGTCCATGTACCTGGTCACCATCTTGGGAAACCTGCTGGTCATCCTGGCTGTCATTTCTGACTCCTGCCTCCACACCCCTATGTACTTCTTCCTCTCCAACCTGTCCTTCACTGACATCTGCTTAAGCACAACCACCATCCCAAAGATGCTGGTGAACATCCAAGCACAGAATCAGAGCATCACTTACACAGGCTGCATCACCCAGGTCTGTTTTGTCTTGGTTTTTCTTGGTTTTGAAAATTTTCTCCTTGCAGTAATGGCCTATGACCGCTATGTGGCCATCTGCCACCCCCTGAGGTACACCGTTATCATGAACCCCTGCCTCTGTGTACTGTTAGTTCTACTCTCTTTGTACATTAGCATCATGGACGCTCTCCTCCACAGTCTGATGGCGTTGCAACTGTCCTTCTGCATTGACTTGGAAATCCCCCACTTTTTCTGTGAACTTGCACAGGTCATCAAGCTTGCCTGTTCTGATACCTTCATCAATACCATCTTGGCTAATTTTATGGCTAGTATGTTGAGTGGTATTTCTATCTTTGGGATCATTTTCTCTTATACTAAAATCCTCTATTCTCTTTTGAGAATGCCATCAGCTGGCAGAAAATATAAAGCCTTTTCCACCTGTGGGTCTCATCTCTTAGTTGTTTCCTTGTTCTATGGGACGGGATTAGGGGTGTACATTAGTTCTGCAGTTACTGACTCTTCCAGAAAGACTTCAGTGGCTTCAGTGTTGTATACTGTGGTTCCTCAATTGATGAACCCCTTTACCTACAGTCTGCGGAACAGGGATATGAAGGAAGCCTTGAAAAAAATAATCAGGTAGGACAACTTTTCATCCTATTTGGGCCAGTTTTCTAGAACGAGTCAAAGTAAAAGGTATTCTGGTCTTTGAGAATACTCTTCTATCACCAAGGTCATCTAAAATGACTAGATAACATGATAGCTACATACATTTCAACATGGGCTTGAATTCTGATTTTGCCTTTTGTCTAACTCTGTGATGTTTGGCAGTGATTTCAAGTGCCTAAATTCAGTTTTTTGGGTAGTGTTCTATAGAGGGAGAACCTGAATCCTGGGATCCTTTTATATTGATTTTGGGGGCCAGCATGTTCACAAAGTGGGAGAAGTTAGATAGGAAGAGAAATGGTGTAAGCAGGGTCATGATTATAGGTAGAGACTAGCTTCCACTTTATCCCACAACTAGGACCATGCAAATCTCACCCCAGACAGGCTGACAGTATGAGGTAAGGGAGCTGGGCTTTCTTACCCACACTCAGAAATCACTGAGAGTTGTCTCTATCAAACTGTATCTCCCTGGAGCAAAATCAGAATCCACCAAACTCAGTTTCATCATCCATAGAATCAGTGTGATCTGATTATCTCAGTGGTTTGAGGCAGTTATGAAATGTGTAAATCTAAAGCTGAAAGTCTAATAATAAAGAGAAAACTTTTGGGGTGCCTGGTGTCTCAGTTGGTTAAGCATCTGACTCTTGATCTCAGTTCAGGTCTTGATCTCAGGGTCCTGAGGTCAAGCCCTGTGTTGGGCTCCACACTGGGCGTGGAGCCTACTTTAAAAAAAAGGAGAAGAAAAGACAACTTTTCTCTAATATTCTGAAACAAGAAAGGGAAGTGTCTTTCATTCAGAGGTAGGGAATGTATAACGATAAGAGAATAGGGATTCCTTAGTTCTCCATGAGGGGATGTCATTCTAAGACTGGTGGTAGCAGCAGACACAGGTGTCATATTCAGTTGTGATGCCCAGGGACAAAAAACTGACTGTCTTTCCTTGGACCGTTTGAAAACTGACCTTTCCATGGCATCATCTCGAAGATATCCCCTTAAATCTCACCACTAAGAAGAGGATCATATGTTCCTTCTTAATCTAATTACTGGTGTGGGAGAAATGATTGATATGAAAGCCTTACACTGACCATCTAGGGTTAATTCGTGTTGGACAGTCAGCTGTCATAACCTTGACAAGCACTTAATACAATGCCTGACATATGGTGGGAATCAACATTTAACGCATATCATAGTTTTCCATATCTTGCCTATATTCACTACTTGTATAATCCTTTTGAACTCACATATTTTTACCACTTGCTTCAACATTTATATTTGTTTATCCTTACTGTAGTTTTTCTGGTCTGAATAATATAATCAAATAATTAATTGACTAGGCAGGGTAATGGATGTTCATCATTTTTCTGACACCCTATTTGCTTTAATTCCTTCTCGTTGATTTATTGGTAAGAATGTATCTTTAAAAAAAAACCCAATGTACCTGAGTTTTAATTTATTTTAATTACTTCTTCTTGCAGTACTTCCTCATCTCAGGTGGAGTCCACACAGAGAAACATGGTTGAGTAAAATTGATAGAGTGATTAAAGTCTTAAAGAGTTGGCTGCATAATTAGGGCTCTTATGCAAAACTTTATAATGTGTTATTGTGAATAAAACAGTGTTTCGGTGGAGGAGTGTAATATAAGACAGGAGAAAAAAGAAGTTGGTAGTATTGGGGACTATCACTTTTTCCACAAGTACAACAATGTGGGGCCATCAGATAGAAGTACTTTTCTTCTTCTTCTTTTTTTTTTTTTTAAGATTTTATTTACTTAAAATAAATAGAGAGGGGGAGGGAGAAAAGAGAGCATGAGTGGCAAGAGCAGCAGAGGGAGAGGGAGAAGCAGACTCCATTCTGAGCCAGGAGCCCGAGGCAGGGCTCCATCCTAGTGCTCTGGTATCATGACCTGAGCTGAAGGCAGATGCCTAACCAATTGAGCCACCCAGGCATCCCCCAGAAGTATCTTTCTGGATGTGTGTATAGGGGGAAATGACAAAAGTCTCCCAGGATAACCAAAGGAGTACCATTCATTGTGAGAAGTATTATGTCAGCACCACAACTAGGGGACAGCTCCCTGCCTGCTGCCTTGGTGTGTTCTAGTGCAGAACTTCCTCCATAGACATCCACAGAACACCTGCAGAGATGAATCACCTGCTTACAGAAAATACTGTAAGCAATGGAACACAAAATCCAAAATTTTAGAAGTCCACAACCACCAGGGTTGTCCCTCGCTTTAAAGCCCTCAGGTGGGGAAGGAGTGTGGAGGTCCAGGCATGGTCCAGTATGGTCAGAGGATCCCTTGGGTCACAAGAAGAATGGGTGGCACCCATATGCAGCACTGTTCCCAGGCAGAGGAGTGGGGACTCCAACCAAAGGTAGCAAGCCTGGGTGCCGGCTCTCTGCTCTTCCTTGCCATAAATGCAACCGCTACCTGGTTGTGCAACTGCTTGCCTGGCATGGGCTGGCAAACAGCAAAAATGTGGCAAGACCCTCCCTCAAAGGATCAGTGTGGGTCCGTGCCAACAGAGTCCCTAAAATTTGGAGTTTTAAAACTCAACCACACACCTGAGATAAAACAGCTGGGGTACAGGCAGGGTGAAAACAGGGACACAAGAGTGATTGATTGCTTTTCTGTGAGGGCTTCCTGAGGAGTGGGGGGCATGAACTCTCAGCTCTGCAGTTAGAGAGCAGGACACAGCCACTTTCATCTGGCATATTAATACTGAAAGCCTTCAGCACTTCAAAACTGTGCCACCTAGTGGAGCCCAGAGCCATTTACACACACCAAGCCCCATCTCCCTGAGCCCTGGAGGGACTTCTCCACTAGGGCTAGGGCAAGTCCACCTGAGAATCAGAACAGCATGCCCCTCCCCAGAAGACCAGCACAAACACCTCACATACACCAGTCTACTGATCATAGATGCTGCAAAGCTCCAGTTCTACGGGAAATAGAGTCTACCTTCCTTTTAATTTTTATTTTTAAATTTTTATTACTATTCTTCTGTCCCTCTCTCTCTCTCTCTCCTCTTCTTCTGGGATCTCAATTATTCTAATATTGTTTCTCTTTATGGGATTGCTTATCTCTCAAATTCTCCCCCTTGTGATCCCATAGTTGTTTATCTCTTTTTCTCAGCTTCTTTATTCTCCATCATTTTGTCTTCCCTATCACGAATTCTCTCTTCTACCTCATTTATCCAGCAATCAGAGCCTCCATTTTTATTGCATCTCATTAATAGCCTTCTTTGCTTTGATTTGATTAGATTTTAGTTCTTTTATTTCTCCAGAAAGGGATTCTCTAATGTCTTCCATGCTTTTTTTTAAGCCCAGATAGTATCTTTATAATCACTATTCTGAACTTTAATTTCAACTTCTTACTTATGCCCATATTGATTAGGTCCCTGGAAGTCAGTACTGCCTCTTGTTCTTTTTTGAGGTGAATTTTCCCATCTTGTCATTCTGCCCAGAGAAGAATAGATGAAAAAGAGAACAAAATATTAAAATGTCAACAACAACCCCAGAGAAATATACACTAAACAAATCAGAAGAGACCTGAAACCAAAAAAATAAACTAAAAAGAAAAAAAGAGAGAGAGAGAGAGAATATAATCAGACAGGTGGACAGAATAGTGCAATACACTATTCTGTATTGTATGGAATACAATACATACAATATTGTATGTATTGGATCCTGGATCCTGGATCCTGGATCCTGTGTGTATTTTGGTCTCTTTGTTAGAAAACTAGATCCCAAAGTTGTACAGAAAGAAAAGCTTATGTATGTACAAAAATAAATACAATGAAAGGATAGAATGTAACTGTAAAAATGAAAATTAAAAGACAATTCACCCTTCCTTTCCTTCTCACAATGTCCTCCATGTTTTTCCTTATGCTCTACACGTGAGACCATATGATAACTGACTCTCTCCACTTGACTATTTCACTCAGTATAACCATGAAAGACTGTGGACTCTGAGCAACAAACTGAGGGTTTTGGAGGGGAGGGGATGGGGAGTTGGGTGAGGCTGGTGGTGGGTATTGAGGAGGGCACGTACTGCATGGAGCACTGGGTGTGGTACATGAACAATGAATCTTGGAACACTGAAAAAAATAAAATAAAAGTATTTGGGGAAAAATTAAATAAATGTGTTAATATTTGTAAAAAAAAAAAAAAAGAAAGAAAGAAAGAAAATTAAAAGACAAGAAAAAAACAAAAGAGAAAAAAAAAGACAACAGAAGAAAGGAAAGGATATAAACAGACAGGTGAACAGAGCAATACAGTACATCCTGAGTGTATTTTGGTCAGTTTGTTAGAAGAAACTACATCTCAAAATTGTAATGAAAGGAAAAAAAAAAAAAAATATATATATATATATATATACATACACACACACAAAAAAATAAAATTAATTAAACGCAATGAAGGGTTAGAATGTACCTGTAAAAATGAAAATTAAAAAAGATTTCTAAAAAGAGTTCATAAAATAAGAAATTGGTTGAAAAGGGAAAGAAAAAAATTAAAATTGAAAGACTAAAGGGGGAGATGAACCATGAGAGACTGTGGACTCTAAGAAACAAACAGGGTTTTGGAGGGGAGGGGGGTGGGGGGGTTGGGTGAGGCTGGTGGTGGGTATTGAGGAGGGCACATATTGCATGGAGCACTGGGTGTGGTACATGAACAATGAATCTCAGAACAATGAAAAAATAAAATAAAAGTATTTGGGGGGGAAAGAAAGACTAAAGAATCATGGGGGGGGGGAACCACGAATTCCATACGTTTAGTCCCCTAGCACTGGAGTTTTCCAATTCTTTTTATGTTCAGTTAGCCACTGTATAGTACACCATTAGTTTCTGATGTAGTGTTCAGTGATTCATCACTTATGTATAGTACCCAGTCCTCATCACAGCACCTGTCCTCCTTAATACCCATCACCCTGTTATCCCTACCCCTACACTCCTCCTCTCTAAAACTGGAGTTTTGCAGTTCTCATTGGTCGGTAAACTTGATCTTGGCTGAATGTTCTTGCTGATCTTCTGTGGGAGGGGTCTGCTACTTTGATTCTCAAGTGTATTTGCCCTGGGCAGAATTGCATCACTCTTGCCAGGGGGCCAGGCTAAGTATTCTGCTCTGGTTTGTTCTAGGTGGATTTTGTTCCCTGAAGGCTTTCCACAAGGCTTTAGAGGATGAGAATGAAAATGGCAGCCTCTCTGTCTCTGGACCTGGGGCCAAAAGCTCACAGCCCCACTCCTCAGTGAGCTCTCATGGAACAGCTGTCAATCTCTCCTGTCTCCCTGGTCTCTTTCAGCAGTCCATGCTCACCCAGCCTGTGACCAAACATTTCTATCTCAGGCACATGACCTCCTTCGAGTCTCCAAACCCTGCAGACTCCTGTGGCATGCTCCCACATCATTCCTCCCTGAGGGAGGAAGTGAGTTCTTGCTGGTTCTGCTGCTCGCTGGGTCCCTACTCAGAGAGCAGTCACCCCACTGCCTTAGTTTGTGACTTACGGCAACCAGGAGCTGAGAGCCCACTCCTGGGCTCGCCAATTATAGCTGACTTCCCCACTCTGATGCCTGGGAACTCTGTTGCACTCAGGCACCTCTGGTCTTCCTGTGACCCCAAGGATCCTGAGACCACACTGTCCCAGCTAGGGTTCCACCACCACCACGCCCCCTGAGCAACATTCCTCACCAGAGCAGACTTCTAAAAGTTCAGATTATGTGCTTCACTGCTATATCACTTTCTGGTATCTGGCTTATGGAGGCTCCCTCCCCACATAGTTTATCTTCTCAAATATGGCCTTAGATTCACTTCTCCGCACATCCTACTTTGCAAAAATGGATACTTTTCTATTTGTAGAGTTGCAGCGACTCTTTTCTTAGATCTCCAGTTGAGTTCACAGATGTGCAGAATGATTTGAAAGCTATTTAACTGAGTTCCTGGGATCAAACAAAACTACCATCTCCTATACCTCTACCATCTTGATTTCTCTCCCCATCCCATAAGAGTCTCTTAACTATAGAGAACAAAGTGAGGGTTGCTGGAGGGGAGGTGGGCAGGGGATGGGCTAAATGAGTGATGGGCATTAAAGAGGGCACAGGATGTAATGAGCACTGGGTGATATATGTAAGTGATAAATCACTAAATTCTAGTCAACCAATATTACACTATATGTTAACAAACTCGAATTTAAATTTTAAAAAATGTGAAATAGGGGCACCTGGGTGGCTCAAAAGCCATATTATTTACACCCAGCACATAAATAATATTTGCACCCTTAAAATTGGAACCGGGCTTTGAGATAACATTAATCACATAGGATGCCTCCCTTTGTAACTTAAAAAAAAAAAAAGCTTAGAATTCATTAGAAAAGGAATGTGTGTACATGTGTGCAAGGTATGTGAGGCACAGGTGAGCATGAACAAGTAGGGAGAATAGATAATGTACAGCCTCATAGGCTCAAGGAATAGCCATCATGAATTCCTCTCTTCTATAGTCTTGGTCTTTAAGGATTTGAAGAGCTCAGGGATCAGAAGGACACTAAAAATATTGTCTAATGAGGAGCTTTGGATATTGAACACCCCCCCCCCCAGGGATAGAATACTGTAAAGAGTCAGCCTGTGACAACCTCATTCTACAGCCTTTACCTAATCAGGAAGAAGAACACTTGAGGCTCCATACAGGAATGATCTTTCTTGACCACAAGACCATTGCCTCACTTGGTCTCGCTGCCCTTCCTGAAGATGGATCTTCCATCTGTGTGTCTGGGTGACATGTCACGCATCACTCCACACTGAGGCCAGCCAGGTAACTGAAAGTCTTTTAGTTAATGCTTCAGTAAGGAGGGCAATATTTTACTACAGACTCATCCAGGGAAAGCAATGGAGAGTGTGCATGCATGAAATGAGACCTGGGTGTCCCATGCATTCCAACCAGTCTTCCTGTTGACAAGTTCCCATGTGTTTGTACTGCTACTGATCCCAGTTTCAATCAGCTGGTCTCCTAATCTCTCTAAAACATGACAGAACATATTTTTCTCCTGAGTAGAAATCGGCCCCTTTTAAAACAAGATGACTATTATATACTTTCTCGCCTTTACTTGGGTTCTTGTGATGGTCATGGGGAAGGGGTTGGGTCAGTTTTTCCTTTTACTTGCATTCCTGATTCCTAACATACCATGCAGAGATGAGGGTATTATCCCTGTAGCTCGCTTGAGGACACAAGGAAGAGAGTCAGATACAGAGAGATACAGCCAGATACTTTCCTAGGACATGGAATTTCTCTTCATAAAATTACCAAGCATTTTACATAACAATAGCTGAAATGTATAACAAAAAACATATGACCACCCTTCCACTCATTCACAATGAGCAAATGCTGACATTCTGCCATATTGGCTTCAGGTCTTTTTTATAAAGTAAAAAAAAAAAAAAGTGTATTTATCCAAAGAGAAAGCACCTTTTTCTCCCTTCCTTTCCTGTTCTCTCCTTCCCAGACACAATACAATCTGAAATATGATGGTATCCCCCATTCTTTGTTTCATATTGCACATGTCTTCACCAACATACATAGGATAAAAGGCATTGACGATAATACCTATCACTTAGGGAATGGAGAAATAAAATGTAAGTGACAATATCATATATAACTGCCTCCATCAGGAAGGATGAATACCTAAATTTGTATCAACATGGACAGGACTGGAAGAGATTATGCTGAGTGAAATAAGTCAACCAGAGTCAATTACCATATGGTTTCACTTACTTGTGGAGCATAAGGAAAAACATGGAGGACATTAAGAGAAGGAAAGGAAAAGTGAATTGAGGGAAATCGAGGGGGAGACGAAGCATGAGGGAATGTGGACTCTGAGAAACAAACTGAGGGTTTTGGAGAGGAGAGGGGTGGGTGGTTGGGTGAGCTTGGTGGTGGGTATTAAGGAGGGCACATACTGCAAGGAGCACCGGGTGTGGTGCATAATCAGTGAGCCTTGGAACACTGAAAAATTAAATTAAATTTAAAAATTAAAAAAAAACTTTCTGGTAATTAAAATTAATGAACAGAACTAAATAAACTAATGTAATCAAAAAATAAATTGCATAAGCATGCCAGTTTTAAATGGCATGTACTATATGGCTCCATGTATAGAAAGCTTTTAAAATGCAAAAGAATGTAAGTTTTGGTGAAAGGATAATACTAATCAAAGTGAAAATTACAGGGGAATAATGTAGATAAAGTCAGTGTACTGGTTCCCCAGGAGAAGGAAAAGAATCAAGATTGTACAAACTTATGATGTGGGGGCTTCACCTACATCTCTACGATTTCTTGCAATAAAAACATCAAGAATGAGGACAGTGAAGTGTCTAAGTTTGATCATATCAACTAGTGGGAAACCCAGCACTTCGCTGTGGTCTCTTATTTTTTGCTGGGGTTGTTTTTATTAGGGATTATAGCCCAAGAGATTTCAATATATATTTGAAGTTTTCTCATGCTGTAGACTTTTTGTCATATAATTTTTTCTTACCTTTTTATATTTTATCAACCTATAATCCTGATTCATTTTTCTTTTTATTATAATTTTATATCCTTCACCATACAGCACAGCATTAGCTTTTGATGTAATGTTCCATGATTCATTGTTTGCATTTAACACCCAGTGTTCCATGCAATATGTGCCCTCCTTAATACCCATCACTGGGCTCACCCATTCCCCCACCAGAACCCTCAGTTTGATTTCCAGAGTCCATAGTCTCTCATGGTTCATCTCCTCCTTCGATTCACCCCCTTCATTTTCCCTTCCATCTCCTAATATTCTCCATGCTATTCCTTATGTTCCACAGATAAGTGAACCATATGATCATTGGCTTTCTCTTGTTTGACTTATTTCACTTAGCATAATCTCCTCCCGTTCCATCCATGTTAATGCAAATGTTAGGTACTCATTTTTTCTTTAATTCATTTTGATTACTATACAGTCCATCATCTGTCCAATGAATACTGACATCATTCCTGTGCACTTCATTCCTTTTCTACTTGATAAAGATTCCCAGCTAGAGTTTCAGCTCATAAGCACTTCTCTGAAATTTGCAGTTATCATGGTAAAGATGTACTCTCTTTTTATTCTCTTTCCTCTGTTGCCCACCCCACTGCTTCCTTCAAGAAATGAAATATTCCAGGTGCCATTGTTCATGGACCAAAACCACACACACACACACACACACACACACACACACACACACACACACACACGACAGCAAATGTTACTAGCAGCGTCCCATATGCTGAGTGCTGTGCAGGCTGCTTTTCTCCTATGCACTGCTCATCACTACAACATCCCCATAAGACTTGATGACAGTCTACATTGGCTATAATCCCACTCTACATTGAAGACACCAATGCCTCCATGCAGTTGAACAGCTTGCCCCATTCACAAAGCAAGTGCTAGTTCGGGTTACATTCTGAGTTCTGGGTAGACCCAGAGTAATACACCAACTGATAAGGCTGTCATGGCCACTTCTGTCTCCCCAGGTGAGGGAGCACCACTGCTTTACAGAGCAATCCTATTAGGGCACTTGATTATCATCTAAGTACCTTATAAATCTGCACTGTCTTGAAGGTCTTTGTCTTCCAAGGACCAATAATTGAATCTTCCTCTATTTTGAAGAGTCTGTGCATTTGATTCTTTCTCTTATGTGGCTGCTATTTACTTATTTATTTATTTGTTTGTTTATATTATTTTATTTTATTATGTTATGCTAGTCACCATAGAGTACATCATTAGTTTTTTTTCTCACCATAGCACATATCTTCCCCAATGTCCATCCACCCCTTCACTCTTACCTCCACCCTCCAGCAACCCTCTGTTTGTTTCCTGAGATTAAGAGTCTCTTATGGTTTGTTTCCCTCTCTGGTTGCATCTTGTTTCATTTTTCCCTCCCTTCCCCTATGATTCTCTGTCTTGTTTCTCAAATCCCTCATATTAGTGAGATCATATGATAATTGTCTTTCTCTGATTGACTTATTTCACTTAGTTCATCATTAATTTTTGATGTAGTTTTCAATGATTCATTATTTTTTTAAATTCTTGTTAACATATAATGTATTATTTGCCCCAGGGTACATGTCTGTGAATCGTCAGGCTTACACATTTCACAGCACTTAACAGCACATACCGTCCCCAATGTCCACACCCCAGCCACCCTATCCCTACCCTCCCCCCACCGGCCACCCTTAGTTCGTTTCTTGAGTCTAGGAGTCTCTTACAATGATTCATTATTTGCATATAACACCCAGTGCTCATTACAACACATGCCCTCCTTACTACCCATCACTGGGTGACCCCATCACCGGGCTACCCCATCCTCCCACCATCCTCCCCTTTGAAACTCTCAGATAGTTTCCTGGAGTCCACAGTCTTTCATGGTTCATCTCCCCCTCTGATTCATCCCCTTCAGTTTTCCCTTCCTTCCCCTAATGTCCTCCATGCTATTCCTTATGTTCCGCATATGAGTGAAACCATATGATAATTGTCCTTCTCTGCTTTACTCATTTCACTGGGCATAATCCCTTCTATTCCCATCCATGTCCATTGCAAATGGTGGGTATTCATCCTTTCTAATGCTAAGTAATATTCCACTGTATATATGGACCACATCTTCTTTATTCATTCATCTGCTGAAGGGCATTTTGACTCCTCCCAGTTTGGCTATCGTGGACATTACTGCAATGAACATTGGGGTACATGTGCCCCTTCTTTTCACTACATCTGTATTTTTGGGGTAAATACCCAGGAGGTATTTACCAGTAAATACCTACCAGTACTTACTGGTAAATACCTGGCAATTGCCAGGTCATAGGGTAGCTGTATTTTTAACTTTTTGAGGAATCTCCATACTGTTTTCCAAAGTGGCTGTACCAGCTTGCATTTGCATCAACAGTGTAAGAGGGTGCCCCTCTCTCCACATCCTTGACATTTGTTGCTTCCTGCCTTGTTAATTTTTGCCATCCTAACTGGTGTAAGGTGGTATCTCAATGTGGTTTTGATTTTAATTTCCCTGATGGCGAATAATGTTTAACATTTTTTCATGTGTCTGTTAGTCATTTGCATGCCTTCCTTGGAGAAGTTGCCTTTTTAAAAATGATATGTCCCCTATCATGTTTGGTGGAAAAGTCCCCTAAGGACAGAGAACATCACTGACATAGTTGCCTAGTTTCTCTTAGAACCATTAACATAGGTGAGTAGCATTTCCATGGAGGAGTCTTATGACTTTCAAGTTTATAAGCAATATTTTTTTTTTAGATTTTATTTATTTATTTGCCAGAGCGAGAGAGAAAGAGCACAAGCAGAGGGAAAGCAGGCTCCCCACAGAGCAGGGAGGCCAATATGGGACTCAGTCCCAGGACCCTGAGATCATGACCTAAGCCAAAGGCAAATGTTTAATTGACTGAGCCACCCGGGGTCCCTATAAGCAACATTTTTCAATCTATGCTCAGGTGCAGAGCATATACTTGAATGGATGCCATGACCTGATGCATTTTTTTACACAGCTACTCCACGTCATGGGCAGAGGTGGACATGCCTTGTAGGTGAGGGAAAGATTTAAGGCATTTCTCAAGATGAAAATATTAACATTTTGAAAGGAACTTATGAAACATGAGAAAATTTAGGAATAGTAATGCCATAACATCCAGAAGCATTAACCATGATTGGTCAAGTTAGTCAAATCATCCCATATGTGGAATTTAAGAAACAAAACAAATGAGCACAGGAGGAAAAGAAAAGGTGGTGGTGGTGGGGAACCAAAAAAACAGACTGTTAACTATAGAGAATAAATGGATGGTTATCAGAGCAGAGGGGTGGAGGGATCGGTTAAATGATGGGGATCGAGGAAGGCACTTATGTTGATATTCTGGTATTGTGTGGAGGTGCTGAATCACTGCACTGTTATCTGAAATTAATATTGCACTGTATATTACTTGACTGGAATTTCAGTAAAAACATAAACACTTAAAAAAAAAGATAGGATGGTCAACTCAGCAGTCAGATGACCTGAACATAGACCTAATCATTGCTCCTGTGTACTTCACATCCATGATGTAATCTCACCTCGCCTAAGAGTCCCCATGGGTGAATGGAGTAATGATATAATTTAACTCATCAGTAATTTGACACACCTTTCAGATGATACTGAACATGTCAAAGACTAGGTAACAGACTCTATAGGATAGATTGGATAATGTCATTCTTGTCTTTCTATTTGTTTGAAGGCAAGAAATATTTCTGACAAAGCTGGTGATTAAAAAAAAAACATAGAGGGAAAAGGGGAAGAAGAGTGCAAAATGATGATAGAGAGTAAAATTAGCAGAGGGAAAGTTGGAACAGTCACATGGATCCTCAATAGTGTTTTTTTTTTCTTCATTTTTCTAAAAGTACTGGCTCTCAAACTTGGACTGTATCAAATTCAACTGGATGGTTTACCAAAAATAGATCACTGGTCCTCACCTCAAAGTTCATTAGCAATCTGGACTGATACCAGAATTTGTATTTCTTTCTTTCTTTTTTTTTTTTTTCAGAATTTGTATTTCTAACAATTCCCAGGTGAAGTTGCTGTAGCTCATCTGGGGACTCTTTCTTTTTTTTTTTTTTTTTTTAATTTTCACTCCATCTTTTCCATCAGATTCATCAACAACATGGAACGCAGAAACCAAACAGTATTTTCAGAATTCTTTCTCTTAGGATTGACAGATGATCCAGAACTGCAGCCCCTCCTCTTCAGTCTGTTCCTGTCCACATACCTGGTCACCATCCTGGGAAATCTTCTCATTATCCTGGCTGTCATCTCTGACTCCCACCTCCACACCCCCATGTACTTCTTCCTCTCCAACCTGTCCTTTACTGACATCTGCTTAAGCACAACCACCATCCCAAAGATGCTGGTGAACATCCAAGCACAGATTCAGAGCATCAGTTATACAGGCTGCCTCACCCAGGTCTGCTTTGTCTTGACTTTTGTTGGTTTTGAAAATTTTCTCCTTGCAGCAATGGCCTATGACCGCTATGTGGCCATCTGCCACCCCCTGAGGTACACCGTTATCATGAACATCCAACTCTGTGGCCTGCTGATGGTGCTCTCACTGCTCATTAGCATTGCCAATGCCCTGCTCCATAGTCTGATGATGCTACAGTTATCCTTCTGTAAGGACTTGGACATCCCCCACTTCTTCTGTGAGCTTGGTCAGATTGTCAAGCTTGCCTGCTCTGATACTCTCATTAATAATATCTTGGCATATTTTGCAGCTGGCTTATTTGGGGGTGTTCCGCTCTCTGGAATCATTTTCTCTTATACTCAAATTTTCTCCTCTGTTTTGAGAATGCCATCAGCAGGCAGGAAGTACAAAGCTTTCTCCACCTGTGGGTCTCACCTGTCAGTTGTGTCCTTGTTCTATGGGACAGCTTTTGGAGTGTACATTATTTCTGCAGTTAGTGACTCTTCCAGAAAGACTGCCGTGGCCTCTGTGATGTATATTGTGATTCCTCAAATGATGAACCCCTTTATCTACAGTTTGAGGAACAGTGACATGCAGGGTGCCTTGAAGAAACTTGTCAGTAGGATACCTTCTTTTCTATGATTGTGCCATGTACCTTGGGCTGGGTTGTAAGAATAAATCAAAGTTATACGAATCACAGGAGAACAAGGAAGTTTAATTCTTCTATCACTGAATGCTTCTAACATGAGTAGATAACATAACAGCCAAGTATATTTTAACTTAGGGTTGAAACCTAACTTTTATTTTTCTTTAGCTTTTTAGGTTTGACAAATTATATCAGTTCTTACTTCAAGATTTTTCTCAGTTCCATAGAGGTAGAGCCTGAGGCAGAGGCCAAAGTTTTATAATGTTTGTATGGATGACTCAGAAGAAGGAAAGTTGTAGAATAAGAAGAGCTCAGAGAAAGGATAGAAACATGACTGTGGTCATATTTAGAGACTTGCTTTCCCCGATCCCATAATGGGCGATGTCAACTGAAACCCAAATCAGGCTACAGTGAGGCAAGGGAGCTCACCTTTCACACCCTAACTTAGTAATTATGGAGACCAGTCACTGGTAAACTGTATTCCTGTGAAGCAACATTAGCATCCACCATACTCAGTTTCATTATCTCTAAGATTGGTATAATGATATCATCTCATTTTGAAATAATTATAAGCTATTTGTGCTTCATCAGTGAGGTAACCTTCAATTCTAATAAGAAAAAATTCCTATCTCTAATCTGATCAAACAGGAAATAGTTGTTTGTCATTACTAGGACTTCAGATAGGGGCTGTAAAAGAGGGGAGTATTGTATTTGTATTTGACAAAGCAGCCAAAAACACTCAAAGGAGAAAAGATAGTCTTTTTAGTAAATGGTACAGGGAAAACTATAGGGGCGCCTGGGTGGCTCAGTCAGTTGAGTGTCTAACTCTTGGATTCAGCTCAAGTCATTATCTGAGGGTCATGGCATTGAGCCCCATGTTAGGCTCCAAGCTCATCAGGTAATCTGCTTGAGATTCTCTCTCTTCCTCTTCTTTGCCCCTCCCCCTGGTCTGTCTCTCTCTTAAATAAATAAATAGATAGATAGATAGATAGATAGATGAATATTTTTTAAAAGACTATATATCCCCATGCATGAGAATGAAATTGAACCCTATACGTTTTACCACTCACAAAATTAACTCCAAGTAGATTAATGACTTAAACATAGCACCTGAAAACCATAAAACTGCTAAAAGAAAACATGGGGAAAGCTTCTTGACATTGGTCTTGGCAACAATTATGACATCGAAAACACAAACCACAACTGCAAAAATTAAAAAGTGTATCTACATCAAACTGAAAAGCTTCTGCACAGCAGAGAAACCATCAACAAAATGAAAAGCCTACCTATGGAATGAAATACTTATAAATCATGTCTCTGATAAAAGGTTAATAGCCAAAATATATATAAAAAAATATGTAACTTAGTAGCAAAAAATAAACAATCTGATTTAAAAACCAGCAGAGCAGTTGAATAGACATTTTCCAAAGAAGGCATATAATACATTATATGTTAATAAAAAATAAAAATAATAAAAATTTAAAAATAAAAACAAAAATAAAGAAAGCATATATTTCTAGCAGCTCTTTGGTGGAATCTTTTGAGTTTTCTATATATAGTATCATGTCATCTGCAAATAGGGGAAATTTTACTTCTTCCTTGGTAACTTGGATGCCTGTTCTTTTTGTGTCTGACTGTTGTAGCTAGGACTTCCAGTACTATGTTGAATAAAAGTGGTAAGAGTGGACACCTCTGACCATAAAGGGAAAACTCTCAGTCTTTCCCCTATTGGGATATTAGCTGTCAGTTTTCACATACAAGAGCTAACAAGTTAAAGAAAAGATGCTCAACATCACTAGTCATCACAAAAAGTAAATCAAAACCACAATGAGATATCACTTCATACCTGTTAGAATGGCTTTCATCAAAAGGACAAGAGATAACAAGTGCTGGCAAGAACGTGGAGAAAAAGGAAGTCTGTTGGTAGGAATCCAAGTACTGCTACTAGGAATGTAAACAGGTACAATCATTATGGAAAACAGTATGATCCCTCAACCCCACGTCTGGAAATATAACTGAAGGAGATGGAATCAGAATTTTGAAAAGATATGTGTACTCCCATTTCCACTGCAGCATTATTGACAAGAGCCAAGACATGGAAACAACCTAAGTGTCCATCAGCAGATAAATGGATAAAGAAATGTAATCAGTGTATGTATGTGTATATGTATGTACACACACACACACACTGGAATGTTATTCACCCATTAAAAGAGGGAAATCCTACCATTTGAGACATATGGATGGACCTTGAGGGCTTTATGTGCAGTAAGATAAGACAGACAAAGACAAATACCATATGATCTCACTTATATGCTGAGTTCAAACACAAAACAAAAACAAAAACCTGAGTCCATAAGTATAGAGAATAGACTGATGGTTGCCAAAGGTGTGGACTGAGGGATTGGCGAAATGAGTGTCACTGGTAAAAACATACAAATCCAATTATACATCATGGGGATGTAATGTACTAAATTGTGTTGCATATTTGACAGTTGCTAAGAAAGTTAATCTTAAAGTTTTCATCACAAGAAAAAAATATTTTAGGATACTAAATGAGAAAAATATGCAGCCAAGCATATTTTTATGCCAATATCCAGCTAGGCTTTCACTGAAAATAGGAGAGATAAAAAGCTTCCAAGACAAACAGAAAGTAAAAGAATTTGTGATCATCAATACATCCCTACAAGAAATATTGAAAGGGGTCCTCTAAGCAAAGAGAGAGCCTAAAAGTAACAAAGACTAGGAAGGAACAGAGACAATATACAACAACAGTCACCCTACAGGCAATACAATGGCACTGAATTAATATCTTTAAATAGTTACTCTGAATGTAAATGGCCTAAATGCCCCAATCAAAAGACACAGGACATCAGATTGGATAAAAAAGAAAGACCCATTGATATGCCGTCTGTATATCATTAGACCCAAAGACACTTCCAGATTTAAAATGAGGGGGTGGAGAACCATTTATTGTGCTAATGGACATCAAAAGAAAGCTGGAGTGGCAATCCTTATATCAGACAAATTAGATTTTAAACCAAAGACTGTAATAAGAGATGAGGAAGGACACTATATCATACTTAAAGGGTCTATTCAACAAGAAGATCTAACAATTTTAAATATCTATGCCTCTAAAATGGGAACAGCCAAATATATAAGCCAATTAATAACAAAATCAAAGAAACGCATTGACAATAAAACAATAATAGTAGGGGCCTTTAACATTCCCCCTCACTGAAATGGACAGATCATCTAAGCAACAGATCAACAAGAAAATAAGGGCTTTAAATGTCACACTGGACTAGATGGACATCACAGATATATTCAGAACATTTCATCTCATAACAGCAGAACACACATTCTTCTCTAGTGCACATGGAACCTTCTTCAGAATAGATCACATCCTGGGTCATAAATCGGGTCTCAACTGGTACCAAAAGACTGGGGTCATTCCCTGCATATTTTCAGACCACAATGTTTTGAAACCCAAACTCAATCACAAAAGGAAAGTTGGAAAGACCTCAGGTACAAGGAGGCTAAAGAGCATCCTACTAAAGAATGAATGGGTTAACCAGGAATTTAAAGAAGAAGTTTTAAAATTCATGGAAACAAATGAAAATGAAATCACAACTGTTCAAAATCCTTGGGATGTAGCCAAGTGGTCCTAAGAAGAAAGTATATAGCAATACAAGCCTTTCTCAAGAAACAAGAAAGGTCTCAGATACGCAACCTAACCCTACACCTAAAGGAGCTGGAGAAAGAGCAGCAAATAATGCCTAAATCCAGCAAGAGAAGAGAAATAATAAAGATTGAGCAGGAATCAATGAAATAGAAACTAAAAGGACAGTAGAACAGATCAACAAAACTAGGAGCTGGTTCTTTGAAAGAATTAATAAGATTGGGGTGCCTGGGCAGCTCAGTGGGTTAAAGCCTCTGCCTTTGGCTCAGGTCACGATCTCAGGATCCTGGGATCGAGCCCTACATTGGGCTCTCTGCTCAGCAGGAGCCTGCTTCCCCCTCTCTCTCTGCCTGCCTCTCTGCCTACCTGTGATCTTTCTCTCTCTCTCTGTCAAATAAATAATAAAATCTTAAAAAAAAAAAAAAAAACCCCTTGGCCAGACTTATCAAAAAGAAAAGAGAAAGGACCCAAATAAATAAAATCATGAATAAAAGAGGAGAGATCACAACCAACACCAAAGAAATACAAACAATTTTAAGTACATATTATGAACAACTATATGCCAACAAATTAGACAATCTGGAAGAAATGAATCCATTCCTAGAAACATATAAACTACTAAAACTGAGCCAGGAAGAAATAGAAAACCTGAACAGATGCATAATCAGCAAGGAAATTGAGGCAGTAATCAAAAATCTCCCAACAGGGGCACCTGGGTAGCTCAGTCATTAAGCTTCTGCCTTCAGCTCAGGTCCTGATCCCAGGGTCCTGGGATCAGGCCCCACATTGGGCCTCCTGGTCAGTGGGAAGCCTGCTTCTCCCTCTCCCAATCCCTCTGCTTGTGTTCCCTCTCTCACTGTGTCTCTTTCTGTCACATAAATAAATAAAATCTTCTTTAAAAAAAAAAAATCTCCCCCCCCCAAAAAAAAAAAAAATCTCCCAACTAACAAAATCCCAGGGCCAGATAGCTTCCCAGGGGGATTCTACCAAACATTTAAAGAAGAATTAATGCCTATTCTTCTGAAACCGTTACAAAAAAAAAAAATAGAAATGGAAGGAAAACTTCCAAACTCATTTTATGAGGCCAGCATTACCTTGATCCAAAGACCCCATCAAAAAGGAGAATTACAGACCAATATTTCTGGTGAACATGGATGCAAAAATTCTCACCAAAATACTAGCTAATAGGATCCAACAGTACATTAAAAGGATTATTCACCACAACCAAGTGGGATTTATTCCTGGGCTGCAAGGTTGGTTCAACATCTGCAAATCACTGAATATGATACACTACATTAATAAAAGAAAGGACAATAACCTTTTGATCCTCTCAATAGATGCAGAAAAACCATTAGACACAGTACAGCATCTTTTTCTTGATTCAAACATCGGCCAAGAGTTCCTTCAGGCTTGGGTGTGTCTCGTGGTCCGTTGATGTGGTGGTCAGCTTCTCTTACATGAGAGCTTGTCTGAGCATGCACAACAGTTGAAGTGGTGTATGGGTTGGCTGTAGGGAGGAGGAGGATGAAATAGTCAGGGTCCATCTCCCATTGTTTCACATGGTAAAGCCCTTTCTCACAGTGTAGGGATAGAGGGTACATACCTCAATCTCATAAAGGTCGTCTGTGAAAAACCACAGCAAATATCATGCTCAATGGGGAAAAACCGAGAGCTTTTCCCCTAAGGTCAGGAACATGGCAGGAATATCCACTATCGCCACTGCTATTCAACATGGTACTAGACATCCTAGCCTCAGCAATCAGACAACAAAAAGAAATGAAGGCATCTGAATCAGCAAAGAAGTCAAACTCTCACTCTTTGCAGATGATAGGATACTTTATGTGGAAAACCCAAAAGGCTCCACCCCAAAACTGCTAGAACTCATATAGGAATTCAGTAAAGTGGCAGGATATAAAATCAATGAACAAAAATTGCATCTCTATACACCAACAATAAGACAGAAGAAAGAGAAATTAAGGAGTCAATCCCATTTACAACTGCACTCAAACCCATAAGATAAACTAGGAATAAATCTAACC
>CM053603.1:4445097-4460772 GCA_028646535.1 Procyon lotor
CATCACCACCATGATCATTATCACCATCACCACCATCACCATCATCACCACCACCATCGTCATCACCATCATCATCTCCACCACCATCATCACCACCACCATCATCACTACCATCACCATCATCATCATCGCCACCATGACCACCATCACCACCATGATCATTATCACCGGCACCACCATCACCATCATCATCAACATCACCATTGTCATCATTATAATAAGAATATAAGCTTTATGAAGGCAATGGCTTTTTTCTGTTTTGTGTTCCCTGCTATATTCCCCAGGGCCTGGCACAGAGTAGGTGCTCAATAAAGGTTGTTGATGGAGGCATTATCACTAGATTTACTATGACTTTCCATCTTTATTTGAATGAAAAATGTCAAATGTGTTTATACTCATTAGGCCTCCTCTAACAGATGTGCCATTGACTGGTACTTACCTGTGGGGGTGGGGCTGGGGAAGGAGGATGGAGTCCCAGAGGTTCCCAGGTACTCTGTGGAGGTCCCTGGAGCTGAGGAAAAGCTCTTATCAGTGAAAAGAGAAAGGCAATCACATGGCAGAAATGCCATAAGAGAGACTTATTAGGCTTTCATGTGGGTCTTGAGCTGGCGTTCCCTTTGGAACTGGAGCAAAGAGGACCGTAAATAACTTGTGGCCTCCCAGGAGCTCCATCCCTCCTGGAGACGACATAAGCAGGCATGAGGAGGCATCAACGCTTTGCCTGCCCTGTGTGTTGAGGGGCCCTGGGTCATAGTTGAATACTCACTGTTGGTGATGTGTGCAGAGCTCTGATGGGTGAAACCTGTAAGGAGAGGGAGAGGGAATTGTGGGTAAGGATTAAGGGAGAGGCAGAGGACCAAACAAGAGGCAGGGCTACCCTGGAGCAGTGGTGGGGGTCCCAGCAAGGGGTGCTGTAGGGGATTCTCCATCAGCACCCATTAGGAAGGAAGGCTCTGAGGGTGAAGTCAGTCCAAGACGAAGAGGAAATCATGAATTAGCACATACAGTGCATGGGGCCAAGTCCCAAAGGGCCATCCAGGAAGTGCCTTCTCAAGCCAGAGGACAGAGGCTTCCTGGGGGAGGGAGAAGATACTCTGACCCCATCATGGTTGCTCACCATTGACACAGAGACTGTCCCTGTCCAGGGTGTAGTGGCCCAGCAGGGTAATGCCATGGGTCAGCTGGCTCAGCTCCCAGTACAGCCGCTCTCTGTCCAGTCCTGGGCCTTCAGGGTCGGGGCGATACATACACATGGCATCCACTCTGGTGGCTGTCCCATCCTTCTCAGGCCTGGGTAAGAATCACCACACAGTCGGTCTGACTATATATCTATTGGTCCTTCCTTCTCTCTCCTTGCCAGCCCCTAAGGCAGAGACTGGAGAAACCCTAGTTAACAGAAGCTGCTGCCACCAGGGAGACACCCTCCATGACCCACTAGCACACCACGGGCCTGCAGCCTCCTGCACGCCTGGGACAGCAGCCTCGGAAAACCCTGGGTGTGTGGCAGAAGGCAGAGGGTATGTTGATGGGGTGAGCGATCCTGGAAGGGGCCCCATGGAGCCACAACAGCCATATCCCGCCATAGGTCTTGATGGGCACAACAAGGTGCCTAGGGTCGTGCTTCAATGGGTGGTGGTGGCCCCACGACAGGGGCCACAGCATGGTTTGGTGACATTTTCCTGCAGAGAGTTGGGGTTTTCAAATAGTGAGATCAAAAAGCTAAAGTCCCTGGATGCAGGGCTGGGGCATTTCTTTTTCTTTTTTTTTAAAGATTTTATTTATTTATTTGAGAGAGAGAGAACATGAGAGGGGAGAAGGTCAGAGGGAGAAGTAGACTCCCCGCAGAGCCAGGAGCCCAATGTGGGACTCGATCCAGGGACTCCGGGATCATGACCTGAGCTGAAGGCAGTCGCACAACCAACTGAGCCACCCAGGCGCCCAAAGGCTGGGGTATTTCTAAAGACTCAACAGACTAAATGGCTGGAGAGACACACATACCCTTTGGGTGGGTCTGTCTGAAAGCGTGACCTGTCCATGTCTGAGACCACCTGCGACCACAGGACACTGACCCACCTACGTGCCCACCCAGCCACACACTACTAAGAAATATAGAGAGAAAGGTGCTCCTGCACTCCAGGGCCATGGATAGAATGTCTCTTACAATAACAACCACTGCTTGTTCAATTCTGAGCACACAGCCGGCCCAGCACTTTGTACTCAGGATCGCAGAACTTATCCCTCAGAGGGTCCCTGTGGGCTGTATTGGTCACCTCCCACAGTTGTTATTACGCCCGTCACGCTATATATCATACACAATGCAATAGACATAATATAATATAATATAATGATCTATTCAACATGTAAGTATATGATATAGATTAGTTACATATTTTATGTTTCATTTATTATTGTATTATATGTTATACCTTTTGTACCTATACCTAATATATAATAGATTATATTAGGGATCCTATCTATATATATTATATATAAAAGATATTATACCTACACATAATATACCTAATATACCTATATATAACATATATACTATAAGCCTGTAGATAAAGTATATATATAATTATATATTATACCTATATATCATATTATCTATACTTAGGTAATATGTATATTATATAGTATATAATATATATTAGGAATTATACCTATATACATCATATGTATTAGATAGTATACCTAGATATAACATATTACACCTATTATGTCTATATATAACATATATGTAGTATATACCTATGTATAAAGTATAGGTATAATTATATATTATTCTTATGATACCTAGATACATAATATGTATTATATATAGGTATATATATTATAGTTACATATAACTATATGTTATATTATTATATTATATAGTTATAAGTATTATAGTTATATATTATATATTATAGCTACATATAGTTATTAGTTATATATAGCTATATATAGTTATATATAATAGATTATATTAGGGATATATATTAGCTATATATTATATTAGGCTATAGATTATATTAGGGATATATATTAGCTATATATTATATTAGGCTATAGATTATATTAGGGAAATATATTAGCTATATATAACTATATATACTTATTAGTTATATAGAGCTATAATATATAATATACAACTACAATACATACATATGTATTGTATATAGCTATATATAGCTATATATAACTATATATACTTATTAGTTATATAGAGCTATAACATATAATATATAACTACAATACATATATGTATATATATAACTATAATACATAATATATATTAGTTATATATAGCTATAATATATAAATATACTATATAAATACATAAAATTATTTAAAATTATTATTAAGTCAATACATTAATTTACATATAATATATAAGTTATTAAATTGAATTAATTTATTAGTTATTATTTATTATTATTTATAAATTGATTTACAGTTCATAAATTTATAAATTAATTAATTTATATTAAACACGTCAATTTAATTTAATTATTAGATTAAAATTATTAAAAATTATAAGAATTATAAAATTATAAATATATAATATATAAAATATACTCTATATATTTATTAGTTATTTATAGCTATAATATATATAATATATAACTATATAATATATATAACTATAATATATATATTAGGTATAGATATAACAGATATACTATAGGATTATACATATACAGACGTGGAGGTGAGAATCCCAGGCGTGGAGCGGTGTCAGACACCCGGTGTCAGGTCCCCCACCCCCAGCTGCACCCAAGGGATGGCGTCCTCCACCAGCCTGAGCCATTCCAGGCAGGTCAGACCTCCCATGAGTCTGACCCATCTAGGAGCACACGTTCTCTCCCTAAGTGTGCCTGCTTTCCTTCCAAGATCCTTCCCTCTCAGAGCTGGCAGATTGGGGATTTCCACATGTCTCCAGGTCATAAAAAGGCGGAGGAGGCAGCGCTGCCTAAGAGCTAGGACTTTGGCTCTAGAACCCGCAATGCAGGTTCAATCCCTCTGAGCCTGTCGCACCTTCGGTTCCTGCTTCACGAGGATGTCGTGAAGGCTGGCAGGATGAAATGGAGGGTACTGCTAGCCCGGGGCCTTGGATCTTAGGAATTGCTAGCTGCTGGGGTTGTCACTGTGGATGATGGTGTGCAGTATCCGTGGCGGTAGTTGTTCCAAGGATGGACAAAGTCAGGGAGCCCGTAGATGAAGGTCCCATACACCTGCTGGGCTGTGCTCTTGGGGAGAGTCTCACCTGAGCGAAGCCAGTCTGCAGCTTGAATAGACGAATCCCAGACTGCTATTCTTGAGCAGGGGGTTGAGCTATGAGAACGGAGAGGGGAGGTGAGAAGGAGCCCCTGAGGGAGGGCATGGGGAGCTGGGGTATTGGTGAAGTGAATGGGGCAGGGGCAGAAGTGAGGTGCGAGGCTGGCGTCGGTGGGCGGGGTGGTGTGGTGTGTGGGTGGGGCTGGCACAGGTGGGCGTGGCTCTTACTAGACCCTGTAGGATCCTCTCCATGGAGTTGAATTTCCAAGAGCCTGGATGCCGCATGTCCTCTTCGTAGTGCAGGTTGGTTATGGTGAAGTTGAGGGTGAACGGCACCAGGGAAGGGACCGCTGCTGTTGCACGGGAAGGAAAAAAGAGGCCATGCCTGAGTCAGGCTGGGGCTGGCCTCTGAGACAACTTCTGGGGACAGGGATGGAGGGCCCAGATCTCGAGAAGCAGTGGTTCAGAGTAGGCATATAGGCAAGCTGCCTTAGGGCCAAAGGCAGATGCCAGATAAAGAGCAAAGCCAGATGCTATTAAATGCAGTAGCATGCACATCTATTAGGGTAGCTATTAGGCTATTACAGAAAGAGAAGGCAGGCAGGCAGGCAGGCAGGCAAAAATAAGTATTGGCAAAGATGTGCAGAAATTGGAATCCTCATGCATTGTTGGTGGGAATGCTGGTAGAGCTGCTATGGAAAACAGTTTGGTGGCTTCTCAAAAAGTTAAATATGGGATTACCATATGGTCTAGCAATTTTGCTCCTAGGTATAGACCCCAAAGAACTGAAAACAGGGACTCGGGTCCTTGAACACAAGATGTTCATGGCAGCAATAGCCAAAAGGTGGAAACAACCTGAGCCCATCAGCAGATGAATGGGTAAACAAAAGGGGGCATATACATACAGTAGAATAATAATAAGTCATAAATATGAGGGAAACTCTGACACCTGCTACATCATGGATGAACTGTGAAAATATTATACTAAGTGAAATAAACCAAACACGGGAGGACAAATATCGTATGGTTCCACTTACATGGGGTACCTAAAATAGGCAAATTCGTGGAAAAAGAAAGTAGAGTAGAGGTAACCAGGGCCTGGGGGTAGGGGTTATAGGGAGTTAGTGTTCGATGGGAACAGAGTTTCTGTTTGGGATGATGAAGAATTCCTGAGAATGGATAGTGGTGATGGTGGCAAGACATTGGGAATGGATTTAACGTCACTAAATTGTACACTTAACTGTGGTTAAAATGGTGATGTTTTAGTGTTATGCATAAAAATGTTATGTTTTTGCTATGTTATGCATAAAAGTTGCTTAATGCAGCAATTGGACCAAAATGAACATTATGGGGCTCTTGAGTCTGAATGTGGGCCAGGGTAGGTGCAAGGGGTCGAGGTCTTGGGCCCTGGTGAGGTTCCAGACTGGCCCTTGATAGCCCCTACTTGAGAGGATAAAAGTAATAGGATTGGAGCCATCTCATGGATTAGAGGGAAAAGAAAAAGAAAAAAAATCAACTCAATCCCATCCAACACAGAAGAAACATTCTTTTTTTAATATAAGTCAAACAGTAATTCTTAAAGGAGGTCTCCTGTATCCTACTCAACCTACCCTACCCCACCCACCCCATAACTCTCAGGACTTGACCTTTAATACAGACCATGTATAGAGCTGAGGTCATTCTGATTACCAACCACCCCACTATAGTGAGTCAGACTTGGTGTCAAATTCACTTCGTCCTCTCCCCAGGATACGTGACCATGGACGCTAAACCTGTCTGTGTGGTAGTCCCCTTTAATTGCAGCTTCGTTTTCCATGGTTTCAATTATCTGGGGTCAACTGCAGCCTTGAAGCAGATGGTCCTCCTTCTGAGACATCATCAGGAGATTGACAGCAGCCTAACACTACGTCATTCATCTCACTGCATCTCGTCACTTAGGCATTTCATCATCTCACATCATCACGGAAGAAGGGTGAGTGCGGTACAATTAGGTATTTTGAGAGAGACCACATTCGCATAACCTTTATGATAGTATATTGTTATAATTGTTCTATTTTATTGTTATTATTATTGTTAACTCCTTCCTGCACCTAGTTTATAAATTAAACTTTATCATAGGTATGTATGTATAGGAAAAAACATGTACATCCCAGTACCATGGGAGGTACTATCCATGGTTTCAGGTATCCACTGGGGGTCTTGAAACAGATCACCCATGGATAAGAGGGGACTACTCTTCATTACTTCATACTTTCATTCCTCCAACTATAAAATGGGAGAATAGCGTACTTTGTAGAGCAATTCTAAAGGTTAAGTGGCTATTTCTTAAAAGAGCGTATTTTAAGGGCACTGTGCTGAGTGGAAAAGCCAATCCCCAAAGGTCACAGGCTCTGTGATGCCATTGACACAACATTCCCAAAATAACAGATTAGGGGTTGCTAGGGTGAGGCTGGGTGGGTGTGACTGTAAAAGATCTCTGCAGTGATTGAACTGCTCTGTACCTTGATTACAATGACGCATACAAAAACCTGCCTATGTAATAAAATGGCGTAGACCCACACACGCGCATGCATGTAACTTCTGAGAACTAGTAACTTCTGAGATCTGAGGTCTGTGGATTTTCACATTTAATTTCCAGGTTTTGATGTGATACTATAGTTATGTAAGATATTAACCACTGAGGAGAAATTGGGTGGAGCCTACAGGGAACTCAGTACTGTATTTTGCAACTTCCGATGAATCTGTATTTATTGCAAAAATGAAAAATTAAAATGAAAAAAATTAAAAAGAATAGCATGTGGTGTGGCATGTCTAAGTGCTGAATAACATGGTTATCTTTTATCACTATTATTATCAACTGTAACTGCACATTCACTTCCAGTCTCTCAATATACTGGGCCTCGGTGAGGGGAGGGACCTCACCTGATTGAGCATCTTCCCCACTCTGCCTGGCCCAGGTCACATGCCCAGTGGTATCTCTCATACTGTATTCCCTGCTAGCCCCTGGGCTGTGTGCTTCCATACATTTTCATTCAAACTTCACAATGGACTTGTGAAGTCCAGACACCGAGACACTGAAAGGGTCAGGCAATTGTCCAAGGTCAACACAGCTGGACAGATGAAGACATAGTCTCTGCTTTTGTGGAGTTCAGAGCAGGGGAGCCCACGGTAGCTCCAGATTCCCTCACTGCCGCCTTTCTCTACAACTTCCAGATCTAGCTTTGAGCCTCCCTACAAGGAGCTGGAGAGAGAAGTCACCTACCTGTGTAGCTGGAGAAGTGGGCTGGCCCTGCCGAGGTCCTTGGGAAGAGCATGGGGGTCACAGCAGCTAAGGATAAACAGTCTGGAGTAAGAATGGGGATTCTGAGTGGGGGTGTCTTTCCTATCCAGCTACAGTCACTGAATGTAGGAGGAACTGGGTAAGACTGCCAGGTCTCCTGGTTTCTTCTCTCCCCCAGGCCCTGGGGTGGGGGGGTCAATGGTTGTTCACCAGGGGCCCAGATCACATGGTCATTAGGGATGTGGGTACTCACTACTGGATGTGGGGGCTGAGGTCCTGTGGTTGTAACCTGAAATGAAAAAAGGACATAGAATTGGAATGCAAGCACGGGAGGGAGGTCCAAGATGTAGCCCAGAGCCCAACAGCCCCTACCCCCAACAAAGACTTCAAGCCTACACAGTTCAACAATTGTGATTCAGGGGTAACTATATACCTTGTTCCTAAAGGGCTGAGAAATCAGAGACCCTGTCCCCCTGTCTTCATGAGCTAGCAATTTATTTGGGAAGATAAATAAACCCATGTTTCCAGAAATGGGTTTGCCAACTGTGCTTTTCAGGGTCCGGAAGGGATTTTGAGATATCGACAGGGAGAAAGACGGCCAGATGCTTGAATCATCATTGATTTCAGCCACAGGGATATCCAGATCCATCAGGCTGGATAGAGACTTTGTGGCCCAGACAAGTATATCAATCACAGTCCTGAAATGCAGGGATACAAAGGGAAGAAACGGGTTTGCAACCTGGAGGGCCTACGGGGGTCCTTGACTCATCAAGGGACATTACTCGGGTGGGAAATGATATATACAACAGGCCCTGTGGCCATGTGGAGAGTCCACATCCCTTCCTGGGGGCAGATTCTCTGCTTCAACTTATGGTTACAAAAAGGTTGCTCACCGTTGACATAGAGGCTGTCCCTGTCCAGGGTGAAGGAGCCCAGCTGGGTGACACCTTGGGTCTGATGGCTCAGCTCCCAGTATAGCTTCTCTCTGTCTAGCTTAGGGCCCGTGGGGTCAGGATGGTGAGTACAGACAGCATCAACTCCTGTAGCTGTTCCATTTTTCTCAGGCCTGGGCAGGGAAGGACATGGGAAAGAGAAGGTGGGGACTCCAGACAAGGGCCCTGAAAAGCCTCACTGAGGGAGGGGACAGAGAAAGCAGGAGGATTGGTGGGTAACCTGGAATGGCCATGGTACTGGAGGAAGATTGGAAATGAATAGGACAACCAAGGTCCCTGAGCACAGAGGATGCAGCATCTCCAAATGCTGATGTTTGTGCTGAGCTTTCAAATGAAAATCATAAAAAAATAAAATGAAATGAAAATCATAATAAGGCAACATATCTGCTCACAACAGAAACATGATGGAGGGGACTTAGACAAGGTGAAAAAAAAAAAAAAAGGCAATGTCAAATTGCTTAAATCCTAGCTCTGCTGTTCAGTTGCTGGGTGACTCTGAGTAAGTCTTTCATTTTATCTGGGTCTCATTTTTTTCATCTATCAAATGAACAGGACAGGCCACTAGTAAGTGCTCAAGATAGCCATTTTTATTAGGCATTAATGGGCCCAAAGTTCTTGGTGTGAATGGACCTTGCAGTGAGAGAGACTGAGCCTTTTAAAGGAAACGGTGAGGCCAAGCAGCCAGCCTAGGGTGGAGATGGGCAGGAGCCTAAGTGGTATCCCAGAGCCAGAGAAATCTCAAGGCCAGTGGAAAGGGAAGGCATAGTATCCTGGCTGGAGGACAATGGTATCTTTGGAGTTGAGGGCATTCCATCCTCAGACCAAAGGTCAGTGATCGGGAGATCTCACACAAGGGGTAAGGTGACCCAATGTACACGTGCTAGACTTATTCTTAGTACTTTGGTCTAGGAAAGGTCATGAATAATCTACTACATGTTCTCCACATGTTAGTTCCTTCGCTAAGCACCTTTCATTTTAATCCTCATTATGCTCACACAGGCCACAAATTCTTCCCTTCAATCAGAAGTAGAGTCTGTTTCTCCATCTCTTGAATCTGGGCTTGGCCACAGGACTGGCATTGGCCAATGGACGTTCACAAAAGTGATGCAAGCAGGGGCTTGGAAAGCATGTGTGCAAAAGGGCTTGCCATTTTGCTGCTCTGGGAACTCTGGGCATGTGAATGAGCCCAAGCAAGCCTGCTGGAGGATGAGATAATGTGGAGGAGAACCAAGGTATCCCACCCTGCAGACACAGGAGTGAGCCTCATCTGAGATCAGGCAGGAGAATCTCCCAGCAGAATCCAGAACAAATTACCATCCAGCAGAATCATTGGCTAAAAGTGTTGTGCAAGGAAGCAAACTGAGACACTCCAATTGACAGGTGAGGAGGCTGAGGCACAGAGATGTTAAGTAACTTGTAGGGGTCACACAGCCTTGAAGTAGAAAGCTAGGCCTGTCAGACTCTAAATAAAACTGTATCGCAACCGTACATGACTACTCAGTGATCCCAAGTCTACCTCTGAGAGGTCAGAAAGCAGGATTTGGTCATTGCCGGGAGGCAGTACAAGGGAGGCCTGGCTAGGTATTCAGGGTGGGCCAATCATTAGCCAAAATGCGACCCAAGCAGGAGAGAGAATCGTGCATCCCCTAGAGCAAGGTTTCTCAACCTTGGCATCGTGCACATTGTGGGTCAGATAATTCTTGTCCTCCGCATTGTAGAATCTTTAGCAGCATCCCTGCATGGCCCCATGCAGTCGATGCCAGTAGCAACTCCCACCCTTGAGGTGTGACAACAAATAATGTGTCCAGACACTGCCACCCTGGGAGGGAAATCACTCCTGGCTGAAAACTAGGGCTCTCTTGTGGTAAAGCTGGCAGGACTTGACTAGTTGTTTTCTTCATGGGTTCCAGAAGGAAGATCTTTCTGAAAAGTTCAACTTTGTCACCTGGGAAGGAGAGTCTGAGAAGATTCTGCATTTTCTGGTTAGAAACACAATGTGACACAGACTGGCCAGCTGTCCCTGGGATGGTGGCCCAGCTCGTGGTCTCCCCCCCAACCCTCTGCCCATTGCCCTGCATGTGCACCCTGGAGTTCTCACCTGAGCAAAGTCAGTGTGCAGCCGTAATAGAGGGGCCCGATACTGCTGTTCTGGAACAAGGGATTAAGCTACGGATGAAAGACGTGCAGGTAAGTAGATGAGCGGAGGGGGTGGGCAGGACAAAAGTGGGAACTGGAGGGTAGGTATTGGAGGGGCTCTCACCAGACGATTCAAGGTCCTCTCTATGGAATTGAATAGCTCAGATCCTGGGGACTCCATGTCATCTGTGTAGCGCAGGTTGGTGATGGTGAAGTTGAGGGTAAAGGGCACCAGAGACAAACTCACACCTGTAGCCAGAAAGGGAGAGAAGGAGGTCATTATGGTCTCCCGCTGGGATGGCTGTAAGCCACAGATCCATGGCTAGACTTAGAGATGGGGAGGGGCCTCTATACTGGATGGATGCTTTCAGCTGTGAAAAGAACCTCAACCCTTCAGCCCAACGTGTCTAAAGACAAACAGTTGGTAGACATTTTGGTGGGGGGAAAAGGAGCAAAGTCAGTCCACTGCACCCTGGGGGTGGAAATCTTGCGCAGTCTTCTGATTTCACCGTGAGAGAATGTGCAGCTGCTGAGCGGTCAAGCCTATTCCCTGTGAGAGTGACTCCTGCCTCAGTTTCATTAAGCCATCTCTGAAGACTGGATTATATGTGGACTGATCACATCTCCTCGTATTCCCTGGATAGTCATATGGCTCTCATGTAAATATGAATTTCAACCTTCCCTTTCTTTGTCAAAAGTGCCCCCCAAACCAACAAAACAAACACAAAAACAACTGTATGGTAATCCTAGGGTTAGGGAATGAAGAATCAAAAGGCCAGAGGTCTGAACTCGGTGACTATACCCTTTACAAATTTTTGAGCTGAAAATTGAAAGGCAATAAGGTGCCAAGTGCAGCTGACCTCCAGGAAGAGCTAAGATAAAGGCCAGACAGAGGTTAGGACACTAGAGGAAGAGATAAGTGTCTGATGGGGCCAAAGCTTAGAGAGTGAGGGTGAGAGTGAGTAGGACAGGCTGAGGCTAGGTGGTTGAGAGCAACCAGACCATGCAGAGTTGAAGTTTCACAGGTCCCAGAGAGCAGCCTCCTACCTGTAGAGCTGAGGATGGGGGACAGAGTTGTGGAAGATTCGGGAGAGAATGTAGAAGTCACTGGAGCTAAGAAAAAAAAGAACATGGGAAAAATTATTAAGTCTCATCCTAAAGGAGTGTGGGACAGAGAAACTGTTCATTAGAATTTGGGCTTCTGAAAAAAAAAAAAAAAAAAAGAATTTGGGCTTCTGTTTGGACTCAGAGCAAAACCCTGCGTGAGCTGGGGGGCCCCCTGAGTCTGTGGCTGGACACGTAGGGAGGGAGCATTGGCAGCTTCTCTTCAGAAGAATGTGTTTTGGAGAATAAGGGTCCAGTGGTCATTGAAATTTCACAGTCTTGAATACTCACTGCTGGTGGTAGGGTTCCAGTACTGGTGGTTATAACCTGCGGAAAGGAGTAAAGGGCTATTATAATGGGTAAGAGTAGACCTAGAGATGAAATTCATTAACAAACTTGCTGAGGTTTATAAATGAACAATAATGGCTACATTCTATTCGGTGTCCCATGTGCTTTGTCCTTTGCGAGTAATAATAAACATCATCACCATTATTATTGCCAAAAGAAAAATGGAATAGTAAGAGCTGTCCTTATTTATTGGGAATGTACTATGTACCAGAAATAACGCTAAACAACACACGACAGGGAAATGGGGCAAATTTACAAACAAGCTGTTCCAAGTCTTATCCATGTCCTCTCAATCCACAGAAATAACTTTATCCTTGCTCTCTCAGCTTCTCTCCCTTCACAAAATTTTATGGTAGCGTGACTTTATCTTTCTAGCTTAGTTTCCGGGGTGTGTGTGTGTGTGTGTGTGTGTGTGTGTGATGTAGAAGTGATGAAATTGTGGCAGGTTGAGAGAGTGGTCTGTGGAGGTGAACAAGATGGAGAAGAGGGAATGTACATGTGATTGTAATATTAGAGAAACTTTGGAGATACTTAGAACTTAGAGAAACTTAGGATAATGAACATGAGAAGAGAATTGGAGGTCAGATGGATGATATAAAAATTGGAGTCTTGGGGTGCCTGGGTCGCTCAGTGGGTTAAGGCCTCTGCCTTCAGCTCAGGTCATGATCTCAGGGTCCTGGGATTGAGCCCCACATCGGGCTTTTTGCTCAGCATGGAGCCTGCTTCCCCCTCTCTCTCTGCCTGCCTCTCTGCCTACTTGTGATCTCTCTCTGTCTAATTAATTAATTAATTAAAAAATTGGAGTCTGAAAAGAACTGGGGAGAAGAGAATTTTTCATGAGTGTTTCTCTGAGTCATAGTCATCGCCTTGGATGCTCTGTGAGGGCTGGGAGTAAAGACTGGACCCAGAGGAACCCTGTGATTTACTTGGGTTATCCCTGAACTCTCTCATTTGGCTACCAGAACAACCCTGCATGGTATGTATATTTGTTCCATCCTGAAAATGGGATATTAAAGCCTAGAGGGGTTACACAGTGTGGCCAGCAGCACATAAAACAGAGATCAGTCACTCATCAATCCTCAAACTATTAACCATTACTTTAAGGAAATCTTCAAGCTGATGCAGAGGAGAAATAACTAATCAAGCATTGGGTAAATTGTTAGGCTAGAGATCATTCCTGCCCCTTATACTGTCCTGAGATTTGAGCCTTTCTCTATCTGCATGGTCTGCAGTGTTGCCTCGTGGTTAGGAAGTTGGGGTGTAGATTCAATCCTGGGTCTGTTTGAATCTTGACTCTGTCATGCATGATGGCTGAATTATCTCAGGTCAATGACTTCCTGTCTGAATGCAAGATGGCTTTCTCTGTAAAAATGGCTAAAAACCACTCACAGGGTTTTGGGTGAGATTAATAGGAGATAATACAAATGAAGACCTTATCATGATTCTGGGTACCTAAGAACATTCTGATAAGAATTAGCCACAATTAACACCTGGGTGACTCAGTTGGTTAAGCTCAGTTGGTCTTTGGCTCAGGTCATGATCCCAGGGTCCTGGGATTGAGCCCCACTTCTCTCCCTCTTCCTGCTGCTCCCCTGCTTGTGCTCTCTCTCAAATAAATAAATAAAATCTTAAAAAAAAATAAAGAATTGGCCACAATTATAGTTACTATTCTCAGTGTTAGCAATGGTCTTCAGAGCATTGTTGCCAATGGTGCTGTGTATGCGGTTATTACTCGTGGAGCATGTGCTCAGTGTGACCTTATCTCATGAAGTGTGTGTAGCTCTGACTGGCCCGTGGGAACTCAGAACATTGGTTGTCATGATGGGGAGAATGACACGGGGTGAGGGCTGGCATGGTCCCCCACTGCTCATTCAGAAACCCTAGCCACAGAGTTCTGCATCACCCACTTCTTTCCCTAGAGTCTGCACACTCCAGTTGGGCTCCTGTGGGAAGCAGTGGAAATAAGGAGAAAGAAAGATGTCATCCAGGAGGTGAAAAGAGAAAGGAAATCAGCCTCCCATGGTGTGTTAAGGGTTCAAAAATGAGTCCCCAGGGAAATGCTAGGTTTGCATCAGAACTATAAATTTGTATACAGCAACTTTTCAAACTCAGCATTATGGACAATTTGGCCTTGATAATTCTTGATGGCAGAGGGCTGTGTTGTGTCTTGTGGGATGTTCAGCAGCACCCCTGGCCTCCACCCACTAGATGTCCCTAGTACCACTCCAATCATGACATGCCAATATCGACATCTCCAGACATTGTCAATGGCCCCCTGGGCAGCAGAATCATCCCAGTTTATGGTATAATGGTATCAGGAAGCGTGGGACTGGAGCACAGACACTCACCATTGACATAGAGACTGTCTCTGTCCAGGGTGTAGGTGCCCAGCCACGTGACCCCATGGGTCAGCTGACTCAGCTCCTGGTACAATTCTTCTCTGATCAGCCTGGGCCCCAGGGGGTCAGGACGGTAGGTGCAGACGGCATCCACTCCAGTTGCCACTCCGCCCTTCTCAGTCCTAGGGTGGTGGGACACAAGAATGGGGGCCTCCTGAGATTGGGAGAGTTATATACTTGGTTCAACTCTCACCTTCAGCTTGCCTCCCCCGGCCCCAGCCTTGATTTGATGACATTTTTCTTACTGGGTCTTGTCTGGTCCCTCATACACATTCTTTTCTGGGACCTTTTCATCTAGGATGAGCCAAACATGTGGAACCATCATGGACCTTCCCCTGTCCTCGGTCCCCCCATCCAAGCAACATCCAGGTCCGGCTCAACGTCTCACTGGTTTCCCCACCTCCCGTCCCATCCTCACATCAAATTTTCTTATCCCCATATCTACCAATGCACTACTTAAAATAAATGACATCATATCAAGGCTCTGCTTACAACTCCATGGTTCCCCACAGATCTGAGAGATATGCCACCCTTTGAAATACCTTTGCTCAAGTTTCTTCTGGCTAATGCTCATTCAGTTCAGGCATCACCTTCTCTAGACTGTCTCCACTCAACTCCCTTACAATGAGCTAACGGTCCATCCTCCAGGCTCCTGTGGCCTCCATGTAATGCTTTATCATTGTACTAACCCTGTTCCTATTATGGTTTTAAGTCCTTGTGGCTGCTGTCCTCTCTATACTGTGGGTACCTTGAGGAAAGGGGCCATGACTGATTTTCTCGATGCCCTTAGCACCTGTCCCAGGGCATGGCCTGAGGTACCTCATTTCATGTCTGCCTAACAAGTCAGGGTTGCCCTTTCTGGCCAGTGAGCATGAATGTTCCATGGCTCTACTTATCCAAGTAATGTAAGACCTTTATTTGACAGCCCCCTGTTTCAGGAAGCCCTCTTTGATATACTCAGCCAGAGGGCATGCGATCCATCTGAATTCCTGGAAGGCCCCAATCATTTATGATTCTTCTTGTTGCTATGTTCAGGTCTTTACCTTCAGGTGAACTTGACTGCGACAGTGCAAGCCTTCGTGTTGTAAGGGAGGGAAGTCTCACCTGAGTAAGGTCAGTCTGCAACCAGAGTACAGTGGGCCAATACTGGTGTTCTTGAACAAGGGACCAAGCTGGGGAGGAAAAAGAGAGAGGT
>CM053603.1:4461272-4493915 GCA_028646535.1 Procyon lotor
TCGTCTGTACCGTCCGCTCTGGCCCTGCAGCGCCCAGGCTGGACAGGGAGCAGCTCTACTGGGAGCTAAGCCGAGAGACCTACGGCATCACCCAGCTGGGCTCCTTCACCCTGGACAGGGACAGCCTCTACGTCAACGGTGAGGGGCTGTGCTCCAGGCAGGGTCTCCCTCCTGGCCAGAGTCCTGTGTTTCTCTAAAAGGAGCCGCGGTACATCTCCTTGTTCTCTGATCTTGGTTCAGTCTTCATTCCGATGATGTAACCATGGGCTCTAGCCATCTACAATCTCCTGGCCTGGATGCCTCCTCCCTGAACATCCCTCTACTGCCTCGTCCCCTCCACCTTTCCTATAAAGTCCCCTAAATCCTACCTTTCCCTTAATCCTTTATGCTCACCCTGACTCTGGGCTCAGCTCCTCTGGCCTTCTCTCCGCAGGTTACACCTATGGAGCCATAGTACCGACTACCACTAGTGAGTATTCCCGGCCTGTGTGTCCTGGGTCCCATCCCTACTCTGGTCTCTTTATCTCCTGTTCTCTTTTCCTGGGAGGGCCCCTCACTCATCCCTTCTCTCTCCGGGTTCTGGTAGAGAGTCCCAGCCCAGGGCAAGAGCATCTCACACACAAGCCTGTCCTCCCACCGTTCTGACCTTGGTTATCCCTCGGGTTCTCCCAAAACCCTGCCCTGGTGCTCTTCTCTTATCCTCCTACTCACCTCTCTGTCCCTTGTTCTGAGAGTGTCTCAACAACAATGTTGCACCACTTGTTGGGTTTTCCGTGAACACGTATTGAAGCCAGCTGCCTTCCAGGCACCAGGCTGCGTACGTTATGTGTTGTCTCGGTCAGCTCTGGCTGCCAAAGCAAAATGCCACGGGCGAGGTGGCTCGGATCACCGACATGTATTTTCTCACAGTGCTGGAGGCTGGAAGTCCTCATCAAGGTGACAGCAGGGTTGGTTGCTCTGAAACCTCTCTCCATGGTGTACAGTTGGCACCCTCTTGCTGCCTCTTGGCGTGTCATTCCTTTGCACACACATTCCCGGTCTCCCTCTGTGTCCTGATTTCTTATTCTTATACCAATAGCAGCCAGATTGGATTTAGGGTCCACACTGAAAGCCTCATTTTCACTCAGTTATCTTTCTAAAGGCCCTGTCTCCAAATACGATCACCTACCGAGGTACCAGGGATTAGAGCTTCTTGAATTTGGGTGTATGTGTGTACAGGGAGGGCGGGAGACACAACTCATCCAAGAGCACATGCACTGTATCCTTTAGTTCTCCTCGCTACAACCAAGTTGACTTAGCTCCATTTTAAAGATGCATAAACTCGGGCTCAGAGAGGCTGCCAAGGCATACAGCAAGTAAATAATAGAACCAAGGGTTTCTGTGACTCCAAAAGTCTCACTCATCCATCAGTTAATTTCTTTAAAAAGACATGCTGATTTTTTTGGTGTCCACCTGTTATGTCCAAGTTCATCCCCAGCAAACCCTGGAATGAGGACCTTGTAGCTTTTTCAAGAATGAATTGCCCCTGCATTGGAGGTGTGTTTTTGCAACACTCTCAAACTCTCTTCCGGGGTCCATCTCTGGTCTGTTACACCACAGCATCCTCCCTCACTCCTTCCAACATCAGTGGGGTTCTGGGCTCCTCAGGTCCAATGACACTCATCTTTTCCCAAATGATAAGAGGAAAAATAAGTTAAAGTCAGTTCCATTGACTGTGTTTTGTTGCTTCGTATCCAGTCCTTGGAACAGTTCCTGAAGCATTATAGTTCCTGAAGCATCAATTCAATATACATGGAGGGAAGACAAGATGGACAGACAAATGGATGAATGAATGGCTGGCTGGCTGGCTGGCTGGCTGGCTGGCTGGCTGGATGGATGGACGGACAGATGGAGGGACGGATGGAGTGACGGAGGGATGGATGGATGGACGGACGGACGGATGGACAGGTGGATGGAGGGATGGATGGACGTATGGATGGATGGACGGAGGGACGGATGGATGGATGGATGGATGGATGGATGGATGGATGGATGGATGGACAGATGAAGGGACGGAGGGACGGATGGATGGACGGATGGACGGATGGACAGGTGGATGGAGGGATGGATGGACGTATGGATGGATGGACGGAGGGACGGATGGACGGATGGACGGATGGATGGATGGATGGATGGAAGAATGCATGATGAATAGAAAGAAAGAAGGAAGGATGGAAGGAAGGATAGACAGAAGGGAGCTTGGAAGGAGTAGTGAATAGGAGGGAGGGAGGAAAGAGGGGAGGTAAGTTTTTCTTCCAGAGGTTTGTCCTGAACAGTTAACCCTGAGCTGCTCACTGCTCATCCATTCTAGAAGCAGGCCACTGGGCCTCTGGTCTCACTTACACCATATGTTCATTTATTATGCTTCTCCTGGGGGTCTACGCAGGTCACCCCAACTATTGAACACTGAGCCAGCTGCATGTGTCTGAGCAAGAGCGTGTGTCTTCACGGGGCAGGGTGGGGGATCATGAGCAAGGGCTCGGGGACTGGAGAACCTGGGTCCAAACCCAGATCCTCCCTCTCCAGTCATGTCACCCTGGGCAGAGGACCATTTCTGTACTGTGGGTTCTCCTTAGTTTAGTGTAGATGATTCTAGCACCCAGCTATTCATCTAGGTAAAAAGCTCCATATGTAGTGAGTGATCAGAGAGTGTTTGCTTATTTGTCTTAGATAATGAACACTTGTATAGTGTTTACACTGTGCCCAGCACTGTGCTTAGGCACTTTACAGAATTTGACTGGTTCAAACGTCATTACAGCTTTTGAAGTAGGAATCATTATTATCTTACAGATGAGTAAATCAAGGTACAGAGAGATTGGTTATAGCTCCTAGTTGGATTTTTTTTTTATGTAATGCATAAAAGATTGGCATATCTGGGTGTAAGAGAGAGAGAAGAAATGAGAGACAGAGGCACAGAGAGATAGAGTTAGAGATGGGGGAGCAGAGAGAATACAGAGGACAATGGGGTTTTCCCCGGTTCCACATCAGTATGGTAAGTTGGAGCCTTTCTTTTCTGGAAAGAGCAAAGCCGCTAGTGTTTACACAGAGCCCCTCCACTCCTGCACCTGGGTGGGAATACCTTCTCCAGCCCCCAAATCATTTAGCCTGTCCTTACTGCTGGAGTTGTCTCCATTAATGAGTGACCCTCGGGTTTATGGATGGAGGACAAGAGGCCCTTGGGAGCCCCACCATGGGTGGATGTTGGGTGCTCCAACATCCCTGTAAGCCTTGGCTCTCTCTGCACCTTTCCCAGCTGGAGAGGTCAGTGAGGAGCCATTCACTCTGAACTTCACCATTGACAACCTGCGCTATTCGGCGGATATGGGCCGCCCGGGCTCTGTCAAGTTCAACATCACAGACAGCCTCATGCAGCACCTGGTAAGGGGCCAGTGTTCCCATCCCCACCTCTGTGACCCTCCTCAGGGCTGTCGCCGGGTCTGACCACAGTGGCCCTCTCCTTCCTCTCCAGCTCGGCCCCTTGTTCCAGAGGAGCAGCCTAGGAGCCCGATATGCGGGCTGCAAGGTCACCTCACTAAGGTGAGAACCCCTCCACCCACCCCCTCATGGCCCCCCAAGGCCCCCCACGGCAGGACAAGACTTCTGACCTTGGGGGCCACTGCCGGTTGTGGCAGACTGTCTTGGAGGGTCCTTGTTGGCATCCATGTCTTCATGTTACATTATTGCTATCATTGTGACAAAATACGTATAGACATAAAATTAGCCATTTCACTATTTTTAAGCATCCATCTCAGTGACATCTGTTACAGGCATGATGCTCTGCACCCATCACCACTTCCCGTTCTGAAACTCGTCATCAGGCCATTATTTGCACTTTTCTGGATTGGTGTGGGTTCTGTGGGTGTTTGCAAAGTACTTCTCCATCTGTGTTTTCTCAGTCCGCTGTCATTGGTGGTACAGCTCCCCTGAGGCCAGTGGTGGGGACCACGGTGACCACACAGGCACTGCCCCTGCACTCATCTAGTGGAGGAAGCAGGAACTAAGCAGGAGAATGAATATCTAGAATGGTTTTAAATATAAAAAGGTGATGGAAAGCAGAAACGCGGAGAAATGGGAAAGCAGCTTTACCCGGGGCACAGGATAGTGTGTTTGTGGAGGTGATTTCTTAGTGGTGTCCCAGTTGGAAGAGAAGGATTTGGCCATGAATGCTGTTCCAGGCAGAGGAAACAGCACAGGCAAAGGTCCTGAGGTAGAATGAGCTTGGGATGTTCAATGTACAGCAAGGTGGCCAGTGTGGCTGGAACAGAGACAGAGAGAGAGTAAGGGACAGAGAGAAAGGACATGTGTTTCCAGACAGCAGCAAGGTCTACACCATGTAGAATCTTGGAAGGAATTGATTCTCTCTTTTTTTTTTTTTTTTAACATTTTAGTACTTTTAAAAAATTTTTATTTTATTTTTTCAGTGTTCCAAGATTCATTGTTCGTGCACCCCACCCAATGCTCCATGAAATATATGCCCTCCTCAATACTCACCACCAGGCTCACATGATTCTTTTTTAAATTATGGTAAAAGACACATAACAGAAAATTTACCATCTGAACCATTTTTAAGTGTCTGGTTCAGTAGTGGTGAGTATAATCACATTGTCATGCAACCAATCTGCAGAACTTGCAAAAACTGAAATTCTATGCCCATCAAACCACAGCTCCCTCTTCCCCTCCACCCCCAGATGTTAGCAATCACCATTCTACTTTCCGTCTCCATGTATTTGATCAGTCTGGGTACCTCCTACGAGTGAAATCGTATGGTATTTGTCTTTTTGTGTCTGTCTTATTTCACCGAATACAAAGTCCTCAAGGTCCATCCACGTTGTGGCAGGTGTCAGCATTTCCTTCGCTTTTAAAGCTGAATATATTCCATTGTATGGATCTATCCCATTTCTTTCATCCATTCATCAGGACTTTGGTTTTTGCATGGGACAGGCCATGTGCAAGTTGCTGGGAGCTCAGCACAATGGTGAACTACACTGTCCCATTACTTGACCTCATGGAGGCCACTGTCTGGAGGGAACAGGAACAAATCACATCTGTTCACACTGAGGGCCATCAGGGCTGTGAAGGGGGAAGCATGGAGTCCTGTGGCAACCAGGATCCTCTCCTGACTCTGCCTAAGTTGAGAGCAGGAAACTACCAAAGAGTAAGGAGCGAAGGGGAGAGACCTCCAGACAGAAGTCGCTGCATATGCAAAGATCCTGGGGTAAGGGTGTGTGGCCAGGTGGAGAAACTGTGAATGGTTCCATAAGGCAGGAACACAGGATATGAGGTGTGCAGTGCCCCCCGGCGGAGAGGTACCATGTGAGCTGCACTCCCTACGTATCAATCTCTCCTTCCTCAGGTCTGTGAAGAACGGCGCCAAAACGAGGGTGGACATCCTCTGCACCTACCGGCAGCCCCCCAGAAGCCCGGGTCTGCTTGCCAAGCAGGTGTTCCACGAGCTGAGCCGGCAGACCCGCGGCATTACCCGGCTGGGCCCCTATTCCCTGGACAAGGACAGCCTCTACCTCAACGGTGAGCGTTTCTCAGCCCCCCTCACTGCTTCCGGCCCCCCATCCCACAGGTCAGGTCCCTAGGGGAAACCTTGAGACAAACTCAGGTGTGAATCTCAACCCTATACTGACCCCCACCCTCCGACAGTCACTCGTTAAGGCTGTCCCTGATGACACCTCCGTGAAGATACAGAAGCTCTAAAAAGTTAAGTAATTTGCCCAAGTGGGTGCAGCTAGTGAAGGATGGAGTCAGGCATGAACCCCAGCAGTCAGCATCCAATGCTGCGCCGCACCCTATGCTTTTAACTCCTAGAAAGATCATTCCAAGGGAGAGGTGGGAAAAGAAAATCCCACATCTGTCTTTCCTCCCAGCTTCTCACACTAGACCAGGGATGGGCTTCTCTCCTGAGTGGGGCCCCAATGCCAAGAAGTGAGGTAGGCACTCTGAACATCTGTGGGGTCCAAGCTTTGGACATGCTGGGCATCAGCCTTAAAGCCAGGAAGGGACAGTGTTTAAGAGGGTGACCCTCCTCTGGGCTTCTGAGAAGCAGAGCATGGAACGTGGTGAGGTTTATTGAAATAACTCAGCTTCTCTCCTCTCTGTCCCCAACTTGGAATTGGTATTTGGCAAATCACACTTTCTTATCACCATCGCCCCATCAGGTGGACAGAAAGATATCCTGGTCCTTAATGACTCCCATTTGAGCAAAGAGGGAGGTGTACAGAGTAGAGAAGCGACCTGCCCATGCCAGTAGTCACTCTGGGTCTTGATGTTCTGAGTTCACATCTGTTCCCTTCACCTTGACCATTGCAGGCACTGGTTTAGATTATTTCCCCCAGTAAAACATGCTTCATTTCGCTCACTCAGTCACTAGTCCCCAGAATCTGCTATAAGCCAGGCCTTGTGCTTGGCCCCAGGGACACAGGCTACATGGGAAACCTGTCCTAATGTTAGCTCCAAAGGGGCAGAGACATTTTGTTCAGTGCTGTATTCCCCCAAGGTGATAGAACTTGGCACATAGTAGGTTCCCAATAAATAGTCGTTGGATGGAGGGGTAGATTGGAGGGAGGGTGGAAGTGTAGATGGTGGGACGGATAGATATGTTGGGGAATAAATCTGTGAACATAAATGTGATGAGAGTCTCTTGGGGGCATTTCCCTATCTGCCGGAGAGGTGGATAGGGAAAGGTCATCTCTAACTGGAAGATCAGGAAAACCTTCATGATGGAGATGACATTTGAGTCTGACCAATGTGGTATGCACCATATCAATATGGTGCATACATGCTTACCTGGTACACAGAGGGAAAGGCCAGCAGGAGCCCCACATGGTCAAAGGCATTGAATATCTGGGATTGTACTGCCGTCTCCCCTTATGTGTGACGTTTTTGTTTCCAGGTTATAATGAGCGTGGTCCAGATGAGCCGCCTACAAGTATGTATCTTTGCATCCAGTACCCATCAGCCTCTGGGTCTTGAGCCAAACTTTTCTCCTCACTAATAAAGGGAGCTTGTCCCGATCTCAGGCTGCTCTCCTGAGTGTGGCCAGGTGTCGGTGGGAAGAATGCTGAGTCCTTGGTCTCTTCTGGGCCTGCAGGCATGGCATTGGCTTTGTAAACTCTCCACACCCTTTGGGTTGTAGGAAGAAATTTGAACAAACATTTCCTACAGGGATGCAGGGTTGAGGTCAGATGATGAGTCAATGCCTCCTGGAAACAAGATCTCCTACGAGGCCCACAAAAGGGGCCTTAATGTCGAGCTGCAACTGTGGTGGCCAGTCAGTGGTTTGGCCAAATTTGCCTGCTCAGTTGTCCAATGGTCCCTTCATCTATCTTTTAATCCATCCATTCTCCCATTCTCTGAGTTGTCCCTTCTCTCCCTTCTTCCTTCCCTCCATCCACCCTTTCTTCCTTCTTTCCCTTGTCCATCCCTGCATCCATCCATTCTTCACTCCTTACATCCATCCATTCTTCCTTCCTTTCCTCCTTCCCTCTATTCTTTCATCCACCCGTCCATCAACTCATCCATCCATCCTTCTATCTCTCCTTCTTCCCTCCATCCATCCTTCATTCCTTCTCTCCTTTGTCCATCCTTCCATCGTCCATCTTTCATTCTTTCCTTCCTTCCATCCATTCATCCCTCCATCCATCCTTTCTTCCTTTTCCCTCCATCCATCCTTCATTCATTCTACCCTTCACCCATCCTTCTATCCTTCCTTCCATCCATCCATCCACCCTCTTCCTATTCACTTGCTTGTCTTTTCCTCCTTCTGTCCTTCCATCCATCTCTCCAACTTTTCTTCCTATGTTTATTCTTTCTTTCTCTTTGACCCTTCATTTGTTCATTCTTCCTCTGTCCATCCAGGCATCCCATCTGTCTGTCTCTTTTCTGCCCATCGTTTCCCTGTCCTCTTTGCTTAGTCTCTCTCTTGTTCACCTACCCTTACTTTCCTGAGTTTATTTCCCTTGTGGGCTCACTAACCCCTCTGCTCACGCAATTCCTCCTTCCCTTACTCTCATTTACGGCACACCTGTGAATGACTAGCCCGGGGCAACCACTGCTAGAGCCCAGACAAGCTTCGGGGAGCTTCTCCCACTGTATGGGGACTCTGTTCCTTCCTGATGGCCGCCTTTTCCACAGCTCCTGAGGCACCCACCACATTCCTGCCTCGTTCATCATCACCTGTGCAACCAGAAGCCACCACAGGTATCTGGGAGCTCCCTTTTCCTTCCCAAGAAAAACTCTCTAGCCCCACACCTCTACCAGTCAGTTGTAAAATTCTGGTTTAGGACAGTCATGTCAATTGCAAAGATTATATACTGACAATTCAATCTAATGCATACCCTCGTGGGGCCACTAGTTTTGTGAGATCATCAGACCATTATAACACAACATGGGATGTTTTGGGGAGAGACACCTAGTATAATTTTGAGGGAAGGGGCTTTCTGGAGAAAGTTTCACCCAAACTGACTTTAAGAATGAGGAGGGGTTTGAAAATAGGGAATGAAGGGTTTTCCTGGTATAGGAGATTTGATGAGCAAAGGCTCAGTGGCCAGAAACAGCATCGTGTATGGAGAGAATTGAGAGGGATTTGGTTTGCATAAAGCATAAATCTTAACCTGGAATAGATGGATAAGTGAAGCTGAAAGGTTGACAGGAACCATATTAGGAAGGACCTCGAGTGCCAGGTTAAGAAGCTTGAACTTGATTCTGAAGGCCAAAGGAAGCCATGGGTAGTGGTGACTATACTGAGATTTTTACTTAAGAAAATTTCTAGTGTTCAGTGTAGAGAACATTCTTGAGAGCAGGCATCCAGTAAGTCTTCTGGGCTATTGGTCCAAGTGAGAGAAGATAAGGCTTGCTGGAAGAGGATACAGAGAGAGGATGTATGTGAGGACCATTCTGCAAGTGGAACTGGGGTTACTTGGAGGGGAGGGAGGAAGAGCTGAGCGACATGCTGGTTTTGACTTGGGCGACCAAATGGTGGGTGGCAGTGCCCCTGGAAGAGAAGATGACAGAGTACAATGAATGCAGGACTCTGATTGGGTCCCAGCCCAACTCTCAGAAGTAGCCGTCTCTCCCCTCTCTTCTTGTAGCTATGGGATACATCCTGAAGACCCTCACACTCAACTTCACCATCTCTAACCTCCAGTATTCAATGAACATGAGCAATGGCTCAGCTATGTTCAACTCCACTAAGGGGATGCTGCAGAGCCTGGTGAGACCCTGCTCCCAGAAGTTCCTAGTAGGATAAATTCCATCCAGCCCTTGCCCCACTTTTGTCTCTCCTATTCATCCTCCTCCCCCTTCCTCCCCAGCTTGGATCCTTGTTCCAGAAAAGCAGTCTGGGCCCCTTCTACTCAGGTTGCAGACTAATTTCCCTAAGGTAGGACTTTTTTCTGAGCATTTGCCAGTAGTGACCATTTTGGTGACCAACCCTTCCAGTCTTCCCACTGATCTCCCATTTGCTCCCCACTCCTTGTGGTCCCCATAGTGAGGTTTCAGGACCTCCCTTTAGAGTCCCCACATCCCTCTCTCCCCAGACCTGAGAAGGATGGGGTGGCCACCCATGTGGATGCCATCTGCACCTACCGCCATGATTCCATGGGCCACGGGCTGGACAGAGAGCAGCTTTACTGGGAGCTGAACCAGCTGACCCATGGCGTCACCCAGATGGGCCGCTATACCCTGGTCAGTGACAGCCTCTTCGTCAATGGTGAGTGATTTACAGCAATCATTATTGATCCCCACTCTACTTTATTTCCTCTTTAACAAGTTAGCCCAAGTTCTGATTAGGTGATACCCTCCCCAAACTCCCCATGGAGAGAGTATCTCCTGTTATTTCAGGTAAATAGCATGAAATTCTTTGACAAATTGATATAATGAATTTTAATTTGAACCCCAAATGTCTGACTCATGGGATCTCTTGGGACAGGACTTCTAAAGTGTGAGGTTCCTCTATGTTAGTGGTTCTAAACTGGAGGCAATTCTGCCCCTCAGGAGACACTTGGCAATGACTGGAGACATTTTGGTTACCACAACTGGGGAAGAGTGCTACCATCATCCAGTGGCTAGGGGCCAGGGATGTTGCTAACCTCCTCCAACAAACAGGAGATCCTCACCACCAAGATTTACATAGCCCCAAATATCAGTAGTTCAGAGGATGAGAAACCCTGCTCTACATGGTCCCATGGTTCCTAGATGGGCACCACACCAATTAATCATACTTCACCACAATTGTTTGATTATCCAACTCTACAAAATTAAGGTCTTGTAATGTGCCACTACACCCTCAGTTCTTTATGTATTAGTATATCCTCATGCCCAGTGAATGAGTAAATGAGTGGGAAATGGGTCATCAATGGGAGATGAGTATCTCAGCGCCATATTTGAGGATCCACTGAAGTTCATTCACTCCTTCAACAAACACATATACATTACCATTCTGTCCCAAGCCATGTGCTGGGTAAGGAGATAGAACACACAGATTCTCTCCCTGAAAAATCTCATAACCAAGAGAACTGAATATTACTTAGGGACACACCAAAAAGGCAGAGACATTGTTATTAACAGGGTGCCATGGAAGCACAGAGGAGGGACAATTTGGGGAAGGCTTCCTGGAAGAAGATATTTGGTACCCAGCACTGTGCTAGGCCCTGGGACATGGCAAGAATAAGAAAGTTGGATCCCTACTCTCCTGGAGTTCCATCTCAGTGGGGTTCTGAAACATGAATAGGAGTTTTCCAGGAAAAGCAGAGGATTAAAAGAACATTCCGGAAAGTGGGAATTTCATAAGCACAACAGAAAAACTCACCCTAGGAGAATCCCTTAAAATTCCAGTTTTTCCCCATTGTGGGGTGACTTTCCATTTGGAAATCCCCAGCATGTGGGCCTAAGTTTGGCTGATTCTGACAATAGGCACACATTCCTCTCTGTGTGCTAAAGGCTGAGTCTCTGACGGTCTTCTCTTCCTCTCATTGGCTCTAGGCTATGCACCCCAGAGTTTATCTACCCAGAGGGAGTATCAGCTAAATTTCCGCATCATCAACTGGAACCTCAGCAACCCAGACCCCGCATCCTTGGAGTACACAGCCCTGTGGAGGGACATCCAGGACAAGGTAGTATCTCTCTTACCCTTTCCATCTCTCCTTGCCCTGGGTGCCCCCCTCATTCCTCTGTCTGATTCACATATATTAAGGGATTCTTTCAACTCTACAATTTACCTATATGTTTTGAGTTGTCTCGGTTTCCCAAGGTGGTGCTTTGGCTGCCTTCCCCATTTTCCAGATGGGCAAACTGAGGCTCAGAAACGGGAGTGGCGTGCCTAAGATCACACAGCCAGGATTTAAACTCAGAGCTCCTTTGCTCCAAGGCCTATGTTCTTTCACTGGCCCCAGTAGCCCCCTCCAGCCCCAGGAGGCCTCCATCTCACCCACTGTCCCCACCCTTTATTCTAGGTCACCAGACTCTACAGAGGCAGCCAGCTACAGGACATTTTCCGCTCCTGCCTGGTCACCAACTTGACGTAAGTTGAGGAGGTTAGAAGCACCAGCTGAGTTTGTGGCTCTGAGCTTCAGTCTTTGAGGTGAAAGTCACTGACCTGCTACCCGTGCTCCCCCATGTCCCTGTCAGGTATTCCTACCATCTCCTTCCATAGGACTTCAGGGACGGGAGGCAGGGAAAGGACTAAGCTCATGGAGCCACCAACACTAGCATCCACCACCTTCTCCTCCTCTAAATACTTTCAACAAAGATCAACCCAATAATAACATTTCCCATGGCCCCACCTGTGCTGAGCACTAGCATGCATGGTCATCTCACGGGATTCTCACGCAGCCCCCGTGAGATGGCTACATCGTGATCATCCCCATTGTTCAGATGGGGAAGCCAAGGCTCAGGGAAGTAAGGTGAACAGCTCAAGAATTGCCCAAATTGGGTTTGAACCCAGGTCTGTGAAGAGTGGGTGCAAGAACTGAGACATCTACACTGGGGAACAGGAGGATCATGGGACACAGTGCCGACTTCGAGTGTCTCCAAACTTCAGCTCCTTGGTCTTTAAGATGGGGATAATTAGAATAATACCTTACACTAGAGTGATGGTGAGGGAATGTGTAAGTCACTTCCTAAAGGTGCTCAGTAGATGTTCATTATTTTTATAGTTATTTGTTCTATTCCCAACTCCTGGAAACCTTGTGTTTTGGGTCAGGGTCTCTTCTGTAGCCTGGGAGATAATCGCTCACTTCTGGCCTCTAGGTCTTTGGGCCTATAAAACAGGAACTCAGGAGACACTGCTGGTGTTGAGTGATGGCTGAGTTCCGTGGTCTCTGTCCCTAGGTTGAGCTCCATGCTGGTCACTGTCCAGGCACTGTTCTCTTCCAATGTGGATCCCAGCGTGGTGAAGAAAGTCTTTCTGGACAAGACCCTGAATGTCTCATCCCACTGGCTAGGCGCCACCTATCAGCTGACGGACCTGCATGTGACAGGTACAAGATTGGGGGCTGGTTTCATGGCTTGAAAAGGATGGGGCTGTGAGGGAGGAAGGATGGGGCTTCTCAGTAGCAGTGGAATGGATGGAGGCTCTGGAAGGGAAAGGGGGGCTTTCTGGAGGCCCATGTTGATGACCCATGGCATTGGATCATCCAACGTTGGGAAGAAAACATGCAGCAATTGCACCCAAGGAAATGATTATTTTTACTCATAAATCTTTCCAACCCAAAATGTAGAGTATCCTGAGTTGCTTTCTAAGGCCCTCTGGCTATGAGTCATGCGTTGATTGATTGAAGGACACATTCATTCATTCAAATATGTCATGAAAGTAAATAGGCACCGATGATGCGCTGTGGAAACTGTTACAATCAGAGAATTTCAAGAGCCTAAGGGAGCCCCAAGGAGGGACACACAGCCCATCTTGGAAAGCTTTCTGGAGGAAGTGATGAACAATCTTAGATGTGATGGCAAATATGACCTAGCCAGTGGGAAGAGAGAAGGAGTTGAGCTACATGTGTTTATAACCTAGAAGGCAGAATATTCGGGGAGGCTCTAAGGAGTTTGGTGTGGCTGGGGCAAGCACTTTGACATGGGAAAAGTGGCAGGTAAGGCTATAGAAGCAGGCAGGGACTTTCTTGGGCACTGGAACGGTTTGCAGAGGAACACAACACAGAGTTCTGCTTTAGAAAGCTCTGGGTGTTGTGTAGGGAGTGGATTGGGAAGGGGAGAAGACGAGAGGCAGCAAGACATTAGGAACCTAGGTCAACAAAAGTGTGTAACAGATGTCCCCCAGGGTGATCATCAGCACCTGTACTTGCTTCTGTGCCCCAGAAGGGCTTAGTCTCCTCTTCCCCACATACTAGTGAGCTCTCATAATGCTTGGGGGAGAGTTGGTGGATAGAGAGATCAATGGATTCAAAGTGGCCAGGAAGGTAGAGGGTCTTATGTAACCTGCCTTTGAAAATCCAGCTCAGGTCAAATTGCCAGGAATAAGTAGGCTAGCTGGAATGACTTCTTTGCTAAAATCTTCACCCAATTGGGACTTTTATACCTTCTTTTTATTATAGAAGTGGAGCCATCAGCTCATCTACCAACAGACAGACCAACAAGCAGTCCCAGCCCTGAGCACTTCCAGCTGAATTTCACTGTCACCAACCTACTCTACTCCCAGGACATAGCCCAGCCAGGCACTACCAAACACCAGCGGAACAAGAGAAGTATTGAGAATGCGGTGAGAATAGGGTTGTATGTCCACTCCCTCCCCAAGTAGAGACAGAGCTATGGACCCTGGGTAGTCAGAGGGTGGTATTTCATAACAGTTCATGAAGATAGGTACTTATGTCCATTTACAAATTAAGAAACAGGCCCAGAGACTTTCAGTAGCCTGTCCAGGGTCCTGTAGCTAAGTCATACCCTGGAATGATGTCCTTTGGTACACTTATCTGGGCTAGTGTTTGTTGAGATAAGAAAAAATGAGATGGGGAAATATGCTCAGTGCCTAGAAATTCTCTGATGCCACTTGGCCTGGGATGGTGATCAAGGGAACATTGCCCTGTCTTTCAGCTCAACCAGCTCTTCCGAAACAGCAACATCAAGAATTTTTTCTCTGGCTGTCAAGTTTTAGCGTTCAGGTAAGTTCCAGCTCAGGACCTAATCGCTCTGGAGACTCCTCCTGTCCTTTAAGTAAAAGTGTCCCCATGTCATGGTCCCAGTTCTAGCTCTTATGGAAGATAGCCCTGGGAGTATGGAACTGTTACCTAAACTTGTTCCTAAACCAGTGAGCCCAACCGGCTCAGAAATTTGAGAAAGCCAGGGTATACCAGCAGACTTAGAGGCGCCTGGTATTGGGGCCATGGAATATGGGGCATCCATGCCTTAAGAAATTAGCCGTTGAAGTCAGGATCCATAGAAGATGGGGGTGGCTAGAACTGGATGACTTAGAATCCAGCAGTCTAACTGCACTGCTCAGTAGTGTAGCCACTAATCAAATGAGGCAATCCAATATCAATAGATGTTTATACATCTATGGACATATGCTCACATAGAAAATGTACCCCTTTGAAGTGCACAATTTAGTGGTATATTTACAGAGTGGTACAGTCGTCCCACTATCTAATGGTGGAATTTTTTTATGTTCAATTAGCCACTGTATAATACAACATTAGTTTTTGAGGTAGATGTGATGTCGGGTATGGAATGTTTTTTTTTTTTTTTTAAATCCTGTCCCCATTCAAGGTTGCTTCCTATTCTTCCCTTATCTGCATCCCCTAGCAAACAATAATCTACTTTCTGTCTCTCTGGATTTGCCTATTCTGAACATCCCATATAAATGGATTCAAATACTATGTGGTCTTTTGTGACTGACTACTTTCCCTGAGTGTAATGGTTTCAAGATTCACTCACGTCATAGCACGTATGCATATTTCATTCTTTCTTTTTATGACTAAATAATATCTGTCATGTGGCTATACTACTTTGTAAAAACTTTAAATTCAATCTAATTAACATATGCTATATTATTAGTTTCAGAGGTAGAATTTAGTGATTCATCAGTTGCACGTAACACCCAGTGCTCACTGAATCACATGCCCTCCTTAATACCCATCACCCAGTTACCCCATCCCCCCACCCAGCAACCCTCAGTTTGTGTCCTGTCATAAAGGGTCTCTTATGGAGGCAAACCATAAAGGGTAAACCACTTTGCATTTATCCATTCATCCATTGATGAACCTTGGGTTATCTCGACTTTTTTGTCTATTATGAATAATGCTGCTATGATCATTTTTGTGTAAGTTTTTGCATCAGTTTGTGTTTTCAGTTCTCTTGGGCATATACATAGGATGGGTGTTGTATGATCCTATGGTAATTCCATGCTAACTTTTGAGGAACTACTGAACTGTTTGCCACAGAGCTTCTACCATTTCCCACTCCCACAAGCAATGTATGAGAGTTCCGAATTATCCAGATCCTCACCAACAATTGTTATGATCCTTTTTTTTACTATAGTTATCCCAGTGGATGTAAAGTGGTATCTCACTGTTGTTCCAATTTGCATTTTTCTAACAATTAGTGATGTTGAACATTTTTTCAAGTACTGATTGGTCATTTCTTACCTTCTTTGGAGAAATTTCTATTCAAGTCCTTTCCCCAGTTTTACACTAATTTGCTTTATTGATGAGTTATCATCATTTTTTTATGTTCTGGATACTAGAGCCTTATCAGATATATGATTTGCAAATATGTTCTTCCATTTGTTACGTTGCCTTTTCACCTTCTAGGTACTACCTTTTGAAACATAATCATTTTTAATTTCGATGACTCTCAATTTATCAATTTTTTCTTTGGTTGTTTGTGATTTTAGTCCCAAATCTAAGAAACCATTGCCTAATCCAAATTCATAAAAATTTACACCTAATTTTTTTCCTAAGGGTTTTATAATTTTTTCTCTTACATTATGCATTTGATTTATTTTGTTAATTTTTGTCTATGTTGTGAGGTGTGAGTCCAACTTCATTCTTTAGTTGGTGGATATCTAATTGTCTCAATACCATTTATTAAATAGACAATTCTTTCCCTATTATCTCGGCACCCTTGTTGAAAATTGGTTGTCCCTGATGGCATGAGTTTGTTTATGGATTTTCAAGGGTAGTATTTAGTGATTCATCAATTGCATATAACACCCGGTGCTCATTACATCAAGTGTCCTCCTTAATGCCCATCACCTATTTACCCGATCCCCCTGCCACTTCCCCTTATTTTTTATTTTTTTGGAAGGATACACTTTCAGAGTTCTCTGCCATTTTTGTTGACATCCTGTTCTTTTCTTAACTAAATGATCCTCAGGTTGTTGCAAGCCTTCAGTTAATTTCTGGACTTCTGAAAAAGGTGATGTTTTGACCATTCTTGCCAGTGTTCCCAATGATTTTATGGATTTTTGGAAGTCCTTACTGCAAACATTTCAAAAATGTTCTCCCCGTGGCTTTTTATTTATAAACTAATTAAATTACATAAAATGAAGACATTCAGTTCCTCACCCACACTAGCATATTTTAAGTGCTCAACAACAAAATGGGGCTAATAATGACTGTATCTGATATTGCAGACACAAATGTTTGTATCATTGCAGAAGGTTCTTTTGGATAGGACCTAGAATCAGGGAACCTGGAAGCAAGGTAGAATTCAAGGCACTCTTGTTCACCCCTTTTGCCCTTCCAGATCTGTCCCCCACAGCAACCACACTGGGGTGGATTCCCTGTGTAACTTTTCACCAGTAGCTCGGAAACTGGACAGAGTTGCCATCTATTTGGAGTTCCTGAGGCTGACCAAAAATGGTACCCAGCTGCAGAACTTTACCCTGGACAGGAACAGTGTCCTTGTAGATGGTAAGGCTTCTCGGTCACTGGGGCAGGAGTTGGGGAGTCCACCCTCCACATGTGGGGCCTTTCCTGGGAATCTGGAGACCAGGGGTTGAGTCAGCATTAAACTTTTTTAGGCTGACGGGAGGTGGCACACTCCCCCAGGTTTTATCCATGGTTGAGGGAGAAGAAGGGATACCCAATGGATATTGGAGATACTTCCCTTCTCAGAAATAGCTGTGTCACCTCATCCCTGCCTGTACTGAAAGTCACTTGGCCAGTGGTCGGTGAGGGAGTCACTCTGAGCCGTGTATGAACCAGCCTTGACAGGCATAGGAGATGGACCTATTTTCTCCCAGCCAGGCTGTATAAAAAGAAGACCTGTATAAAAATGGACCTGACTTGACCCATAGGCTCTAGTTTGCCAAGTTCGGCTCTGGATGAGCACCATGCAGTAGAACTTTCTGGAATGATGGGATGTTCTATATTTGTGCTGTCCAGTACCGTAGCCACATGTGACTATTGTACGCTTAAAATCTGGCTATTGTGACTGACTTTTATAGTTACTGATTTTTAAGGTTTCCAAGGTACCAGATTTTTTATTTGAGTTGACTGAAATTATTTTTAGCTTAAGAAGCCGCTTGTAGGTCCTCCATATTGGACAGCACATCTATAAGAAGTTGGCTGGGGAGAGGTTGTCCTGTAGGGTGACCTGAAACTCTCTCCCATGCCTGATGAGTGCGATGTGTCCCTACCCTCATGGGGTTCATGTTGCAGTTGCAATAACAAGAATAGGCAATTGGAAAGTATTAATTATTTTGGTGTGAAATAATGCGTACTTGGGAGTGGTCAACAGAGAAGCCTCCCTGGAAAAAATTATATTGTAGGTGAAGCTTGGAAAATGAGTATAAAACAACTTGGTACAGGAGAAGAGATGAATGTGTTTCTGGGCAGAGAAGAGAGCATTTGAGTGGGAATTTACAAATTTAGAGAGATCCCTTGGTCTTGCCAGCTGTGATAACCCATTCTCCCCCAACCATCATAAGATGGCCCAGCCCAATTTCAGTCCTCTTTGCCCAGAGGTATGAATTTAATTTATTACACTCCTAGAGTGTGAGAATAGCCTCGGATTATGTAGCAAGGTGTCCTCATTTTTAGAGAAACATGAGTGAACATCATGATTTCTACTTCAGCATTTCAGTGAAAATATGAGTAAAGCAAGGGTGGCAAGTCCTAACAGTTATACATTGGATGAAATATTGTTTTAATTGGCTGAGATATACATTGTTAAATCTAGATGATGTATGTTTGTGATAGTCTATTTTTCTGCATATTTGAAAAATTTTATTTAAAAAGCATAAAAACAAAACCAAAAAAGCATAAAACACACTCACATGCATTCTCCATTTCATTCACTTCCAGGGTATTCTCCCAACACAGATGATGTCTTGACTGAGAATTCTGGTAAGTCTCAAAGAAGCCCCCGCCCAGGATGGGGAAGGAATGTCTTGATGCTGTACTTAAAGAAAACCATGTGCCCGGAGTCTTGATAATGATGAAAGCTGGACAACCCATGCCAGGGACTGTTAGGCACAGTGCAAGGAAAGCAGGAGCCCTAGGGGAATGACAGGAGGTAGCTCACACCAGCACTTGTCTCCCCAGACCTCCCCTACTGGGCCATCATCCTTATCTGCTTGGCGGGACTCCTGGTACTCATCACATGCCTGATCTGCTGCTTCCTGGTAAGTAAGGAGGGTTGCTTGTCTTTTTACTATTGGGTTGTAAGAGTTCTTTATGCTTTATAATACATGTCTTTTGCTGGGAATATGTTTTGTGAATTTCTCTCATAGTTTGTGCGTGTGTTGCTTTTTCCTTTTTTTAATATTTTTTTTAAAATATCTATTTGAGAGAGAGAGAATGAGCAGGCAGAGAGAGGGGCAGAGGGAGATGGGGGGAGAGAATCCTCAAGCGGCCTCCCCACAGAGTGCAGAGCCTGACGTGGGGCTCCATCCCACGACCCTGATATCATGACCTGAGCTGAAATCAAGAGTCAGCCTCTTAACCAACTGAGTCACCCAGTGCCCCTTGCTTTTTCCCTCTTTTAAACAACGTAAGTCTTAGGGAAGCATAAGTGAAAGTCATAATGAGATACTATGACACATGAGGATGGCTAAAATTAAAAAGATCGACTCCGACAAGTGGTGGTGAAGATGAGGAACTACTGGAACTCTCAAAGAGTGCTGTGAGAAGTAGCTTGGATGCATCCTTAAAGATTATATACACCTACCCAGCCATTCCACTTCTAGGAATTCAAGCAAGAGAAATTAAATTAAATTAAATTAAATTAAATTAAATTAAATTAAACTAAATTAAATTAAAATTAGAATACAATAGAATAGACTCTATACAAAGACTTGCACACAAATGTTCATAATAACTTTATTTTACTAGCCAAAAAGTGAAAATAACCCAGAGGCCCATCAACAGTGAATGGATAAACAACCCATGGTCTAGCCCCACAATGGAATACTAATTCAGCGATAAAAAGGAATGAATGACAAATACATGCCCCGACGTGCATAAATCTCAAAATAATGATGTGGAGTGAAAGAAGCTAGGCGACAATGAGTACACAGTGTGCAATCCTGTTTATAAACAGATTGCAGCAGATGAGCTAATCTACAGGGTTATCAATCAGATCAGTGGTTGCCCGGGAAGGAGAATGTGTTTACAAATGGCAGGGATGGAGGATGTAGCAAGGAGCATGAGGACACTTTTGGGGATGACGAGCATTCCTTGTCTTGATTGTGGCGATGGGTCACAAAGTTATCAAATCAAGCTTATCAAATCATTTGCCTCACATGCATCCAGCTCATTGTACACATTATACCTCGATTAAGTAGAGCGTGGCTGCGTGGAGGGAGGGAAGGAGAGGATATGAATGGGATATCAGAGAAAAGGGTAGAAAACAGTTAAAAGGAAGAGAGAAGAGAAAGAGACAAAAGAAGGACAAGGCATGCATGAGAGAAAATGAAGTAGAAAAAGGTGGAGAGACACACAGAGGGCAGCAGGCATCTGAGGCTTTGGCCACCCCCATCCCTGTGGTCCCAGGCCATTCTTATGCCCTCTTCTTGCCCTCGCAGGTCACTGTCTGCCGGCGGAAGAAGGAGGGAGACTACGAGGTTCAGCAGCACAGCCTGGGCTATTACCTGCCACACCTGGACCTGAGGAAGCTGCAGTAAGACCTCTGCCTGGGGCTCCAACAGAGCTTGGCTGGGACCGGAATAAACCACATTGGTCGGACACAGTCTCTGGGCCCTTCCTGACTTGGCCCCTGACTGGTTCACAGGGGACCAAGATGGAAGGTTTTCCCTTTCACTGAGCCCTGAAGGGCAAGGGCAGTTCTGTCTTTTGGCTTCATGCCATTTTGTCCCTCAGAGGCACCAGAACTGGCAAGCGACCCAGACATTGTCGTCATGTAAAATCAACATCCCACCTCAGTGCGCGGTTTCTCTTTCTAGAAACCTTGCTTGGCTCTGTGCCAGCCACTGTACCCATGTCCGCTCCTCCATGGTTCCCCACCCCCCCCCCAAAGTTCCCCTGACACCGTCTCGTTCTCTGAAGCTCAGGTTCACCGGGACTTCCAGACCAGTAGGCCTCAGATGCTCCCCTCCCCTCGTGGGCCCTCCAAGATGGGAAATAGCCCAAGAAGGAATGAGTGGGTCAGGACTCACTCCATTGGGCCTCGGAGCTGAAATCACTAGGTATCTAGGAAGCCTCAGCCCCAGAGAAATCCCAAGGCTTCAGAGACATGGTTTCTGCTTCAGATATAAAGATAAATAACACTCAGTGGGAAAGAAAATTTGAGGAAAAATCTAGACGGTCTCTCTTCATCTTCCTCTGCACTGACTTCAACTAGACCAGGGTCTCCTCCCCCAGCGAGCAGCCCCAGAGGAGCAAGGCACAAGGCCAGCTCTGCTGTCCTGCTTTGGATTTGCAGGAGTAGTTGGCATGATCTCTACACCTTTTGCAAACAGCCAGAGCTGAAGACACCCAAGAGCAGAGAAGCATGGCAATGCCATCCATTCAAACTTACTTGGTGTGAGCTTCACATCCTCAGTCTTAAGCAGTCATTCTCTGAGAATGCCTTCTCTGGAAATTATAACAATGATAACAAGAGCTATATCATTGTTGATGCCTTAATATCTCCTAAGCAACACGAGTGGCAAACTTTCCCAGCTGCACTCTCCATCTCTAGCCTCTACGTGCATTATCTCAGTTACACTCACCATCCTTGAGAGTGCATTCCCATTTTATAGCTAAGAAATACTAAATAACCAGGAAAGAAAAAAAAATTACTAAGAACACAAACACCTCACCACACTATCTGTCAAAGAAAAAGATAAAAACACTCTCTGAAATATGGACAGACCCAACGTTGACCTGCCAAAGGCCTTCAGTCGAAGAACCAGTCAAGGATGTACATCAGGAAGCAGAAATGTGAACCCCCAAAAATGTAACAGGAGTCACAAGGGAAAGAAAAAAATTCAGTGTATCTAAATCAGGATTAGTCTTCAAACAAGGTGTTAAAACACATTCTAAAATTCCAGATGTGTACCTTATGGAAGAACAGAGGATGGAATATTACACAGCCATCAGAAAGGACGAGTACCCAACTTTTTCATCAACATGGACAGGACTGGAGGAGGTTATGCTGAGTGAAATAAGTCAAGCAGGGAAAGTCAATTATCATATGGTTTTTCTTACTTGTGGAACATAAGGAATATATTGGACATTAGGAGAAAGAAGGGAAAAATGAAGGGGAGGAAATCAGAGGGTGAGACAAACCATGAGAGACTTTGGACTCCAAGAAACAAACTGGGGGTGTTAGAAGGGAAGGGGGTAGGGAGATGGGTTGGCCTGGTGGTGGGTATTGAGGAGGACACATATTGCATGGAGCACTGGGTGTTATACACAAACAATGAATCAAAAACTAATGACGTACTGTATGGTGACTAACATAGTAAAAAATAATAAAATAAAATAACTCCTTTTTAGGGAAGATAGAAATACTACAAATATTATTTTTTAGTAACTCATTCTCAGAAATGATGAACACATGAGGCAAAAGTTAAGTAATAATGAAAAGGATTTAAACGTCACTACAGTTTGCTCAAGCAAATTGACAATTTATGTGGTTGACAATTCGTGTGGCTCAGTGATAGATTAATGATGCTGAAAACAGTCTCTCTTGACACCATGATCCCCAAAATGGCATCTCAGTTTTCAGGAATCAGATTTTCAACGTCTAGAGATATTTTAAAAAGTGAGAAGTCTGGTATTTCCTCGTACTGAATTCTGAATTAACATGCAACAAAGAACAGAAAAATAGAGACCTACAAACAGGTATCTTCTTCGAAAACATAAAAAAATTATGTTGGAATCTGTTAGAATATTAACACAAAAAGAATAGTCCATTTCAACCAGGTATGTTTTACCCTGACTGTGAAGGCAGAACACCAAATAATCCCATGACTTTGATCACTTTCTGTTGACTTTAAAATACAAATAACATACAAAGAGAAGATAACAGTACCTCATGGAAAGGAAAGATCCTTCCTCTCCTCACCTGAAACCCAATCTTGCAGCTCAAAAAGATCACTGTGTCTGTTGTCTATGTCACACAAAATAATTTAATATAAGAAAAGTATTGGTACATATCAATGTTTCGAGGGCTCGGAGCATGAAGACACCGTGGACACTGCAAAGAGACCTTAATAAAGTGCCATGCCCCATTTCACCTGCACTAGCTTCTCTTTTTTTTCGTGGTGTTTTTCGGGATGTGCTTCTTGGCCCCTCATTTTCTCTGCCTCTCTAGCGAGTCTGTCTACAGCCAGTGCCGTGGCCAACCTTTCTCTTGCTGTCTTCACTTTCCTTTCCTGTTTCCTGATATCTTCCTCAGTCACCAGAAACTGTTTGCACAGGAGCTGCGGGATACCCAGACCAGCTCCTGGAATCACCTTTGCCAAATCTGAAGACCCCTCTGGGGTGGGCATGGGGCTGGAGTTCAGGTCACCTGCAAAAACACCTGGCAGATATTCACCTGAGCACCTAGGTGAAAGTTTTTGTAAGGCTTTGGCAAGATCCAACGTGCTTAACGGTTCCCCGGCACTGCTGCAGGCCTGGAGGCCTTGCAGCCTCTTCTGCCAGCACACCTGTTGGGGCTTGTCCAGGGTTTCCTCCCAGTGATGGCATCTGATCTCATTGCCAGGATGGGATGTGATTCTGGTAACTGGTCTCTTGAATATGTAACTGGACATCCTCAAAGGGATTGAGACACTTGAGCGAGACTTCGGTTTGGATTGGTTTCCACAATCATGTTGCTTCCTCTGTGGAGTCTTGACCATCATACTTCTTTTCCTTCAACCCTATAAGAAATAAAACATGAGACTAATTTAAAATCATGAGATTGGTTTAAAATTAGTTTAAAAAAAGACTGCCTTCTTAGGAACATTGTATTATCTTCTACCGTCCTTCTCTACCTCTAGGGATAGATCTGACTGTGTACTGGGTATCATCAAATAGATTTGGATGAAAACCAGAAAGCTCAGGGTGCCTGGGTGGCTCAGTGGGTTAAAGCCTCTGCCTTCGGCTCAGGTCATGATCTCAGGGTCCTGGGATCGAGCCCCGCATCGGGCTCTCTGCTCAGCAGGGAACCTGCTTCCCCTTCTCTCTCGGCCTGCCTCTCTGCCTGCTTGTGATCTCTCTCTCTCTCTGTCAAATAAATAAATAAATAAAATCTTAAAAAAAAAAAAAAAAAGAAAACCAGAAAGCTCAAGGTCACAATTCAGGACCTACTCCAGATCATTTCTCTTTCACCATCTTGTAAGATCCTCTCTTTTATGATTTATTCTCACTCTTCCTTGTCACTCTTAATCATACACTTCCTCTTCTTCCCCTCCCCACACACCCCTAGATACACGGTGCCCAGTCTTTTTCTAAATCTCTAGCCCCACCATCTTTCTGTGTTAGGTGACTATTCATTTGGTCAACCTGTTGACCACTTGGTGTTCAGAGCTGAAACCAATAGTGTAATTATCATCTGCCCCACTCTTAGCAACTTACTCCCATATCCCAGACGTTCACGTCAACCAACAATGTCATGGTCAAAAATAAATAATTCAGAAAACATATTCACCTACCACAAACTCTTGATTTTCAGTTTTCACTCAAACACTTATACAATAGTTATCTGTCCTTCAAGATTGGAAATGATGCCAGATCACCATCTCCTCACCTTACTTTCTCTCCTATTCCTATCAATCGTGGATTCCATGGTCTATGATCTCAATAATTCCCTTGGAATAATCCAGAATTCCTTAACATGTATCATATCTTCTTTGTAAAATTTCAAATCTGGGAGACCCTGATTATTTGCCATGCCGTAGCTATTGCTAGTCTTAGGATAATTGCTGAGGAGAGCACACATACTCTAATAATCACTATGAATGGAAATTTTACTCTATATTTTGGCTTGTTTATTCCTTGGCTTTTCACAAAGCTTGTTTCAAACATTCTCTGCTTTTCTTTTTACTTCATACATATCCAAGTTCCCTTAACTTGCCTGATACTTCACAGAGACATGGCTCCTTCTACTCCTTCCCTTTCATTGTGAGTCACTGAGAAAAGATAATCTCCATCTTGTCCCTCTGGGGTCTCCTCTTCAAGCACCGCCTCAGACCACCCCACTCTTCCATCTGCCCTCACCATTCTGTGGGTTCTTCCTTGATAAGGTCACAATGACTCCTTTGTTACTAGACCCAGGAGGAACTCCTCAGTAGTCATATGACAAGATCTTAAGTGGAAAACTTACATACAATCTAAATACAAAGCAGATACATTTGACAAAATTCAACTTAAAAAATGAGACTGTGCTGTAAATGGAAAGTGCTGGATTTCTGACACAGCACACACAAAAAATGGAAACTATCTCTATTAATTTTTACATTGATTGCGTGGACATGTAAAAATATCTTGGTTATAATGTTTTAAAATATACTATTAAAATTCATTTCACACTTTATCTTTTTAAAGGTGACTACTAAATTATTAGAAATTCCATATTATAGAGTGCTTAGTGGTCCTCTTGACAGCACTGATCAAGCCGTGTGTAAAAATAAAGCCTAGAGCAAAATGTGTGGGAAAAGTTTTCCCAAGGAGAGGAGTCTACTTTGACCCCACAGCAAGATTCAGCACACATACACACTCAAGTAAATGAGTAAAAAAAACGCCATCCCAGAGTACCATTTCTTCTCAAATACCATGGGGTTGCACTCCCACAGAGTCCAAACTGGACTTGATCTCAAGAGAGAAGTCTGAAGTCCATAAAATTTACCAGTTAGGATGAGCCAACCCAGAGATTTATGCATCAAGATATTTTTGAGTTGCCCGTCATTGGCTTCTGTTATAAATTCAATTAGTTTGGGAAACGTTTTCAGGGAGGGTCATTTTAAAAATACACAGTAAATGTAAATAATAATCGTTCTACCCAATAAATGAAAGTAAGAGGAGAGAACACAAATATCATTATCAAATCACTACTGGATTTGTGAGTCAGGGAAGAGATGAGATTGGATTAATGTGGCCACCTTAGGATGATTCTGATTGCATGGCCATGATATTGATCGTATTAGCCTAGGACTTCTGAAACACGCCAGCCCTTCCAACTATTTAAACACCAAGGCCCATCAACCAGACCAGTTTTGCTGGCAAATCCCCTGGCTCCACCCTTCTGACAACACCTGGAGGATTTTCCCAACATCCCCTTCCGCCACTGCATTCTACCTGCTACAGGCCAAGGAAACATTTTTTCCAAGGTTCCTGCTCTGTGTGCCAAGCTCTGGGGGTGACCTTTCTCTCCCAGGTGAAGGAAGAATCAGTGTGCAGGCCCAGGGAGCTGTAGGGATTAGACATGGACTAGGATTTGCTGACACAGAGAAGAGAATCTATAATGTGTAAGGTTAACAGGGTCCAAGAAATCCCAGTGATTCCTGGATAGAATCAGAGAAGAGGATGCGAGGCAGAGCAGGCATGATTTTGGGTATGATTTTGCTCGGGAATATCAGTAATAAGACATGTGTGACATAGGTAATGCATTCATAAAGGTTGTTCATTCATATATCTACCCTTTGTTGTGGAGTACTTTCTACACGTCTCAAGGCACTAGTTGCCCTCTAGAGCTTGCCAGAAGAATTTGTGGATTTTATTTATAATATACAGATATAGCACTTGAGATATGTTTGGTGTCCCAAGCATTTTTCAAACATGAACCCCTTCAATAACTCTCCGTGACCTTACAAAGTAGGTACGCTTATTATTACGCCAATGACAGATGGAGAAACTGAGGCACTGACAAGGTAAGTAACTCCCTCAAACACCTAGTAAATGATAGAGCTAGAACCCAAGCCTGTTTTGAGTGGTATTCTCTGCCATATCCCCTTCTTGTAATTCTCATCTCTGAGTTTATTCATCAGATACATGTGTCACCAACCCACAGGTGTTGCAGATATAATCTCATGTACACCTGGTGATGCCAAAAGGAAGTAGTTACTAGCATGAACCCCACTGTGCAGATTGGGAGACTGGAGAGGCTCCCAGTGGCACACAGGCTTTTCCAGAACAGGGAACTGACAGAAAAAAGAGGACTGAACTCAGTTCTGACCCCTCCAAGCTGGGACCCTGGTTACATTCCCAGCCAGTGGTGGGGTGGGTATTTGTGTAGTTATGGAGATGATATGGCCAAGGAGGGTGAGTAGTCAACAGTCTAGTGAAGGCTTTGGGTGGGTCTCAATGACAGAAGGGGCTCGGGAAATGGAACTTTGAAAAAGTGACCTCACTTCATTGGTGACAGAATCCAACAGAATCCAACAGAACCCATACTCTAGAGACAGCCCCTCCTCCAACTCAATGGACCTGACATGCTCAACAAAGCAACATGTGGTCCTGTCATTTCCTCACTTTCCGAGGCTCTGGCCTCAGGAGACCCAAGAGTGAGAGGCTTATCAGTCGCTGTCGACATTGGCTCAGCCCTATTTCTAGCACCTCTGGCCATTGGGCACAGGGTCCCCTGGGGTAACACAGGGGAGTCCAGGCCAGGCCACAGCTGTGATCCCACCAGGGCAGCCCCACACCCCTTACCCCTTCGTGTGTGTGGTGGGGGGCAGGTGGGAGAAAGCAGGAAATGAGGAGGGATGCCTTCCCGGGCAGGAGCAGGTTGTAGGTGTAGGAAACCTGGCAATCTGTCATGTCCATACACCCCAGCTCATGGCTGGCAGGATGGAAAGGTGAGTTCTGGGTACCAAGCACCTCCACCCACATCCCACCCCACACGGTGTCAGCTTGTTCCCTCCCTGGCTGGAGGTCTACACAGATGCTCCGCTGTGCTGGATCTTGAGAGCAGAACTGGGGGTCCTCATTTCCTCCTGTGGTGTTGTCCGAGGAGTTCCCTGAAGCCTCCTCCCCAGTTACTCTTTAAAGCTTTGCGGATTAAAATGGGTCTCAGGGAAAACAGGCATTCAGGTTTTCTCTCTTAAGTCTCCATCACAATTTCAGGCTTTCGAACAATAAACCACTCAGATATATAACATTATATGTTTTTTCATTCAGATATTAGAAAATAATCAAAACTGTTTTGCCTCCATCAAGGGATTATCCCCTCTCTCTCTCTCTCTCTTTTTTTTTTTTTTTTAAGATTTTATTTATTTGACAGAGAGAAACACAGCGAGAGAGGGAACACAAGCAGAGGGAATGGTAGCGGGAGAAGCAGGCTTCCTGCTGAGCAAGGAGCCCGATGCGGGGCTCCATGCGGGGCTCCATGCGGGGCTCCATGCGGGGCTCGATCCCAGGCCCCTGGGATCTGACCTGGGCCGAAGGCAGACACCTAACAACTGAGCCACCCAGGCACCCCATATTCCCTCTCTTTTTAAGAGTCCCTGTCTACACCTACCCTCAAAGATCAAGACTCACAGTTGGTGTTCCTTCTCCTAATAATGCTACCCCTGCGGATTTGCTACTATATCTAGCCATGTCTTCCATCACTGGATGCACAGTAAGTGTGTCTTCTATTGCTTCAGCCACTCCTCTATCCTGGAAAACTCATTTCCTAACTAAAAACTTTTCAGACCACCCTTTATGCACCTCCTATGTTTTGTTTGGTCAACTGACAGTATAAAGATTCATATATGGGTAAAAAAATCTAAGTTATACATGATTTTTTCCATGTTGTATTTGAACTATTTTAGAAAAGTTGTTAAATTTCAATTTAGTTAAATTTAAATTTTAAAATAAATAAGATCTTTAAAAAAATTAAAATAAAATAAAACTTTTTCTGAATGCAGACATTAGCCAAATTTTAAAAGGTGTAATATATTCTCCTCACTTTTAAATAATCATTTTCCCACTTACTTGAAATGCTAAATTTATCGAATACTAAACTTCCATATATATATAAGGGGTTGCTTCTGGAACCTCCATATCCCTCTTCAATTTGTTTGGGTTTTTCCTCCCATAACAAACTTTTTTTTTTTTAAAGATTTTATTTATTTATTTGACAGAGAGACATAGTGAACAGTGAGAGAGGGAACACAAGCAGGGGGAGTAGGAGAGGGAGAGGCAAGCTTCCCGCTAAGCAAGGAGCCCGATGCAGGGCTGGATCCCAGGACCCTGGGATCATGACCTGAACCAAAGGCAGCTGCTTAACAGCTGAGCCACCCAGACACCCCTCCCATAACAAACTTTAAAGAATGTTGTGGTATATTACTTTTTCATATCTTCCCTTGTTCATTTTCCCCTCTCCCCCCAAAAAATTCTTATTTCTCTTTGAAAAATTTCACTTCCAGGGCACCTCAGTGGCTCAATCAGTTAAATGTCCAACTCCTTATTTTGGCTCAGGTAAAGATCTTGGGGTCCCGGGAGAGAGCCCCACCTCAAACCCTGTGTGGGGCTCCGAGTTCAGTGGGGAGTCTGCTTGAAGGAACTCTCCCTCTGGCCCTCCCCAACCCATGTGCATGTGCCTTCTCTCTCTCAATCTCTAAAATAAATAAATAAATCTTTAAGAAAAAAAGAAAAAATTTCACTTCCTTGTGAATTTGAGAATCAACGTCTTCATCTAAAAATTACGTTATGGTTCTATTCTAGCTTTATTACATTGAATCAAATAGTTGGGGTGAAAATAAATTCTTTACAATAATGTAAACCATTGACAAATACAGCTTATCGTATTTAATCATGGATTTTATTTCCTTTTTAATGTTTTATCATTTTTCATATTATCTATTGCATTCGTTTTAGAATTTATTGATATTGTTATTGTCATTATTACCTTACTTCTGATTGCTTTGAGTGTATGTGCTGCCAAAGTGAGCCCTACTTCTGATTGCTTTGAGTTTATTTTCCTCTTCTTTTTAAAATTTCTTGAGGCAGGAGCTTAGATGAATGATTTCAGACATTTCCTCTTTTCTAATGTAAGCATTTTAGTGCTATAAATTTCCCTCTAGGCACTGCATTATCTGCATGCCACAAATTTTGATATGTTGTATCATTTTCATCTTTTTTTAATTTAAATTCAGTTAGCCACGGTATGGTACATCATTAGTTTTTGACATAATGTTCAATGATTCATTAGTTAAATATAACACACGGTGCTCATTGTATCACATGTCCTCTTTAATTCCCATCACCCAGTTACCCCATCCCCCCACCCATCTCTCTTTCCACAACCCTCAGATTGTTGTATAGTATCATAGTATCAGGAGTATCATATGGTTTGTCTCCGTCAACGATTCTTCCCATTCAGTTTTCTCTCTTTTTCCCTGGAGTCCTCTGCACTATTCCTTGTGTTCCACGTATGAGAGAAACCATACAATTGTGTGTCTCTGATTGACTTATTCCACCCATGTTGATGTACTTTCATCTTTTTTAGAATTTCATTTGAGAGTGCCTATTGAACCATAAGTTATTTATAAATGAACTGATTAATTTCCAGTTATTTGGAGACTTTCTTGTTATCTTTATGTTGTTGATTTAAGGATGGTTCTATTATGGTCAGAGAATATACACTATATAAATTCAATTTATTTCAATTTGTTACTTTTGTTTTATGACCCAGTATGCGTTCTATCTTGGTGGATGTTTCATGGGAACTTGATAAGAATGTGTATCGGCTGTTGTTGGATGTGGTGTCCTGTAAATGTCAGCTGAATGTTCTGCAAATGTGAATTGGATACTGATATTTATTTTTTTTAAGATTTTATTTATTTATTTGACAGAGAGAGAGAGATCACAGGTAGGCAGAGAGGCAGGCGGGGGGGGGGGAAGCAGGCTCCCCGCTGAGCAGAGAGCCTGATGTGGGGCTCAATCCCAGGACCCCAAGACCATGACCTGAGCCAAAGACCTCAGAGGCTTTTAACCCACTGAGCCACCCAGGCACCCCTGGATACTGATATTTAATGACATTGTTCAGTTCTCCTGTATCTTTTTTGACTTTTTGTCTAGTAGTGCCCTAAATTTCTGAGGGGGCCGTTGAAGTCCCCTTCTATTTTTCTTTCCAGTTATATTAGTACTTTTTTTTTAGTTTTGATTTTGTTATGAACATTTTCAAGAATACAGCAATTGAAAGAACTTTACAGCAAATGCCTGTATACTCACCACATAGACTTTACCATTATAATGTTTTGCTATACTTGTTTGTTTTAGCATATAGCTATCATCTATCATCAATAACACTATCTTGTTTTGATATATTTCTCTTTCTCTTCTTTCCAGCTTTATTAAGATATGGTTGACAAAAATTGTATGTATTTAGGTTGTGCAATATGGTATCTTTTTATAGTGTATAGCTGATGATACATCAGTTTTTGATCCATATATTTTGATTCTCTGTTGTAATCACTGTCTTCTTAGTGGAGTGATTCTTTTATCATCAAGGAATTCCCTTGTCCCTAGAAATTTTCTTTGATCTAAAATCAACTTTTGGCATGTTCTTTCTCTGGTTCCTTCCTCTCCAAGATCCTCTCTCTATCTTTGATTCCGTGAATAAGGGATGCCACGTGCCACCACTGGAAGGGAATGGAAGTTCAGACTCATTCCATCTCTACTGACTATATGCTAGCTGGGAAAGGAAGTAAAACCCTGGGTTGCCTGCTGATGCCACCTGGGGGGAGGGGTAGTGAGTAACCAGACTTCCTACTCATGCTCCCCTAACACTGATCCAGCAGGCCATCTTCTACCACACCAGTGGGAGACAAAGAAAAGACTCCCAACTCTGTGTCCACTGATATTGCCAGTGGAATAGGAAAGCACCCACCTGGGATGCCTGGTGTCACCCAGTGGGTGGCAAGAGTCCAAGCGTCTGGCTTGCTCTTTGTTGATGCTGCTGGTGGCTCAGAAAAATGTCTTCCTGGGGCATTGGCTACTGCTGAATCAGGGAGTCAGTAGAGACCAAGTCAGCAGGTAAGAAAGTGCCTGCCCAGGCTGCCTGATGCTGATGATGGGAAGTAGGTCTCTACACTACTCACTCAGTTTCCACTGACAGCACAGAGTTTGGGTGAATTAGGGTGGTTATGGTAAAAAAAAAAAAAGTGTTTCTGTCCTGCTGAGTTTTCCATGACCTGACCCTGTAGCCAGAGAGAATATGCTTCTCCGAGGGCTTTTATTTTGCCTGGGTCTGTTGGTGATTCCAAGTTGCAGGCATCTCTTGTGATCAGAACTGGGTAAATGGAAAATTCTAATGAAATGTAAGGAACTGGGGCACCTGAGTGGCTCAGTCGTTAAGCGTCTGCCTTTGGCTCAGGTCATGATCCCAGGGTCCTGGGATGGAGCCCCACATCGGGCTCTTTGCTCAGCAGGGAGCATGCTTCTCCCACTACCATTCCCTCTGCTTGTGTTCCCTCTCTCGCTGTGTTTCTCTCTGTCAAATAAATAAAATCTTTAAAAAAAAATGTAAGGAACTTAATACTGTGTCATTCCTCAAGTGCTGAGGTCCTTAGCCAATCCACCTTCCTCTTTCCATCTTTTGGTCCTCATACAATTGTTTGTTGAAATATTTCCAAGGCTTTAGATTATTTTTAGCAGGGAGAAACAGGAAAAGTGAGTCTATACCATCTTTTTCCAAACCAAGAGCCACATTTTTTCCTTTACTACTTGGGTATTTCTTTTTTCTTTTTCTTTCTTTCTTTTTCTTTTTTTCCTATTTGGGTATTTCTTAAGTTTTTGCTTCATAATTTTCATGTTTTTATTGGTCTAATAAAGGAGTTCTTTTTATCTGTTATATTTTCAATGTGTTATCCTCAGGTATAAAAAGCTACTTATGTATTAGTCTTGTATGCAGTCACCATGATGAGCATACTGATTATAAATCAAATTGTGATGGGGCGCCTGGGTGGTTTAGTCGGTTAAGTGTCTGCTCTTGATTTTGGCTTGGGTCATGATCTCAGGGTTATGAGATGGGGCCCTATGTGGGGCTCAGTGCTCAGCAGGGAGTCTGCTTGAGATACTCTCCCCCTCTCTCTTTGCCTCTTCCTCACCCCCTTGTGAACTCTCTCAAAAAAAAATAAATAAAATAGAAACCAAATTGTGAGTAAAACCTCCAGGATTTCCTGGGGCAGATGATTTTGTCATTAGGAACATTAATGATGCTGCAGATATCCTTGTCCTGGTCTCATATAGATTGGGAGTTGTTCTAGTCCTTACCCATTAGTGATTG
>CM053603.1:4494415-4524440 GCA_028646535.1 Procyon lotor
GAAGGAGAAGCCAACTCCCCACTGAGCAGGAAGCCCATTGTGGGGCTCAATCCTGGGACTCTAGGATCATGACCTGAGCCACCCAGGCCCCCGGGAATTGCGATTTCAAACGGAGTGATGTGGGAGCTTGGCACAGAGAACTCAATTGAGGGAACAGGGAAGCCTTCTTGAGAAGGGCTGATATTTACCTTAAGAGTTGAGGTTGGGGTCAGACTTAGCTAGCTGTGGAGTTGCTGGAGCAAGAGAGTATTTTCAAAAGAGCATTTCAGGCGAAGGGAGCGGCATGAAGCCAACTGAAGCAGGAGAGAGCCTTGTGTGCTCCATGAGCTGGGAAGACAGCAATGGCTGAGCCAAGAGAGCAAAGTGGGGAGCGCAGAGCAGAGCGGACCAGGTCAGGTCTTAGATGGGACTCTGTTCTAGGACCAGTGGCGTGACACGGTAGCGATGTGAGCCCTGGGAGGGTGTGATTCACCTTCAGTCTATGCGTGTGGGTTAAAATGGACTTCACGGTTCAGAAGGAAGACTTAGAGGCAAGACCAGGCATGGTGGGAGGAAGTTAAGGGATAAGGTGATGGTCCCCTAAGCCCCGATGGTGGTTGCGGAGAAGGAAAGAAGTGGGAAGAGGAGACCCGGGAGTTTAGAACCGGGAAAATGCAACGATGCTTTCATTCCAGCTTGTATCCAGATGGTACCGGTCCCTTCCTCTGCCCCCAGCTCCCGTCTTGTGAACCTGCAGGCCTCCCCCTCACCCGGGCCCAGGCTTTCATCCTGCTTTGGAACTCATGGACCCCCCTCCCCTGCATCCCCAGAAGAAGTCAGGCCTGAGTAGTCCACAGCTGCCCTGTCTACTGCGGGAACCATGGGTCACCCGTAGCCAGTTCAATGAAACCGATGAGAAACAAGATCTAAATTTTTTTTCAGCCCTCCTGACCTCCAGGGGTCAGTAGCCACCTGTGGCTTGTGGCTGCCAGTTGGACAGAGCAGAGTTAGAGGATATCTCTGGCATCCCGGAAAGTTCTGCTGGGCGGCACTGGTATCACGTGGCCCATCCTCTCCGACGTGCATCTGGCTGCAGGCGTCACTGAATCTCTAACCTGAGCACAGACCCCTCTGCCCTCCAATGAGTTGTCACCTGCCAGAAGACCCTGATGGGGTCCTCGGGGCCTGAAAGTGCCCCAGGCATCTGCTCGGCCTGCTTTTCCTCGGGGGCTCTGGGAGCGGCTGGATCCCGGCCCTCTCCCTGCTCAGCTCAGTGGCCGAGCTCTTCCTAACCGCACATGGGGTCCCTGGTGGGGAGAAAGGAGACATCCTCCCCCTGCAGAAGGGAAGGAGGCTGCACAGCGGTTGTCTGCGTCTGCTGGACTCACTCCAAGCCCCAGGGAGGGTTGGATGTGAGAGGCTGTATTCCTTTCCTGTGGCTGCCGTAACAAATGGCCCGAGACTCAGTGGCTTACAGCAACACGGATTTCTTCTCCTGCCACTCTGGAAGGCAGACGTCCTCAGTGGTCGCCAGGGCTGCATTCCTTCCAGAGGCTCTAGGGGAGCCTCCTTTTCTGGGTCTTTTCCATCCCGTAGAGGCCACCTGCCTTGCTTGGCTTGTGGCCCCTGCCTCCGTCTTCAGAGCCGGTGGTGGCAGCTTCCGATCTCTCTCTCTCTGACTCCTGCATCCATCATTACAGCTCCTTCTCTGACCTGACTTTCTAACTTCCCTCATGTAAGGACTCTGGTGATGACCTTGGGCTCACCCAGATAACCCGGATACTCTCCCCATCTCGGGAGCCTCCCCTTAATCACAGCCACACGATCCCTTGTGTGTGGAAGCTCACACATTCACAGATTCTGGGGAGTGGAGGCTGGACACCTTTGGGGCAGGGGCGTTAATCTGTCTCCACACAGGCCCAGGAGGCAGAGATGCCCTGAACTCTTTCTCTCCACCTGGCCCAAACTCTTAGTGTCCCGGGTTCCTCAACGCCCTTTAGCGCACTGATCTGTTGGGTGCACATAGAGACCTCAAGAAGCTGGTTCTTTGGAGTTACGTTTGATTCCCTAACTCCAGGGAAAGGAGGCATTCACTCCCTTTTTATAAAAAGGAAACGTCCCATTGACGCTGCTTTGAACTTTCTTTTTTTTTTCACTTAAATTTATTGGAGATAAGAATGTCTCTCAATACCTAGAGATCATCTCTTTCTTTTTCGGCTGTGCATTTCTTTATTCCGTGGGTGGTCCCTAGTTCATTGAGCTAATTCCCTATTGGTGGTCCATTGCATTGTTTCCAGTCCTTTGATATTCTAAATAAGGCCAGGGTGAGTCATCGCACCCTTGTCCTTTAGCATTCGTGTATCCTCGAAATAGGTTCCTAGAAGTGTGCTTGGCCCGGAGGGCGTGCATGTGGCTGCATTTTGCAGTTGGCAATTTTCCTTCCTTAGGAAGGCGTGTATGAGCGGGCCTTTCCAGACAGGCGTGCTAAGAGGAGATGGGGTCCACTAGGTCTTTGTTGATCTGATAGGTTAAAAAAAAAAAATGGTATCAGGGTAGTTGCCGTGTGCATCTCCGTTATTATGAATAAGCTCACAGGTGGTAGCACCAGGGGTCGTGTCCTCAAAATGGTAGTGCTGAGAACCAGAGTGTCCCGAGCGGAGGAGGGAGTGGGACAGGAGGAAATGAGTCCGAGAGCCAGCCCCTTTGCCTGTGAGGAGAGGGGCTGGGGAGTAACAGAGAGAAAACTGCCCTGAAGGTAGATTCATTTCCCTACTGCAGAACACGGCATCGGGTTTCTGGGGGGTAAGAAAGGGTCCAGGAGAGCCGGTGAGCTGGAAGGGAAGGGCAGGCGAGAGACAGGATATTGTGCAGCTCCTCAAACTGCAGGCAGGATGGAGCCGGGAACAGAGCCGCAGAGCCCGGCCTGGCACAGAAGGGGGGCAGCTCCGGGTCTGTAACGGGAGGGAGGGCGGGAACCGTGGTGCGCATGGCTGTTGGGGGGCAGCGCCGGCAGGGAGAGGCCTTCCCACGAAGATCACTCTGAGAAGTAGGAGGCGGGAGCAGCTGCCGAAAGCGAGGGTGTGTTTGTAACCTGCGGCCCCCTGACAGATTGTCCCAAACCTCAGTGACTGAAGACAGCAATGATCGTGTGGCATCTCTCCTGGTTTTTGTGGTTCAGGAACTCAGGGCAGCTTAGCTGGAAGGTTCTGGCTCAGGGACCTTGACGAGTTCCTGGCGGGATGTCCGCTGGGGCTGCAGTGATGCCAAGTCTTGCCGGGCGCGGAGGGTTCACTGCCAAGGTTGGCTCCCAGGCCGGCACACCGGTGCTGCTGTTGGAGGGACGCGTCGGTTCCTCCCCGAGTCACCTCCGGGGTCCTCTTGTCACGCGGATCAGCCTGACGCAGGCGGGTGTGGACACCAGGAGGCTTGGGTCATCGAGGGCCATCTAGGAAGCTGGTTCCCCCGGAGGAAGCGGGGAGGGCGTGGCGGGTGTGAGAGACGGAAGCAGGTGGATGGGCGGAGCTGCACTGGCTTACAGGATGCCGCGAGGGATGTGCGTGCTGGTGACCGGCTCCCTAGAGGTGGCAGCATCACAGAGCAGGCGCCTGGTGGGGGTGCTGCTGGGCAGGCGTGGAGGTGGGCGGAGAGCAGGAAGTGCCTAAGCGAGGGGGCGTGAAATCCAAGCTGGGGAAACAGGGCGTGCCTGAGGAAGCAGGACAGAGGCTGGACCGAGTCCTTTGTGGTAGAGAAAACCGGAGTGAACGAGTCCGAGGTTTGGGCGGCTGGGTTCCGAGAGGCATTTCTGAGCTGCTGTTCTAGATGGTAGCACGGGGTCCGGGGTGCTGCCGATGGAAGGTGCGGCCACCGTGGATGGGGACGAAATCGTAACGCAGTGAGGGTCAGCCGCACGCCCTCTGACGTCACCCGACGGGGGCGGGACTGGAGGGGGAAAGACTAATGGGAGGCAGCTGCCAGCGGGTCCAGTTGGTAAAGGGTCGTAGCTGGGGCTGTGTTGGTGACAACCACTTGGATGGGAAGAATTTGCCCAGAGACTCGGTGAGGCTGAGGATTTCCGTGGGGGCGTCGCAGGCCTGGCCTTCACATGCCCCACGTTCATCACCTTCTGGGCAAAGTAGAGACCAGGACTGGAGACCCCACTTGCATTTTGAAGGAGGACACGGGCAGGCTGAGACCGGTCTAGCCTCAGTAGCCTGGGGAGGGAGAGAGGCTGTGAAGGCCTCCTGTTTTCTCGTTTCTTCCAGAGCCTTGCCTGCACGCGCGGTGGGGACAAGAGGAGGAGTGTCCGGGTTCTGTCTGAGTCACAGCATGGCCGCCATGGTTCTGTCCCCTGCTTGCGGTAAGTTGGGGGGGCCCTCAGAGTCCAAGCATTAAGGGCCCCCGCACCACAGAGCAGGAAAGGAGGGGCTGAGCGGTGAGGCAGGAGTCGAGCCCCGGATGCCCGGGGGTCACAGGGACCCCATGTGGTTCTTGGAATTTGGGGCGTTGGTGGTTTGAGTGACTGTGGAGGTGTCACCTGTTGGTGAATATGGGAGAGCCTTTGAATTATACCTCAAATTCTTTCTATAAACTTGATAAGGTAACAGTGCTGCCCCTTGAACTTCAATTTCCTCATCCGTGAAATGGGAATTACCGTCTTTTCCTCCAGTGCAGTAAGAGTCTTGACCCTGTTTTCTAGCCCTGGTGAGACAGGGCTCTGATCTGGTGACCTGTGAAAGCTGTGCGCCCGCGCGTGTGTGCGTGTGGAGAGTAGTTGGTTACGTAGGTGGGGAAGCCCCCAAACTGGTGAGTGCTAGAATATAGAGCCGTCCTGCACTCTGCCGACTCATTTCTTCTTCTCCAGCTCAGCCTTCCCTGTACTCAGCCTCTCCTCAAAAAGGATGCACAGAGGAGGAAGGGTTGGTGCATAGTTTCCTGACAAGCTGGTTACCGGTGAGTCACGTACCCCTTTTTCCAAATCCTTATTCCCTTGGTCAGCAGTCGGGTTTGTTATCTCTCAGTGACGCCGAGCCCCACAGCCAAACCAGGTCTCAGAGGTCTCAGGGCATCTGATAGGGGGTGAGGGGCCGCCCAGCCAGCGGCCGTGTTTGTCAACATTGTCTACGTGGCAGAGCTTCCTCCAGGGTCACTGGTTACATCATGTTCTGCTGAGAGTTTTCAGGGGAAGGTAAACTCAAGCGTCCTAGACTCAAGTAATTGATGGTCGCTGTGGGGAAGTCGCTCATTCATTTACCAAGTATTTCTCTGACATCTGCCATGTCCCAGGCTTATGCTCAACCCTGAGATTGAGGGAAATAAGACTGCAGGATTTCACGGTCTCCCTGGAAAAAGGGACTCACCTGCGTGGTAGAGGTACATTTCCCCTTGGGAGTGGGGTGTCAGGAGACAGGAGAGGAGCACTGCAGGCCGAGCCCAGAAGCAGTGGGGAGCACAGCTCAGAACCCTGTCCGGACATCTTATGCTTGGGGTTCCCTGTTTCTACTCCTGTCCCCCTATCGACTCGGTGGGGCTGGCCCCTGGCTAAGCCATGGTGCTTGTGACGGCTCAGGACTCGGTGACCTTCGAGGATGTGGCCGTGGAGTTCACGCAGGAGGAGTGGGCACTGCTGGACCCCTCTCAGCGAACACTGTACAGAGACGTGATGCGGGAGAACTGCAGGAACCTGGCCTCCCTGGGTAAGCCCCGCCTCAGCCCTGCACCTGTAGAATGACTCAGGCAGCAAGACTTCCCTGTGTCCTTTCTTTTTTTAATTGATGTGACATTCACGTACCATAAAATTCACCACTGTAACTGTTCTAAAGCGTTCGGTGCAGCAGCCTCTGCTGCATTGGCAGTTGTCCTGCGGCCGTAACGTAACACTGTCCAGATGGGGAACATTGTCATCCCCTCTCAGCCCCGCCCCCAGAAGTGCTCAGTGCCCGGTACCCCCCCCCCAACCCCCTGCCAGCGAGCACTCATCTTCCTTCCGTTTCTCTGGCTGTGCCTGTTGAGAACGGTTCATATCATTGGAATTCCAAACGATGGGGTCCCTTCTGTCCGGCTTCTTGCGGGCAGCGTCATGGTTAAAGGTCCAGCTATGGCGTGGCCCCGTGCCAGCTCGGCATTCCTCGTCGTGACTGAATCACATGCCGTTTTATGGATATACCACATTTTTCAAATCCATTCCCTGGTCGATAAGCATTGGGGGTTTCCCCCTGACCAGCCGTTACAGACAGCGCTGCTGTGAATATTTGTGTCCAGGCTGCTGACCCAACATGTTTCTGCTTTTGTCTGGGGGTGGGATGCGGAGTCATGTGTTACTACGTTTAGCCTTTTGAGGAGCTGCAAACCATTGTCCACAGCAGCTGTGGACGAGGGTTCTGATCTCCCCCCACCTCCCCCAACTTTTGGTTTTCCGGTTGTAGCCATCCTCATGGTTACGAAGGGGGATTTCATGGTCGTTTTGATTTGCCTTTCCCTCTTGACTAGTGACCTGGAGCACTTCTTCACGTACTGCTTGGCTGTTGGTCGATCTTCTGCGGAGAAGTGTCTATTCGAGCCCTTGGCCCAGTTTGAAATTCAGTTGTTTACCTTTTGTTCTTGGATCCTAAAAATTGGTCCTATATTGCGAGTACAGATTCCTTACCCAAAATATGATTTGGAAATAATTTCTCGCATTTCGTGGTATATTTTCATTTTCTTGAGAGTGTCCTTTGACACACGAGAGTTTTAATTCTTTTTAAGTTTTTCCTTAAATTCCGGTTAACATACAGTATTACACTGGTTTCGGGCATTTCTGTAGGAGACTGTCCTTTCCCCATTGAATTATTTTTACTCCCTTGTCAAAAATTGACCATAGACATACGAGTTTACATTTACTCGGTCCTATTCTGTTGATTTCTATGTCTCCTTGTGCCGGTTCCACAGTGTGTCCGTTACTCTGTCTTTGACATAAGCTTTGATGTCAGGAAGTGTGAGAATTCCTATTTTGTTCTTTTTCAAGACTCTTTTGTCTATTTGGGATCCTTTGCAACTCCGTATGAATTTTAGGCTTGGCTTGTCCATTTCTGCAAATAAAAGCTGTTGGGAGTTTTGGTACTGATTGCACTGAATGGGTAGATCGCTTTGGATAGTATTGCCACCTTATAACATTATTAAGTTTTCCAAGATACATCTTTCTGTTACTAATTTTTCATTTGATTCTATTATATTCAGAGAAAATACTTTGTATGATTTCACTGCTTTTAAATTTATTCAGACTCGTTTTATGGCCTAACATATGGTCGGTCTGTTCTAGAGAATGTTCCATATGTGTATGGATGAATGTGTATGCTGTTGTGGACCGGAGTATTTTATACGTCTGTCAGGTCTAGTTAGTTTGTAGGATTGTTTAAGTCCTGTTCTTCCTTGTTAACGTTCTAACCAGTTGTTCTACCCGTTGTTCAAAGCAGGGGTGTTCAAGTCTGTAACTATCATAGAACTCTCTGTTTCTTTGTCCCTTCAATTCTGTCAGTTTGAAATTTAACATTGTAGAATTCTGTTGTTGGTCTGTAATTGTTACATCTTCTGGATGAATTGACTTTTTTTTTTTTAAAGAAAGACTTTTGTAAAAAGATTTTATTTACTTATTTGACAGAGAGAGATCACAAGTAGGCAGAGAGAGAAGGAGAAGCAGGCTTCCCGCTGAGCAGAGAGCCCAATATGGGGCTCTATCCCAGGACGCTGAGATCATGATCTGAGCCAAAGGCAGAGGCTTTAACCTACTGGGCCACCCAGGCGCCCCTGAATTGACCTTTTTGTCATTAAATAATATCTTTGTGTCTCGTAACAGTTTTTATCTTAAAGTCTATTTTGCCTGAAATTAACATAGCTACATTATCTTTTGGCTGCTCTTTGCATGGAATATATATTTCCATCTGTTGACTTTCAGCCTCTTAGTGTGTTTAGATGTAAATTGAGTCTCTTATGGATAACATATAATTGGATATTTCTTATCTATTCTGCCAAAATCTGCCTTTCAATTGGACAGATTAATCTATTTACTCTTAAAGTAATTACTGATAAAGACCCATGTAGGCCATTGTGTTATTTTCTACATATCTTATACCATTTTTGTTCCTTAGTTCTTTCATTGTTATTTTTGTGTCATTTTTGTTCCTTAGTTCTTTCATTGTTATTTTTGTGTTAGATGTTTTCTAGGGGACTATTTTAATTCCTTCTCATTTCTTTTTGTTTTTTAGTCATTTTTTTAATAGTTGTTCTGGGGGCTATAATTAACATTTTAACTTATAGCAGTCTATTTTGCTTTAGTACCAACTTTGTTTCAACAGCATTCAAAATTTTTGCTCTTGTATAGGTGCACGCGCACACACACACACCCTTTATATTGCTTTGTCACAAATTACATCTTTATGCCTTCTGTGTCTATTAACATAGATCATAAGTATGGGTTTAGGCATTTCTCTTGAAAGTCATATAAGAAAAAGGAGAGGGGCGCCTGGGTGGCTCGGTCATTGAGCGGCTGCCTTCGGCTCAGGTCATGATCCCAGGGTCCTGGGATCGAGCCCCGCATCGGGCTCCTTGCTTGGCAGGAAGCCTGCTTCTCCCGCTACCATTCCCTCTGCTTGTGTTCCCTCTCTCGCTGTGTTTCTCTCTGTCAGATAAATAAAATCTTTAAAAAAAAAAAAAAAAAAGAAAAAGGAGAATTTCAAACTAAAAATATAATTATTATTGGCCTATGTATTTTCATTTATCTGATTCTTTATTTCTTTGTGTGGATTTGAGTTAATATCCATTATCCTTTCATTTCAGTCTGAAAGCCTCCCATTAGCATTTCTTGTAGGATAGGTGTGCTAGTGATCTTTGTGTCTCTCAGTTTAGCCTACTTGAGGTTTCTTAAACTTCTTGGTTGTGTACATTTGTGTTTTTCATCAGTTTTTTGGGAGTTTTTGGCCATTATTTCTTCAAATATTCTTTCTACCTCATTCTCTTCTCCACTTAAGGAACTCCATGATGTGTGTGTTGGAATGTTTGATGGTATCCCACAGGTCTTTAGGGCTCTCTTCATATTTTTTTCATTCTTTTTTTCTTTCTCTTCTTCCAGTGAGGTAATAGAAATTGTCCTGTCTTCATGCTTATTGATTCTTTCTTCTGCCTGCTCACATCTGCTGTCGGATAGCTCTTCTGACTTTTTCATTTCAGTTTTTGTACTTTTCAACCCCAAAATTTCTGTGTAGTTTATTTTTGTAATTTCTGTTTCTTTTTTTTTTTAAATTGTGAGAATTGGTTGTGTTTGGTTTTTTTTTTAATTTTTTAAAATTTTTTTATTTTTTTTTATTATTTTTATTTATTTTTATTTTTTAAATTTTTTTTATTTTTTTATTTTTTTAATGTTTTTTTTATGTTTTGGGTTTTTTTTAAGATTTTATTTATTTGACAGAGAGATGACAAGTAGGCAGAGAGGCAGGCAGAGAGAGAGGGGGAAGCAGGCTCCCCGCCGAGCAGAGACCCCGATGCAGGGCTCGATCCCAGGACCCTGAGATCATGACCTGAGCTGAAGGCAGAGGCTTTAACCCGCTGAGCCACCCAGGCACCCCCATAATTTCTGTTTCTTTAACATGTGTTCTATTGCATAAGAATTCATCCCTACATTTTCCTTTATTCTTTATACACAGTTTTCTTTTGGTCTTTGAGCATACTTTAAAATAGTTGGATTTAAATTCCTTGATTAGTAAGTCTGATGGTTGGGCTTCCTCAGGAAGGAATTTTTTTTTTTTCTCTGATAGGCCACACATTTATTTCTTTGCCTGCCTCAAAATTTTACTGTTGCAAAATGGACATTTGGAACATTATTGTATGGCAATTCTGGAATCAGATTTTCCCCATCACCAAAATTTGTTGTTGCTTGTTGTATGTATGTTTAATGATACTCCTGAAGTAATTTTGTAATGTCTGTACTTGTCATGTGTGGTCCCAGAAGACTGTTATGTTAACTTCGTGGTTAGAGATTTTCTTGAAGGCCTGGAATAAAAAGTAAAAAAATCCTGTTGTCTCTGCACATGTGTCCTATGTGTGTGTATAGGAACATACTTTCCAAATCAGCAGGCAGTTTACAACTCTGCCGTAATCTTCACTTTCTGCTTGTGCAGAACCTAAAGGTCAGCCAAAGCTGAGGACTTAGTGCTATTTCAGGTCTTTTCTGAGCATGTGCCCAATTCTGGCCCTCTAGATTCAAAGAAATGGGAGGGAAACTTTTAAAAATTCCCCAAAGCCTTTTATTCCACACTTTTCCTCCCAAGCTGCTTGGTTAGTCTTTTGTTTTCCTGTACTATTTCATAGGCCTCAGGCAGTGGTGGTTAATATATTTGCCTTAAAATGTATGCAGCACATGCCCACTGAGTACCCAGCTCAGCCCTTGGAGAGTTTGAGATTAGATAAATAAAGGCAAGCCCTTTGAGCCAAACTTTCTGATCTTTCCGATCTTCAGAAAGATCAAAACAGACAACCACAGAACTTTGAGAATAAGGTCCATCCTGCTCCCTCTGGTACTAGGAATGTGGGCTGTCATCTTCAAGGTCACAGCCAAAGCAGGGAAAAGAGGATGAGATAAAGGTCAGTGAAAATGTCAGCTGGTTGTTGTCCTTGATTAAACAATTTCCAAGTTGCTCTAACTTTTGATAAGTTTCCAAAGTTCTGGTAAAGTTGATTCTGATGATTTTCCCCAGTTTATTCACTGTTTTTTTTAGAGTTAGGGACTTTGGGTTCAGTATCTTTCAGTTTTCACTGTTGCCTCTTCTCACCAGTCTTTCTGAAGCACTTCTGTGTCCCTGGGTCTATGCTTGGTTTAGAAATACAGTGATGTATGAGACAGATGTGGTCACCACCCTCATGGAGCTTTCTATCTGATGCCATCCCTATGAACTGAATAGCTCTTCCTTAGCCCGACTTTATATTCTCCATGATTAAAAGCTTTAGAGCTTCTGAAGTATGTATGTAAACTTGGACATGGACTTTGGGACTGTTTATGTCCTATTACTTGGATATCGAATGTGCTTGAATTTTGGTGTCTTGGGAGTTAGTATATTCATTACAATTTATGTGTAGTTATTCCACTGCTGCAAAAAGTCAGTCTTGATCATCTTCAGAATTGTTGTCTCCAGTTTCATGGGATCGCTTGTCACCTGTACAGTCACCCAACATCATGTGTCTTTTCTCCATGAACAGGGTACCATGTCGATAAACCCAATCTGATCTCCCAATTGGAACAAGATGACAAGGTGATGACAGAGGAGCGAGGAATTCTCCCAGGCACCTGTCCAGGTGAGTGTCAGGTGGACAGGTGGATATGTATTTTTGAGGAATAGCTCTGGTCAGTGATTTGGAGCATGGGAGTATTACATTTACGAAGTATCAAACAGGGAAGTTTGTACAATGTCCTTTTCTCTGACAAAGATGGTCAAGAGCCTTTGGTATGAGTTTTCTTGTGTACATTCTTTCTTTCCTTTTTACCTTTTGTTCAATATCTCATACATTACCTTGGAGTCAGAGGGAGGAAAAAGAAGACATATATCTTTTCCTTTTTTTTTTTTTTTTAAGTATAATTACATACAATGTTACATTAGTTTCAGGTGTACAATTGTAGTGATTAGACAAGCTTATAAGTTCTTCTATGCTTACCACAAGTGTAGCCACCATCTGTCACCATACAATGCTATAATAGCCCTTTTCCTTTTTAAATAAATCTCATATGAGCACTTTGTCCAATTCCTTCCTACTTTGCATTCTTCATAATCCCTTATTCTATAAATCTCTGATCAGTCTTAATCCTTCTAGAATCATTTTTTTGATTACCTACAGTTTTCATATCCTGTCCCTTTCATGGCAAACCTCCTCAAAAATGCTGATCCCTCAGAGTCTGCATTTACTTGTGTGTGCACTTTACTATTTCATTTCTCCATCAACTTAAATTTCTTTTCTTTTTTTTTTTTTTCCAGATTTGGAGACTGTACTTAAAGCCAAATGGTTAACTCCCAAGAAGCATGATTTTAGAAAAGAACATTCCAGTGGTATAAAAGCGGTAAGATTAACATGGCTGATTTCTGGTGTTTCACAGTAGGAGAATAAGTTAGAAAAGTCACAAAGTAAACAGAGTCATTAAAAGAAAGTCATGTGCACCATAGGAAATTGTGTCTCTGGAGAGATACTATGAAAAGTTGTGAAATTTGAGAAAACTATAAGTTAGCTCCAAATTTGTTTCTTCACTGGGAGTGTCCACAAGTAAATATTTTCTTAAATGTCACCAAGATATTGGCTGTTGAAATACAAAGTGGTTTATCAGAAGATGCTCTGTGAATATGATAAGGACTTGTGGCAAAGCATCCATCTTTTTTAACTTCTAAGACCTCAGACTGGGCAGAAGCTATATACAAGCACTTAAAATAGCCAAAACATCAATTGTAAGATATAACAGAGGGCACCTGGGTGGCTTAGTCGTTGGTTAAGCGACTGCCTTCAGCTCAGGTCATGATCCCGGAGTCCCAAGATCGAGTCCCACATTGGGCTCCCAGCTCCACGGGGACTCTGCTTCTCCCTCTGACCTTCTCTTCTCTCACTCTCTCTCGCTCAAATAAATAAATAAAATATTTAAAAAATAGTAATAATAGCAGAATTTCTGGGAAAGAGAGTTCATATGCATAAAATTCATTGAATATTAAAAATACTGTAAATTACAGTTACCATTCATCTCTCAATTAACAGGAAAGAAATCATCTTGGAGTGAAACTCAACGAATGTAATCAGTGCTTTAAAGTCTTCAGCACAAAATCTAACCTCACTCAGCACAAGAGAATTCATACTGGAGAAAAACCCTATGATTGTAATCAGTGTGGGAAATCCTTTAGCAGTAGATCTTACCTTACTATTCATAAGAGAATACATAATGGGGAGAAACCCTATGAATGCAATGACTGTGGGAAAGCCTTCAATGATCCCTCTTCCCTTAGACTGCACGTGAGAATTCACACTGGAGAAAAACCCTATGAATGTAATCAGTGTTTTCATGTTTTTCGCACTAGTTGTAACCTCAAAAGCCACAAGAGAATTCATACAAGAGAGAATCACCACGAATGTAATCAATGTGGCAAGGCCTTCAGCACGAGGTCCTCCCTTACTGGGCACAATAGTATTCATACAGGGGAGAAACCTTATGAGTGCCACGATTGTGGGAAAGCCTTTAGGAAGAGCTCCTATCTGACACAGCACATGAGAACTCATACTGGGGAAAAACCCTACGAGTGTAATCAGTGTGGAAAATCCTTCAGCAGTAGCTTTTCTCTTACTGTGCACAAGAGAATTCATACTGGGGAGAAACCTTATGAATGCAGTAACTGTGGGAAAGCATTTAATAATCTCTCAGCTGTTAAGAAACACGTGAGAACTCACACTGGAGAAAAACCCTACGAATGTAATCATTGTGGAAAATCTTTCACCACCAACTCTTACCTTTCTGTGCACAAGAGAATACATAATAGGTGGATATGAATATAATAACTAGGAAAGCATTCATTGATTTCCCAATTCTCAGACAACTGATGGTAACTCACTAGATGTACGAGTTAGCTGTTGCTGCGTAACAAATTTCCCTCCAAAGCACAGTGGCTTCAGACAACATACATTAATTATCTCACAATTTCTGTAGGTCAGGAATTTGGAAACGGCTTAGCTGTGTAGTTCTGGCTCAGGATCTGTCACGAAGTGAGGTCAAGATGTGAGCTGGAGCAACACTCATCGGGGTCTTTAGTGCTGAAGAATCTACTTCCAAAATGGCTCACTCACATGTCTGGCAGGTTAATGCCAGTTGTTGGCAGGGAACCTTCATTACCTCACTCTCCACAGGGCTAAGTATCTTCATGGTGTAGCAACAGGTTCCTGCCAAAGCATTTGATCTATGGGAGCGCTAACACAGAAGCCACATTGTCTTTGTCACCCTGGCCTCAGAAGGACATATTATCTCTTCTCCTCGACTGTATGAGAAGTCGCTCACACAGTGTGGGAAGAAACTGCACAGGGTATGTATAGGAGGAGACAGATCATAAGGAACCATCTGAGAAGCTTGCCATGAAATCCATGAAGAAAAGCTTTTAGCGGACTCTTATTCTTTCAATCTAGTCTATGTGAAGTAGCCTTCAATAAGTCATGTTAATTCACTGTGGAGAGAAATGTGCGTGCAATCTTTGTGGTAAGCTTTCAACTCAGACTCATCCTAATGTGCGCAAAAGATTACTTACGGAGAGAACCCTGAGGAAGGCAGTAGCTGTAGGAAAGCCTTCGTGATATTTCTAGGGAGTCATGTGACAGTTCACATGACACTAAGGAGAAAACCTTACGAATATCGTCAGAACGCAAAAGCCATCAGGGACACCTATCACCAAGAGCACATGTGAGAAATCACGACCGAGGAATATTCATTGAAAGAATGTGGAAAATCCTGCAGCACAAGTGTTCACATTAGTGAGCCAAAGACAGGGAGATATTCTGAACACAGTTACTGTGGGAAAGCCTTGAATGTTCTCTCAGTTTCTGAGACGCATGAGGATTTATCCCAGAGAAAAGGTCCTGTTGAATGTCATCAGTCCTGGAAAGTCATTTTTCCACATTCCTTAGGAAACAGAATTCACTGCAGACACTTGTGAATCTAAAGACCAAGGGAATGCCTTGAATAATACCTCCTACATTAGGAAAAATACGAAGTTTTCTCTGGATGCAAAACTTGTGAGTGTATTAATTTTGAAAAATCTTTCAGTGATTCTTTGTTGATTTGTGAGAACTTACATTGCAGGCAAACCCTAGAAAAGTAACCACTATGAGGATGCCTCAGCTCTTTACTGAGTGGCCACAAAATAAACTGGGAATGGAAAGAATAAATAGTGAGTGTGAGATTACTTTTATCAGTGTCTCATCTTAAGATTGGGCCACCAGTTCGTTAGTTTTCAGTCTTTTGTTTTAGTACAAACATATACCTATAGCTGTACCCTAAAATAAGCCTTAAGTTATGTCCCATAGTTTTGTATGTAATACGTCTGCTATAATTTACTCTTTAAAAATATTAGTACATAGAATATCCAGAAGGGCATTTCTGAATATCTCTTGAGTGAATTCTTTTCTCATAGTGGAAATAATACTATATTTGTTATATACTTTTTCTAGTTTAAAGGCATTTTTGTCTGGTAAGTGGAGTTGATGATGCTGATTCTTTTTTATCTTTCTACTCTAGTATGGCATTTTGTTTAGCTTCTTTCCCAGTGTTCATTCTCCCCTACTTATTTACTTTCAAAATGTTTTTGTTGTTGTTCAAGTTGTCAATGGGCAGGATTGAAAATATTCAATCTACAAGGCTTCTTTGAAGCCCAGAGGGGTTGCTTTACTCTGCTAACCATGAGTAGTAGGTAGAAGTCACTGGGGAGAACATCATCTGGCTTGTTTGCCTCACCTATATCCTGTTCGTCTTACCCATTCTTTTTCTTGAAAGTGGACTCAAGGCCAAGAGTTGGAAGAGCTATATTTTGATCACGATGACAAAACCACAGTGTGGAAAAAAAAAATCACAATGCTACGGGCTTCTCCAAAACTTCTGATTGGCGGTATCATCTCAACAACTTGTTCCCAGACTTGTCCTTACATGATTAAAACTAACCTCTAACTGGTTGAAGCTAAAGTCCTTTTTTAGTTTGTTTTTGAGGTGCTGTTCTGTTCATGTCCAGCTAAATGCAATATCTAGCTAGCAAACCTATTAGTTGGTCACATTTTATAAGTGTTTCATGTTTCTTTGAAAATAATGTATATTTTCTAAGTTTTAGATGTAGAGTATGTGCCCATCAACTCAAGCTAATTGTGTTTTCAGATATAGTATGTACTTTGAGATTTTTGTCCTCAAATTTATTTAGTGATAGATATGTATTAAAGTCTTCTGCTATGGGTATGCATTAACACTTTTCTGTCATTTCTGTCATCTTTTTCTTTATGTATTTTGATGTACAAATACATGCAGGATTAGGTTTTTTCTTGTGAATTATTCCTTTTTATGTTGGATCATTTTTTTATACTGGGTTATTTCAGTACATTAATAAATGACTAAACATTTACATAGCCCTTCCTATAGATGAGGCACTCTTCTGAATACCTTATGGACGTTATTGTATACTCAATATAAGCTTAAGGAAATATGTACTAGTATCATCCCCATTTTACATTAGAGAAAACTAACATGGTAGTTTGCCTGTAACTTGCCTGAGCTCCCTGGCTAGTAAATGGTAGAGCCCAGGTTTGAACCCAGATAGTCCCTGCTCTTAACCACTGGTCTATCTATTGAGTATAATCTATATGTCAGGCACTGTTTAAGATACTGGTGTTCATAGCAATGTCTAGAACTCAAGTTTCGCTATTGAAGCACTTACATTCTAATGGGGGAAAAACAGATTATAGAAAAATCAAAACATGCTCTTATAAGTGTTGAGCAGAAAAGCAAAGCATTATAAAATAGTTAAAGGGGATTGGGATCTTGCCATTCTGTATAAAATAAAAAGAGAAAGCCTCTGAATTAAAAGACAGTTGGGCAGAGACCTTAATGAGTTGAAACAGTGAGTCATGAAGTTATGTGGCAAGGGCAGTCTTGGCATGTAAAGTCCCACAGCATAGAAGCCAATGAGACTGGAATAGAACAATTTGGGGATAGTGAACATGAGGTAGAAGATGTGGTCAGAGATGTGGTAGATCCTGCTCTTGTTGGGTTTTACCGGTCATATTAGGACTTTTTCCTAAACTTGGAATGAGTGGGCATGTCCGTCAGAGTCCCAACAGGAAACAACTGACACAGACAAGGACAGTTCGAGTAGAGTTTTCATAAAGGGGTTACTCACCAACTTGCGGACAGGATGTAGGAAAACCACAGGAAGTGGTCGGTACCTCGTAGCTGGTAAGGGGAGGGCTCTATTAACATCCCTAAGCCTGGAAGGGCAAGAGAGGAGAACAATTACTGAAATCCAGAGACAAGAGAAGAGAGAATTGCATTCCAGGAGCTGGGATGTCAAGGGTAGCATCCGGCCCCACACTCTACAAGAAATAACCAGAGCTAGACTTCACCTCCTTTCATCCTTCCGATTTCATGCCCACGCTCCCCATTGACCAAATCCAGCCAGAGGCCACGAAGCAAGGAAGCCCATTGACGAAGCTCATATTGGTTAACATTACTAGGTTCAGCAAGGTAGAAAAAGTGGGTCCATTGGGGCAAATGGAAGCTACCCAGAACCGTTCATACCTTCTGCTTCTTAGAATCTCCTTTTGTCAGTCAACTGGGTGGAAAGTTCATCTATCTGAATTCTATCAGCTACTGTACAGTCTTGGGTGTTGTCAAAGCACTGACGCTCCCACCTATAGTCTAGAAGGGTTGCCTTCACAAGTGTTCATATATGATGGGTCATGGGCTCTTGGAAGGAAAGCACAAAAATAATTAACCTAAAAGCCCTAGTTTCCAGAGGGGGGACACTAGCCAGCAAAGTAAGGGTCCCATTGAGCTTTATGATTACTGTGAGACCAGCACCTGAGGAAAGAAGTCACCCTGGCTTCTGGCGTAGGTGGTCCCGTGCCAGAGGATGTGGGGCTTCTGTTGTACAGTGAGGGCAGAGAAGACATTTATTACTCAGGTAATCCTTTGGGATGTCTCTCTCCCCAATTTTGTTGATTAATAAGTGTAGCAGCTGTATCCTGAGAAGGGCATGTTGACCAGATGTTCAGACTTCTCAGAGGTGAGGATCTGGAATCATCCCTTCAAGTAAGCCACCTAGTCCAGCAGAGATTGTGGTCCAGGATGTGGGGAATCTTGGATGGGATAATAGAAGTGTGATGATTAAGTATCCGTTGCCGGGCACCTGGGTGGCTCAGTCAGTTGAGGGCCTGCCCAACTCTTGATTTCAGGGTGGTGAGATCAAGTCCCATGTCGGGCTCTGCACTTAGCATGGAGTTGGCTTGTCGCTCTCCTTCCCCCTCTGCATCTCCCCTAACTTGCGTTCATTCTCTCTCCTTCTTTCTCTCTCTCTCAAATAAGATTTTTTTAAAAAACAGAGTATCAGTTGCAAAACCATGAAAAGCTGCTGTTGAGAGCTGTCTATAGTTTGTTCTACTGATCTTCCTCTTGAAAGTTTCTGCAAGCAAGGTGACCAACCAGAATCCTGTGTGCATTTACTTTTAAGAAGCAAGTGCGTCCAACTGGCATAAGTGTTGGGCCATAATGGGGACAGTGGTATATTTCTCAGATTCTTTTCAGGACTAAGTCACTCATTCCCCCAGCTGCCGGAAGTGTTCTAATGGCTTGTCCTGCCATTCTTTCTGGAATTCGCTTGGGCCAAAGGAGAGTGCCACACCTAAGTTCATGTCCACCCTCAAGGGGCAACCCAATTCCAATGACTAGTTCATATGAGGCATACAAATGCCCAATTCCCTTGCCTTGATTTGTGACACCCCTGAAGGGCCACCCCAGCTCCAGAACTTCCCATGGGATCAAATGTTACCTCCATTTTTAACTTTGATTAGAGTTCAGTCTCTTATTCTGCCCAATCTTGGTTCTCTTTAGACATAGTTACCTCAAACAAATGACAGACTTTTGTCCTAAAGTTTTATTTCTTCATCTGTAAAATAGAAACAATGGAATGCTTACTTTGTAGATTTGTATTAAGGATTCAGTTAGTTAACATATGTAAGGCATTTACGAGACTTCTGGTGTATAGGAAACATTTTATTTTTTATTATAAATTAATTAAAATTTACTGTAGGAATATACTGAGCAAGTATGTTGTAGGAATATAATGAGCAGGATAAGCCACACAAAGAGTAAATATTATATGAATCTATTTGTATGAATTTTAAGAACAGCAAAAAAAAATCTGATGGGAAAAAAATCAGAGTAGTGGTTCCATCTAAACTCAGGTTGTGGAGGTGAGGGATAAAGAGCAGGGATTGACTGAGATGTGACATGAGGGAACTTTATAAGGTGAAGAGAATGTTCCGTATCTCTATAGAAGTATAGATTACCTGAGTGTATGCATTTGTCACAACACATTAAACTGTACACTCAAGATAGTTTGAGTGTAGTTTTGATTTATTTTGCTAAGTGAAAGCAGCCAGATATGAAAAACCACTTATTCTATGATTGCATTGTATGGCATTTGGGAAAAGACAAAACTCTAGGGAAGTACAATAGATCAATGATGTTCAGGGGCAAGGAGTAAGAGAAAAGGATGAATGCAAAGGGGCAGCACAAAGGAATTTGGGAGTGATGGAATTGTTCTCTTGTGACTGTTGATTGATACACAACTCTATGCACTTGGCAAGAATTATAGAATTCTTGAACCTATAGAATTGTACACCATGAAGAGTGGATATTACTGTAAGTTAAAAAAAATAATCTGCCAGGTAGCAGAGGGAATGCAAAGTAGAATAAACTATAATGAACAAACCTAACTGTATCACAAGTGAATAACATAACCACAAGGAAGAAAACCAAATTTACTTTGGAAAGCTGTATTTTGACCAGATATGTAAGGCTGACTACAAAAAGAATTGTCCAGAAATCCTGCACTTGAGTTCAAAAATTTGTTTCTTACAATGTTGTGGATTAGTAATTATTTTCCATTAGAAAACTATTAGAAGCTATTTTATGTGTATACTTGGGTTGAACAAGTAAACATATTGTAGATCATGAAAGCCAGTTTCTTCTTACTGTCCAAGAGAAATGTTACAAACAAGAAAAGAGAGAAGACTAAAGACTGTGGTGTTGGATTCGATTGGAATTAGAAGTGGGTAATATGAATTCATGCTTTTTGTTAGACGGATGGATAGAGATTGTGTGTGTGTGTGTGTGTGTGTGTGTGTGTGTGTACACACATGTGCATAGGATAGGACACATTCATATATGTTCAAGGCCTCTCAGCTCAGAAGGCCGAGTAGCAATGACAGTCCAGTAGGAATGAGAATACTTATTGCCCAGCCAGATCTAGGTTTCTAAAAGACTATTCTTGAAGAAGAGGAGATAGGGGAGGAAGAAGAAGAATGAGGTTCTTGGAGAAATGAGGGCTGTCTTAGGGAATATAAAACCCAATCCTGAAATATCTTGAGTTTTTTCCAATGGAAAATAAAAATCGGAAAAGAAGTCGTCCCAAAAATCTGCCTAAAAATTTCCCTCAGATCCTTAAATAATACCTAAGCTGTGCGTGTGCAGGAGAAGACTCTAGGAGACTTCGAAGAGAGTAGCTATTGAAAGCTGAAGGTTGTACAGAAATTTCGGAACTTACACATGCCAGGAGTTGGGAGATTGGTTTTTTGACTCATCTGGAGTGGAATGACCCTGGTAAATTACATACATACATACATACATACATACGTAGTGGGTTTCAACTATGTCCCTAGAAATATCACCTTGAGACTAAGTACCATGCACTACAAGTAAGGACTGAAGTCAGGGCAAAACTGAAATATATCTATGCTTTTAGAAGCTAAAACATCCCTTATAGACTAGGTGATCCATTCATACTGTAACTTCTTGCCATAACAAAACCTAATCTTCAGAGGAAGGTACAATAACTAAGAGCTTTTATCGAGTATATTGTTCACAAGATCCAGCAAACAAGACTGCTAGACACGCAAAGCAGCAAGTTCTTTAAACTAGGACTATATGAATGAATAGAAGCAGACCCAGAGGCCAGATATTGGAGTTAGCAGACAAGGACTTCAGAATGACTGAATAATACATTAAGGAATATGAAAGAAGATGTGGAAAAATTGTAGAAAATGAAAGACAAGCTGCAAATCTTCAAAACAACCAAAGAAAAGACAAGTTGTTTTCAAAGGAACAACGGACTGAAATTTTTCCGAAAGAAACTGGAAGCAAGAAAATGATGACGTCCAAAGGCTTGAATGGGGGGGAAATATCAACTGTAAAATTCAATGGCCTAAGAAAAATATTCTTTGAAAATGCAGACAAACTGAAGATGTGTTCCAACAGGGGTTTTAAGAAACCAAAAGCTGAAATAATCAACAGTAGAACTGCACTTCAAGAAAAACTAGAGTGTTTTTAGGCTGGGGTGCCCATGTGGCTCAGTTAAGTGTCCAACTCTTGATTTTGGCTCAGGTCATGATCTCAGGGTCATGAGATTGAGCCCCATGCCGAGCCCCGCATGTCTGTCTGTCTGTCTGTCTGTCTCTCAAATAAGTAAACCTTTTAAAAAGAGTTTTGAGGCTGAAGGAAAATCAAATCATATGAAGACACGTAACTCCAAGAATCAAGATCAGCAGGAAACAAAATTAATTAAATATGAGTGAATATTGACTGTATCAAATAACGCTGTATACTTTTACTTTTGTGTAAGCCTAGACTTTTTCAAAACAAAATTCTTTTAAAAACACATTGAACTGATCCCCCAAAACTAGAGATCATGTAAGCCACTGCAGGAAATCTCCCAGGCCACCCCCAAAACTAGAGATCATGGGGAACCCCAGCAAGTGATGCTGACTCACAGTCTGCATCCAGCAATAGAGAGGATGGAAGAACTAGTAGAGGACCACCAGTCCCATTCAAAACTAGAGACAATAGGACCTCAAACCGCAACTGTCATCCCCAAACACAAATGATGGGATCTGAGTAAGCAAGACCTCCCACCCCCCAAAACCAGAAATCATAGGAACTCTAGCAAGCACCCCCCAAGTCGCTTTCAATTCTAGAAGTGACAGCAACCCCAACTCCTTCATCTGCTCCTCAACACTAAACAATGAAGAGCCTCAGTCCACTGACCACCCAGTTTATACCAATAATACTGACAAAGAGATACCCAGAAAGCGACTCTTCTTGTCCTCCCCTCACACTAGATAAAATGATCTATGTAAAAAGACCCCCCCAGGCCCCATCACTGGAGATAAGTGGGATCCCATGCAATTATCCCCCCTGATCCTCTCCCCAAATTAGAGATCATGGGATCTCCATCCAGTGCTCCCTCCCTGTCATGCCAACACTTGAAAAATGGCAGCCCCAGATAGGCAGTGACCTTGCAATCCCCCAACACCAGAGACAATAGGAGCCCAGCCTCATACTTCCCGGTTACCCCAACATCATGAGAGTTCCATCTGAGGACGGAAGCTTCAGCAGGTACTCCCTTATCCCTCCGAGATTGGAGAGGATGGAAACACCAAAAGCAACTTAAAATCCTCTACACACTAAAGGAGAAAGGAACGCCAGCCAATGTCACACCATTCTCACTCAAAACAAATCCCAGATGGCTTCCCTTGACTCCCTCACACTAGATACAGGAGTACTCCCAGCAAACAGTAACCTGTCTCCCCAAAGGCAAGCAATACCAGATTCAACAGGCAACCCTCCAGGTTCACCAACATAGATGTCAAGCTTTCCCAGGAAACTGCATCTCTCCCATTATCACAAAATAGAAGTTGGAAGAACAGTCGGCAAGCAGCACCTTTAACCAAACAAGGAGGGAAGCCCACAGTGCAAATCCCTCAAGTCTTCCCCAACATAAGATGACTGGCCCTGTGGTGACCCCTCCTTCATCCCAAACACAAGGAACAATCTGGACCCCAGCAGGAAATTTTCAGCCTTCTCCAGCAATACAGATATCTCTGTCCCCAGGCTATAGTGGATATATAAAGCCCCATCAAACCAAGTGTCCCCCCACCCCGGGGAACGTTGAGGACCCCAGCCTCAGAACAAGGAAGACAATCATAGTCCTGATAAGCCAGCAGATAGCCCAAGCTCCAAGCTCCCATTATTCAGGTGATAGGAACTCCGGAAGCAAAACTTCCAACATTTCCCACCCTAGCAGACCCTTCTTCTCTGCCTCATTTGCAGCTGACCTTCAGAACATCTACTCAAACGGGGCACTAGTGGGCAAGAAAGGCTGGAGCTGGGGTCAAGGCTGAGAGGGATAGAAGGGGAGAGGAATAAGAGAAAGTAAAGAGGGAAATGAGACCTCCCAAGTGGTTCCACCCCCACATAGAAGATTCATGAGGCTCCAAACAGCTACACTGAAACCAGGCTCTCAGGAGAAAATGAGCAGAATAAAAGAATTCTGCGCTGATGAAATGAGGTGGCCTAGAGAAGAGGTGGGTGCCTCGGCGAGCCTCCAAGATGGCCACCAAGTGTCCTTTCTGCCTGATATTCACACCCTGTGCAGTCTCCACCCACACTGAATCAGACATGGCCCAGGTGACAAACACAATGCTGCAGAAATGACAGTATGTCATATCTGAGACCGTGTCATAAGACACATTGGAGCTTCCTCCTCAGCCTCTAAAGTTGCTTCCTCTCCAGGGGAAGCCACCGCCATTCCGTGGAGATACTCAAGCAAGCCCAGGGAGATGTCCACGTGGAAAGGAACCAACTCAGCACCAAAGCGCGAGCCGTGCAATAAGCTACCTTGAAAGATCGCCCGGCCCCAATTTTTGAACTCTAATTGATTAATATGTGTGCTAAAATGTTTAGGGGGGAAATCTCCTGATGTCTGCAACTATTTCAAAATGCTTTTTTTTTTTTTATTAAGGTGGATCGATGGATGAGAGAGGAGGCATAGACGTAGCCAAGTGAGCGTAGTGAAATGTGGCAGAATCTGAATGGTAGAGTCTATTAATTCATTAGAACCGCCATTGGAAATACCACAGATTGAGTGGCTTAAACAACAGAAATTTACTGTCCCACAGTTCTGGAAGTCCAAGCTCAAGGTACCAGCGGAGCTGGTTTCTCCTGAAGCTTCTCCCCTTGGTCTGCAGATGACCACGCTCTTACAGCCTCTTTACGCGCTCATTTCTCTGACTGTGTGTGCTCCTGTCATCTCTTGGTATATGTTTTAATCTCCCTCTTTTAAGGACACTAGTCAGATTGAATCAGAGCCCACCCTAATGGTCTCATTTAAGTCTTAATTCTTGGGCACCTGGGTGGCTCAGGTCATGATCTCAGGGTCCTGGGATCGAGCCCCACATCGGGCTCTCTGCTCAGCAGGGAGCCTGCTTCCCCCTCTCTCTGCCTGCCTCTCTGCCTACTTGTTATCTCTCTCTCTCTCCCTCTGTCAAATAAATGGATAAAATCTTTAAAAAAATTTAAAATAAAATAAATCTTAATTCTTGAAAGGCCCAACCTCCGAATATAGTCATGTTATGAGGTACCAAGGACTTCAACATATGATCGTGAGGGGACAGAATTCAGTCCACAACACGAGTGCTCACGGTAAAATTCTTTCAAATTATTTCCATACTTGAAAATTTTTCTTAATAACCTGGGTGTGAGTGATGTACTAAGTCAGTAAAGGAAAAGTGGATTGTTTTTGAAAATCATGATGGAAACATGAGTTGGTCTGTGTAATCATATTTGATTCAAATATGAAAGTTGAAGCTATGAAAGTCCAGGGAAAAAAACAAGGCATAAATATTTTACATAAAGGAAAGATGGTCTTTTAAAACTATACACAAAACAAGAAAAACAAAAATATGTTTGATTTCATTTTTAAAAATCTGCATGGCAGGGCGCCTGGGTGGCTAAGTTGGTTAAGCATCTGCCTTTGGCTCAGGTCATGATCCCAGGGTCCTGGGGTGAAGCCCCACATTGGGCTTCCTGCTGGGTGGGAAGCCTGCTTCTCGACCTCTCCCACTCCCCCTGCTTGTGTTCCCTCTCTTGCTCTCTCTGTCAAATAAATAAATAAAATCTTTTAAAAATAAAAATTTAAAAAATCTGCCTGGCAACTACTAAAGGCAAAAAGGAAAAAAAGCAATTTTAAAAAAGAAGGTTGGCAACTCATCACCAAAAGCTAATTTATTAATATCAGAGAAATCCTGCCAACCAAAGAAAAAGATCAATGAAGATCTTGAAGAATAGGTAAATGCTGGAACAGAGCTCACAGAAAATATAGACTAGTCTCAACAGAAGAGATGATTCCCAACTAAACCCATCAAAAGAAAAATACAAAATAAAATACAGAGATTTCTTTTTTTTCGTGTATCAGATTGGGAACGTTCTTTTTTAAGTTTATTTTGTTAATAGCCAGGATGTAGGGAAAGTGGCACGCCCATACCACTGTGGCTGGGACGTGGATTCGAACCTGCGTCCACAGACACAAGCACCTGAACGGAAGGAGCGAGCCCCCCAGAGCCCAGGGCGGCGGGGAGAGGCGGAAAGAGCCGAACTGTGGCAGCGAAATCGGAGAAAGCCGAGGCCAGGCGGAGAGGCGGAGGGACGCGACGCTGCACGGAAAGAGCCGAAGATGGGCGGAAAGAGCCGAAGGTGAGCGGAAGGAACAGAGGTCCGGCGAAGGGCGGGGTCTGTGCGGCCGGGAAGGGAAGGAGGCGAGAAGTGGCGGAGGGAGCCGAGCCCAGGCCTCCCTGGGAAGGACGGAGAGACCCTGGGGGCAGAAAGACTAGAGGCTGGCGGCGCAGGAGCGCGAGGCGGAGGCGAGGGTGGCGGAGCAGCGGGCCGCCGTGCCGCGCGGGAGGAGCCCCGGAGGCCTTGCTGGCGCACCCCGCCCCTGCCCGCCGCCGGGGAAGGGGTGGTGGCCGCCGCCCCGCCGCAGCCGGTCTCCCTGCCGCCGCGCCGGCCCCGCAGCGCCTTCTCTCCCCCGGCCTGAGGGCTCCGGGCGCGATCGCTGGGCGGAGTCTGGCCCCCTTGCCCGCCAGTGGGGACAGATGGCCCTGGGCTGCAGCGGCTGACCCGCTCTGCCCTCGCGACCCAAACCGCGGGGAGGGCCCCCACCGGGGTGACTTGGACCCACGCCAGCCCAGGTGGGGGGCTGGGAAGAAAGCCCGGATCCAAGACGGAGGCAGGAGTGCAAAGTGTGGGCCCACTTCTGACCGTCTGTCCCATTCCAGCCCCAACGCAGGTTCAGCGAGGTGGCCGCCGCCTGTCCCCAACCTCTGCCTCTTTGGGCGCTTGCGGAGGGCTTCCTCAGTGTTTGCCCCGAGAGGGACCAGCGTTTGAATCCTTGGCCATGAGTTGGTTTTCCCTGTCCCTGCGCTGTTGACATTTGGGGCTGGGAAACTGCTTTGTGATGTTTGAGAGTGAGGTGGGAAACAAAGAAGAGGGATGATTACATTTCCTTACTACCTACAGCCCATTGGCAAGTGTTTTCTATGGAGACACTAGCAAATCGTGGATTTTACAGAGATCCTAAACCAAATGAAATGTAAGACCAGGGAACAAACAAGGCAACTGGAGAAATTGGAAAACTAACAAGACATTTGTTTTATGGGCAGGACTTATTTTAATTTTAGCATGTGATACGGTTGTTGTGTTCCTGTTCTAGAGATCCCTGTCCTTAGGAGATACTCAAAATGTTTACAGATAAAATCATACACTCAGGGACCTGCTGGACTTTCACCCAGAGGAATGGCATCCAAATCATTTATGAGTTGACAGTTTTTGCGGTAACATGATGGATCCATGGGAGCTGGGTTTTCTCTAATCTCTGCTTCTACAAAATTTTGAAAAATTTCAGGACAATATTTTAATATAGTATGATCAGTTTACTGTTCACATCACAATACTTAAGGGAAATTAAACATCACAAGTATATGAATCCCTCTGAACGTTTGTTTCTGATCCCTTTTCACTCTCTTTGCATCTAGAGATAAGCACTATCTAAAATCTAGAGCTTTCATTCTAATTTCACGGTCTGAATTCCTCATGCCCTCTGGACCATGAAATGCTCTTTTGTCATCCAGCCCCGAGGTCACTGATCTCAAGAAGCTAGTCATCCCAGGTGATCCAGAGTAATTTAATTAGTTATTTCTTCACTGATTGCCGTGAATTCACCCTTCTCCAAACTTAGTGCTGTGGCTGGCCCAGTTAGCTGCATGTTCAAGTAAGTTTCAAACTAGGTAAGTTTCAAATTACTGTTGCCTTCCCCACCCCCTACAGATACAACTGATCCTGCCTGAGATCCCCAGTCCTTTCCAATTTTACCAGGTAATTCTAATGTGCTGAGAAGCCTGAGACACTCTGAAATGAGAAAAAAAGTCCTTTATCTTGCAGTCAAAAAACTTGGAGTTCATGCAAAATAAATTCTGCTGTCCTAGCCCCTCCCGTAGCCATTGTGATACGCTTGGTCTGGGACATGTTCAGGCACCCCTAGCATCACAAACGTTCCAGGTGTGTTTCACACAAGCCAGGGTCCAGGACCACAGCAGCCCCCCCCCCCCCACCCCCAGCAGCTAGAGGAGTAGTTTCTCATCCTTGCCTTTCCTTTAGACCCTTGGGGTTTGTAAAATTCCTGCAGACCAGGCTGCATCCCGCATCAGCAGATGAGAAGGGCTAGGACTGGACACAGTTATCAGTGGTTGTAAACTGTCCAGGTGATTCTGATGTACCTCCAGGCTAAGAGCAATTAAATAGATCAGCTGGTGTTAATCACAATTAAAATCAGGTGATGCCAGATGATAAATCCGGATTCTCGCTCTCCCTCCGGGGGGTGCTGGTCTGCAACAGCCACAGCCTGCTTTACCTAAGCGTGGGAGGCCACATATCCAGGCTTTGGGGCAGGTTTTGGAAGGAAGAGGAATTCTGGATTCAGGCTCAGCAACCAGGAAGTAAGTGCTACAAGAGTCCCTCCTGAAGAGGGAGGCGAAGGGAGCATCAAGAAAAACCCTTCGAGGGCTCTCACCTCTAGTTATGTTGTCTCTGGCCGCGGGTACTCACTGCGCTGATGCCGATTTCTCTAAGGTTCTCCAAACCAGCACCCATATTGTCTACAGATTCCCACCCCCTTTCTTTACCCCGAGTCTCAGGTCAAACCGGCATATCTCTCACTGGGGAGGCTCCTCCTGACCTGTAACAGCACCACGGAGAAGTATTGCCAGCTTTAGGGTCTTAGGGCCAGGGAAGGGACCCACACGGTACTCACCGTCTTGGGGGTGGGTTAATTTAGGTTTGCAAGATGGCTACTTGGTATTGTGTGCGCTGTTATCTGTGAATTCATGCTGCTGTGGGCAGGGCCTGGGGTGCAGACAGCACAGAGTCCGTCCGCTCTCCTGAGGATGAGCGTGTGGCTGGTTTCCAGCTCAGAGCTACCCCGACTCTGCTGCGGGGCGTGGGGAGGGTAGGGATGGGGGTTGGGATGTGTGTGCGGACGCGCAGGCATTGAAGTTGCAATTGTTTGCGTGCAGGGAACAGCATAAGTGCATATGCAACTTTAGCAGGTGCTGCCAAGGAGTTTTGCAAAGTAAACCAAAATAGCCAATGACCCAATGGGTCCTATTGACTTAAGTTCTCACTGGCTGTTTATGAATGACCGGTTGCTCCTTCGCCTGGGCAGCACTTGGCATTGCTCTTTTACATTTTCGCTGAAGTGCTATGTATACAACCGTATCTCACTGTGGTTTTATTAGCATTTCCCTGAAGCTGAAGAGGTGAACATTTTCCCCCTTTTGACGATTTGTTTCTCCTCTTTTATGTAGTGCCTATTCAAGGCTTTGTGTGGGGTTTTTGTTTTTTTTTTTAAGATTTTTATTTATTTATTTGACAGAGAGAGAGGGGGAAGCAGACTTCCTGCTGAGCAGAAAGCTCGATGCGGGGCTCGATCCCAGGACCCTGAGACTATGACCTGAGCCGAAGGCAGAGGCTTTAACCCACTGAGCCACCCAGGCACCCCTGGGGTTTTTCTTTTACCCATTTTTTTTTTTTTTTTAGTTGTATTAGTCACCATACAGGATATCATTAGTTTTTGATGCAGTGTTCCAGGATTCCTTGTTTACATATAACACCCAGTGCTCCGTCCAATGCGTGCCCTCCTTAATACCCACCACCGGGCTCACCCATCCCCTCTACCCCCTCCCCTCTAAAACCCTCAGTTTTTCCCGGATCCCATAATTGCCGCCTCCTGATGGCACATGGGAGAAGAATGAGGCACAAACAAGTCAGCTGCAAGAGAGACGGAGCAGGGACGACAGTAGAAAAGACTGTCGCCCCAAGCAACTCCTCAGTCTCATATTTACTGGAAAGTAGGTAACAACCGACAAAGAAGCCGGAGTAGGTCACACATTGACCATGAGTCTTGTAGATAAGTAAGAAGAAAGGCAAAATATGTCTGGTCATGTAGTGCATGACCTACAGTGAGCAACCCCAAACAAAAGGGTTGTTTTTATTTAATTCTGACTAACTGCAGGTGCTCTCCGGGGAAGGGGAGACAACGGAAAAATGAAGCAGGCGGAGTCGTGCCCTGAGCGGGCGGGGCATCCCCAGCTGCTCGGCTTATATGGCCCTCGGCTTATATGGCTCGCGTATATGGCCCTCTCCCCCAGAGGCCTGCTGCTAGTACATGTTTTTATTAAGTCTATATCTACGCATGATTTAGTAACGAGTATAATGTCTCATAGGTTATATTTTAAACAGTACATTGTTCTGAGGGATGGTTACAATAATCTCTCATGGTTCGATTCCCCCTCCGATTTCCTCTTCTTCATTTTTCCCTTCCTTCCCCTGAGGTCCTCCGTGCTATTCCTTATGGTCCACAAATAAGGGAAACCACATGAAAATTGTCTTTCTCTGCTTGACTTATTTCACTCAGCATAATCCCCTCCAGTTCCATCCTGTTGATGCAAAAGTTGGGGATTCATCCTTTCTGATGGTGGTGTAATATTCCATTGTATATATGGACCACATCTACTTTCTAACGGGTTTTCAGAATATTTTCCCCAAATACGTTTATTTTATTTTTTCAGTGTTACAAGATTAATTGTTCCTGCACCACACCCAGTGCTCCATGCAGTATGTGCCCTCCTCAATACCCACCACCAGGCTCGCCCAACCCCCCACCATCCCCTCCAAAACCCTCAGCATGTTGCTTAGAGTCCACAGTCTCTCATGGTTCATCTCCCCCTCTGATTTCCCCCCATTCCTCCTTCCCTTCCTTCCCACAATGCCCTCCATGTTTTTCTTTATGCTCAGCATGTAAGCGAGACCATAAGGTAATTGGCTCTCTCTGCTTGACTTATTTCACTCCGCATAATCTCTTCCAGTCTC
>CM053603.1:4524940-4553416 GCA_028646535.1 Procyon lotor
AGCAGGAAGCCTGCTTCCCCCTCTCTCTCTGCCTGCCTCTCTGCCTGCTTGTGATCTCTCTCCTCTCTGTCAAATAAATAAATAAAATCTTAAAAAATAACAACAAAAAAAGAAATGCTTGACTCCGGGGAAAACAAAAATAAATAAATAAATAAATGCCTGACTTCATGGCGTCTGGGTGGCTCAGTTAGTTAAGTGTCCTGTTCTTGATTTCTGCTCAGTCACGATCTTGGGGTCATGAGACTGAGCCCTCTGTGGGCATCCAGGCTTAGCGGGGAGTCTGCTCCAGGTTTCCCCTCTCTCTTGGCCCCTCCCCCACGCCCGCATGCTCTCTCTCTTTCTCTAAAAATAAATAAATCTTAAAGAAATGCTTAACTTCTCTGAATAAAAATGCTTTCTTATTTTGTCTTCTGAAATATTTAATCCCTTTGATCCTTGTGTTTAATGCTTTGGTACACTGGGATGAATTCTCCGGAGGTTTTTTTTTTTTATTGCAGTAAATATGTATAACATAAAATTACTATTCGGCCATTCTAAGTGTACAATGCCATGGCATTAAGAACATTCACAGTGTTGTAGGGCCATCACCACTACCCATTTCCTGAGCATTTTTATCATCACAAACAGAAACTCTGTACCTGTTAAATGACTTTTTCTCCAACCAGCTTTCAGAAGGAAACTAACACTTTGCCATAGAGCTGATTTCAGACTTCTGACCTTCAGATTGCAACAGAATACATTTGTGTTGTTGTTGGTTTTTTTAAAGATTTTATTTATTTATTTGATAGAGAGAAAGGGGTCACAAGTAGGCAGAGGCAGGCAGAGAGAGAAGGGGAAGCAGGCTCCCTGCTGAGCAGAGAGCCCAATGCGAGGCTCTATCCCAGGACCCTGAAATCATGACCTGAGCTGAAGGCAGAGGCTTTAACCCACTGAGCCACCCAGGCACCCACATTCATGTTGTCTTAGGCAGCTAAGTTTGTAACATGTTACAACGACAATAGGAAACAAATACAGGACACATAGCTCAGTTTGGAATAATGATAACAACAATGCTTTCTGGATGTTTCTTTGGAAATATTACCTTTGTGTTTCAAGGAAACCCAAGGAGAGGCTGTCAGGTTTTGTTTCTGCGTCTGAAAGGCCTCTGGCCTGGAGCAGGCATCAGTGACCACCAGGAAAATAGCCCTAATAGGAAAATATTACCACGTGGCAGAGTGAGATGCACCCCTCTGGTACTGTGCCTGGACCTACCCAATCCCTGAAGTTTTTGTTGGGAGAGATCATTGCTTTTATCACTTGACCCTACTGAAGTTGAGAATCTTGCCTTATTACACCTGACAGCATGCATCCTTGCTAACTGAGTTTAAGTTTCTCAAATCTTCCCAAAATATAAACTAATATAATTGAATCAATTTTATAGATGAGGAAACTGTGTTTAGACTTGACATAAATTGTCAAAGACCACATAGCTATGTTTTAGTGGAAGTAGGATTCAAACCCAGCTGGTCTGATTTCAAAATTCTTACCCTTAACCATTTGATCTCTGGTTTCATATATTCAAAGTTGGCCAGGCTGTCTGGATTACACATTATTTCTCTCTGTCAGATTCCAGCAGTGTAAGCCCATAGCAGCTGACTCATTAATGGAAAGATAATACTCTAGAGATAAGTTTCCTCAAAGCCCCCATCATGTCCTTGTTCCTCAGACTATAAATAAAGGGGTTCATCATGGGAGTGACCACAGTGTACATCACTGATACTATTGCACTCTTCCTGGAGGAGTGTGTAGCTGAAGAACTAAGGTAAACCCCAAAACCTGTCCCATAGAACAAGGAAACAACTATTAAGTGTGACCCACAGATGGAAAATGCCTTATACTTTCCACCAGCTGATGGGATTTTCAGGACGGAGGAGACAATTCGAGTGTAAGAGACAATTATCCCAGAGAGAGGAATAACACCCAACAGGCTGGTCACTAAATACACAAGGATGTTATTGATGAGGATATCGGAACAGGCAAGCTTTAGAATATGAGCTAATTCACAGAAAAAGTGGGGAATTTCCAGGTCTGTGCAGAAAGAAAGCCGCAGCACCATCAAAGTGTGGAGAAGGGCATCCAGAACACTAATAAGGAAGGACAGCAGAACCAGCAGCCTACAGAGTTTAGGGTTCATGATGATATTGTACCTCAGTGGGTGACAAATGGCCACAAATCGATCAAAGGCCATCATGACCAGAATTCCGTTTTCCATCCCAGCAAAAGTCAGGACAAAGCAGATTTGGGTGAGGCAGTCTGTGTAACGGATAGATTTGCTCCATGTCTGCATGTTCACCAGCATATTTGGGATCGTTGTGGTGGTGAAACAGATGTCGATGAAAGACAGATTAGAGAGGAAGAAGTACATAGGGGTGTGGAGGTGGGAGTCATACGTAATGGCCAGGATGATGAGTAGGTTCCCAACCACAGAGACCAGGTACATAGACAAGAATAGGCAGAATAGAAGGGGCTCTAGCTCTGGATCTTCCGACAGTCCCAGGAGGAGGAATTCTAGAGTATCTGAGAGGTTTCCAGATTTCATGTTGCTGAAGGGTCTGATAGAAAAGATGCAAGTGACAAGAAAGCAAAACTTAAGAGAAACTTTCTTAAACATGCCTATCTTTTCTCCTGCTTCCCTCTCTCCCCTCTTTACCCCTCCTTTTCTCGCTTTGTGTTGCCCTCAACACTCTCCCCCGTACCATCCTGTCCCAAGTTTTTATTTTCTACCCATTCTTTGTCAAGTAGAGGTACTTCATAAGGAAAGAGGAATGACACATTGCCCTGTTAGGATGGCTGGGTGGACCAGTAGGTTACGTGTCTGCCTTTAGCTCAGGTCATGATTCCGGAGCCCCGAGATCGAGCCCCAAGTTGGGCTCCCTGCTCGGCGGGGAGTCTGTTTCTCCCTCCCCTCTGCTCCTTCCCCTGCTCATGCTCTCTCTGTGTCTCATGTCCTCTCTCAAATAAATAAGTGAAATCTTAAAAAAAAAAAAAAAAAAATGGAAAGAGGAGCAAGATGCTGGAGGAGCAGACCAAAATATCATCAGGTCCCAGGAGTTCAGTTAGATAGTTATCAAACCACTCTGAACACCTACAAACTCTACAGGAGCTAGAAGAGAAGAGCAGCAATTCTAGGAATAGAAAATCAACCACTTTCCGGAAGGTAGGACGAGCAGAGAAGTGAATCAGAAGGGATAGGAAGATAGACCGTGGGGGGAGGGGCCGGATCCCGGCCGCAGAGCACAAAACTGGAACTTTTAGAGTCTGCTCCACCGAGGGATGTCGCTCTAGAGACTAAGTGGGGGGTGGAGCCCTCACGGGGACAGTGTGGTCTCAGGACCCACGGGGACACAGAAAGACCAGGGGTGTTGGAGTGCGGCAGTGCTCCTAAGTATCGGAGTGAGGAAACAGGCTGGAGACAGAGCCAAGGAGGCGCTCTCAGCTCGGGCTTACCTCGAACCATGATGAGGCACAGTTGGACCACTACTCTTCAAGCAGGGACCCCACAAGGGGCAGCTCTGGAGAGACCCCTTCCTTCCTCCTCCGAGAGGAGCAGCGTGGGAGCGTACAGCAGGAGTCTGCTGGGTCTGGAAACTCCAAACGGGGCCGTGCACCAGACAGACATGCTCGGTCACAGCCGGGTGAGCTCAGAGCACGGCTGGAGGCCAGAGAGACAGGAGGGACTGACTGCTTTTCTCTGAGGGCCACACTGAGGATCAGGACCCCAAGCTCTCGACTCCTGCGGGCCGGAGACTAGGAGGCCGCCATCTTCATTCCCCGCCTCCAGGGCAGTACGGAAAGCGATCAGGGAACAAAAGCTCCCAAAACCAAAACCCCGCAGATGACTTAGCCCGGCCCCTGGCAAGGGCGGTGCAATTCCACCTCGGGCAAAGACATTTGAGAATCACTGCAACAGGTCCCTCCCCCAGAATATCAGCAAGAACACCTGGCCAAGATCAGGTTCCCTGATCAATGAGAACTGCAGAACTCCTGAGCTAAGAGTAACCAACACATAGAATTCTTGGCTTTTTCCCCATGATCCTTTAGTCTTTCAAAGTTACATTTTTTTTAATTTTATTTTTTTCTTATTTGATTTTTTAAATTTTCCTCTCTCCTATTTTAACGTTTTTTTAAATTATTTTCTCTTATCAATACCTTTTTAAAAAATCTTTTTAATTTTTCATTGTTATAGTCATACTTTATCCCTTCGTTGTATTTAACCTTATTTTTTTGTATATGTATAGGGTTTTTTTTTTCCCTTAAAAGTTTGCGATACAGGGCGCCTGGGTGGCTCAGTGGGTTAAGCCTCTGCCTTCGGCTCAGGTCATGATCTCAGGGTTCTGGGATCGAGCCCCACATCGGGCTCTCTGCCCAGCAGGGAGCCTGCTTTCTCCTCTCTCTTTGCCTGCCTCTCTGCCTACTTGTGATCTCTCTCTCTCTGTCAAATAAACAAATAAAATCTTTAAAAAAAAAAAAAGTTTGTGATACAATTTCTTTTAATAGATAAAAATATACCCTAAATCCAGCAAATGGCTTTGTTCTAGTCTCCAGCCTGATCACATTCTTTCCTCTTTTATTTTTCTTTTTTCAACCAACTTCTTATTTAATCAACTCCTTTTTTAGAATCTTTTTTAATTTTCATCTTTATAGGCATATTCCATCTCTCCATCATATTTGCCCTTATTTTTGTGTATATATAAGTTTCTCTTTGTTTAAAATTTTGGGAGGTAGTTTCTTCTAACAGACCAAAATACACCCAAAATCAAGTGTGTGGCTCTGTTCTATTCACCAACCTATTTATAGATATAGATATATAGATATAGATATTTCCCCCCTTTTCTGCCCCTTTCTTCTCCCCCTGATTTCAGGTTTCTTCTGATTTGGTTAGTGTCTATTTTTCTGGGGTCATTGCTACCCTTTTAGTATTTTGTTCTCTCATTTATCTGTTCTTATCTGGATAAAATGACAAGGTGGGAAAAACCACAAAAAAAAAAAAAAAAAAAAAAGAACAAGAGGCAGTACCAACAGATAAGGACCTAATCAATACAGGCATTAGTAATATGTCAGAACTAGAGTTCAGAATGACAATTATCAAGGTGCTAACTGGGCTCAAAAAAAGCATGGAAGATATTAGAGAATCCCTTTCTGGAGAAATAAATGAACTAAAATCTAATCAAGTTGAAATTTTAAAAAGCTATTAATGAGGTGCAATAAAAAAAGGAGGCTCTTGAGGTGCTTGGGTGGCTCAGTTGTTGGGTGTCTGCCTTTGGCTCAGGTCATGATCCCGGGGTCCTGGGATCAAGCCCTGTGTTGGGCTCCCTGCTCAGTGGGGAGCCTGCTGTTCCCTCTCCCACTCCCTGTGCTTGTATTTCCTTTCTTGCTGCTTCTCTCTCTGTCAAATAAATTAAAAATCTTAAAAAAAAAATGTTTTTTTAATGGAGGCTCTTACTGCTAGTATAAATGAAGCAGATATTTAAGTATGATATAGTGTCATATAGTGTCATGTCAAATGAAGGACACTATATCATACTTAAAGGGTTTGTCCAACAAGAAGATCTAACAATTTTAAATATCTATGCCCCTAAGATGGGAGCAGCCAATTATATAAACCAATTAATAATAAAATCAAAGAAACACATCAACAATAATACAATAATAGTAGGGGACGTTAACACCCCCTACTAACAGAAATGGACAGATCATCTAAGCAAAATATCAACAAGGAAATAAAGGCTTTAAATGACACACTGGAGGGGCGCCTGGGTGGCTCAGTGGGTTGGGGCCTCTGCCTTCGGCTCGGGACATGATCTTGGGGTCCTGGGATCAAGCCCCACATTGGGCTCTCTGCTCAGCAGGGACCCTGCTTCCTCCTCTCTCTCTCTGCCTGCCTCTCTGCCTACTTGTGATCTCTCTCTCTCTCTCTCTCTCTCACTGTGACAAATAAATAAATAAAATCTTAAAAAAAAAATGACACACTGGACCAGATGGACATCACAGATATATTTAGAACATTCCATCCCAAAACAACAGAATACACATTCTTCTCTAGTGCACATGGAACATTTTCCAGAATAGATCACACCCTGGGTCACAAATCAGGTCTCATCTGGTACCAGAAAACTGAGATCATTCTCTGCATATTTTCAGACCACAATGCCTTGAAACTAGAATTCAATCACAAGAAGAAAGTTGGAAAGAACTCAAATACATGGAGGCTAAAGAGCATCCTACTAAAGAATGAATGGTTCATCCAGGAAATTAAAGAAGAATTTTTAAAAATTCATGGAAACAAATGAAAATGAAAACACAACTGTTCAAAATCTTTGGGAAACAGCAAAGGCAGTCCTGAGAGGAAAGTATATAGCAATACAAGTCTTTCTCAAGAAACAAGAATGGTCTCAAGTACACATCCTAACCCTACACCTAAAGGAGCTAGAGAAAGAACAGCAGAGAAAGCCTACACCCAGCAGGAAAAGAGAAATAACAAAGATCAGAGCAGAAATCAATGAAATAGAAACCAAAAGGACAGTAGAACAAATCAACAAAACTAGGAGCTGGTTCTTTGAAAGAATTAATAAGATTGATAAGACCTGGGCCAGACTTATCAAAAAGAAAAGAAAAAGGACCCAAATTAATAAAATCATGAATGAAAGAGGAAAGATCACAACTAACACCAAAGAAATACAATTATAAGAACATGTGAAATGTGTAAGCCTGACGATTCACAGACATGTACCCTGGGGCAAATAATACATTATATGTTAATAAAAATTTTAAAAAAAGAAAAAAAAAAAAGAACATATTATGAGCAACTCTACACCAGCAAACTTGACAATCTGGAAGAAATTGATGCATTCCTAGAGACACATAAACTACCAAAACTGAACCAAGAAGAAATAGAAAACCTGAACAGACTCATAACCACTAAGGAGATTGAAGCAGTCATCAAAAATCTCCCAACAAAGCAAGAGCCCAGGGCCAGATGGCTTCCCAGGGGAATTCTACCAAACATTTAAAGAATTAGTACCTATTCTCCTGAAACTGTTCCAAAAAATAGAAATGGAAGGAAAACTTCCAAACTCATTTTATGAGGCAGCATTACTTAAATCCCAAAACCAGATGAAGACCCCATCAAAAGGGAGAATTACAGACCAATATCCTTGATGAACATGGATACAAAAATTCTCACCAAAATACTAGCCAATAGAATCCAACAGTATATTAAAAGGATTATTCACCAAGTGGGATTTATTCCTGGGCTGCAAGGTTGGTTCAATATCCACAAATCAATCAGTGTGATACCATACATTAATAAAAGGAAGAACAAGAACCATATGATCCACTAAATAGATGCTGAAAAAGCATGTGACAAAGTACAGCATCCTTTCTTGATCAAAACTCTTCACAGTATAGGCATAGAAGGTACATACCTTAATATCATCAAAGCCATCTATGAAAAACCCACAGTGAATATCATTCTCATTGGGGAAACCTGAGAGTTTTTCCCCTAAGGTCAGGAACATGGCAGGGATGTCCACTATTATCACCACTATTCAACTAGAATATTCAACTATTCAACTAGAAGTCCTAGCCTCAGAAATCAGACAACAAAAAGAAATAAAAGGCAACCAAATCAGCAAAGAAGAAGTCAAACTCTCACTCTTTGCACATGATAGGACACTTTATGTGGAAAACCAAAAGACTCCACCCCAAAACTGCTAGAACTCATACAGGAATTCAGTAAAGGGTCAGGATATAAAATCAATGCACAGAAGTTAGTTGGATTTCTACACACCAGCAGCAAGACAGAAGAAAGAGAAATTAAAGAGCAATCCTATTTATAATTGCACCCCAAACTATAAAATACCTTGGAATAAACCTAACCAAAGAGACAAAGAATCTGTACTCAGAAAACTATAAAGTACTCATGAAAGAAATTGAGGAAAACACAAAGAAATGGAAAAACGTTCCATGCTTATGGCATGGAAGAACAAATATTGTGAAAATGTCTATGTTACCTAGAGTAAGCTACACACTTAATTCAATCCCTATCAAAATACCATCAGCTTTTTTCAAAGAAATGGAACAAATAATCCTAAAATTTATATGGAACCAGAAAAGACCCTGAATAGCCTGAGGAATGTTGAAAAAGAAAATCAAAGTTGGTGGCACCACAATTCCAGACTTTAAGCTCTATTACAAAGCTGTAATCATCAAGACTGTATGGTACTGGCACAAAAACAGACATATAGATCAATGGAACACAATAGAGAGCCCAGAAATGGACTCTCAACTCTATGGTCAACTAATCTTCAATAAAACAGGAAAGAACGTCCAATGGAAAGAAAGATAGTTTCTTCAACAGACGGTGTTGGGAAAATTGGACAGCCACATGCTGAAGAATGAAAATGGACCATATCCTTATACCACACACAAAAAATAGACTCAAAATAGATGAAAGACCTCAATGTGAGACAGGAATCCATCAAAATCCTTGAGGAGAACACCGGCAAGCATCTTCTTCAACCTCTGCTGCAGCAACTTCTTACTAGACACATTACCAAAGGCAAGGAAAACAAGGGCAAAAATGAACTATTGGGACTTCATCAAGATCAAAAGCTTTTGCACAGCAAAGGAAACAGTCAACAAAACCAAAAGACAACTGACAGAATGGGAGAAGATATTCACAAATGACATATCAGATAAAGGGCTAGTATCCAAAATCTATAAAGAACTTATCAAACTCAACACCCAAAAAACAAATACTCCAACCAAGAAATGGGCATAAACAGACATTTCTGCAAAGAGGACATCCAAATGGCCAACAGAGACACGAGAAAGTGCTGAACATCACTTGGCATCAGGGAAATACAAACCAAAACCACAGTGAGATACCACCTCACACCAGTCAGAATGGCTAAAATTAACAAGTCAGGAAACAACAGATGTTGGCGAGGATGTAGAGAAAGGGAAACCCTCCTACATTGTTGGTGGGAATGCAAGCTGGTGCAGCCACTCTGGAAACCAGTATGGAGGGTCCTCAAAAAGTTGAAAATAGAGGTACCCTACGACCCAGCAATCATACTTCTGGTTATTTACCCTAAAGATATGAATGTAGTGATCTGAAGGGACATGTGCACCTGAATGTTTATAGCAGCAATGTCCACAAGAGCCAAACTATAAAATAGTTGTGAGCCTAGATGTCCATCAACAGATGAATGGATAAAGAAGACGTGGTATATATATATACAATGGAATACTACGCAGCCATCAAGAGAAATGAAATCTTGCCATTTGGAATGACATGGATGAAACTAGAGAGCATTATGCTAAGCGAAATAAGTCAATCAGAGAAAGACAATTATCATATGATCTCTCTGATGTGAGGAATTTGAGAGGCAGGGCAGGGGGTTGTGGTGGGTATGGAAGGAAAAAAATGAAACAAGATAGGATCAGGAGGAAGACAAACCATAAGAGACTCTCGATCTCACGAAATAAACCGAGGGTGACTGGGGGGTGGGGAAGTAGTGATAGGGTGGCTGGGTTATGGACATTGGGGAGGGTATGTGCTACGGTGAGTGCTGTGAAATGTGTAAGCCTGATGATTCATAAACTTGTACCCCTGGGGCAAATAATACATTGTATGTTAATTTAAAAAATGCCTGCAAGTCAGTAATTCTAGAATAAAATTATTGAGGCTGTATTCTAGAATACAGTTTGAGAAAATACAGCCTATGGGCAAGATCCAGTAAATAAAGGCTTATTAGAACACAGTTGTTCATTTCCTTCTCATCCATGGCAGCTTATAAGCTACATCTGAGTTGAGTACTTTTGAGAGGCCATATGGCCCACAAAATCTAAAATATTTACCATCTGGCTCCTTACTGAAACAGTCTGTTTACCTCTAGTCTGGAAGCCTGATTAGATTTAGGTTCAGTTTTTGGCAAACACTTTTAAATATTTTCATGAGGATGCACATACTCTCTTGCTTCTTGTAATAATTATCACTTTGATCCAGTAATTCATCAGGAGTTACAAAATGCTGACATTCTAGTTCTTTCATTTACTGGCTAAAATACTTTGATAAAGAGGAACTTTCCCTAATCATACAAGTGGTCACCTGAGGGTTGCATTCTTGCAAGGTAGGATACATCTTGATTCTTGTATTCATCCTTTGTTAAAATAATAAAATGGCTTTCAGCATGATACACAATGTTCATCTTCAGACAATGTGCCAGCTTTGGCCATTCCTCAACTTGCCTCCTGAGCCCTTCTGAAACAAACCTTACAACTTCAGGTCTCCCTTAAGGTCAGTATGAAAGTTGTTCTATACTCATCAATGCCTTGGTCTTCTGTATCCCATGCCTATGCTCCCGTGCCTGTTGGCATGTTCTGGCTAACATCAAAAGAGCCCATCTGGATGCCTGGGTGGCTCAGTCAGTTAAGCATTTGCCTTCAGCTCAGGTCATGATCCCAGGGTCCCGGGATCAAGTCCCACGTCGGGTTCCTTGCTCAGCAGGAAGCCTGCTTCTCCCTTTCTCTCTGCCTGCTGCTCCCCTGCTTGTGTTCTCTCTTGTTCTCTGACAAATAAATAAAATCTTAAAAAAAAAACAAAAAAACAGAGCCCATCTGCAGGACCTAAGTCAAACTCAGAAAATGCTGCTGGCTCAAAAAAAGGCTTGTATGAATCAGTCACAAGTTAGACACGTGTGCATATATGGGTATAATTAACAGACACTAGGCACAGGGGTTCTGCTCCACAGTCACTCAGGGACACAGGCTGCTGGCGACCTCACAGTCTTGTAACTGTATCATTTGGAACATGTGGCCTTGCTAGTCATGACTGTGGTGGATTTAAAATGTTTGCAAATTGCCTGATTCTTTCCCTCAAGGAGGGAAACACAAGTAGGCTGGGAAAATATGTTGCTGCAATTTTCTCTCTATTATTTGAAGGCTAAATGTCCCTCTCTGAAGCTAGACTGCAGCTCTTCTTTTCTATAACAGAAGAGCAGGAGGACATATAAAGGGTCTTAATCAAATAAAATTTTTAAGTGTGTCATTCTCATAAGCCTAGAAAGTTATCTCTTAATTAGCTAACTCTGATATCAAGGCCACTGAACACTTGAGCCCCCAGAAAGCATAGTGGACAGAGAGAAGGAAATAGAAGCAAATACACCAAGGGGCGCCCAGGTGACTCAGTTGGTCCAGCATCTGCCTTCCGCTCAGGTCATGATCTCAGATTCCTGGGATTGAGCCCCACATCAGGCTCCCTACAGGGAGGCTGCTTCTCCCTCACCCTCTGCCCCTCCATCCCCATGCTCTCTCTCTCTCTCAGTCTCTCAAATAAATAAAATCTTCAAAAAAGAAGCAAATACACCTAGATGATTACACTTTCAGGGTGATGTGGGACTTAAAGTAATAAACACAAAATGTTTGACAGGACCCATGCAAATAGTAACACTTCGGCGCGGTTTATCCAATTATGGTCTATGTTCAGGAGAAAATAAAATCACACTCAATTTTAGAAGTTCCTTACCTCTTCCTCACTGGTATTTTCTCTTTTCCAGTTAACACTCTTTAATCACATAATGATGAGGTAAAAGTGGAAAAAAGATAAAAGAAAGAAAACAAGAAAGGGAGGGGGGATAATTAATTCCAAAAATATTCAAATGTTAGAGTCAAGCTCTGTGCTTAGATTAATAGTCTGGACAGAAATATTTACCCTTTTACTTCCTTAATACATACCCCATAATGTGTTTCTCTCCCGTCATTTTTCCTTCCTTGCTGCAGTTTTATTTATTTATTTGTTTGTTTGTTTGTTTGTTTGACACAGAGAGAGAGAGATCACAAGTAGGCAGAGAGGCAGGCAGAGAGAGAAAGGGAAGCAGGCTCCCTGCTGAGCAGAGAGCCTGATGTGGGGCTCGATCCCAGGACCCTGAGATCATGACCTGAGCTGAAGGCAGAGGCTTTAACCCACTGAGCCACCCAGGCGCCCCCTTACTACAGTTTCTGAAAGTGAAATTAAGCCTCTTTATCCAGTAGCATAGGTCCCTCTTATTTTTGTCTTAACCCATATCTTTCATTTATATCATAGACAATATAAAAATGTTAATTTTTTTAAAGAAATTTATTTATTTATTTGGGAGAGAAAGGTCACAAGAACGTGGGCAGGGGGTAGGGGGGGAGGTAGAGGGAGAAGCAGACTCCCTGATGGGGCAGGGAGCCCAATGTGGGACTTGATCCCAGGACCCAAGCCAATGGCAGATGCTTAACCGACTGAGCACCCCTAAAAATGTTATCTTAAAAGTTCTCATCACGGGGCGCCTGGATGGCTCAGTGGGTTAAAGCCTCTGCCTTCGGCTCAGGTCATGATCTCGGGGTCCTGGGATCGAGCCCCACATCGGGCTCTCTGCTCGGCGGGGAGCCTGCTTCCCCCTCCCCCTCCCCTCCCCCCCTTCCTCTGCCTACTTGTGATCTCTCTCTGTCAAATAAATAAATAAATTTTTTAAAAAAAAAAAAGTTCTCATCACAAGAAAAAAATGTGTGACCATGTTTGGTGATGGATGTTACTGAAACTTATTCTGGTAATCATTTTGCAATATTTACATATATCGAGTCATTATGTTGTACACCTAAAACTATAGCAATGTTATAACTTAAATGAAAGAAAATGTTAAGAGTAACCCATAGATCACACCCTCCTTCCTGATATTCCTGGTTTGGCCACCTCAGCCCCTGGTTCAGAGGAGGAGTCCCACGTGGACCTACTTGGGACCAGCTCCAAGCCTCTCGTATCCCATCTGGCTTAACCAGATTCCTGAGAGATTTATCATGATGCCCCCAAAAGTGGCAACAGGGGATGGAATGGGCTGGCAGTGTCTAAGCATCTGCCTACCATTCCCATGAAGGAATTTCTGTAACAGTAACTCAAATATATCATAGAATCACAAGATGTGTACAGTGAGCCCACTAATGTGAGCCCTTTGCTTCATAAATTGAGGCCCTGAGCAGAATTAACTCTTTTCCTGGAGAAAGACAAGGGATCATAAAAACTATTTAGTGATAAGGCTTGAACACAGACACTCCTTGTGGTTTAGTCATGAATCTCCCAATTGTAACATGGATCTGTGACATGAGAAGGTCCCTGAACCTCTCTGAGCAGATTCAATTTTCTCATTTTTTTTAAAGATTTTGTCAGAGAAAGGGGGGTGCGTGTGCACACAAGCAGGGGGAGTAGCAGGCTGAGGGAGAAGCAGGCACCCCGCTGAGCAGAGAGCCCGATGCAAAGGACTTGATCCCAGGACCCTGGTATCATGACCTGAGCCAAAGGCAGATGCTTAACCGACTGAGCCACCCAGGTGTCCCAATTTTCTCATTTTTATAATGAGAACTACTATAAAAAAATATACAGGGGCGCCTGGGTGGCTCAGTCGTTAAGCGGCTGCCTTCAGCCCAGGTCAGATCCCAGGGGCCTGGGATCGAGCCCCGCATCGGGCTCCCTGCTCTGCAGGAAGCCTGCTTCTTCCGCTGCCATTCCCTCTGCTTGTGTTCCCTCTCTCGCTGTGTTTCTCGCTCTCAAATAAATAAAAATCTTAAAAAAAAAAAAATATACAAAGGCATTGCAGGAATAAAAAATTAATAAATGAAAAACACCAAGCACCGTGAGGACTTACAGACTTTTCCTATCACTTTTGGTTTTAGCAGTGGACAGTCCTAATGCCTAGAAGGGAAGCTGAGAGTGAGACAGCGAAAGAGGCAAGGGAAGGCACTCCAAGATTATCTTAGGGCTGAAAAGTATGTACTCAAATGGTGGCAGGTACTGAGGAGGGCACGTATTGCATGGAGCACTGGGTGTGGTGCATGAACAGTAAATCCTGGAATACTGAAAAAATAAAATAAATTTTTTTAATTTTAAAAAATTAATAAGTAACATTAAAGTTGGTGCTCTACCCAAAGAACCATTAAAAAAAATCCCCACTGGGAGCCCTCAGTATAATGAAATAGAGAAAAGAAATAACCTAACAAACATAAGTATGGGAATACATACCTAAGTTATGGCACAGTCATGGTACACCATGTTATTTAAATATTTTATACTATTGTATCATCCTTAATTTTTTTAAATGTTATGTTTTAAATATGCAAAATCTAAGTATTTGCATTACTTCTCACTGTATAAAATTAGACCAAAAACTAAAAAGGAGAAAAGCAATTTATATGATAGGTATAATATGATGAAATTTATGTAATTGTAAATACTCCTTAAAATAATCATTTCATGTTTTATGTTCAATTTAAGTGTCCCAACAATGACAACGTTGGGATATCCCTTCATAACAATGAAGAGCTTAAGCCCACCAGCTGGCATGATAAAATTTGATATTGTGTCAAGCTTGCCCCAGTTTTTTTAATAAAACAATGCAGATCGCTTTTAAGCCCCAGCATATTCATATACAGTCTCAATACTGACCTTCCTTCTGAGGATAAACATGATACTGAACTTTACATGTATCATTCCTCTGGAATGTTTCACATGAGTAATGATATAGCCATAAACATTCTATGCTTATGTTACATTATGTTACAAGCTCGTATGTTATACATTGTATATTATTCAATTCAACAACTTTTTTTGGCTTTACACTGTCTTATCTGTATTTATCAAGATAGACACAAGATCAGACTTACTAATTTTAACGTACATTCTCACATCAGTGGGCATTTGGGTGAATTACAATTTTTTTCTATAGCAGAGATTTATCAGACATGTTCACATGTACTAATAGTGTTAAACGACCCATGGCAAATACCCACCAGAGTGGTTCCAGAGTGGTAACCACTTGGGATGGGGGAGGGGAATAACAACAGAGGATTTGTCCATGATGATATGGTTATTCTTGTTTAAAAGCAAAGAAAGGCTTTTCTCTGTGAAATTTGGATCTGATACTGTTTAAAATATAATGATTGGGGTGCCTGGGTGGCTCAGTTGTTAAGCATCTGCCTTCAGCTCAAGTCATGATCCCAGGGTCCTGGGATCCAGCCCTGCATCAGGCTCCCTGTTCAGCGGGAAGCCTGCTTCTCCCTCTCCCACTCCCCCTGCTTGTGTTCCCTCTCTCGCTGTGTCTCTGTCAAAAAAAATAATAAAATCTTTTTAAAAAATAAAACGATAATATATAGTGTATAATACTCTATTTTAAACACTTTATTTATTTGACAGAGAGAGATCACAAGCAGGCAGAGAGGCAGGCGGAGAGAGAGGGGGAAGCAGGCTCCCCGCTGAGCAGAGAGCCCGATGCAGGGCCCGATCCCAGGACCCCGAGACCATGACCCAAGCCTAAGGCAGAGGTTTTAACCCACTGAGCCACCCAGATGGTCCTATAATACTCTATTTAAAAAAAAAAAATGTCTGAAGCTAATATGGCCAAAATATCAACATTAATTCTGGAAAGTACTGTGCCATCAGAATGGTTTAAATATTCTGCATTTTCTTTGGGGTTTTTCAGAGAAAGACTAGAAAGGTAGACTAATGGGTCTCAACCTTCTCTCTCAAGGTCCTTACAGTTAAAAGAGGTAGACAAGACTTGAGTTCTCTGAGGATAAAAGCTAGAACCAGATATGGGAAAACTGAGAAGCCCAACTCACCCATCCTAGTCCCATTCACAGACCCCCAAAATGAGGGAAACCAATGAATTGTAGAATCATCTCTCCAATTTCTTTTTCTTTTTTTTTTTTTAAGATTTTATTTATTTGGCGGAGAAAAAGAGAGCACCAGCAGGGGGAAGAGTAGAGGAAGAAGCAAATGCCCCACTGAGCAGGGAGCCCAACGCAGGACTCAATCCCAGGACCCTGAGACCATGACCTAAGCTGAAGTCAGATGCTTAACTGACTGAGCCATGCATGCGCCCCTGTCTGTCCAATTTCTGAACGTGCTAATTCATGTTCAGGTGGGGAAAAAGTCCCTGGATTTAAAAAGCAGAATAAGAGTGGGAAATGGAAGCTGACTCCAAACTCAATATAGCATCATCCTACCGAACTTCCTTTTACCTCTTAGATGTCCTCCAGACAGGCTGATTTAAAAACAAAAACAAAAACAAAAACACGGTTCGACTTCTCACAGCATTTAGCAGGGCACATCAGATTACCTTGAAGTGATCAATGAGTAATTCACCTTTCCTCTAGATATTGAAGGGCAGAGATGGGAAATCTGTCCCCCGAAAAGACAGAGGGACCAAGGCAACTGAGCTCCACAGCAAGAGGGTTCATCTCATGAACATTGCTTTGAGAAGAGGGGTTACAGGTAGACTCTAGTCTCTGTGGTCCTGGGAGCTCAATTTCCAAAGCTCCTCATTAGCCAAATATGTGCTGTCATTTCTTCCCCCAAGGCATTTCAAATCCTTGAGGAGAACAGCTCCTAGATAGGATGCGTGGATGACCAGATTTCCCAACCCTGAGAGGACAGGTGTGCATCAATTCTCTCCCCATTGGTTTCCTCTCCTCTCCAGGCAGGGAATCTCATTCTTGGATTTCTTGAGTCTGACCTTAAGAGAACCGATGAGCTTCTCATTAGACCAATTCCCAGCTTTATCTGAGACAGAGATTATCACTGGAAAGTGGTGTTTAAGAGACCAGGGATACAGAGCATGTATAATGGGATCATCTCCACAAAGTCACTCTCAAGAAATTTTTCTTTAACCGAAGTCCCTTCATGAGTGAAATAAGTACTATAACACCTGGTGGTGGGTATTAAGGAGGGCACGTATTGCATAGAACACTGGGTGTGGTGCATAAACAATCTTGGAACACTGAAAAAATAAAATAAAAAGTGAACTTGAAGGGGTGAAAAAAAAGACTGCATGCAAAGAAACCAATTTACTAGTTTCATGGGAAGGCTTTTGGAGGTTGTCTGGAAAACAGAAATCAAAACCAGCAATCTTAGAGATCACACACAAAAAAGCACTAACTAGAAAGCGCAGGTAACAAAGTAATTGCATTAACACTGGGAAACTGAGGGATATACAGGACTGTGCAAAGTTTTCTAGTAAGTGCAAAAATGGTTCCAAATGTTTTTAAAAACTTAAAAATTAAAATATGATCCTAGGACATACACATCAAAATGAATATGGTCCTAGGACATACACATCAAAATGGCCAAAATGAATAAGACAGTGTAAAATATTACCAAGAGAGCAGACATACATATTGGAAAAACTACTTCATAAAACTGTGGGGTACTATTGAATAAATGTGACCATGTGTATTCCCTATAACCCAGAAACTGCACTCCTCAAATATACACCCTACAAAAAATAAGTACAACTGTGAACTAAAACATGTACAAGAATGTTCATGGCAGAACTACTTATAAAATGCCCCAACTAGAGGGATCCTGGGTGGCTCAGTCACTTACACACATGCCTTCAGCCCAGGTCATGATCTCGGGGTCCTGGGATTGAGCCCCGCATCAAGCTCTCTGCTCAGTGGGGAGTCTGCTTCTCCCTCTCCCTTTGTCCCTCCCCCAGCTTCTGCTCTCCGTCACTCTCTCAAATAAATAAAATCTTTAAAAAAAAAATACTCCAACTATGAACAACCCAGATGTCCAGAACAGTTTAATGAATTGTGCATGTTCATAAAATGGGAAGCTATATATCAATGATAATAAAATTCTGCTAAAGAACATATAGATGGTTCTCACAAAGAGTGTTGAGCAGAATCCAGGTACAATGATAACATATCAGGTAGAAGAGTGCATATAACTCTGTAAACATACTAAAACCCATGGTATTTTACATTTCAACATGTAAATTATATCTCAATAAAGCTGTTAAAAATGCATGATTCTATGTGGACTCTAAGCAACAAACTGAGGGTTTTGGAGGGGTGGGGGTGGGGGGTTGGGCGAGCCTGGTGGTGGGTATTGAGGAGGGCATGTGTTGCATGGAGCACTGGGTGTGGTGCATGAACAATTAATCTTGTAACACTGAAAAAACGTATTTGGGGGGGAAAAATGCATGATTCTAGGGCCACCTGGCCAGGTTAGTGGAACATGCAACTCTTGATCTCGGGTTGTGAGTTGGTGTATAGATTACTTTAAAAAAAATCTTTTTAAAAAAATGCATTGAACTCAGAGTACACATGTTCTGGTGGCAAGAATTAGGGTGATTAGTGAGTGAAAAGGGAATGTCAATAATGTTCAACTCCTTGACCAGTCTAAGTAATTATAGATAACCTCCATCCAGCTACCCCAGGAGCAATTCAATTTTTTAATTACATATATAAATTTTTAAAAACCTGACATAGGTTATATTGGTGACACATTTGTGAATAAAACCTCCCCCCCCCACACACACACACACTGTAAACATGGTGGCTTAAAACATTAGGCATTTATTTTTTTCAACAAGTCTGGAAGACACTAGAAAGTTTTTACTTTCAGTACCAAGTGGTCACGTATCTAGGAGAGGAATAAAGGACTTATTACAGTCATTGCTTAACTTGTATTTCTCCCACAGATTTTTTAGAGGGTTTCTTCCACTCTTTACATCCAGTTCTCTGCAGTTAGCATTTGCTTGTATGCCTTCAAGATAGAGAGTTGACTGAAAACTACTACTGTACATGGACATTACTCAGAGCTTTATCCAGCATGAGTGTTCTTCTGATGCCGCCGAAGGGACGACAGCTTACTGAAAGCACGCCCACAGACGTTGCATTGATAGGGCTTTTCTCCAGTATGGACTCTCTTATGCACAGTAAGATTACACCTTACGCTAAAGGTTTTCCCACATTGATCACACTCGTAGGGTTTCTCTCCAGTGTGAGTTCTTATGTGTATTGTAAGGGACACATGCCTCCTAAAAGCTTTTTCACACTCACCACACTTGAAGGGTTTCTTTTCCCTGGTGTGCTTTTTCATATGTCTCCTATGAGATAAGAAACCACTGAAGGCTTTCCCACATTCCTTACATTCATATTGTTTCATTCTCACGTGAACTTTCTTGTGCAAAGTGAGGAAAGATTTCACTCTGAAGGCTTTCCCACACTGATTACATGCAAAGGGTTTCTCTCCAGTGTGTATTCTCACGTGTTCTTTAAGGCATGAGTGATCCCTGAAGGCTTTCCCACAGTCATTGCAAGTACATGGTCTCTCTCCAGCATGCATTTTCTTGTGCACATTAAGATTACAGCTCATTCTAAAAGTTTTCCCACACTGATCACACTTGTAAGGTTTTTCTCCAGTATGTATCCGCAGGTGTGTCTTCAGGGCTGATGGACTACTTAAAGCTTTTCCACAGTGGCTACACTCAAAAGACTTCTCACCAGTGTGGACTCTCCTATGTCTTGTAAGGTATGAAAGAATACTGAAGGTTTTCCCACAATCACTGCAGGCATGAGGCTTCTCTTTGGTATGTATTATCTTGTGCGTGGTGAGCCTAGAACTCCTACTGAAGGTTTTGCTACACTGATCACATTTGTAGGGTTTGTCCCTTGAATGGATTCCTTCATGTTGTCTGAGAAGTGAAGTATCTCTGAAGGTTTTTCCACAGTCACGGCATTCATAGGGCTTCTCCCCAGTGTGAATTCTCTTGTGTCGTGTAAGATAAGACTTTGAACTGTAGGCTTTCCCACACTGGTTACACTTAAAAGGTTTTTCTCCACTGTGGGTTCTCAAGTGCAATGCAACGGATGAGTGTTTCAGTAATACTTTACCACACTGGCTACACTGAAAAGATTTCTCTCTAATGCAAGTTTTTTCACGCTTAAAATACAAAATTGAACTTGAGACTTTCCTAGAGTCAGTGCATTCATAGGATTTCTCTCTTGTATGTGGTCTCTTGTGCACAGCTAAGAAAGAACTCCTGATGAAGGTATTTTTATCATTTTTACAGTCATTGGATTTTTCCCCAGAAAGAATGTTCTCATGTGGGTTAAGGTGTAAACAATCTCTGAGGGTTTTCCCAAGATGAAGGCATTGATGGGGATTCTCGCCGGGATGAATTCTCTGATTCTGAGTAATGCTAGATTTCATGCTCAAGGCAATTTTATTCTGTTCAATGGATCTTCCTCCATGAGTTTGCTTCTATTATTTAAAATTAGTTACAATCACAAGATTTATCACATTATATTGATTATCTCCCCCCACATAAATTTTGACATGTTTAAACACACATTTCATTAAAATTAGAGCTTACCTAACATTTCCTTAGTGAATATACACAGTTCCTATCTGAGTTTATTAGCTCAAATAAGATGAATCTTATACCACATGGCTCTCATCAGGGTCTCTTCAGAGTTTTAACATACAAATGCTTTGGAGCGAATGTTTTTAACATTTAATATCTAACATCCATTATGAAAATAATTGCTTTGGGGATTCTCTGCAACAATTTTTGGAGCTAGTGGGTAAGTCTCCGTCAAATTCATGATATTTAGAGAATTTCCTGTTTCCTATTGGTAAAATGAGTGCCTCAAATTGCCCCCTTAGTTCATGTGTTCCTTTTCTATTATATGGAATTCTGGACTTCTAACAGAGAGCAAGAAATTATCATTTCAAATCCTACCTTCTTGCCACTGAGTGCTTCCTTCTCCAAAATATCTTGCTTATGTTGTGATTGTTTGGTTTTAAGGAGAATCATCCCATCTGAACAAATTGGGGGGAAAGTAAGTATTTGTCAATATGCTGACAAAAGCAGGTAAATCCCATGCCCAGTCTGAAACAAACAGGAAACAACCTTGAGTATGAAATGGTGGGATAATAAGGACAAAACACCCATGTGGATTTCTCTTCAAACAGACCCTAAACTTAGGAAGACAATGTGCAAGAAAATGTATTTTGATCAAAAGAATGAAATTTACATCTTTTAGTGTTAATAAGCAAAGGTTGTAGATAGATATAGATATAGACATAGGTACATACGTGCAAAATGGGAAGAATTAGTGATTCTAAATGTAAATATTAAAGCACAAGACAGGTCTTTCAGAGCATAGGAAAGTATGAAAGACATAAGGAGAAGGAAGGGAAAAATGAAGGAGGGAAATCAGAGGGGGAGACAAACCATGAGAGACTATGGATGCTAGGAAACAAACTGAGGGTCTCAGAGGGGAGGGAGTGGGGGGATGGACAGGCCTGGTAATGGGTATTAAGAAGGGCATGTATTGGGGCGCCTGGGTGGCTCAGTCGTTGAGCGTCTGCCTTCGGCTCAGGTCATGATCTCAGGGTCCTGGGATCGAGACCCGCATCGGGCTCTCTGCTCAGCGGGGAGCCTGCTTCTCCCGCTACCATTCCCTCTGCTTGTGTTCCCTCTCTCACTGTGTTTCTCTCTGTCAAATAAATAAAATCTTTAAAAAAAAAAAAAGGGCATGTATTACACGGAGCACTGGGTGTTACACACAACCAATGAATCGTGGAACACTACATCAAAAACTAATGTCTGATGACTAACATAACATAATAAAAAAAAAAAAGTATGAAAAGATAGGTTAAGAGCCAAACACTAGGGAATTCTGAAAGTACATAAATAAGCTCACGCCAAATGGTCTCTGCTTTCTATTCAAATTTAAAGCGTATTTTTTTAAGATCCCTGTTTGACTCTTCATAACGTATCTCTTCCTCATCCCCACCAGATGTGGTACAAAACATTCATATATGCCCGTGGCTCACTTGAACAGATATCTTGGTGATTTCCTGTCTCTGTTTTCATTTCCTCTTCCTGTTCCATCTGGGCGATCAGAATGGGTTTGCTGAGCTGCTTTTCTATAATGGGGAACAATGCACATGAGAGAAGCATGTAGTGTACAACAAAACAACTGTGGCTTTAGGAACAGCAAAATGATTATGACAAATTTCTAACAGACAAAACAAAAGTAAAGCACTTGGGAGATCAGCTTTCATAACGATAGAATGAGGACCCTGTTTAACTCCTCTCCCCCACTAAAACAACAAATAATGGGCAAAACAAGTAGAATCAATCAATTCGGACTCTCGCAATTAACCAAAGACACAGAACAAATGTAAAGTTGTCTATCCAAGAAAAATCATTGAACCTTGGTAAGAAAAAAAGGGTCTTTGACATTTTCACTTCAGATTATTTCTATTCTTCCTCTCTCCTTAGCTCGATGGCCTAGTAGCCAAAAGCCAGCAGCCTTGTAATCAACAAAGGGACTGGAGCACTGTGAAAATAACCACCCCCAGAACAGTAAATATTATTTTTCTAAATTACTTATAGCTATTGAGAAGAGTGATATCATTATTTTTACATTTTTATACACCTCATTAATATATGGCTCAAAAGAAGATCACTGGATTCTTATATCCACTTTTGCATACAGTGCATTTTCTATGCTGTTCTGGTTGAAGATATGAAGAAAATCTAGACTCACGCAGTTAAGTAGTTTGAAAGATGAGGAATATATTAAGTCTTTAAAAATCAGTGTGGATATTCTTTGATAAAGCATCAAAACTCAAGTGGAGATTCAGTAAAATCTGAAACCATATCAATGAGTCCTTTGTACTCTTACATTAAAATCTACTGTATGTCTATATATATAAAATCTATCATGAATACATATATATATTAATATAGCTATAGATAATTATATTATTAGTCTAAGCTTGCAGATCCCTAGAAAATCTACATCCTCAGATATCGTGGCTAATGGATTTTAGTCAGAGTTCAGCTTAGCAGAAAAAAAGCTCTTATCCCCAAGGCATCACCTGGGGGACTTTGGTCCCAAGTCATGTAGCAACATAGTAAAAGGTTGACTTTTAGACCCAAGCAGGAAGTAAAAAATAACTGGTCTTATAAGTTGCTTGAAGCTTAAAGGCATGACTTCTTACATAGATCTACTTGGCAAGAGATGAAGAGACATAGTTAAGGCATTTAAGAAAATGATACTAATCAATGTTGGACTACTCAAGTTACAATGACCAGGAAACCAGGCTTAAAAATTAAAATAAAAATTAAAAATTAAAGGGCCTACTTTTTTAAGTAGGCTCTATGCCATGTGTGGTGCCCAATACAGTGCTTGAACTCACAACCCTAAGATCAAGACCTGAGCTGAGATGAAAAGTAGGACACTTAACTGACTGAGCCACCCAAGTGCCCCCAAATAGGCACTTTTTAATATACACAATGAATCATGGAACACTACATCAAAAACTAATGATGTACTGTAAGGTGACTAACATAACATAATTTTAAAAAATTAAAAAGAAGTAAAAGAAAAAAGTTAGGAGAAAACTCTGGCTAAATATTACAGGGAATATATAATCTGTGGAATTCAGCTAGGAAGGTCACTAAACAACAAGCACCAACAAGAAAACAACAATAAACCTTGATGGCAAAGACATCTGATACTAGAGTTGGTAAAATATATTCTCTGAAATGTCATTTTCATGTGTCTGTTACATCAACATGGATGGAACTGGAAGATATGCTGAGTGAACTAAGTCAATCAGAAAGGTGATTATCATATGGTTTCACTTATATGTGGAAGATAAGAAATAGTTCAGTGGATCATAGGGGAAATGGAGCAGAAACTGAATGGGTAGAAACAAGAGGAAGAAAAACCATGAGAGACTCTTAACTATAGGAAACAAACTGAGGGTTGCTGGATGGAAGATGGTTGAAGAACGGGGTAACTGAGTGATGTGCATTAAGGAGGGCATGTGATATGAGCACCGGGTATTATATTCAACTGATAAATTACTGAACCCATCCGAAATCAATGATGTACTACTATATGTTGGCTAATTGAATATGGAGGACATTGGGAGAAGAAAAGGAAGGGTGAACTGGGAGAAATCAGAGGGGGAGATGAATCACGAGAGACTGTGGACTCTGAGAAACAAAATGAGGGATTTGGAGGTGTGGTGGGTGGAGGGATGGGTGAGCCTGGTGGTGGTTATTAAGGAGGGCATGTATTGCCTGGAGCACTGGGTGTGGTGCATAAACAATGCATCTTGGAACACTTAAAAAATAAAATTAAATTAAAAAAATAAAAATACCAAAACAAAACAGTTACATACAAGGGAAACCCTATAAGGCTATCAGCTGATTTTTCAGCAGAAACCTCACACGCCAGAAGGGAGTGGTATGTTATATTCAAAGTGCTGGAAGGGGAAAAAAAAAACTGCAACCAAGAATACTTTACCCAGCAGAGCTGTCATTCAGAATATAAGATAAAGAGTTTCCTGGAAAAAGAAGTTAAAGGAATTTATCTCCAAAAAACCAGTCTTACAAGAAATGTTAAAGGGAATCCTTTGAGTGGAAAGGAAAGGCCATAATCTGAAGTAGTAAAACTATAAAAAGAAAAAATTTCACAGGTACATTCAAACGTAATAAAAGTAGATTAATCACTTATAAAGCTAGCATGGAGGTTAAAGCACAAAAGCAGTAAAATTAATTATACCTACAAAAATCAGTCAAGAGGGGCACCTGGGTGGCTCAATCAGTTAAGCATCTACCTTCAGTTCAGGTCATGATCTCAGGGTCCTGGGATCGAGCTCTGCATCAGGCTTCCTGTCCAGTGAGCAGTCTGCTTTTGCTTCTCCCTATTCCTCTGCCCCTCACCCTCCCCCTGCTCATTCTCTCTCTCTCTCTCTCTCTCCTTCTCCTCTCCCTCTCTCTCTCTCTCTCTCTCTCCCTCTCTTTCCCTCTCTCAAATAAGTAAATCTTAAAAAAAAAAAAATCAGGACAAGGGATTCACAAAAATGAAAGGATATAAAGTATGACATCATATACATAAAAGTGTGGGGGGGTAAAAATTTAGTACTTTTAGAAATGGGTTCATGGAGTACCTGTGTGGCTCATTAAGCCTTTGGCTCAGGTCATGATCCTGGGGTCCTGGGATCAAGTCCCACACCAACTCCCTGCTCGGTGGGGAGCCTTCTCCCTCTCCCACTCCCCCTACTTGTGTTCCCTGTCTCACTGTATCTCTGTCTAATAAATAAATAAAATCTTAAAAAAAAAAAAAAAGAAATGGGTTCAAGCTTAGGAGACCAACCTAATATGTATAGGACATTATATATAAGTTTACATGTGGTAATCACAAATCAAAAACCTTTAATAGATACCTTTAATAGATACCCTAAAAATAAAGAGAAAGGGATTCAAGCATATCAGTAAAGAAAGCCACAAAATCACAAGGGAAGAGAGCAAGAGAAAAAAGGAACAGAGAACTACAAAAGCAACCATAAAACAAGTAAAAAGTGGCAATAAGTACATACCTATTGATAATAACTATGAATGTAAATGGACTAAACACTCCAAAAGATGGTACTGAATGGATAAAAAAAAAAGCATGTTTACATGTAAACATGCTTTTTTTTTTTTTGCTGTCTACAAAACAATCATTTCAGACTTAAAGACACATGCAGATAGAAAGTAAAGGGATGGAAAAACATTTACAGTACAAATGAAAGTGAAAAGAAAGCTGAAGTACCAATACTTACATGGAACAAAATAAGACTTTAAAACAAAGACTGTAGTAAGAGACAAGGACATTACATCATCATAAAGGGAACAACCCAATGAGAAGACATAATAATTGTAAATATGCGTCCAACTTGGGAGCACCCAAGTACATAAAAACTATAAAAAACAGAGGAAATTGATACTAACACAAAGATAGCAAAGAATCAACAAGAAGGGTGCCTGGGTGGCTCAGTTGGTTAAGCGTCTGCCTTTGGCTGTGGTCATGATCCTAGGGTTCTGGGATGAGTCCCACATCGGGCTGCCTGCTCAGCGGGAAGTCAGCTTCTCCCTCTGACCCTCCCCCTTGCTCATGCCCTCTCTCTCTCACATAAAAATAAATAAAATTTTTAAAAATTTTTTAAAAAAGAAAGTCAACAAGGAAACCATGGATTTGAATGACACGCTGGACCAGATGCATCTAACAGAAATTCAGAACATTCCATCCCAAGGCAGCAGAATACACATTCTTTTCAAGTTCACACAAAACATTCTACAGAAGATTATCATGTTAGATCACAAGGTCACAAGTATCAATAAATACAAAACGACTGAAAACATATCACGCATCTTTTTTAACCACAATAGCATAGAATTAGAAATAAACTACATGAAAAAAAAATCTGGAAGGAATACAAATACATAGAGCTTTAAACAACATGTTATTAAATAATGAATGGGTCGACCAGGAAATCAAAGAGAAGTTTAAAAATACATGGAAACAAATGAAAATGAAATCACAATTGTCCAAAATCTTTGGCATGCAGCAGAAACTTTTCTAAAAAGAAAGACTATAGCAATACAGGTGTACCTCAAGAAGTGTGAAAAATCTCAAAATTAACAACCTAACCTTCCACCTAAAGGAGCTACAGAAAGAACAAAGCCCAAATCCGGTATAAGGAAGGAAATAATGAAGATTAGAAAAAAAAATGCAATTGAGGCTAAGAAACAATAGAACAGATCAGTGAAACCAGGAATTAGTTCTTTGGCAATATCAACAAAATCACACTCATCAAAAGAGGGAGGACTCAAAATCATAAATGAAGGAAGAGAAATATCAACCAACACCACAGAAATACAAAGGATTATAAGAGATTATAAAAAGTTTTATGTGCCAACGAACTGGGCAACCTAGAAGAAATGGATAAATTCCTAGAAACATAACCTCCCAAAACTGAATCAGGAAGAAATAGAATTTTTGAACAGACCAATTACTAATAATGAATTGAATCTGTTAGACAAAACAAAAAACCAAAAAACTCCCAACAAAAGTCAAAGACCAGATACCTTCACAGGTGTATTCTACCAAACATTTAAAGAAGAATTAATACTTATTCATGTCTAAACTATTCCAAAAAATGAGAAAGGAAATTTTCCAAATTCATTCTACAAGGGGCTCCTGGATGCTCAGTCAGTTAAGCACCTGCCTTGGGCTTAGGTCATGATCCCAGGGTATTGGCAAATGGTGTTTGCAAAACTGGACAGCAACATGCAAAAGGATGAAACTGGATCACTTTCTCACATCATACATAAAAATAAACTTAAATGGATTAAAGACCTAAATGTGAAACCTATAGACAGTAATTTCTTTGGCATTAGCTGTAGAAACATTTTTCTAAATACAAGTCTTTGGCAAGGGAAACAAAAACAACATTAAATCATTGGTACTACATACAACAAAATAAAAAGCTTTTTCACAGTAATGTAAACAATCAACCAAAAGAAAACTTACTAAATGGGAGAAGATATTTGCAAATAAGGTATCCAATAAGGGGTTAATATTCAAAATATATGAAACTTATACAACACCAAAAAGATATTCCAATTAAAAAGTGGCCAAGAAGATATGAATAGACATTTTTCCAAAGATATCCAGATGCCAATAGACACATGAAAAGATGCTCAACATCATTCATCACAGAAACGCAATTCAAAACCACCAGTGAGCTATCACCTCCTACCAGTCAGAACAGCTAAAATCAGAAACACAAAAAATAAGCATTGGTAAGGATGTGCAGAAAAAGGAACCCTCTTGCATGCACTGTTGGTGGGAGCAAACTGGTGCAGCCATTGTGGAAAACAATATGGAGGCTCCTCAAAAAATTTAAATTAGAATTACCATATGATCCAGTAATTCCACTACTGGGTATTTACCCAAAGAAAACGGTAACACTAATTCAAAAAGATATCTCTACCCCTGTTTATCGCAGCCTTATTTACAACAGCAGAAATATGGAAGCAACCCACGTGTCCATCAGCAGTTGAATGTATAAATAAGACGTAGTACATATATGATGGAATATTATTCATCCATCAAAAAAGAATAAAATCTTGCAACAACATGGATAGATCTAGAGTGTAACATGAAGTCAGCTGGAGAAAAAGACAGTATGATCTCAACCACATATGGAATTTAACAAAACAAACCAACAAGGGAAAAAAAAAGAGACAAACAAACAAAACAAATTTGTAACTATAGAAAACATACTATGGAGAACAAACCTCCTGAAAAAGGTGAAGGAGATTAAGCATATTCATATCTTGATGAGCACTAAGTAATGTATAAAACGGTTGAATTGAGAGATCAGGACTGGCTGGGATTGTGAAAGGATCAACATGCCTTTGGCTAGAGATTTTCTACACCTGTCCTTGGAAGAGGAAAAGAAAAAACATAAAAAGAAACGGCTAGTTCAGAGCCCAAGTTCCTATTTTATGGATGTAAAATGTCCAGGTTGCGACAAGAGTACCATGGTTTTCAGCCTTGCTCAGATGGTGGTTCTTTGTGTAGGCTGTTCAACAGTGTTGTGCCAGGCAACGGGAGGAAAGGCCAGACTCACAGAGGGGTGTTCATTTAGAAGAAAGCAACACTAATGATCCAAACAACCTCTTGAATTTGTGTTCTATCACAGAAAGCTTTATCAGTTCAGTAATTCCATTAATCTACCAAGATAAGGGCACCAGGGTGGCTCAGTCGATA
>CM053603.1:4553516-4569194 GCA_028646535.1 Procyon lotor
CATTTAGAAGAAAGCAACACTAATGATCCAAACAACCTCTTGAATTTGTGTTCTATCACAGAAAGCTTTATCAGTTCAGTAATTCCATTAATCTACCAAGATAAGGGCACCAGGGTGGCTCAGTCGATAAGCGTCTGCCTTTGGGCTCGGGTCATGATACCAGGGTCCTGGGATCGAGCCCCACATCGGGCTCCCTGCTCAGCAGGAAGCCTGCTTCTCCCGCTACCATTCCCTCTGCTTGTGTTCCCTCTCTCACTGTGTTTCTCTCTGTCAAATAAATAAAATCTTTAAAAAAAAAAATCTACCAAGATAATGTAATTATGTTTAATTTTGTAAGGTTTACAACAGTGATCTCCTATTTTGGTGTCAGTTTTTCAATAACGTTTTGAGTATGAAAAAATAAAAATTAAAAAAAAAAACAGTTGAATCATTCTATTGTACACCTGAGACTGATGTAACACTGTTATGTTAATTATACTTTTAAATTTTTAATTAAAAATATATTAAAATAAAGACCTCTATGGATGAAAGGACATCCCATGTTCATAGATTGTAATAATTAATATTGCTACGGTGACCAAACTCCGCAGATTGATCTACAGATTCAATGTGGCTTTTATCAAAATCCCACCTAAATGCTTTCCAAAAATTGACAAACTCAGCCTAAAATTCATATGAAAATGCATAGTTAAAGCAATCTCAAAAAAGCGAAACAAAGTTGGAAAACTCACACTTATCAATTCAAATCTTACTACGAAGTTACAACAGTAATCAATAGTACTGGTATAAGGATGAAATAGAAACCATTGGCATAGAATTGAGAGTCCAGAAAACTGAAAAAGTGGATTAAAATTAAACTTTTCCACCACAAATGATACCACCAAGAAAGTAAAAAAAAAAGGCAACACACAGAATGTAAGAAAAGATTTGCATATCATGTATCTGATAAGGGATCTGTATTCCAAATATATAAAGAACATCCACAACTCAACAGAAAAAAATGGCAGTCCAATTCTTAAATGGGCAAAGAATTTTTTTTAAGATGTATTTATTTGAGAGAGAGAGAACACACATGAGTGGGCAGAGGAAAAGGGAGAGAATCTCAAGCAGGCTCTCTTCTGAGCACTGAGCCCTCTTAAGATCAAGCCCTGAGTAGAAATCAAGAGTCAGACTTGTAACCAACTGAGCCACCCAGGCACCCCAAGTGGGCAAAGGATTTAAAGGGACATTTCTCCAAAGAAGATATACAAATGCCCAATAAGCACAAGAAATGTTGCTCAATATCATCAGTTACTAAGGAAATGCAAACCAAAACCACAATGGGATACCTTTTTGCAAACATTAGGATACCTATAAACAAAAAAAGACAGTTTTAAGTGCTGGCAAGAATGTGGAGATTTTGGAACATTTATACATTCCTGGAGAGAATGTATAATAATACAGCCAATTTGGAAAACTGTTTGGCAGTTCCTCAAAATGTTAAGGGTAGAGTTATCAAATGGCCCAGCAATTCCACTCCTAGGCATATACCCAAGATAAATGAAAACATATGTCCACACAAAAACTTGCGTTGTGAGAATGCTTAATAGCAGCACTATTCATAGCAGCAAGTGCCAAAAATCCAAATGTCCATCAGCTAATGAATGGATAAACAAAATGGTATGTCTATACAAGGAGTATTATTCAGCAATAAGTAATTATTAAGTGCTATAAATGCTACAACATGAATAAACCTAGAAAACATTATGCTATGTGGAAGAAACCAGTCACAAAAGACCACATGTGGTATGATTCCATTCATATGAATATTCAGAAGAGGCAAGTCTATAGAAATGGAAAGTAGATTCATTGTGGCCAGGTTCTAGAGAACAAGGAGGAATGAAATGCCCTGTAGGCAGGGCAATGAGAATGTTCTAGAATTAGATAGTGGTGATGGTGGCACAACTCTGAATATACTAAAAAAAAAAAAAAAAAAGACATACAGACACATAAACCATTGCTTTGTATTCTCTAAATGGCTAAACTATGGTAGGTGTGTTATACCTTAAAACAAGCTATTTTTCTTAAAAGTAGAAATCTACTGGATTTTTACCTACAAGAAACCAACAGGAATATTCATGTAAACCACAAGGTACTTGGGGCTTATTCACCCCAGAAATCCATGCTCAAACTCGGTAAATAAACGAAGGGACCGTCAGCCTTACCCAGAGATGCCAAGTTTCTATAGATCTCCAACATCACGTCTCTGTACAGTTTTCTCTGATGTGAATTCAACAACACCCATTCCTCCTGGGTGAAGTCCATGGCCACATCCTCAAAGGTTACTGAGTTCTAAAATATCAACACATTTGCCATCAGCAACCAACCCCACCAACCAACATTCTTGGGAAGAGTCATGACGACTTCACTGGGGATGAAAGACTCCTTTCATAGTATTTCAAGATCCTAGAACCCAGTCCTCTTCCCTCTTACTCTTAAGGATCTCACTCGGTCTCAAGAATTTAAAGCGTCTCTAACACATGAGATGCATCTCTCCACTTCTAGCCTGGGAGTTTTTGCAGTCTTATTCTTTCTATCTCCGGGATCCAACGCAGACCCAAACACATTGCAAGAAAAATACTTGCTAAATAAGTACATTTCCCCCCACAGAATGACCATGTATTTTATATCCGTTTATGTTCCCTAACATCACTAAGTAGAAAAGATGCCTGAAAAAAATTATAAATAGTAGGGTAGTGGAGTGATTTTGTTGGAAATCCCTGAACCACCATCAGGTCTCAAGATAAAATATGGGTTATAAGGCTCCCGTGAAAATTAATAAAGGGAAACCTCACTGAAATGGAACCAGCTGGCCAGCAGGGGGAGCTCTCACCCCCCCCACCAGGGGTCATTGCAGACCCACCAGGAAGAGACTTTGCAAGTCCTTACTTACTTTAGCTACTACTTACTACCCCAGGGGGAGGAAGAAAGGTTTTCTCCTCATTAGGCAACAGCCCAGGGAATTAGAGAATGCCGCAACTCAGCCAATGGAAATCCATAATACACTGAATTCCCAATTGATTCAACAGATGGACAGCCTTCCAACTCCCTCCTTTCCTCCGTAAAAAAAGGTTCCTCTCCTTTGTTCTCTAGATTTGCCTATAGTTTCACTGTAGCTTGATTGTCCCAAATTGTAATTCTCTGCTATTCCTGAATTAACCCATTTCTGCTGGTAAAAAAACTCTGACAAGTTTTATTTTTAAGGTTAACACTGTGCAGAGTATGGGCAGGAAACACATTCATTCCAGGGTAGAAATGTATTTTAGGAGAAAATTTACCTGTAATGCAGAACAGATGTTTTCCACCTTTGTGATCCTCTCATGGGCATCAGCAGGGTCTAGAACAAGCAAAGATAGAAGACAAGGTGATGTGAGAATCTAGGCACATCCAGTATTGTCAACACTCACAAGCCTAGAAAATGTCCGTTATCAACTGGGTCATCCATACATATATACACACACCCACAGAGCATATTAGACAGAGCAACCTAACCCCCCCCCCCCCGCGAGCTAGAAAATAGGGCACCTTGATACCCATGAGGAATGGATTTAGTTTCCATTTTCTTAGGGAGGGAAATTGAAACTCAGAATGGTAAAGTTGTGATCTTTCCCAGCTTTATAAAACGGGATGGATGGAATAATGAAGTGCCACCTCTAAATAGTCTTCCCTCTCTCCCCACCACGCACAGATGCCTTTCCTCCAAAATTCCAAAGACCGTTGAATAATACAGAACAAATTCTGGTGCCCCCAAGGGTTTGTAGAGTTCCATAGCATCTCCTAATGTTAACCTCTCCTTCCCAGTCTTCTTCCATGGCTACTCAGCTTTCTTTCTTCTTCTTAGGGGGAAAGGCCACTTGAATTCTAGTCAAGTGCATCTACCCTAGGAACTTACCGGACACAGCAGACAGATGTGTGGCTGCCATTTTGCAAGACTCTTGAGTAAATACACCCAGGATGCCCCTCTTCTTGCTTCTCTGGTCCACTGCAGGCAGGGCTCTGAAATGAAGAAGCATTAACAAGAGAATTTGCAAGCTTTCTGTTTCTCCTTTGCACTGAGGACAATTCCTTCCTAGCCCATCTAGCTTGTGTTCCTTTCAGATTCAAGTAGTCTTTGATCATGGACAACCACAAAGCAATCTGATAGGTAGGTGTTCTTGATCTTCCTCGTCCCTAATGTACATCTACCCTATCACCAAACCACATTGCCCATCTACTTATCAAGGCTCCCAACTCCACTGAGCTACTTCCCTGGTTTCTCATCTGCAATGGCACCAAGGCATAGACCTCATTAAGTCATCAGCACCTGACTCCCACTCTTGACTTTCTGCCTTGATTCAAAATGATTCTATGTTCTAGGGTACAAGCTGGCAAACATCCATGACTTTCACATCTCAGTCACATACTTTGAACTTCTCACCTGAGACTCTGGCCCTCTCCAGGACAAAAAGTCATCAGACCATCCTGCTCTGAACTCAGTAGCTATACTCCTGCCCTGTTCACTTTTTCATCTGTACTGCACCTGCTCTCTTCCCTCAAAGAGGCATCCAAGCTGCCCATCCTCCCATTATTTTGCTATTTATAATCCCTTATTTCCTTGGCACCACATATAAAATGCCATGGCCCATTATTCCAATAATGTATTTTCCAAAACCTCAAATTCCTCTCTCTCTGGCCTATTATAACACCTGTTCTGGATAATTTCAGCCATCTGTCTATCCCACCTGGCTGATTCCTACCTAACCAACTCTATGGAAAGCACTAAAATTTTGAGGCCATCTACTCTAAACAGGACTTCAACGCGAAAGGAAAAGCCCCACAAGTAATTTAATCCCCTAGTTATCCAAAGCTCTTTTCATAATTTCTCCAGGACTTTTGGATCTCACATGGTCTCAACTTTCCCTCTTTAAGAATAAATGATCTTACATCTTACTTCACAAACAGTAACAAGGACAAGAAGGATTTTTCCTATCCTTGTCACTAGTTCAAATGTAGTCCGACACCATCATGGTTTCTTTCTCCTTTCATTTTGCAAACAAGAGTCTTCTTTTTTTTAAGATTTTATTTTTGAGGGGTGCCTGGGTGGCTCAGCCATTAAGCTTCTGCCTTCAGCTCAAGCCATGATCCCAGGGTCTTGGAATCAAGCCCTGAGTTGGGCTCCCTGCTCAGTATTAAAAAAATATTTTATTTTTGAGTAATCTCTATAACCAGTGTGGGGCTCAAACCCAACCCTGAGATCAAGAGTCACATGCTCTTCCCACTGAGCCAGCCAGGAGCCCCTCTTCCTTCCTATCTAACAAGATAACAAGAGTTAATCCAGTAAATGCACTTACGGGGCGCCTGGGTGGCTCAGTGGGTTAAAGCCTCTGCCTTCGGCTCAGGTCATGATCTCAGAGTCCTGAGATTGAGCCTCACATCGGGCTTTCCGCTCAGCGTGGAGCCTGCTTCCTCTCTCTCTGCCTGCCTCTCTGCCTACTTGTAATCTCTGTCAAATAAATAAATAAAATCTTTAAAAAAAAAAAAAAAAAAAAGGAATTTCTATCGCTACTCTCTTCTCTAAGTTATTCTCTTCCCTGGGCTTTTGTGCCCACACCTTTCTGCTCTGGCTACTTTCTTTCACCTTGGCAAGCTCTTCTCCCATTGCTGACTATCCTTCAGGATCAGTCTTGGCCCCTACTTCTTGCCTCATTCTGTGTCTTCCCTATCTACATGTCCCCTTACACGTAATTTTCATCTCTATGCTGGTAACACCCAAATCTCCAGAGAGGGACCTCAAATTTATGCTTAAGACTTATATCCTGCTGCTTTTCAACTACTGTCATCTAAAGTTTTCATAGAATCTTGTGGTGGAAACTTAAAAAATTGAACTTACCTCTTCAAAAAAAAATACTTGCACTCTCGGTAAAGCACAGGAGTTCCCTGGCTATTCAAAGTAGGCGGAAAGGATTATTGGTATCCTACCCTTTGTCCCACCCCACAGCTATAATTAACTGAAACAAGATTAACCATTTGACAGTCTGGCCTCCTTTGGGCTAGAATCAAACCTAACAGAATACTTGATTCCTCCCGCTTGGGCCCAACAGCCATTGAAAATTTAAAATATAGGCACACTCTCTCCACCCCCAAAGATAGCCACAATCACTTGAAACCTGAAACTATTGCCTGATGGGATTCCCCCACCCTACCACTTAGCAGAAATTGGCTGAAACTCCTACTAATCCAAACCACTACACACACTCTCTCTCTAACACCCAAATCTTATCATGTAATGATGCTCTCTCCAGAAAAAAATCTCCCCAACTACTGAACTCTTGCCCCCCAGCCCCTGCCTCACACGGATAATTCTTCCTGTTACTTTTTGGTCTCTTTGATGCCATTGTCTTGGATTCACCTTTACTGGGGGCCCCACATCCAATATAAAGCTAGTCGCCTCTCATTGTCTAAGAGCAACTGTAGCCTTTTTCACAATTTGTAATTACATATTTAGTTCTTTGCTTACTCACATTCTTTTTCTTCCCCTGGACTGTAATGTTCAAAAGTACAAGAGTGGCCTTTTCTTAATAAAACACTATATATACCCAGTCACTGGAACATCTTTAGCCACATCAAGTACCTGGAATTCTAGGTGAAGAAATGAGCCTCCAAAGAATCCATTCCACCTTCCATCTGTCCCCGACATCCTCACTCATTCCACTATGAAACCAAGAGTCTGGGGAACGCCTGGGTGGCTCAGGTTAGTTAAGTGTCTGCCTTCAGTTCAGGTCATGATCCCAGGGTCCTGGGATCAAGTTCCGCACCGAGCTCCCTGCTCAGCGGGGAGCCTGCTTCTCTCTCTGTCCCTACCTCTCGCCTTGCTTGTACTCGGGCACTCTTTCTCCTCCTTCCCCAAATAAATAGAAAATCCTTTTAAAAAAACTGAAACCAAGAGTCTAGACTGCCATCGTCCATTTCTAAACCCTACTATTAACCCTTAATCTTGCCTCCATTCCCTCAAGCTTGTCCTTCCCGCCCTCCGTCCTCACTAGACCATGGGCCACCCCCAACTCACAATGGCTTCCTACCAGCCTTGGAATTAAATCCTTACCTTGCTTTCAACGTTGAAAATCATACCGTCTAGCTCACCTTCCTCCTCTCACTTTGTTTTCAGGCTTGTCCTGTCTCACTCAGTTCCCAGAACACTCCAAGCTCTTAGCTGCCCCAGACGTTTTGCATGGGAAGAGCAATCCTGCTAAACTGCTCTCCCCATTCATGGCCCACCACATCCCAGCTAACTGCCTAGCTGTGGTGTCTAAATGGAGTATCTCAATCAGATGGGGAGCCCCCCAAATGTGGGGCATGGTCAAAATAGAAGCCGGTGGCATAGGTGGTGAAAGGAGTCACCAGAGGTGTAACAAAGGAGATATAAGTTTATTGAATACACCGCAAGGGACAGGGGACAGGACAACAGATAAGAGGCTGTCTGCAATGAGGCCAAGGATGGGGAAAGACCGGGTGGCTTAGTCGCTTGAGCATCCAACTCTTGACTTCAACTCATGTCATGTTCTCGGTGTCCTGAAATGAGCCCCACATCCGGCTCTGCAGTGAGTTCAAAGTCTGCTCCACCTTCTCTCCCGCTACACCCCGCATTTCCCTCTGCCCCTCCCCCCACTCCCATACACTCTATATTTTAAAAAAATCTCTGTGGGGCGCCTGGGGGGCTCAGTTGGTTAAGCATCTGCCTTCGGCTCAGGTCATGAGCATAGAGTCCCAGGATGGAACCCCACATTGGGCTCCTTGCTCAGCGGGGAGCCTGCTTCTCCCTCTGTGCCCCCATAACCCCTCTCCCCGCCCCCACTCCCTATCTTTCTCTCTCAAATAAAATCTTTTAAAAAATCCTTAAAGGGAGAAGATAAGGAGGTATGGCGACAAATATGGAATCTTCCCTTTTCTGGGAACTGTGCCTGGTTATAAGTTGCCCATTGGTAAGTTAGGGCCTATGGATAATTTGAGGTGGGTTGCCTTCAGCCAGGGGGTCACTGTGACCCTTTCTGTGTTCCACTGCTCAAGCCTGTTTGCCTAAAAGCAGCCTCTAGGGGCACCTGGGTGGCTCAGTGAGTTAAAGCCTCTGTCTTTGTCTTTGTGATCTAAGAGTCATGGGTTCAAGCCCCGCACTGGGCTGTCTGCTTAGCAGGGAGCCTGCTTCCCCCTCTGCCTGCCTCTCTGCCTACTTGTAAAGTCTTTTAAAAATAAATAAAATAAGATGAATTCTATCTAGGTAAACAAGGCTTCAAATTCTATAAAAGAATACTCTTTTTATGACCAAATCCTTTGCATTTAAAACCAAAGCTGATACCTAATTTGCCTATTATGTTTTATCTGGTTTGTGGGGAAATAAACATATATCTCATTAACACTAGGCAAAACTCATGTAGTCAATTCAACTCCAATTTCATTAACTTCTTAATGAAGTTACATTACATTTTCTAGAATCTTTTTAATTTTCAAGCATTGAGGGTTCTAATTTTAGTTGAGCTCATTTGAAAACAAAGCTGATAATAGAACTTATAATTAAAAGGTAATACATTGCCCATCCTGATGCCCTGTGAACAAATCCTACCCAACATAAATAACTGAAAAATTACATTTCACAAAATCTCCCAACCACAAAGTGCACCCTGATGCCCATAGTCAGGAGCAAACATTCTGGGGCACCCGGGTGGCTCAGTCAGTTAAGCATCTGCCTTCAGCTCAGGTCAGGGTCCCAGGGTCCTAGGATCAAGTCCTGCATTGGGCTCCCCGTTCAGTGAGGACACTGCTTCTCTCTCTGCCCCTCCCCGCTCCACATGCTTTCTCTCTCTCAAGTAAACAAATAAAATCTTTTTTAAGAAAGAGCAAACATTCTGTAAATTAAAAATTCTCTTAAAAGTGAAAGGTAGAGAGGAACCCTTACCACAATTACTCACCAAGACGCACAGAAATCCATATGGCAAAAGGTAAGGGTTTGAGCCAGAGGTTCAAGGTTCACCTCAAACTTAAGTTGAGGTTCACCAACTGCTGAGCCACACCATGCTTTTGGTCAAGAGAAACACAGAAGGGGCGCCTGGGTGGCTCAGTGGCTTAAGACTCTGCCTTCGGCTCAGGTCATGATCTTGGGGTCCTGGGATCGAGCCCCACATCGGGCTCTCTGCCTGCTTGTGATCTCTCTCCCTCTAATAAATAAAATCTTTAAGAAAAGAGAGAGAAACACAGAAGTTCACGGACTTTTATCTAGTGCAACTGAAAGGACAAAAGGATTAAAAGACACACCTTGGTCTCCTCAATTAGACTTGTAGTGCACTTTGTATAGGATTATTGATAACCAAAGAGTACACCCTGATGACCTTAATTCCACTCACTTGGTATTTCCTAAATATCCAGAAAGATACAAAGACTCAGAAATCTCAATTCACTGCCTATGAAAGGCTAAATTGCTGCTTCTTTTCACAGGGTATTTTATTGTTCATTCATTCATTCATTGAATAAATATTGAGTGCCTACTGTGTACCATGCATGAGTCTAAATATCAGGAATGTAGAAGAAACAGCACACAATTATACAGAAAAATCAAGTAAGTAAGCAAGCTTCCACAGGGACGCCTGGATGGCTCGGTGGGTTAAAGCCTCTGCCTTTGGCTCAGGTCATGATCTCAGGGTCCTGGGATGGAGCCCCGCATCGGGCTCTCTGCTCAGCGGGGAGCCTGCTTCCCGTTCTGTCTTTGCCTGCCTCTGCCTACTTGTGATCTCTCTCCTCTCTGTCAAATAAATAAAATCTTTAAAAAAAAAAAAAAAGGAAAGAAAGAAAGCTTCCACAATGACAACTGCTTAAAGAGAAGTAAATGGTAAAGGGATAGTGAGTGATTGGTGTAGGTGAAGACAGGAACTCTTTTTTTCCCTAAAGAGCAATGGTGGGATTTTTTTTTTTTTTAATGAGGTATAGATGACCCAACACAGGCTCCCTTTGAGGAGCTCATGTTCCAGCTGAGACCTTGACAAGACGATCAAACTTTGGGCTTCACATAATTTAGGCCAAGTTGATGGAGACATCTGAGCCCTAAATTTTATGTGAACTTGTTTGCTCCACATCCCGTCCAAATTTCCACCCCTCACCCACATGCCTGCAACACGTGAACGAACATTCCTACTCAACTTTCCTGTTAATGCAATATTCAATGCAGGCTGTTGAGATTCAAGACACAGCCCTCATTCCCTTTCCCCAGCTACCAGCCTCAGCATATCAAAGCTTGGTTCACTCACCCCTCCCCCATTGTGGCATAAACATTGCGTCTTCCTGTCGCAAGAGTCCCTCTTAAAAGGGACTTTTTTTCTTAAGTCCTTTCTTAAGACTTAAGAAAGTCTTTCCGTACTAATTTTGAAGTGCCCTTTAAAAAGAAACTTACCAAAAAAAATAAAAAATAAAAATAAGAAATTTGCCAACCTCGATTACAATCGCCAACTGTGTAAATACCTGGGAGAAGACATTTCCAAAGAGAAATGCCAGTACAAAGGTCTTCAGGCATGAACAAGCTTGGAGAGTTGGCAGAAGACAGACTCCCCCTCCGTGGGGAGCCAAGTCCCCTCTGCAGAGCTGACCACTCCGTCTCCTTCCAACTCTGCCTTCAACGACTGCCAATTAGTGGAGTGCAATCATGGTGGGCGAATTTACCCTACAGAAACCTGCCAATGCCACATATCAGAACTTTTTACCAACTTCCCAGCAAAACATTGCCTCTTATCACTGGTCTCTTCATTTCTATTACAGGTATAACAATGGCACCTACCACATAGGTTGAGACAATTCCTTGGCTCATACTGGTAATACTTACTCAGCTCTTATTTGGATCATGGTGAGCAAAAACTGGCAAATCCTTGTTCTCTCGGAGTTGGAGCTTACAGCATGAAGAGGGCTTTATTCGAGCAATGGCGGGAATCTCGCATATCCATACAGTTGTGGGTGAGTGCCTTCAGGGACTAGCCACTGTGCAGAAAAGCCCCAAATCAAGAACCCTTGCCCAGGACCAGAGTCAGAGCAGACCTACCTGAGCAGGTGCTGCTAAGGCAAAAGTCTGGAAGCCGTAGAGATGCAATCATTAGTGTTTCCATAACAGAATGCAGAGAGCATTTTAAATACTACGTATTTTATTTTAAATACTATATATTTTAATACCTCTAAGAAAATATATTGCCAACACACACACAAAACATTTGCTTAGGGAAAAAAAAATTGCTTAGGATTGTGGTGAGTTAAACTTCGCCAATTAAGAGTTGCTTTCTAGTCAATGAGAGTATTGACAAGGATCACGAAAACCATTAGGAATGACAGGGGTAGTCTACGGCCATACCACCCTGAACGCACCCGATCTCGTCTGATCTCGGAAGCTAAGCAGGGTCGGGCCTGGTTAGTACTTGGATGGGAGGAATGACAGGGGTTTGGCAAACTGCCCCCTGGAAAGGTGAGTGGTCGGTGATAAATGGTAACTTTCTCTGCTTTTGAGCACCTTCATCAGCCCTGGACTGTGAGTTCTAACTCTGGAACAAAGGAGAGGAAGGAGAAGGAAAGGGCAGATGCTCCATGCCCTGTCAGGTAATTAGCAAGCCGGCAGTTTCCTGCCGTCTGCTGCAGGATTAGAATGAAGAGAGAACAGTCTGGGGGCACCTGGGTGGCTCAGTCAGTTAAGCATCTGACTTCGGCTCCTGTCATGATGTCAGGGTCCTCGGATTGATCCCCACATGGGGCTCAGGGCTTGGCGGGGAGCCTGCTTCTCCTCCCTCTGCCCCTCCCCCCAACTTGAGCGCATGCTCTCTCGCTCTCTCTACAATAAATAAAATCTTTTAAAAAGAGAGAGAGAACAATTTGGCTAATGAGGAGCTTTGGAAATGAGGCCTCTAGGGACTGAAAAAACGTAAATAGGCTGCCTGTCCCCTATCAACACAATCTCACACCTACCAGACCAGGAAGGAAGACACTGTGTCACTTCTTAGAGAATTTGTGTTTTGTCCAGAAAGTCACAAAGAAGTTCACACAAGACTGTCTCTTTGAAATTCTCAAAGGCCGATTTGTCTTCAACATTCACATCCTGGGGAGAAACTCAACACCTGTGGCCTTTTACGGGACCATCCTGGAGATACAGAAATCCCTTGTAAGTTCCGGAGAAAAGGGGCCATTTACTGTTATTATCATTATCATTATTATTAATCCCATGTCGGGGTAGTCCTAGGTTAAGTAGGAAGTCTAAAGCAGTGGTTCTAATGGAGGCATAATATTCCATTGTATATAAGGACCATATCTTCTTTATCCATTCATCTGTTGAAGGGCATTTTGATTCTTTCCAGTTTGGCGATTGTGGCCATTGCTGCTATGAACATTGGGGTACATGTGGCCCTTCTTTGTAATGCATCTGCTTCTTTGGGGTAAATACCCAGTAGTGCGATGGCAGGGTCATAGGGTAGCTCTATTTTTAATTTCTTGAGGAATCTCCACACTGTTTTCCAAAGTGGCTGCACTAGCTTGCCATCCCACCAACAATGGAATATTATGCCTCCATCAGAAAGGATGAATACCCAACTTTTATATCAACATGGACGGGACTGGAAGAGATTACGCGGAGTGAAATAAGTCAAGCGGAGAGAGCCAATTACTTTATGGTCTCACGTGCTGAGCATAAAGAAAAACATGGAGGGCATTGTGAGAAGGCAGGGAAGGGGGAAGTGGGGGAAATCAGAGGGGGACATCTGAGAGACTGTGGACTCCTAGCAACAAACTGAGGGTTTTGGAGGGGAGGGAATGGAGGGTTGGGCGAGCCTGGTGGTGGGTATTGAGGAGGGCATGTATTGCATGGAGCACTGGGTGTGGTGCATGAACAATTAATCTTGTAACACTGAAAAATTAAACATATTTGGCGGGAAAAAAAATAAAGCAATGGTTCTCCAAATGTTGTCCCCAGACCAGCAGCCAGGGCTGGGTTCATACGTCTACAACACGGACAGTCGCAGAGAACCCCGCTCTTGGTTTTAATGCTTTGCTGTCACTGTCTTGAAATTTTTGAACTAAGGGTTCCACATTCTCATTTTGCCCCAGGAGCTGTAAAGGATACATCTGGTTTCGCCTGAAGTATCATCACCTGGGCAGTTCTTTGAAATAAACTTTCTCCATCCTCACCTAGACATGCTGAAACTCTGGGGTGGCACCCAGCAACCAGTTTTTAGGAAACCAGTTAAGAGTCTGATGCATGGTCAGAATGAGAATAGCTATCTAAATGCACTCCTGACTTTTCATTAACTACTTGGCATATTTCCAAGACCCCTGGTACTAGATTCACAATTGCTTCTACTCTGCTGACCTTTTCCTCACCTGAAGTTTGCAAGGACAGATTCCCAACTCCAATGAATCAATACTTCCTAAACTTTTCTAAGGATTACAGGCTGCTCCGATGCACCACTTTATCTCCCAGGTAAAACAGGAGGGGACCTTTCTGCTCTATCCTCACGTTGCTAGTTTTAAATCCAATCCTTTGAAGGAGGCTCTGAAATTCAAGGGAAGGAGGCCAGTCTTCCCAGTCAATCGAGAGTTATCAAGAGTCCTAGTAGAATTTTCAAAATGGTCTTCGTCCCTCATAATTCACAGGTGTTACCCCTTAGCTTTCTCTCCTCCCCCTCCTGCTCCTTTATCTTCCTGTCCTTTTCCCCTACACCCTCCAATAGTTGCCATTCCAAGGGAGGAATCATGTCAGGCTCTTCTCAAGTTCCAGTGATAGCAATATAAATAATAGGAGCAAAGGAGTATTCACTCTGCTGTGTACTTTGCTTTTTCCTTCTCATGTGCATTCCTGGAATGTAGATACCATATTCTCATTTCTATTACGCACATAAGAAATGAAAGCTCTGGATGTCTGAGTGGCTCAGTCAGTTAAGCATCTGCCTTTTGTTCAGGTTATGATCCCAGGGTCCTGGAATGGAGTCTCGAGTCAGGCTCCTGGCTCAGCAGGGAGCCTGCTTCTCCCTCTGCCTGATGCTCCCCCTGCTTGGGCTTTCTCCCTGTCTCTCTGACAAATAAATAAAATCTTTAAAAAATTTAAAAACTAACAAAAGCTCAAGGGTGTTCACAGATTTCCTTCATTGGCTTTAATTGGATTGAATCCAAATCCATTGGATTTGAATCCAGATGGGCTCATTCTACACCAGGCTTTAGAAACTTCTACAGCAATGGTTTACAAAGTGTGGTTCCCCACCCTCCACTCAGCCTTATCAGCATCACCTGGGAACTTGTTAGAAATGCAAATACTAGGGCCCCACCCCAGATCTAGTCAACAGGAAATTCTTGGGTAGGATACAGAGATCTGTGTGGAGTTTTTTTAATTGAAGTATAGTCAACCTACAATATTACATTGCTTTAGAGTGTATGACATAGTGATTTGACAATTATATACATTAAAAAAACACCACGGTAAATATAGTCACCATCTTTCCCCACGCAAAGTTATTACAATATTATTGACTGTATTCCCTATGCTGTACTCCTTATCCTCACGACTTGATTTCTTTTATAAATGGAAGTTTGTTCTTCAAAGTATAGGGATAGGAGGAACATTCCTCAACTTCATAAAATCTATCTAGAAAAGCCCACAGCAAATATCATTCTCAAGGGGGAAAAGCTGACAGCCCTCCCTTTGAGATCAGGAACACGACAAGGATGCCCACTCTCACCACTCTTGTTCAACATAGTGCTAGAAGTCCTAGTGACAGCAATCAAAAGGTATTCAAATTGGCAATGAAGAAGTCAAACTCTCTCTCTTCACAGATGACATGATACTTTATATAGAGAACCCAAAAGACTCCACCCCCAAAACTACTAGAACTCATACAGCAATTCAGTAATGTGGTAGGATACAAAATCAATGCACAGAAATCAGTCGCTTTCCTACACACTAACAATGACAATATGAAAAGGGAAATTAGAGAATAGATTCCATTTACCGTAGCACCAAGTACTGTAAGATACCTGGGAATAAACCTAACCAAAGAGGTAAAGGATCTGTAAGAGAGGAACTACAGAACACTCATGAAAGAAATTGAAGAAGACACAAAAAGGTGGAAAAGCATTCCATGTTCCTGGATCGGAAGAATAAACACTGTTAAAATGTCTATACTGCCCAGAGCAATCTATACTTTCAATGCCATCCAGGTCAAAATTCTACCGGTCTTCTTCAAAGGGCTGGAACAAACAATCCTCAAATTTGTATGGAACCAGAAAAGACCCCAAATTGCTAATGAAATGTCGGAAAAGAAAAACAAAGCTAGGGGCATCACATTGCCTGATTTCAAGCTTTACTACAAAGCGGTGATCACCAAGACAGCATGGTACTGGCACAAAAACAGACACATAGACCAGTGGAACAGAACAGAGAGCCCAGATATGGACCTGCAACTCTATGGTCAAATAATCTTTGACAAAACAGGAAAAAATATCCAGTGGAAAAAAGACAGTCTCTGCAATAAATGGTGCTGGGAAAATTGGACAGCTCTATGTAGAAGAATGAAACTTGACCATTCTCTTACACCACACACGAAGATAAACTTGAAATGGATAAAAGACATCAATGTGAGACAGGAATCTATCAAAACCCTAGAG
>CM053603.1:4569694-4594547 GCA_028646535.1 Procyon lotor
GAGTTTTCACAAACTGGTCACACCCACATTACCAGCACCCATCCAGATCAAAAACTAGAACCCTTTTTTTTTTAAACATTTTATTTATTTGTCAGAGAGAGGGGGGGATAGAGCGCGAGAGCACACAAGCAGGGGGGATGACTAGCAGAGGGAGAAGCAGGCTTCCCGTTGAGCTGGGAGCCTGAAATGGGACTTGATCCCAGGACCCCGGGATCATGACCCCAACTGAAGGCAGACCTCTGCTTAACCAACTGAGCCACCCAGGTGTTCCAAGAACTAAAACTCTTATCAGCATCCAGGAAGCCCTTTGTTTCCTTAGCAATCAAGGTCTCCCTAAGCCCTGGGCAGTGATCATCTGATGTCTAAAAGTACACATTACTTTGCCTGTTTTGTACTTTGTGTATCAGGGAAATACACTATGTCCTCATTTGTGCCTGGCTTTCTTACCCAACTCATGTCTGTGATATTCATCCAGAATGTTACATGTAGTGGGAGTTTGTTCATTTGCGGTGTGTGAATATGTTACAATTGATTCATCCTTCCGTTAATGGACACTTGTATAGTTCCCAAATTTTGGCTACTAATAACAACTTTGCACCTGTCTTTTGTTGAGAAGTGGAATTTCCAGGTTACAGGATATGCATTTGTGCAACTGTAGTAGATTCCACTAGTCTTCCAATGTGACTATACCCAATTGCCCTCCCATCAGCAATGAGTTCTATTTCTTCCATATGCTCACTAATGCTTAGTTTACACCCATTTTGTTGAGGGAGAAGTGGTATCTCATTGTGGTAACCTACTTAGCACTTCCCCACAAAGTCAAGAACCTTTTCCTATGTTTGTTGGCCATTCAGATATCTTGTTTTGTGATGTGTCCAGATTTTTTTTTTTTTTTTGGCCCATTTTTAAACTGAGTTGACTTTTCCTCGTCAATTTGTTAAAGTTCATTACATAGTCTAAGTGTGAATTATTTTGTAGATACATGTTTTTCTTCACGGGTTGTTTTTTCACTATCGATGTCTTTTTTTTTTTTAAAGTGGGCTCCATGTGGAGCCCAATGCAGGGCTTGAACTCACAACCCTGAGATCAAGACCTGGGCTGAGATCAAGTGTCAGACGCTAAACCGACTGAGCCACCAGGTGCCCCAATGACGTCTTTTGATGAGCAGTTCTTTGAGCAGCTCCTAATTTTAATGCATTCCGCTTTATGAAATCTTTCCTTTGCCTCCTATTTAACAAATATCTGCCTATTCCAAGATATAAAGTCACATTTTTCTCTATACTTTATGTTTTACCTCTCACATTTATTTCTGCATTCATTCAAGAATGATTTTGATTTCTATGTGTAGTATGAGAACGGATCCAACTTTACTGAAAAGATGGTCCCTTGCCCCACTGCAGTTATTACCATCAGACACTAGGTGGCGCTGTTTTCTTGCATTGGTCAGGTTTTTACTCTTGCATCAATCCCAAAGAGGGGATACAAGGCTATTTACACAAAGTTCAAAAAACAGGCAAAACTATTCTATGACATGTCATATTTTAAGGCAGCTGTATTCGGAACCCTGTCAGATGTAAAAAAATTCATAATAGGGTCTTTCTTGGAGGATGAGGAGTTGTCATGACCGGGAGAACCCTGAAAGAGACTTTTGGGTTTTTGGTCATTTTTTTTTTTTTTCAAACCTGAGTAGGAAAAAAACTAAAAAGCAAAAAGTAAATAAAAACAAAATAAAAAAATAGAAAACCTGGGTAGCAATTGCATGGGCATATGTACCCTTTGTGGACATTTTGATGATTTGCGCATAGATGTGTTCGCTTTTAAAATTTATTCACAGACTCTCTGCATGTTTGCTATACTTAAACAAATAATTTTTAAAAATAAATAAATAGGGGCACCTATTTATTGTTGGGCCTCTGCCTTTGGCTCAGGTCATGATCCCAGAGTTCTGGGATCGAGCCCCACATCGGGCTCCCTGCTTGGTGGGAAGCCTGCTTCTCCCTCTCCCACTCCCTCTGCTTGTGTTCCCTCTCTCACTGTGTCTCTCTCTGTCAAATAAATAAAATCTTTAAATAAATAAATACATAAATAAAAGTCCACTTTAGGGGCGCCTGGGTGGCTCAGTGGGTTAAAGCCTTTGCCTTCGGCTCGTGTCATGATCTCAGGGTCCTGGGATTAAGTCCCGCTTCTGGCTCTCTGCTCAGCAGGGAGCCTGCTTTCCCTTCTCTCTCTCTGCCTGCCTCTCTGCCTGCTTGTGATCTCTCTGTGTCAAATAAATAAATAAAATCTTTAAAAAAAACAAAACAAACAGAAAAAGTCCACTTTATACCTTTCCAGCTTCTCTAAGCAGTGTGAATGACTAAAAGCCATTTACACAAGCAGGGGGACATTTACCAGTATAAACTCATCAATTGTGAAAATTAATAAAAGGAAATCTCATTAGAATGGAGTCTAGAAGGTAGGGAGATGGGGGGGGGGGGGGTTGTTCTCAGCCCTACTGGTTGTCAATTGCAGACCAAACAAGAAGAGAGGCACCTTGCGAGTTAATACCATTTTACTACCCCAGCAAGAGAATGAAAGGTTTTCTCCACTCCTGGCAACAGCCCAGGTAATGAGAGGCTGTCATCACTCAGCCAATGAAAAGCCACTATACTTCAATCTACCAGTTTATTCCAAAGGACTTTTTGTTTATGGCAGCCTTCTCAACTTCCTGCCTTCCTTTATCATAGAGCATTCCTCTCCTTTGTTCTGTGGACTCCTTAGCTGCTTCTCCTGGGTTGCAATTTTCTGCTGTTCCCACATAAACAAACAAACAAATAAATTGCTAGTAAAATAACTGGCAGTTTCTTTTTGTTTTTAAGATTTTATTTGTTTATTTTACAGAGAAACACCGCAAACAGCGAGAGAGGGAACACAAGCAGGGGGAATGGGAGAAGGAGAAGCAGACTTCCTGCTGAGCAAGGAGCCTGATGCGGGGCTCGATCCCAGGACCCTGGGATCATGACATGAGCTGAAGGCAGCCGCTTAAGGGCTGAGTCAGGCACCCCTGGCATTTTCATGTTTAAGGTAAACATATTTTATCTCTCTACAGTAGTCATATCTTTATATAGAAATACAATGTGCATGAAGTTTTTCCAACCTTCAGGGTGCTATTCTCCTTAATAATGCTTCCCACTGAAGAGTATTTGCAGAATTTTCCTACTCTTAATTCTGAAGACTTAAGTGAGTTATATTTTTCCTATGAGTGATATTTTTCCCTTTCATTCATTCCACCGATTAATCCTTGTGAGTTTACTGGGATTCAGCATTGACTAGACAAACTCTGATCCTGACCCAGAACTGTTTACTAATTTTAAATACCCAATTTCTGTTTTTATCCCCAAAACAGAAATTGGGTATTTCTGTACGCGAGAGAGAGAATTAAAATTACTGCCCGAGTCCTAACTGAATCTTTTCCCTTTTTTTTACTCCTCTGTGCTGGCTCCATATCTTTAAGATGTGACCCTTTCCCCTCTCTGGAGTTTCCCCGTCTACACCCCAAGCACCCACTGCCCCAGGTCTTTCCATTTTTACTTACCTCTCTGCAGTGGGCTTCTTCTGTCCCCTTCTTGTTCCTGTAAAGAGTAATTAGAATTACTTTTCCCATTTGAGTCTCACAACAATTTAGGAGGCAGCTCATTTACGCAGAAGGGACAGGCTATAGGCAGTATCCCCAAGGTGCCTACCTTGGTGGAGTTGGAATTAGAACTTGTGCCAAGAAGCAGGCATGGACGACTCTTGTTTTCCTCCTGTGTTCACCTTGCTCAGATAAACGCCCTCACTTGGAAGCTAGCCCTGCTAACTTTCTGGCTAAGGCATTGCAAAAGAGGACCACAAAAAGCTAACCCGGACTTTTCCAAGCCCCGCCATGACCTCACTTGACTCAGAAGCAAGGAAAACATTTTGGGGGGGGCAGTGATCAGGCTCTGGGTTGAAGGTCGAGGTAGAACTGAACGTTCCACAGTGGATGGAAGGGACAAACCAAAGGGTTGAGGGTGTTGTCAAGGCTTGCAGTGGACAAGTGGAAAGAGGGGTTGCTATTACTTGAGGTAGAGCTCAATTTTATCTGTGGCATTTTAGAGTGTCTATAAAATAGCGAAGTGGAGAGAGCAAGTCTCATACCATCTGGAATCCAGGGTAGACTTGTGGGGCTGTGGATGGAAATTTGAGCCTCAAGTGCATAAACAGTACTTAAAATGGTGAGATCCGCGGCTACCACAGAGAGAATGGTGAGAAGACGAAACGAAACCTGAGAACTGAGTCCTGGGACCCTGGAACAATTGGAAGTCGGGAAATGTGGATCGCCAGACCCGTCCTGGGAACCACCCCATGACCGTCTAAACTCGAGAACTACATCTCCCAGAATCCTTTCCGCCCCGTGCTTCCGAGTTAGAGGCCGCCTATGAAGTCCCGCGAGATTTAGAAGGCGGAAGTGAAGCGGAAGCCATTGCTCTCAGGAGGCGATTGCGGCTCTACACATGGGCAGGGGAGGGGTTGGTTGCAGCTTCCTCTGGGCTGTGACGGACCCTCCGCTTCCCCGCCGGAGACCGCACCAGCTGTAGGTACTTGCCGTCCCTTCAGCTGCAGCCTCCGTGACTCCACTCCACCCTATTCTACCCTCAGCCTTGTAAGTCCTGCTTTCCTCACTGAACTCTTTACCGTCGGTCTTCCCGAGGACGCGAAAGGCCCATAAGCAGGGAGGAGTACATGGGGACGGGGACCTGGGACCAGAAAGCCAGGCAGGCAGGCAGGTGAGGAGGGTGCTTTGGGCTCTGGCCCGCGGTATGAAACGCTGGTACGCGAGGACTGAAATTTAGGACCACTGTGTGGAGGACAAGGGAAGGCAATGGTGATCTGGTTTTATTTTTTTTAAAGGACAGCTGGGGGTGGGGAGGGACAAGCCCCGCGGAAGTGAATTCAGAACTTGATGGTGCGGTCTGGCATGGGAGACCGCGAGGATGAAAGCAAATATCCTTGGCTTTGCGGTCCATTTTCTCCCAACGTTAATATAAAATTTGTATTGAATGTTAAATTTTAAATTTTTAAAGTTTTTGATGCACTTACCTGTTAGTTTAGTTAGTTTAGTTTAGTTTAGTTAGTTAGTTAGTTTAGTTGGCTCGCTATATGAACAGCCTATAACTAGGTTTAAAAGTTCACTTCAGGGGCACCTGGGTGGCTCAGTGGGTTAACCCTCTGCCTTCGGCGCAGGTCAGGATCTCAGGGTCCTGGGATCGAGCCCCGCATCGGGCTCTCTGCTCGGCAGGGACCCTGCTTCCCCCTCTCTCTCTGCCTGCCTCCCTGCCTACTTGTGATCTCTCTCTCTCTGTCAAATAAATAAAATCTTAAAAAAAAAAAATAACTTCAGCATTCTGCTAATTTGAGAGTTAGTCCATTAATATTTATTGTGATTACTAATATTTTGCATTGATTGTTACCGTCTTATTGTGCTTGGTATTTATCCTTTTAACTTTCAGATATTTTTTTAATTGGAATATAAAACGTGCCAGAAGAGATATGAAAACGCACACCCATTCTCTTTGTAAAAAATGTATGGAAACACACACACTCTCAAAGACAACAATAAAGCAAATCTACAAACCAGGCCCAAAAAGAGATGATGAAATCTCTGGAACTTGTGTGCTCTTTCCTTCATCCTCCTCTTTCCCCATGATTTCCTTTATGTATTTTACTGTATGTTTTTCCAAAAAAGCATTTGCTAATTGTGGTAATTATTTGTGAATGGACTCACATTCTTAAGTACTTTCAGAGACATCCTTTTTTCCATTAATGCAAGTACACTTTTTAATTTAGAGATTTCTAAGAATATTGTAGATGAAATACATACACTTAGCCATTTTTTTCAGGCACTTCATGGCTTAAATTTTAGAGTCTTCAAAGTTCCACATACTGGTGTTTTATTTTCAAGTTGTATTGAATCTGTATATGAATTTGGTTAATATTGGCATAATTCCCGATGTATTTTGTGATTTGTGTCTGTTTACTTATACTGTAATGCCTTTCGGGAAAGTGTTAAAGGATTTAAGAGGTTTTTTTGTTTGTTTGTTTTAAGCTTTATTTCATACAAGTGGGATGGGGAGGTGCAGAGGGAGAGGGAGAAGCAGACTCCCCACCGAGCAGGGATCCCCAATGGGGCTTGAGCCCAGGACCCTGGGATCATGACCTGAGCTGAAGGTGGACCTTTAACCAATTGAGCCACCTAGGTGCCCCTAGGGCTGTGTGTGTGTGAGAGAGAGAGAGAGTTTTTTTGTTGTTGGATTTATTCATAGAAACTTTTTTTAGTGCTTGGGATTCCCCCAACCCCCACCCCCAACTACTTGGTGTATTGAGTTTGGGTTAGTTTTTGTGTAGCATTTTGAATGTTCTTCAAAGACAGTGTTATTCTCTGCATAGAATAAATAAATAATTCTTTTACTTTCTGTTTGCATCACTCGTATTTTATTTACTTACCTTGCTGGACAGGCTGGGGACTCCTGGTAGCATTGAATGGAGTTTGGATAGGAAACTCTCACAGTCCTATTTTTTTTCTGACCTTGAAGGGAATCGACCTTATGTTTGCTGGAGGCTCTTCTTTTAAGATGGTAAAAGAGGCTTCTTTCTTTTCCTAGTTTAAGAGTTTTTCCTCTTGAATGCTTTAGGTTTTTAACAAGTGATTTTTTTTTTTTTCCTTTCAGCATCTACTTTGATATGTTTATCTTGTGTATCTCAAGCTCCATCAACAATGGCTGGCTTGTGGTAGGTACTGCTAAGTTTGTACATTGAACGAAAGAGTGAATAATATGCTTTTCTTACTTATCTGATAATGTCATGAATTAAACCAATTGATTTCTCAGTGATTCACTATATTTGCCTTGAAAAATAACTTACTTGAAAAGGATAGGCACTATTGTATCATTTTTTGGCTTCTATCTGCTAGTGCGTTGGTTATTTGAATCTGCATTTGAGTAAAATTGGCTCACAATTTTCCTTTTCTGATTCAGGTTTATGCCAGCTTAATAAAGTGGGGTGGGAATATTCCCACTGTTTTCTAAATTCTAGAATATTTTGCCCAAGAATAGAAACACTTGTTTCTTAAAAGGGAGCTGTGCCAGAAGAACCATTTGGGCCTGGAGTTTTCTTTGTGGAAATTTTTCAAGCTGTTATTTCAGTTCTTTTAAGGGTCTTAGTGATTTAAGAAGGATGTTAGGGTTCGAAGCTGACAGCCAAAGAATTCTTGAGATGTCTTTCATGCAAAGAGGTAGGGTTTTTTTTTTGTTTTTGTTTTTGTTTTTAATTTTATTTATTTGCCACAGAGAGATCGCAAGTAGGCAGAGAGGCAGGCAGAGAGAGAAAGGGAAACCCACTGAGCCACCCAGGCGCCCCAAGAGATAGTTTTATTAAAGCATCGGGACAGGACCCGTGGGTAGAAAGAGCTGCACTGGGGTCATGAGGAGTGGCCCATTACTTCCGTTCAAGTTGGGAGGGGGTCAGGGATAGTGTAAATTTCCCAGGTATTTTGGAAACAAAGGTTTCCACGATCCTGAGGTGTATACCTATTGTTAGGAAAACGTCATTTATTGTTTGTTTATTTTATTTACTATTATGTCGTTTATTTATTACGTTATCTGTATAGAATAAATAGATAATTTTTTTTATCTATTTATTATCTATTTAGGCCTCAGTCATGAGACCCTTCAGATGTATATCAGTGGGTCATATGCTTGGAGGATGATTGCCTGTGGGCAATACATGTTTGTATCTTGGGGGATAGAGGAGATGAAGGAATTTTCTATGTTGAAGTAGGCTTACAGGATCCTGGCAGTCGGGCCAAGATTGACTTTTGGTCTGAGCAAAGTGTTAATTTCGAGGCAGTTGAGTCCCTAGAGGAATGTCGCTCTGCCTGTTTGAAGGACTTGCCGAGGGGCTGTAAGTAGTAAGGAAATTTAATAATTTTTCTTCTGCCTTTGTTTGCATCATTAATAGGGCATCTACGTTCTTTATTTCATTATTGTAACTAAAATAACTTTAGGAATTCCTTCTAAGGTTTAAATTGTATAGATGTTTGTCATATCTGTAATGTATTTTCCTTTTTTAAAAACTAAATCTGCCAGAATTTTGTCAGTTTTGTTTTTCTTAGAGAACTTTTGGCTTGACTGAGCCACTTCATTATATGGATGTCTATTTTATAACTCTCTGTTCTTTATAAGTTTCTTGCTTTTACTTTTTTTTGGGATGTTTCTTTCCAGTTTCTAACATTGGACACCTCTCACATTCCAAAGGATTCCAGTGGAGTATCTTATTATTTTTTTTTTAAGATTTTATTTATTTGATGGGAGGAGAGAGAGAGAGAGAGATCACAAGTAGGCAGAGAGAGGGGGAAGCAGGCTCCCCGCTGAGCAGAGAGCCTGATGCGGGGCTCCAGTGGAGCATCTTACTATATTTCAGTTCTAAATATTGAGGACTAGGACTTTGATGTGTGAATTATTTAGGGTGTTTTTTCTCTTAATATCCATTCCTGTGATATTTTTCTGGTTATCTTTTGGATGTAATGACGTTGCTGACCTCATTGCGCTGTTTTCAGAGATGGATGCCGTTTTCTGAGACACATTGTGCCTGTGTGGTTGGATCTTATGGTAGCTATGGGATACGGTTTCATCTTGTTCAGTCTGCATGTAGTTACTGAATTGTCTGCTTGAACAATATTAGTGAGAGCCTAGTGGTGGCTTTATCCATTCTCCTTAGAGTTCTGCCCTTTTTTATTTTGTGTGTGTGTTTGAGTCTGTGAAAACATATATACAGCTTTTTCTTGAATTATACCTCTTAGTCCTTATACCTCAGTTTGTTTGTTTTTTAAGATTTTATTTATATGAGAGGGGAGAAGCAGACTGCCCATGGAGCTGGGAGCTCGATGTGGGACTCGATCCTAGGACTCCAGGATCATGACCTGAGCCGGAGGCAGTCGCTCAACCAACTAAGCCACTCAGATGCCCCTTTCTGTCCAATTCTAATATGTTTAAAGCAGCTTTTTAAAAAAAAAAAAAAAATGTGCCCTGTATATCTTGTTATTTCCATTCTTGCTAGATCTTTGTTTTAGATGGCTCTTATAAATAGCATGTTAATTGGATTGTTTTTAACCCATTTTGAGAATATCTATATTTTAGTTGAAATATATCTAGTTGTTGAATTTGTCCTTTTTCTGTTTTTTTCTTTACTCTAGCCTTCTTTGATTTAAATATTTTTTTCATTTCACCGTTTTCTCTGTATAGTTTTTAATAGATATTTATTTATATTTTAGAAAGAGACTGTGAAAGCAGGGGGTAGGGAGGACAAGCAGACTCTGTGTTGAGGGCCAAGCCCGACATGGGGTTCAGTCCCAGGACCCTGAGATCATGACCTGAGCTGGAATCTAGAGTCAGATGCTAAACCAGCTGAGCCACCCGGACACCCCTTTCTCCTTTCTGCGTTTATTAACGTATTGCTTATCCTGAAGACGTTGGCCTTAGAGGAGAAGGCAGACATCTCCATCCTTGTTTGTAGTAGGAGAGGAAAAGAGTATCTAAGATCAGTTTTGGGAGAGATTTTGGTAGAACTGGAGACCTGGAAGGTTAGAAAGACTCCTTTTAACTTTTTTAAAGTGAAGTATAACTTAACATTGAAGACAATTTATAGATCTTAGATCCAGTTTGATGAATTTTTTGAGCTGTGTACATTGGGTAACCAGTAACTTAAAAAATTAAATATAAATATGAAAATGAGGACTATTTCAGTTGCTCCAGGAAGTTCCTGTTGCTTCTCTTCCATTGAAGCAGCCACATTATCACTTCTGTTGACCAAACAAGTTTGCTGACAACCTAAATAAGCTTGCCTATTTGTGGGTGTCATGTCTCTGGAATTAGAGCATTTTTGTGTCTATTTTTTTTTAAGATTTTATTTATTTGAGAGAGAGAAAGTGTGTGAGAGACAGCATCGTGAGGGGCAGAGGGAGAAACAGATTTCTGGCTGAGCAGAGAGCCCGATGAGGGGCTAAATCCCGGAGCTGCAGGATCATGACCTGAGCTGAAGGAAGAGCTTAACCACTGAGCCACCTAGAACCCGATGTATCTAGTTTGGTTTTTTTGTTGTTGTTGTTTTGTTTTTTTAATAGCTTTTTTTTTTTAAGATTTTATTTATTTGACAGAGAGGAACACAAGCAGAGGGAATGGTAGCAGGAGAAGCAGGCTTCCTGCAGAGCAGAGAGCCCGATGCGGGGCTCGATCCCAGGCCCCTGGGATCTGACCTGGGCCGAAGGCAGACGCTTAACGACTGAGCCACCCAGGCGCCCCAATAGCTTTTTTTTTTTTTTAGATTTTATTTATTTACTTGACAGAGAGAGGAGGAAGCAGGCTCCCTGCTGAGCAAAGAGCCCGATGCGGGTCTCAGTCCCAGGACCCTGAGCTCATGACCTGAGCTGAAGGCCGAGGCTTAACCACTGAGCCACCCAGGCGCCCCGTGTCTAGTTTGTTTGTCTTCTTCCTTTCTTTCTTTCTTTCTTTCTTTCTTTCTTTCTTTCTTTCTTTCTTTCTTTCTTTCTTTCTTTCTTTCTTTCTTTCTTTCTTCTTTTTCTTTCTCCCTTCCTTCCCTTCCCTCCTTCCTTCCTTCCTTCCTTCCTTTCTTTCTCTCTCACTCTCTCTTTTTCGTTTTTGAGATTTTATTTATTTGAGTGAGAGAGAGCACAAGAGCCGGGAGGGTCAGAGGGAGAAGCAGATTGCCCGGTGAGCAGGGAGCCAGATGCAGGGGACTAGATCCTGGGACTCCCAGGTCATGACCCGAGCGGAATACAGATGTGTAACCAACTGAGCCACGCAGGCGCCCTTGTGTCTAGTTTCTGTTGGTCAGCATTGTAGACATTCGACATGTTGTGTGTCTCATTAGTTTTGCTCTTCAGTGGTATTCCATTGTACACATCACGATTTATTTATCCATTCTGTTGTCAATGTAGATTGTTTATAGTTTGGAGCTATTATGAAATCAGATTGCTATGAACATTTTTGCATGAGTCTTTGTAACATGTTTTTAAAAATTCTTTTGGGTAAATATTGATGAATGCAATGGCTGGGTCAAGTTGGAAGTGTACTTTTAAGAAATGGGAAACTGAAAAAAAAAAAAAAAAAAGAAATGGGAAACTGTTGTCCAAAGTAGTTGAACTGTTTGAACCCCAGCCATCCATCCTTGCCAACATTTGATGGCATTTTTTATTTTATTTCCTTGCCGCTCCAGTGGATTGAAATCTTCTTATAGCTTCAGTTTTGTTTTGCATTCATCTGATGACTAATGATGTTGAGTACCCTTGTCAAGCTTATTGGTCATTTATTAAATTTTGTCAAGTGTCTTTAGCCTTTTTTTTTTTTTTGAGTTGGATTTTTTCTAATTTTGTAGGAGTTCTTTATATACTCAGAACATGTACTCTTTGTTAAGTACACGTACTACAAATATTTTTTCCCAACCTGTGGCTTCTGTGTTCATTTTTTTTTTTAACTGAGGTATAATTGACATAGTATTAGTCTCTGGTGTACACTGTAATGATTGAATATTTGTGTAGATTGCAAAATGATCAGAGTAAAAGTCTGTAGTTAATATCGCCATACTTATCACCATACAAATTTTTTTATCTTGTGATGAGAACTTTCAAGATCCACTCCTAGTGGATTTCCCCTCGATTTTCTTAAATTGAAGTACAGTTAACACACCATGTTACGGTAGTTTCGCGTGTAAAAATCATATGCTTTACTCACCAAATGTAGCTACCATTTGTTCAGAGTACAGTGTTATTACAATACCACGGACAACATCACCTATGTTGTATCCTACCCTGCCTACTTTTAAATATATACTACAACATTACTAACTGTAGTTACCATGCTGTACATTATATCCCCATGTCTTATTCATTTTATAACTGGAAATTGTACCTTTTAACCCCCTTCACCCATTTAACCCATCCTCTGCCTCGGGCAGTCACTCTGTTCTCTATATTGTTTTCTGGTTTTTCTTTTGTGTGTGTGTGTGTGTGTGTGTGTGTGTGTGTGTGTGTGTGTTTGGTTTTGATTTTCTGGTTTTTCTTAAATATTCCACATAGAAGTGGAAATATACAATATTTTTCTGTCTGTTTATTCTAAGACTGCTTATTTCACTCTGTTTATGCAGTGATAATAGAAGATGTGGTTCCTTTTTATGCACTGAGTTCTTTCAGTACCATTTATAAAGAAGACTTCTTTTCCTGCTGAATCGCTTTGTTCTCTTACTGAAAATAATTTGTGCACAGGTAGGTTTGTTTCTAACTCTGTTCTATTCCATTGACCTATTTGTTACTTATTCCAGTAACTCTGCATTAAACTTAGAAGTAGAAATCCTCCAAATTTGTTTTTCTTTCTTAACATTATTACATCTTCTAGAATGGAATGCCATTCCGTCTTTCTAGATCACTTGCATTTTGTTTATACATTTTACTTATTTATTTTTTAAAAAGATTTTATTTATCAGAGAGAGAGCACAAGTAGGGAGAGCTGTAGGCAGAGCAAGCAGAGAGAGGCAGGCTCCCTGCCGAGCAAGGAGCCTGATGCAGGACTCAATCCCAGGACTCTGGGATCATGACCGGACCTGAGGCAGACGCTTAACCAACTGAGCCACCCACGCGTCCCTTATTTATTTCCTCTTATATCTTCTTTTTCCACTCCACACCCCTCCCCCGCCCTCCCCGAGATCAAGACTTGAGTTGAAATCAAGAGTCAAGTGTTTAACCAACTGATCCACCCAGGCACCCCTGGTGTACGTTTTAGATTTGGCTGTCAACTTCTAGAGAAAAAGCCTCCTAAGATTTTGATAGGGATTGTATTGTATTGACTGGTGAACTTAAATACTGCTTTAGTGATAATAACTCTTGTAATCTCTCAAAATTATATCCCTGCTTAGTTATTTAGATCTTTAATATTTTTCAGCAGTGTTTCAGTTTTTGTTGTCAAGTTCTTTTACACAGCTTTCAATTTATTCCTAGGTGTTTTATGTTTTTAGGCTATCATAAATGGCTTTTTGCTTGCGAGTTTCATTTTCCAGTTCTTTGCTGAGGTATGTTTTTTTAGTTGAGATTACTGGGAAATGAAAATAAGATTATTTGTTGAAGGTAAGAGTAATGGTAAGACAGTTTATGATTCAGGACAAACTGGCAAGATTTGTACATGGTTTTTGGGAGATTGTAAGGTCAGGTTGCATAGTATGCTTTTCTTGAACGTAAGTGCTCCTTTTGCGACTGAGTTCTGAAAGTTCTAGGAAGTGTTATAGAGGAGATTTTGTAGAGAGCAAGATTTCTGAATCAATGTCTGCGAAATGAAACTGATGCCAGCGGTGAGAAGGCCTGGTCTGTGGCCAGGATGTATGTGTACAGAGTGTGTAGCCAAAAGGCACTGGAGGTTTGAACATGTGGTAATAGGTGGACCGTCTCCATGGCTACTAGAATCATCCTAAGCCATGGTGAGCCTTCAAGTTGAAAGGAAGAAAAGAAATCTGGAGCCCGGGTGTTTAACGAGTAAGGGAGTCTGACCTCCCGAGCTGTGCTTGGTTAGGGACAGATTACTTGGGAGAGTGGATCCGAATCTTACTTGAGGCACATCAGGGTCCTTCCCCACACAGCCTGGAGGATTTCCTGAGGAAGATAAAGGCCCATGGTCAGACAGAACTTGATGCTCCAAAGAGGAGATGCTGGAAAGCAAAAGTCACGGTTGTCCTTTGAGCCCAAGAGGCAGAAAGCCTTTGACTGCTCCTAGTAGTCTTGTTCTCATTTGCTACAGATGCCTGCTCGGAGAGTCCCGTGACAGCAAGAGGGACGCTTCCTACGGCCGGTGCCCTGTTGTGCGGGCAGATTGACGGTCATCCTCACGGGATGGCAGCTCTTGATCTGTCTCCAACATGTGGTAAGTTCTGGGGCTGGTGAATGGATGCCCTCAGAAGAAGCCCAGCTCTGGTGGGCCCCTGGATTTCACAGAGGTCGGGCTTGTGCATGGCCAGAGGGAGGACTGCCAGAGAGGATAGAGGAACTGAGTGGGGGTGAGAGCAAAGTCTTGGTGGCCTCCCAATGGCTGTGTCTGATTTGGGGTCTTTGTGAGTTTGGGTGAAGGAGGGATTATCAGTCGGTGTATAAGGAAGGAGTGTAATGGGTTTATTTATTAGTTGTTATTATTATCATTACTAAAGATTTCATTTTTAAATAATCTTTGCACCCAGCGTGGGGCTCAGACTCACAACCCCGAGATCAAGAGTCGCATGCTCCACCAGCTAAGCCAGCCAAGCGCCCGTATTATTTTTTTTTATCCATTTATTACTGTGATAAATCTGAGTGAAGTAGCAGGTCTACCTCTTAGAGCTTTAATTTCCTCACTCATTGATTGAGCACAAACATCGCTTTCTTTGTGGTTGTGTGAGCCCACCGTCCTTTTTCTGTCCTTGAGTGGAACGGGGCTGCTATGGCTTATTACAAGACATTGCATGTGTGAAAGAGACAGGGGTGGGCGCTACACACTTACAGTGGCTGTGGGGCAGTCTCCTGATCTTGAGTGTGGGCAGGCTCTAATCCTCACGGATCTGCTCTTCTCTCCAGCTGTGGCCACCCAGGACCCTGCCTGTACCACCAAGTCAGAAGTTCCTCCTCCAGAAGACCATTCCTGCTCTCAGAATGTGAAGCTGTTTGCTTGCAATGCCCCGGAGTGCCCTCTGCCGGCTGGTGTTGGTTCCCAGGTATGAGCTCTCTGGGCCCCTCGGGGTGGGAGAGGCACTTCCCTAGAATGTCCTCAGCTAGGCTGATCAGTGCCTGATCAAGGCACTGGAGAAAAAGCCAGAGACTGCTGGACTGCTCTCCTTGGTATCAGGGACCTGGTTAGGGGAAATGAACTTGTGTAGCAGGTGTTTCTCTCGTAATAGAGCTCAAAATGCTCAGGCTAGACATGGAGAGAGCTTTGGGCCCATGTCAGCAAGCAGCGTTTGAATTTGAAGAGATGAGATCACCTCATAGTTAAATCTTGAGGACTGGCTTCTGAAACACATTTGAGAACCCAGAACCCCATCTGAAAATCGCGTGTTTGGAGTCTCTCAAGCCCAGGCTTCAGCCTCCGCCCTCTGTCTGTGGACACGGATAGGCTGGTTTCTTACTGACCTCAAATGTGTGTGGTGATTCAGGAGTCAGTGACTTTCCAGGATGTCGCTGTGGACTTCACCGAGAAGGAATGGCCCCTGCTGGATTCTTCCCAGAGAAAACTGTACAAAGATGTGATGTTGGAGAACTACAGCAACCTCGCCTCAGTGGGTAAGGCTGGAATCATTTCTCTACTTGCGTAGCAGATGTTTTTGTTCTGAGTGCTTGGTGTGACCCGGGGAGGGTGGGGATTTGGAACGTAATTGTGACCAAGCCGATCTGGTACCCTCCCCTGCCCCCCGTGTCTCCTGGTGGTTGTTGAGACCTGTTTAGTGCCTTGACCTTGGACATTGTCACATGTGTCTGAGTTTGGACATAGGTTTCTGAGTTAAGAAATCCTTATTCTTTTGAAGGGCAAAGCATGTAGGTCTTTGTGGTTTTGTGTTTTATGAAAGCCTCTCACTGTGTTCTTTAGAAATTCGGCACCATCATTTTGTTCTTCCTAAGTCAGACTTGTCCATCTTCAGAACCCTAAAGACTAAAACATTGACCCCAGCCTAATAATGGAAGGGGTTGCCCTCTCCATGACCCTCAACATAGGTCTTTCCCTGTGACTAGGGTATCAGGTGGGCAAACCCAGCCTCATCTCCCACTTGGAGCAAGAGGAAGAGCCGAGGACAGAGGAGAGGACGCTTCACCGAGCCCCATCTCCTGGTAAGCAGCAGGCAGAAGCAGGTCCTTCTGGGTACCTGCTATAGTCAGTGATGGGATGGAGGGAGATCCATTAGGAAATGTCACCCCGGGAAATTTGAGAACAATCCTTTTCCATTCTCTCACAAGTCCTGTGGTCTCAACCCCCTCTCCGGCGTGTGTGCATATGTGTGTATTTCTTCTTTGTTGCTTTCATCTATCTACTTACTTTCTGTTGAGATATGACTGACTTGACACCGTGTTAGTTCCAGGTGTACAACATAATGATTCAATATTTGCGTGTATTGCAAAGTGATCACCACAATACATCTCATTAACATCCATCACTGCACAGTTACAAGAGTATTTTTTCCTTGTGACAAGAACTTTTAAGATTTACTGCCTTAGCAACTTTCAGTGCATTGCAGTATTAACTCTAGTCACCATGCTACATCCCAGGACTTGACTTATTTCATAACTGGGAGTTTGTACCTTTTATGTACCTTTTTGAGACCCTTCTCATTCATTTTGTCCACCCATCACCTCTTACAACTACCAGCAATCTGTTCTCTGTATCCATGAGCTCAGTTGTTCTGTTTTTTGGGGGAGGAGGGTGGTTTGGTTTTTGTTTCTTAGATTCCACATGTCTTTCTTGGTCTTATCTCATTTAGCGTTATGCCCTCTATCCTTGTTGTTGAAAATGAGAAGATTCCCCTTTTTTATGGCTGAATAGTACTCCAGTGTCTGTCTAGACCACATTTTCTTTACTGTTCTTCTCTCAAGGGGCACTTAGATTGCTTCCGTTGCCTTGGCTGTTGTAAATGATGCTGCTTTGAACATGGGGGTGTGGATATCTTTTCAGGGTGGTATTTCTGTTTTTTTGGGTAAATACCCAGAAGCGGAATTGCTCGGTGTCATCTTTAAATCTGCCATGTCCACATGAGCTCTGACAGTCCCCTGTCACTGGCAGATACCTCACACGGCCACAGTTCACAGACTTTTTACTCACGTGTGTGTTTCTCCCCTTTGACATCACCTTTCCTTCTTTAGGGTTAATATTGCAAGGAAATCCTCCCCTGCCTTTGTCACTGCCATCTCACCATCGTCTTTCTCCAGTTAATATTTCTCTCCCCGGGTTAATATTTTACCAATTTGTTTCAGATTGGGAGACTCCATCTAAAAGCAAATGGTCCATTCTCATGGAAGATATTTTTGGGAAGGAAACACCCAGCGGTGTGACAGTGGTAAGATTTCCTTGGGATAATCCCGGGTCTCCCATGCTGGGAGAAGACAGGGGCGGCCTCAGAAAAGCAGCTCAGGAACCAAGTGAGTGGCCTTCCTTGAGGGGTGGTTGCACAGCTTTGGAGGGAAAACCCTAAACTTAGCCTCAAATTTCTTGACTTAATTAGGTTACAACAAGCAAATCTTTCTGTAACTGTGCCTCATAGTGTTAGGGCTCGATTCAGACTTAAACAGTTAACAAAATATATGTGCAAAAAGCTTTGTGAAAGTAACATCCGTGGAGCCTCAGGGGGCGGCCTCCCCCTTTTGACTTGGTAGAGCCCAGATGGGGCAGACGCAGGGTTTTGGCACTGCACATCATGGCGCCATTGGGCACGGTGACCCGCGTCTACTTCCATCAGCTCATGTGGGGATGACTAGATGATTCGTAAGAATGTGGTGAGTTGTGGGAAGTGCCTTAGCGCTCGTCTCTTCATCAGCAGGAAAGGACGCGTCTGGAAGAGAAATCCACCGAGTACACCCACCTGTTTGAAGTCTTCAGCATGGGCACTCATCTCACTCAGCAGATGGGAAGGCATGCTGGCAAGAGGCCCTATCACCGCCGGGACTGTGGGGCAGCTTTCAAGAACAGGCCACATCTCGCCCAACACGTGAGCATTTACAACGGGAGGAAAATGCACGAATGTCACCAGTGCCAAAAAGCCTTCACCACGAGCGCGTCCCTTACGCGGCACAGGAGAATACACACAGGGGAGAAGCCCTACGAGTGCAACGCGTGCGGGAAAGCCTTCAACGATCCCTCCGCCCTCCGGAGTCACGCGAGAACGCACCTCACAGAGAAGCCCTTTGACTGCGGTCAGTGTGGAAATGCCTTCCGAACCCTCTCCTCTCTGAAGATACACATGAGAGTTCACACTGGGGAGAGACCTTACAAGTGTGACGAGTGTGGGAAGGCGTACGGCAGGAGCTGCCACCTCATTGCCCACAAACGAACACACACTGGAGAGAGACCCTACGAATGCCACGACTGCGGGAAAGCTTTCCAGCATCCCTCCCATCTCAAGGAGCACGTCCGGAATCACACCGGGGAGAAGCCCTACGAGTGCACGCAGTGTGGGAAAGCTTTCCGGTGGAAGTCGAACTTCAATTTGCACAAGAAGAACCACACGGTAGAGAAAACGTACGAGTGTAAAGAGTGTGGGAAATCCTTCGGTGATCTCTTGTCACGGAGGAAACACATGAGAATTCACATTGTAAAGAAACCCATTGAATGTAGACAGTGTGGAAAAGCCTTCCGAAACCAGTCCATCCTTAAGACGCACATGAATTCTCACACTGGAGAGAAACCCTATGGGTGTGATCTGTGTGGGAAAGCCTTCAGCGCCAGCTCAAACCTGACCACACACAGGAAAATCCACACTCAAGAGAGACGCTACGAGTGTGCCGCCTGTGGGAAGGTGTTTGGGGACTACTTATCCCGGAGGAGGCACATGAGCATTCACCTGGTAAAGAAACGTGTCGAATGTAGGCAGTGTGGGAAAGCCTTCAGAAACCAGTCGACCCTCAAGACACATATGAGAAGTCACACAGGAGAGAAACCATATGAGTGCGATCATTGCGGGAAAGCCTTCAGCATCGGCTCCAACCTTAACGTGCACAGGAGGATACACACTGGGGAGAAGCCCTACGAGTGCCTGGCCTGTGGGAAAGCCTTCAGTGACCATTCATCCCTCCGGAGTCACGTGAAGACTCACCGGGGGGAGAAGCTGTTTGTGTCATCCGTGTGGAAGAGGCTCCAGTGATGTGTCGTCTTCAAGAGAAGCTTCGAGAACTCAGACTGAGAGAAAGCCTCGCTGGTGTAAGGAAGGCAGGGGCACTCTGATGAACTCCACTGGGCACAGAGAGTACCTAAGACCGGAGAAATGCCATTTGTGTCATGGCTGGGAAAGACCAGTTTTTTTCTCACCACTGTGGGGATTTGTGAGAACTCATGCTGGGGACAAAAACCTGCCTGTGGTGTGCAGACGCCATCCGTGTACGTCCAGCTCTTTAAAGAAAATGAGGAATTCAGGGAGAGAAACCGTAGCTCGGTATCTAATGTCAGTATGACTTTAGCACCACCTGGCACCTGGGCATATGAGTAAGCCCACTGGGGAGACTCTATAAATCTGCTGTCTGGGCAAACCTTTACGGGTCTCACCCTGTATTCCTCAGGAAAGAAATCCTACTAAAGAGAAAAACCTGTGAAGTAGGAATGTGGGAAGGTCTGTAACAGATGAGCAAATGGGCCAACTGCCCATTTTTGTGTGGCTTGCAAGCTAAGAATAGTTGTTCCATTTTCAAAGAAGAAAAACGTGTGACAGCCACCACTTACTTGCAACTCAAATCCTAAAATGCTTACTTTCTGGTCCTTTACAGAAAACTTGGCCAGCCATGGATCTACAGCAGCAGTTCCTAACCGGGGGTGATTTTGCTTGCCTCAAGACATTTTGGGTCGTTAAAATTCTGGGGGGGATCGTTCTGGTACACAATGCACAGGAGTCCCTCTGGCAGAGGGTTACGCAGCCCAAAACATCAGTCAAGAGGTCGAGAACCTTAGAGCTGGGACGGTCCTTCAGTTTTTGTGAAATGTTACTCAACACTAGGAGAGGTTTCTATTTAAAACTTCAAAAATACAATCAGTGTAATTCAGGAAACATGAGAACCCGCACTGTAGACAATCCCCATGTGGAGATGATTTTAGCCACGGCCCCTCTCACTTGTGCTTAGGAGAATTCATACCCTGATGGAATTTTCTAGTGACCACGAAAAGGCATTTGTCAGTCTTTAATCATGAAAACAGACCCCAGTTCATTAATTTGTAGTCTCTGTTTTTAAGATTATGCTCCTCTTAACGCTAATGCTTCATTATCGAAGGCTTGTATATAGTATTTTTATTATAATTTCATTCCTGATACATGTTAATTTCCTTCTGGAAAACTTACTTGACCAGTGGACCGTTTAGAATTGTATTACATACTGTGTAACATGGGGTTTTTTTAATACCGGTTTGTTACGAGCGTCTAATTCAAATGCGTTGGATCAGTACACGATGTCTTCCATCAGACGGATCCTCTGGAATGTTCTCGGTCTCCTGTCTGGCCGAGAGTGACATGCACCTCTCGTTGTTCTCCCAGTGTCTCCTCTTTCATGTCAAGAAAATCCAACTTTTGTCAGATTACTAACATGTGCTATTTTTCAAAGCCTCTTATGGGTTTTCTGTGGTTAGTACAGTCTTTGTCTCACAGCCTGGCTGTGAGCAGGTCGGCTGATGTCACTGTGTGGGCTGTGAGAAGAAAGTGCTTGAAAAGGGATTCTTGCTAACTGGATTCCTCTACATGTTTTGTTTTGCTGTTTGCCCTGCTGCTCACCTTGCAAGGAGATCAAGTACATAGTGTTAAAAGAGCTGTCTTGTGACCATGAGGATGCAAGCCACAGGCTAGAGGATCCTGCAGAAAAGTCACAGTGACCCAGGCCTCCCCAGCAGCTTTGTTATCTCCACTAGCCATGCATTTGTTATTTCTAGACTTCCTATTACAGGAGAAAAAATAAATAAATAAAACATTCTTGGAGTAAGCGGCTTTGGATATTTCATTGTTAATTTAATAGTTTATTTGGCTGGGGGAGGGTTCCGCTGCTCCAGGTGACTGTGGTCTGTAACACACTTAGTCATTAGTGAGGCTTTGTAACTGCCATGGGGGCGTGTGTGTGTGCGCGCGTGTGTGTGTGCCCCACATCTATAGCAGTGAAGTGGGATTTTTGCCCTCACGGTTTGCCTACATTCTGCTTAGGGTGAGGCGCGTGATCAATGAGTAAATAAATATGTTGCATATCAAATGGTGGTACGTACAGTGGAGGCAGAATTAAGCATGGTGCCGGTGAGAGGGAATGCAGGGATTCAGCAGACCTGCTAGGTGGGCGGGGATACAGTTTGGCTCAACTAAGGAGTTAGACATTTGAGCAGAGACGGCCGTGCACTGTGAGTGCGCCATAATGTAATTGGGAAGAGGACCCTCGGCAGTTCCAGGGCCGGGAAAAAAGAAAACTGTACCTGGGACCACCGTGCGGTAGCTGAGGGACCAGTGTGGCCGGAGTGGAGCAGACTTGGGCACCACAGAAGATGCCCTCTGGGTTTACTGGAAGGACTTTGCCTTTCATCCTCCGTGTGGTGGGAAGTCGGTAGAGGGTTTTGAACAGAAGGGTGGTGACTGTCCAATTTCTGTTTGAATCACTGGCTTCCGGGTTGACAGGCTAAGGAAGGACAAAGTACACACAAGCCCGTTAGCAAGCCGCTGCACAGTTACAGTTAGATACCCTGGGGGCTGGATTGGTATAGAAGCGCACGGATGAAAGTAGCTGTAATTTTCACTGCCAGACCGTGATCTTTTGTTCCCCGGCAGTGTGCCTTTCTTCTTGCTGACGTGACTTCCAGTTGTTTCCATTTTCCCCAGTTAGGAACATTGCTACTCGAAGAGGTGGCGTGCATACTTTCTGGAGTATTGGTGAGTTATTCCAGAGGTGAGTTGCTGGTGTAAGGTCTGCACACCTGCAACTTAACAGTAGTGATGCCAAAATCAAGTCTGCAGTAGTGTGTGTGTGTGTGTGTGTGTGTGTGTGTGTGTGTGTGTGTGTGTACGTTTAAAACAGGTTTGACTGAAACACAAAAATGCTTAATTCACACATGTACAGCTTAATTATTAAATCCATGTGATCAGGCAAGAAGAAAACCTACCAGCATAGTTGACATCCCTTGTTTGCCTCATGCCCACCACAAACCCTGCCCTACTGTGTGCGGGTAACCGGAATTCTGACTGCCCGCGTGCCGTGGGTTTTTTAGTCTTGTCTTAGAACTCGATATGGAACCATACACTGTCTTTTGTGTCCGTCTGACTTTGCCCATTACTTCTGTGAAATGGATCCTTATTATCTAAGAGTATCTCTAGCTAGTACATTGTGTGTGTGTTCTGTTTGAATGTTCTACATTTATGTAAGCTGTTTGTGTCCTTTGACATTTCACTTTTCAGTTGGGGGCTATTGGGAATAATGATGCTATGGACATACTTGGGCATTTCTGATAGTGCACAGGTGCCTGTATATTTCTCTTGGGTGTATACCCTGGACGGAAATTACTGCATCATCCAAGGCACATATGTTGGTTTTTGTAGATGATGCCAAATTTCCAAAGTAGCTGTGCAAATTCACTTCCCAGCAAGCTATTTTGTAGAGTTGGATAAAATCCTGAAGTTGCCTGCCTTTTTCTTACTGTGATTTCCGTATTCTATCATGAGCCCTCAGGATGATGTTTTGCATGCTTTCTCCCACTCTGTGGCTTGTCTCCAGTGTTTTAAGTGGTGTCTTTGGTTGAAATGAGTTCCTAATTTTAATTTTATGGGCAGCATGCTTCTGTCTCGCATAAGAAATATTTGCCACCCAGAAGGCAAGAAGACATTCCATGATTTCTTCTACAGGTTGATTTGGGCTTTGGCTTTGGTTTTTGGTTTTAGTACACACCTGTAGATCTGTATTTAGCTCTATAGTCCATGTGAAATTGATCGTTGTATGTATTGTGTGAGCTGTTAATCTTAGTTTTATTTTTTCCATATAGACCCAGCATCATTTGTACAAAAAGTACATCTTGGCCCCAGGAATCTGAGATGTCATCTTTGTCATATATCAAATTGCATGTGTATTTGGCTCAGTTCTGGGCTTTTTATTGTACTGGTTTATTTGTGTCCCATGCCACAGTGTTTAAATTATACGAAGCTTTATAATAAGCTCTGATGTTTGGAATGTCTAGTTCCACCTCATGTTATTCTTTTTCAGTGTCTTCCTAGGTATTCTTGCTTGGTGTTTCTTTTAAGATTTTTTTTTTCTTTTAAGTACCTTTTATACCCAACATGAGGCTCAAATTACAACCCCGAAATCAAGAGTCACATGCTCAACTGACTGAGCCAGCCAGGTGCTGTTTTTTTATATGCACTTTCCTATTATCTTGTTGGACTATAAAATTAGCTTGTTGGTATTTTTATTGTCATTGCCTTGAATTTATAAGTTAACTTAAGGAGAACTAACAATTCTATATTGTAAAGTCGTCTCATCCAAGAACAGAGGGTATCTTTCCATTTGCTCAGGTCTTATTTTAGTGTTTGTCTGGAATGTTTAAAAAGTTTTCCATACACAGGTTTTATCCATTCTTGTTAAGTTTTCTCTAAGTATTTAGTCATTTATTATAAATGAGCTTTTCTGCACTATTCTGTTTTCTGTTCACAGTTTTTGTACATGAAAGCTACTAATTTTGTAACTTGCCATTTGATTGAATTATTTTTTGAGTTAGTTGTATTACTGGTTTTCTGGGGTTTTCCAGGTATACTGCCATATCACCTGCAAATTGAGGTACCTTTACTTGTTTACGAGTTCTACACCTCTAATTGTTTTTGGCCGTCTAATTGCATTGGCTAATAACCTCTAGTACAGTGCAATTAGTAGCAGAGATAGTGGGCCTCCTTGCCTTTTTCTGGAGGAGGTTCCCCTGTTTTCCCATTAATTAAGATAATGTCTTTTAGAACAAAGGTATTATATTTATTTTATCATATTGAGAAGATATCCTATATTCTTGAATGTTTTGTCATGAATGGGTGTTGAATTTTGTCAGTTTTTTGGAACATCTATGAAGAGGATCATGATTCTGACTTATTAATATAAGATATGATATTAATAAATATTTCAATATTCAACAAATCTTGCATTCCTGGAGTGAATTTCACTTGTTCGTGGTATATCGTTTTCTCAATGTGATGCTGGATCCTTTTTGCTCGTATTTTTATTTAGAATTTCTCATTGACATTATGATAATTGGTCTGTACTTTGTACTGTGTCTGGTTAGGTATTAGTATTATACTTCATGAAAAGTATTTTTTATACTTTTTATGTATATTTACATATAAATAAAAAATATTTTCCTTCTCACTGCTCAGGGATAATTCATATGGCATTAGGATTATGTGGTTTTGGACAATTCGGTAGAATTCCCTTTGAAACCATCTGAGTCAAGTGCCTTTTAGTGGTAAATTTCTTGAGAATTTTATTTCTTTCATAGAAATTGGTCTTGAGCTTTCTAACTTGAATCAGTGTTGGTAATCTGTATTTTCCTTGGAAATTGTGTATCTCATTTAGCATGGAGATCAGCACAGTAGTCCAATGAATGTTTTCTGATTCAGTGGTCATCATCTCTTTTTAAATATTTGCTTTCTCTTTTCCTATATCAAGTGAGCTACTGTTTAGTTTGCTTGTTTAAAAATGGAATTTGACTAATTAAATCTAATATTTTTCTGTTTTCCTCATTAACTTCTGCTTTTATCTCCGCTCCTTCCTTACACTTTGTTTTGGTTTATTTTTCTTTTTTTCACTTTTTTCTTAACCACCAATTAATTTATTAATCTTGCGTTGTATTAACAAGTGCTTTCTATGTTGAATTTCCCTCTGATTACTCCTTTAAGTTGCATTCCATGGATTCTGATATGTGGTTTCCATCGTCACTATTTCTTTGAAATTCTGTAATTTCAGTTTGTATTTCCCTTTTCATTCAGGAGTTAATAAGAGGTTTTTAAATTTCCCAATAGAAGAATCTTTTTCACACTTGTTCGTGAGTTAGAGGTTTACTGAATGTTGAGCTTCTGCAGTTTGAATATAATA